>OW804094.1:95297367-96547367 GCA_942159475.1 Sthenelais limicola | reverse complement strand
CTGAAATAATGTGAGAGGACGACAAAGGGATTAGTTTTAGCTGAGAACGGAGGTTAATTTATATCCACAATTCTAATACTATACGTTTGCACAAATTCAAAGATAAAGGAAATATTCCCATAATTCATTCAAGTAGCTTTCTCATCTATATCTACCAGTAATTGTATCCAAATCCACTGATTTAAACAGAACTGGAGTTCCCAATATGTTGCTACTATTATAACGTTCTACAACAATTTGAAGCCAACTCGGCAGACGATAGACGGTGGGCGATAATAAGTAAAACGACCACATCAAAGGATTTTTGGAAACTGGAAGATAACTTGCTTTTTCACACACAAGATATGGATGTGATCCTTTAATATTGTATTCTCGTGACTACGATTGGGATAGGGAAATGATGGAATAAGAAGTTTTACGTTATCTTTCAGCAGAGAACTAGCTTCCAAATGTGACGAGATACTCGACGTAAGGGACTTCCCAAATAGTTGCAAATATACGCCAGGCTAAAAAACTATAATTATGCTGAATGTATACATATACAGTGTCAAGGGCCTATCCCGATAATATGAATTTACATAAATGCTCTACCCTGGGGAGGTGTAGGTTCCATGTAAATACATTCCATACTTTCCATTAAAAGTATTCAGTGTATAAATATACGCACATAATAGGTAATCCGAAATTATAGAAACAAGATATTCGGTTACCACATAAATTTTTGATGACATTTGTCTATCATGCAAGTTGTGTAGTTGCATGGCCTGGTTGCTATTTAAAAAAATACTCCTAGGTGTTTCATATCGTGAAAAACAAACGATTGCTGATTACTTCTACCAGAATTGTAGTGGCTGCAAAAGGAAACTTTCCATATGCATAGAACATCCAGTCTCTTTGCAAACAATCTGAGTCGAAAGGAATATCGATATCAACAACAGAATCTGCATTCGTCCGCTCTGACTGTGGTGTGCCACATGCCTTCATTTCACCTTAAATCCTTACATCCGATATGTCCCCCACGTTGAATATCAGATGGATGCCAATGGTAGTTTGGTAATACAAGGCAGTTCCACGAATTCTATTTCAAGTTTTTCTCGCCTGACAATAACCATTAATTTGGCATTTGCATCGGGGATGTACCATGATTTATATTTAGTCTTCAGAAGAAATTATATTTCAGGCATTGACTTTGTTCACAGAACTAATAGTTCTGTGCTTTGTTCTACTGAATGAGTCTCGGCCGTCCCTAGTAAAATTTACGCTCTTTATTCGAAGGCTTTCCCAAGGCATTATACATCAATATCAACATCAAACATCTATAGATAATTATATAAACTGTAAATGTATTAATGTTCGCGCAGTATTTATTTTCGCTATTTTTAAATCCTGCTCGAAAGGTATAACTATTGCATAAACAAGGTGTGAAACTTCTTTGCTGCGCGAATTTAAATCCACGCGAAAAGCTGTCAAATTACTTAGTGTGCGAAAATTTATCTGCGCGAAAATAAATACGTTTACAGTATCTATATAGATACGTATTAATATTGTTTCTACACAATAGCTGTAATAAGCCATTTAATCAAATATCCAATGTTTCAGAATGGTTACAAATCACCACATACACTCGTACGTAAATGCTAATAATATATTAAACATGTTTACATGATAACAGTACTATAGCAAGAACAGCATAGTATCGCGTATGAGGGGGGCTATATTCTCCGAGTATGGCCGAAAACAACGAGGCCGTAGGCCGAGTTGTTTTTCAGCCATACGAGGAGAATATAGGCCCCCAAAGACGCGATACTTTGCTATTCTTGCTTTTATTCCATGATTCTTACCCTGAAACAACTTTATTTGCATTAATTTCATCAAACTGTGTTATCCTTATACTCTCGAACGGTCGTGACGTCACTGTACAATACAGTGAGTTTATATTGTACACCTTGTGAGCGGCAAGTATATCGATTATATTGTACGCTCACGGCCAAATCATGGAATAAAGCTCTGTATAGGTAGTGTACAACAGAATATCTAGCAGAATAGTCAGGACCTATAGTAAATGGCTCTGAACCAGCTGATAGTATATATAAGATGTTTCGAGGGCCGACATCGTTGACGCAGATATATATATATATAATATATAAATAGACTTGACTTTAAGAGTGCTATGTGTACATGATTAGTGATCCACTTTACATTTGCTTGTACTTCTTATATATTTGGGTTAGTTCTTACACAAGTGATGCCCTTTTATGCAAAGTGAGCCATCCCTCACCCCCCAACCCCCAACCCCCGGAAGGCAAGGTGCTAAGAACAGTTGCTTTTGGGCCAGGCTGCTGCATAATGTCCTGGGCTGTCAGTTGCATAGTGCTAAGATTAAGCAGTGTTGTCGGACCACAGATCCTTCAGGGCACGGTAGCTCTTATCATCCTATCACTGTCTCTATATAAGATATACCAGCTGATAGTGGTGCCAGCAGGGCAGCCCTAATGAGATACTATCAGGCGTATTGATTAGTAAGGATGTCGCAATCAATCAATCTGGGAGCTTACAGCAGAACACTAATTAGCGGCCGGAAAACAGGCATCAAATCTTTAATAGATGGTCGCTGAGCAAATACATACAAAACCTCTAATTCAGAGGGAGGTTATCCTTAAGGGCCAGTGATTCTGGTAGGGGTACCTAAATTCCAAGGGTGGGGGAAATCCCAGAGAAAAGAAGTGCGTTCAGTAGGATTTCTTTAGGAAGAAATATACGGAGGTTCCTGGCCATCAATTGCCTATTCAGTTCCTGAGCCATTCCTATCAGTAACTAGGTGAATAGGTTTAGGGAGGCAGGCACGGGCCATAATGAAACTTAATAAAACAGAGCCACTCCAGGAAGCTTGGCCGGTGGAATGAATTAAATTTGATAACCGAAGCCAGTGTCCTAAGTGGGACAGGAGATGGAATGATTATGTGGGGTATTCTGCAGAGCAGGCTGTTCCAAGATGTTCCAGAAAGTATATGTCTCACAAACACAATAATCTTCAGGGACGCTATACTGTATTCTTGACATATTTATAGGCCCTCAGGTCAATGGAAAGTAATGAGGCCTTGCCCTGATACCATTGAATTTTTTTTATCTCCATTCCTACCTTCATGTATCACTTTAGGAGCCTTTATAAAAGAGACAGGTATATATGGCATAGAGTCAAATATGTTCCTTTGCTATGTAATATATTTTCTGAAGATTGCCACAACGAAAAAGGGTATACGGCAAAATATGCGCTCTTATAAACACCAATAAATAATTTTGATGGTGGAATAAACTTATGTAACACCTTAGACAGAAATATGATAACTGGGTGAAGATTATAGGTCTCGATGCATCAAAATAAGAGCCTGTTCTTTCAGTCTCCACTTTGCCTTGAATGGTTGCTTGATGCAGCCGTTATTGCCATCCTATCTAACTCGTCTATCATCCATCCAATATCCAGAGCCATTTGATGCCATCTTGACCATCTGCGCCACGGGCCATGAGGCCATCCAGCACAAAACAAACCATATAGAACGCAACACTTTTGCCAAACCTTGCATCTGAGGTATGCTATATACATTAGACCTTTAAGACGTTTAGTTCATGAAAGCAAACTGACTAAAGCATCGCGGTTAAGCCTCTGTATACGCCCCTTTGATCTCGGAATTTGATTACACTCTCTAAATCGATGCCTTTGGAGACGCATTTGCCTGTTCCAATCAAGGGAAAATCTCTCTTGTTAATGTATTTGTTGAAAAAAAATTCCCTGGAGGGAAATGTCGAGAGGGTCAGACAATACTCAAGATTTCAAATCCCACGCAATTCTGAATTTCCAACATCGTAAATGTAGTAATCCTTAAGGTGATTAACGTTGATAAGACAAGGGTAGTTGGACAAAGTAGCAAGAAGGCAGATGGTGTACAACACCAGACAGGTGATATCAGGTTGTGGGTTTCATTCCTGCCGAGAACAGCCAGTCTACCGCGGATCATTTCATAATAACATATTTTTCTCATCTGCTTCTATATTGTATGCAGAATTGTATGAGAAGTAAAACTTTTAAAGGAAAATACCGCTTTAACACACGAACCCAATATCCACCTCAAAGGTTATTAACTTTTAAAATTGCTTTGGTGAAACGTGACAAAACTATTTAGCGTAGTATGTCAAAGCGATATAGGAGAGTCCCATGGGACAGCTGCATGAGAGAAGGGTATTGTAGCTATATATCTACACCATAACAATTAATAGAAGAAGCTAATAAGCAGAAAGGATGAGGGAGTAAACAATAGGCAGTCAGTGTTGGCATGGTGAGGGTGTTTACTTACTGTGTGTGCTATCTCGTGAGCCATGACCAGGCTGACCCAGTATTTATTTGAGATTGACGAGACATCTTCATCGTGAAGCAACGCTGTCTCACGGTAAAGCACGAGACCCCAGTTCTCCATGGCGCCAGCACTAAAGTCAGGAATGGCTGCGTGGTCTGTGGAAAACAAAGGAGAGAATAAAAAGAACATTGCTATCTGATTTTACTATTTGATATTCTGAGGCTCCCATGTTGAGCTCTTTATTCTACTAACATGGATCGCTAAAACTATGACTTGGAAAGGCTTGCTTGCATGCTTTTACATCCCTGATCATGTTAAATATAGGATAAAGCTTGAAGCTGGTCTGCCATTTGCCTTTAGGAATACCAGAGCTTTGCATAGTTAATGCTGCAAGAGGTTTTAACTGGCATGCGAGTCATGGGCACACCAACGGTCTGAAAAAATATTGTGGTGTTATCGTGAAAAAAGCAACAGTCATGCAAAAGGCAAATTCGCAAAATATACCTACCTGCCTTAGGAACTACCTCAGGTGTGTTGAAGTACTTAGCGAAGAATTCATACGCTTTTTCAGCAAACTCCAACGCGTAGGCCGTCTGATCAAAGGTATCTGGCTGAGACCAAATTCGTATCTAAAACAAGAGGAAAACCAACATAAGAATATTTTTACATTGGGAAACATTGCAAAGTGGTGCATGCGTACAAACAAGAGCATCTCCAATCGTGATCAAGATATCTCGATATCAAGTGGGAAAACAGTAGGTCTACGTTTCGTTTTAATGAAAATATAATGAACCGGGGTGCTTTCATTGGCTTATCATTGCAGTCTATATTATTGAGTTCTTGCTGCTCGTGTGGCTGTCTATGAGCTTGTTGAGCACATCTAATTGTCTATTGATTTGTTCGTGATTTGAATAACAAGGCTTGGGGGATGTCCTTCAATTAGATACCGTGTCCTTGTTACTCAATCAATATAGATCCGTAAGGATGTTCAAGCAATACTTTCATCCACCTAGTACCCGAACATGTTTACAGAACAATGTATATCTCGAGATCTGCTCTTCCGCCGGGGAACCCTTTCGGTTTCGAAGTCATGGTCCATTATCTAGATTGTCCATAGATAATATATAGTATATAGATTACTCCTTTATACATATATATAGGAAAGCAGTACTAGATGTCGTTTGGTAGGTTTTGTTAGATTCCATATGTATATGACCGAACAAACAAATGTGTACTTTGGGTGCCAAATATATACCATATTAAAAGCAATACATGCACACGTAGATTGTCAATGTTGAAATCTGCTGAATCTAGAAAGAAGCTTGGGTCGAGAATAAAAGTTTAATAACGGCCTTCAATCCATCGAAACCTTCCTATTTCCCCATTGATATTGTGCATTGAAGACCTGAACCACAAACGTGGTGACTAAAAGCGCAAGGTAGGGATTTAAAAATCTGTGTTTAATCACTTTGACATCTTTGTATCTCACGGAGTTGTCCCTAGACTCTCTATTTAGATTTTTCCTATTTGAACACGTTCAATACGCATAATATCCAACGTTTATAAATGTTACATTGACGCAGAGCAGCCAATTCCACTTGCTCCATCTCCTATATCTGTGAGCATCAAGTGCTTCTTCCAGGCCATGGTTCCTAGGCGTATTTCCTGGAGAGACATTTTTCACAATGATATGGGAATATTTTGACAGCATAATAATGAGGTTCCCTGCTCAAGACAATAGCACATTCATAATAGGCATAGGGAATTTGTTTGAACAGATTCCGATTTATGACAGTTATTGTGTGGTTGCCCGGGAAAAACTTCGACAAAGGAAGAGGGCCTTTAAGCAAGGCAAAGCTCATTTGACTTAAAACAGCCCAGCCTTCCTCTGTAATATTACAAATCTGGACAGGGTGCCGGTAATAAAGCGGTATAGGTTTGATAATTTTTTTAAAAGAGACAAGGTAATTTCACTCAATTAGTACTCTGGTGCTTTCAGCATTTTGCCTTAAAATCTGTCATTGTGTCGCACTCTGAAATTGTACGGGTATTGAGCGTACAGATAAAAAATCGTACAATCATTTTAGGGATTAATTTGTTATTATTGAGGAGCAATCAAATTGAAAGGCAACGAAAGACACGGATCAGCCATGTTTTACAAAGAGGAAGCCAGGCCTTTCCCTCGGTTGAGGGATGAAGTAACTGCTATAAAAATTGCGTGCTGTGGATGTAGTGTTAAATACAAGATCCATTGGTAACCATTAACAGCTTACATGCCATACTTCCTTGGGCTTATTTACATTGGAAGAACCAATTTCTCATTGGTTCTTACCAGTAATAATCACGATTGCCCCGTGTCTTTCCCGTACCCTTTCAAACGCTCCTGTTGCATACATGGACATTAATTTATGACAAATATTATGGCATTGGTAAAAATATCCTTTTATGGCTCCACTCTTGAATAAAGTAACGTGTGAGTAATCTTTGAAGGTTATATCGGTAATACCATGTCCATGAAGAACGTAATGGGGAGCATCCCATATGAAGGCAGTTTACATATTAAGTTTATTTAAGTTAAACTAAATGAAGTTTAATTTTGCTTACGCATGCATAATGGCAGCCACCTTCAAATGGACTTATCCCGAATCTATAATGGACAATACCTTTTTATTCCTCCCAATCAGAGTTGTGTGTCTTGGTAGATGTAGAAGTGGGAATGCTTCCAATTATTTCTCATACTTGTTATCAAGAGCTACTTCTGTCCATCGATCCTACCCATGGCCTCATATTTGACTACCAATGACATAGTAATGATTTATGAGTCGGGGACGAACATTCCCTAACAGAGATTAATTGTAATCGATGAACGGACATCTATATATTCCAATCCATGAATGATTGAGATCCTCCAGAGCAAGCACGTGTATAAATGAAAAAGGCATAAATTGATGTTTGCCCATCCTCTTAGATATTCATAATTGTAACTATAGACAACTTTATAACTACCATGGGATATGATGGCATACCGTTGTTATTGTATATTCTGGACTTCATTATCTTTTATGGGAGTGAGCCGAGAAAGACATGTTTTTCCCCATCTATAGTAACAATCTTCCTCCTTCCGCCATAATTAAATCTATTTTTCACCATGTTGACATCAGATATTGAGTGAAAGGCCGTTTACGACGCTAGAGCATTGACTTCTAAAGGCCAAAGAATCCCTATTGAGGGCCAATGTCGATAGGGCCCAAGGTGCACCGCTCCGAATAATTGTTCGTGGGACCTGTATATATGTGGTAGTATTTTTCCGAGGGCACTCACCGATCGATTTCTCCACCAATTGGTTCTGAATGTCAGAGACACATCTTCCATTTTCTATCTTATTATGAAGTGAATGCCAGACTAGACCGCTTTGAAGTGACGCCAGTTCCGTTGGTGAAGCATCTCATTGCCATTGATTTATGATTTATGAAGAGATTTAGAATTAGAGAGCACACAATGGATACCACTGGTCCCCAACTATCGACACACTTTGGTTGTAAATCTCAAGATTTTAACACCTTCTAATTAAGGAAAGTGAGGCTGACTTCAAACTGATAGATAAAAGGAAACAAGGTGATATCTCAGGTACAGCTAGTTTAACAAAGTAGTCCATTAGCATCTAGGGCATCGACAAAGAGTCTCAACGTGAACTGCTAATCCGAAAATAAATCGAACTCAATTATAGAATGGAAGGCATAATAAGTCCAAGTGGATAAAGACGTCGACAGTCCTCTCTGGAAACGTAGGAACACAACTGGCAACCCCTTGCCTCGAATATCCAACTGACGCCCATTGTGCACTATCAACATTTCTAAAAGGAAAAGGGTAGCGATACATGGGATAGGGAAAATAATAGTGTTTATAGTCACCTATTATGTAACGAAAGCCCTTGTCGTCAATATGGTTTATGAAATCTCCTTACTGGAACAACACTGTTCATCCATGAAGGATTACTAAGTAATTAGTTATTAGTTGTCAGTAAGACTACACCTAATTATATAATAATATTTAAAAATACTTCTGGGAGATGAAACGTGGTTTAAAGATGCTCCTGCATAGATAGTGTTGTAGAGATGACAATTCAGAAAACATATAAAATATTGGTAGTTATCCGCGTCAGGGCCTTTTTTATATAATAAATCTTTATACAATAGAGTTATTGTTCCCAGTTAAAAACAGTTTGTATACATTGTGTCCCTCATTTGAATTCCCTTACACAGATATTGGTTGCTATATATATATATAGAGAGAGAGAGAGAGAGAGAGAGAGATAATCATCTGTTGGATGCTTGGGGTAACATTGAGTATTATACGATTTCTCAACGAATCCCTTCATCTTATGCTCATTTCAACTGACTATCCATGCCCATAATTTAGTATTGTTGTCTTATTCAAACTATATGTTTAGATTGTTTTGTACGAAAGAAAATATCATTACGTTAGAACACTGCATTTATTCCCACGCTGTCCTTTTCTCACGCGTGTCTGAAATCTTGTACTATAGCTACGCTACTCAAAATAAATAAATATATGAAGAGAAGTGCATATATACAATATAGTGATTCATTATATGGTAATCTGTTCAATAGGAACTGTTGGTATTGAATTAAACGTTGACAAAATTACTATACTTTCAATTCCTCGGTGGCTAAACTGCATGAAAACAGCAGACGAAGCGGTGGATCCCTCGCATACAGTCAAAAGGGAAGGAACATTTCCATTTAATGGCTCTATGCATTTTAGCGTGAGCATAATTTGCAATTCCAATCCAAATCCACTAGGGCGGCGGCATTTGCAAAATAGAACCATTAACACTTCGTGAGGCAATTCTTATACATCCTGCGTGTGAGAATACTCGAAGCATTTTATTCCACATCCACAGGGGATGTATCAGGCATACTTGCATGGATCCATGTGATGTAAGGATTCAATAAAATTATAGCCACAGTTGGCACAAATGCAGTTGTGAATAACCAAGGGGGAGGTCTATATGCATATTTCATGTATACATGAGGAATTCCATGACACCTCATGAATATTTAATAATAAGAACTGAAGATGGGAAGCAATAGGAACTGCAGACAAATACCAAACATCCACAGACGACTTCCAATGTTATATGGCATTGTCAGTGAGTGTTTCTCTTCTCGCTAAGCAGCTCTCTTAGGTAGAATGGTATAGCGTATATATACAGGGTAACACTTCCACGCTCTTTATCAAAACAGGCCACACCGTGAATACCAGTCTAACCACATTCCCCTTAATGAGACCGAATAAGGACATCCTTATTTCCCATGGGCAAAATGAGTACATGACTTGCGTGTGAGTGTCTTTCTGTCAAGATATGGAACCCCTTGTTAGGATTCCCAGCATGGTTGGCGAACTCTAAATAGTCTAAAAGTACCCAACTGGGAAACAAATAGGCCTGAGACTCTTTTCCGAGAGCTGAGACGACCGAGTCGAATTTTAATCCCCCTTATTGCGTTCCAGACAGTCTCCTTCAATTTAATGCTCGCTTATTATTATCATTCTGACCTAATGTATTAGAGTTGTATTTCCACCTTATTAATTAGAGAACGCGTTTTAGGGCAGACAACTCAGAGAATTTCCCATGATGCATGGCGTCCTATGGGATTGTCATATTTAAGGGCGTTTTAATAATGAGCCCGGCTTAAGGCCGAGTCCTCATAGCCTGGCGTTGATGTTTTATGGCATAAAATCTTTGGGATAACCTATGGGCTTTCTCCGCTAAGCTGACAGGACATGAGACGTAAAGGCTTTTTATACGCTGGGTTTGTGAAGACATGGTTTATTAGACGAAGGCAGGTGATGAAAATCATTCTCATTCTCGGCCCATGTTTACATTTTTTCTGCCAGGTAACGTGAGAAATCAATTGAACTGTTTCCCATTTCCACATCCTATTAATTTCGGATATTACTAATTAGACCAGTTTTCTCATGCAGTAATACTATACATCGTTGGAAATAAACGTCTATAACGTCTACGGTTTTAATTAAATAACGAAATGTTTATTTCCTTTTGCAATTCAAAATGCATTTATAAAATATTCCTTGTTTATATTATTCATTAGCCTTCTAGTTCTAGCTACAATCAGAGTTGCTCCTTGGCGTGTATAGAATATTTCTCAGTCAGCTTATTAACGGAGCAAGCATCCAAATACGAATTGACATAAGCAAGACTATGCATCGTATTATCCAATAGGGTCCTATCAAAAACAAATGATGTAACTGTGGTTTATTTAGGACAGGAAGAGTGGCAAACCACTGAAGTCCTCTGATTGCTCAATTATGAAACACCACGGTTTCATTGGTGTTTGGTTTGCCTCGAGGGCAATACACTCCATTTAGTCTTCCTCGAGACCCTTGAGTGACTCGACGAGCAAGACATCCTTATGGCTTATGGCTTTGGAAGCAGCTCAGTCCTCCTCTTGCTGGTGTTCCTCACATGCGGAGCTTCATCTGGTCCATTTTGCTACCATGGTTTCCAATCCATTTCATCAAGAGGTAATATACCCAGCTATTTCCTTCATTAGATGACCATACTTCCAAACGTCTTATTTCAAGTTCAATTTCAGGAGAGGACTGCCGGTAGAAAATGTGCCATCTCGGCGGTTTAGTACGAGTCAAAGTCCAATAGATCAATTGAGTATACTATGTACAGGGTTCGATACTTTACATAAGCAACATGATCTAGACATTTACCAATGTCTAAGTAAAATTCAAGAGAAAGGGAACGCGTCCTATTGGCTTTTACAAACAGTGTTCTTTTTCCAAATAGAATTTGTGATAAAATTTAACGGCATGAATTCTTAGGATAATGCCTCCACAAACAAGGCAAAGCTGAAGCTATATCCAGGAGGACATAAATTGTGTGTCAGAGTTATGTTTTATGTCTGATGTCAATTAAGCAAGATTGGCTGTGACAGTAAATGGCCCGGTGTACCCAAGGGGATCGAGTAAAATTCTACTGCAGTTGTCTATCGCTAATTGGCACAGTATATCAAGGGGCTAGACCATACTTGTTTCACAGATCCCTCTTAGCTATAAGATATCATATGACTATCTCCAGAGCCGAAGCAACATCTGGGATTTTGATGTATGCACACCGGTTCCCAAACAATTGATATCAAGAACTTTAATTAGAAATATCGAAAATTGACAATGATATATTGCTCATGCTATACGACTCTGACTGCCTCTTACATCATTCTTTCTAAGGCAAACAGTCTTCTGGAAAGTCATTTACTTTGGCATGCTATGTATTGTTTGCAATAGCACAATTACTTAAGCACACCCCTCGTCTTTGTTTTGAGCTCAGACGGATCGTGAGGATTAATCTCATAGAAATTTGGGATTAATTTATTCGGAAAAAGCCGGTCAGTGATTTATTTGTTAGATATCTATATGGATTACCCTTGATTCCCTGTTCAAATAGAATAAACCTACTACAGAAGATTTTTCGACACTAAGACGTCGAACGGTTTTGGAAGGAATAGGGCTAATTTACACCATGAGACTTTAATTGAAGTATGAATCCAAAGTTAAGAGTGCCGTTTCATTCAGATACAATACCTTACAAATTTCCGAAATAAACTGTCAGCGTTTCATTATCCGTTTCTCCATTTTGTTTCGTGTGATTTCTCCTAGACTTATATTTGGCTTGGAAATATAGACTGCCGGCAAGATCACTTTTACTGCCACCATTAAGTATTATATTTATTTTTACTATGCAGGTGTATGCCATACGGCGCGAAGCCCTGGCAACACAGCGCCCTATTTGCTCCTTAAGCTACTCTATCTATATGGAAAGCTGGGGAAAGGAAGGGGTGGATGAATAACGGCCGCGATATAATACATGAAAATGGGTAATGTAAATGAAAATGTTTCAGGTAGACAAATAGGGCCCAGGAAAAGATGCACGCGTACAAATGTGGTAGCACGTTGGTCGTAAAAATCCAGCTCTCCGAATAGGCTCTCGAGTTTAGGGACACATTTGCAGTCATTCTGAAAAACAAGTTGCGTTTCAAGTGAAGCTTTCAATCCTCCGGTCATGACAGCAGGGAAATGACGAGGACTTGAGGCGCCACCGACTGATCTCCACTTCCGTCACAGTCGCGGGGCCGCCATATTGAATGAACAACGTATCCTCATATAGGGGCTCACTCTCGCGGCACCACGAGAATTGCAAATATTGGCTGCTTTTGGTTGAGTGAGTCTCACTGGGAGCATTGAACCTGCTGTGCAATCTAACACCGGAAATGGGTGTTTCTGGTGCTAGATCGTCGCCATCTTGATCCCTGTGACGTCTCTAAAGGAGGGCTGTGTCACAGCCTCCCGATATTCCAGACTATCTAGCACAGGGTTCCTACAATAGGTCTAACCATAAAAGCATCCCCTTAGAAATCTCTGGCAGTGGTCAGAGAGAAATAGAAGATAATCCATAAACTATGATGACAGAATCCTTTGACCTTTGCCGACCGTAACCACGCGACTTTACAATGGACATCTGTGATATTGCATGCTAATGTAACGTACCGTCAAGCCGCTGTCTGTAGCCCGCTCTCTTGGCCGGAAATCTGCGACGACGAAAGCCAATAGGTAGGTGGACATGATGGGTGTGGGTTGGAACTCATCTTTGACCCAGCCGTCAGCCAGAACTGTGGACTTGGATACAGGCATATTGGACAGCGCCGTATACTCTGTAGTAGATAAAGGCAATGCAATAGTTAGGAATCTTAAGTGGCTCAGTTAGATGAATGGCAAGAATATCGTTCTAAATCTGTGAATATATGAATAAACCTTTTCTATATGAGAGTATAATGCCTTATTTGATTAGGATTACGGGAGTAGTCTTTTTAATCGTTTGAAATATAGCCTACTTAAACCATGATCGCTTTAATGTGTAACTGAATGACATCAAAGGACAATATCAACTCTTCCTATAGAAATACTTCTATATTCTTATCAACTTTTCCTATATACGGTAAGTAGGAAAGTTAGATTGTTATAGATATTTAGTCATTGCCTTGACCGCTCCGTAGGCTATAACCACCTAAGGAAGAGACTAAAATAATTAATAACCTACATGTTGAGCCTGCTGGTGCACTGTTACGAGTACAGATGTAATCTAACGGCTTCGCCTCGCACCAAACAATGCACCAGGTGCCCCTCCACGTGTATCCTTGTATATTATACACCTCAGAAAAATAACTTCGTAAGTAATATACATGTAAACCTATGCATGTAATAGGAAATATAAATAACAATAAATATACCCCTTTTTCAATGAACTACTTACTTGTTCTTTAGGTTATTTGATATTGTAAACGCAGTTCGAGTGGTGTACAATCACCGAGTTAATGCAAATATGAGGAAAGTTGCTAACTACAATTGAGTGCTGCCGTCGGGCCATGGTGGAGGATTGGGTAATAGGAGAGAGTTACACATTTAGATATATACCCAAGTCGATTCCACCCAGGTGTTGGGATGTAAGAAACTGTGAATATTTGCACTAAGGGAGCGTCAACCTTTTCCTCCTGTCGTCATGTAAGGGAGGCTTTTTCAGTCCAGTACAGGTATTTTTTCGAATTATCCTGGGATGGGAACAATGCTATCATAGAGAACGACATTTCTCAATCGGCCAAAATGACTAAGCTGCCCTAAAACAACCAGAACTCTTTCAGAATGTAATGAAATACATGTAATTGTGGATTATAATGAAATTAATACAACAGTGTTAAGCCATATATATGGTTGGCATATCCAGCGTTCTCTTGCTGAGACCTAAAGGTTGATCTCATCCATTTCAATTGTTGTTAATTGCCGGAACATAGTAATTGACAACATCCATTCCAGGAAGGCTTTAAAAAGGCCACTTTATGATATGCATGACGGTAAAGAAATTTTATCGAACATGAATGTCGCCAAATGAGGGTACAGATAAGTCATAATGCCGCCTAGTGCAATGCAGTAAATCAATGTTGTGTGTCGCCGACGTATTAGTTATCTTATTCATTAATGGAAACGGAACTCCATTATGAGAATTTGTGTGAGAATGATATACACTTCCATGATCAAGGAAGAAAGAGCAAAGGGGTGTGATAAACAAAAGGACCTATTTGACACCTCCCCATTCATATGCAGGCGAATGCGAGCCCTCCAGTACAGAATCCGTTAGCTGAGGGCAAAATTCGCCAAGGAAATCGCCCATAAAAATACCCTGGCGTAAGGAACAAGACTCGTTGTGCTATCAGGTGGTCCTGCAGCTGCATTTTAGTCAAAATAAATCAGTCGCCACTTCACTTACTATGGTTCCTTTTTTGTCCATCTTGTTTGTCAAGTTCCTAACTTGCGAAAGGCGAACTAAAAGGTTACTTACATCTTTCCGAAAGCCTTGGCAGGGAAAGGTTAACTGGTCGTGAGATGCTAGAATTTGCAGTGATTGCGGCAAAGGGGTAAACATGTTTTCCCTATCTCTCATATCTTATGGCCAGTTTCAGGGCAATTATTACAGCTAGAATGTATCAGGCACAGTCGAGCATTAACAATGTTAATTATGGAAAAGTTAAAATCGCACCAGAAATTCACACACATATTGATGGCTGATGTTTTGCTATCGAATCATCGTGTTAGGTTTAAATTTATGGTTATGGATCAATACCAATTAGAGATACCATAGAGACCCAGCATTAAACCAATATATGAGTGGCAGATGGCAGAATAGGTTATCTAAGCACTATGGTAGATAATATACTTGGCATTTTCTTGTCACCACAGTAATTTACAGAGGCCGTGGGATAGGCACTAATCACTATATCCACTAATCCTCTTTTCAGGATTTATATCAGCAACTTGCTTATCTCCTTGTAGACGCCTGGCTCCACAGCATCCGAGGAGCTTAAAGCCCACTGCAAGGAGATGAAGCTCCTCTATACATGGGTGAAATATTGAAAATAAAAATTACACGCCCGTATACATTATACTGTCTAATGCGCCAGGTATATAATCATGGTTCCTACATTTGCAAAGGTCAGAAAGGAATGACAGAGAACCAATGGGGACTTCTAAACAGGTCCGCAACTCTTTCACGGCTGGACATGATCAGAATAAGTAACTGATGGTGCCTCAGATTGAATACATTTATATCTGAGGACCTGAAATCGATAGGACTTAGGGTAATGGGACCAGGCGGAAGAAACCTGGACACCCAACGAGTGCTGAGATGTGGCCTTACTTTGATTTTCCTCCTAACAGCTTGGGGAGGTTGCAAGATACATCAACCATTTCTCCCAGTAGAGCTAATCACACTGGAAGTGCGCAAAGTCTAAGCGTGGTGGATCATTCGACGTCCATAGAGGTAGCCAGCTGCCGGTTGAATTGGCTTGGTTAGAAGCATCAAAATCAACACGTAGAAGAAAATTGGTATGCATAATGCGTTTATGAAATATATTAAGTCCTTTAAAGTACTTAGAATGATAAATACTCCTGGAGAATATATACCAACTATAGACTTCAAATATAATCCTGATCCTTGATGATACCACGTATCGTTATAACCAAACTTGGCAAACTTGGAATTTGAAGTCCGTTTGAAATAATGTGTTTAATGATATGGCAGAATATTCATCAATGTTTGCCGTTTTTCCTTCCTTCGCATTCTACAACAGATGTCATTCCGACTGGGAAAAGTATATTGAATTGAATTGAATAATTTGTCAATAAATTACATATGAGGGTTGACAAATAGGTCAACAGGCTTCTGGGAGGATCCCAGCTCATCCAGTCGTTACCTTTTATAGGGGAAAGTTTTCTAGTGAGGAAGCTAATACATTAATAACAATAGTGATTATAAAAAAATAAATATATATATATTTTCAGCATGTACCGTACAGCACGTTGCTAGAATAGCTCCTCACGGTATATAGATAGAACCTAATCAGAATGTGGTACGAGGGACACTATTGAACTGTCCAAGATGACTAAGCCTGTGTCATAACACACGTGTTGAACTGGCGCAAATTACCACACTCCTCCCGCCCATACAAATAGCATGTGGTACATACACCAACATGGAGTAAAGTGTGATACTCTTTAATATAAACTGTCTTGTTCGACTTGTTATTTTTAAATCTTAGCGCCGGACTGAATATGGGTTTAACGGTCTTAATTTCTTGCTAATATTTGAATGAACCTGAGTTAATCAATATCATTTCTCTAGCATAAATGTGTATAGTAGTCTGTTGCGGTCTATAGCCTTTATAAAAGAAACTTGCCATCAAGAACTGGTCCATTACCCCAATTGTTATTCACATCTACCCCATCTTTACCCAGACACTGGTGTAACGCATTTGATTATACTTTCTTGTTTATGCTAATGAATCAGTATTATTTATACCAATGAGAATCATGATCGCACCATGGGAACATAGTACCAGCATTCTTCCAGAGTTTGCTGATATTCAACTTTAAAAAGACCTTGATGGGTATAGAAGGTGCTGTGAGGAGTTAATATCCGGCGAAAGGTTACCATGTTCACCATGGAAATATGCAATCAATCTATGGAGCACGTTTCTGCTGCGAATACTCCTTTCGTTCAACGGGGGTGGCAGACTTTCCTTTGTGTTTCTTCGTTCCATAATATCTTTTTATACTTCATTCTCTGGTTAGTAATGAGTATTCTGTGACGTTTCTATGAGACATAATGAATAAGGGATGACTTCTCCAAAAAGAACTGCCTGTTTGCCTACGCCAATTGACTACAAAATAAAAGAAATCTGCGAATCTGCAACCTGTGCCTACCGATGTAAAGAGATAGCTCAGCATGGACTATAGAAAAAAGAGTAGGATAAGAGAATCTTCCATTGCTATCAGCTATTATGTATTGACAATGAACACCTGCGCTTCCATTCAAGGCGCCTGTTTGTTATCGGAGTAGTTCCTCGGAGCCATTGCAAACATGGTAAAACTCTTCCATATCGTCCCCAAACCCTTCTGTAAAAGGATACCTGTGAATTTTTGGTACATCACTCTTTTTTGTCAATGGGAAACTAACGGATAAGGCAATGACTCCCTTAATTATCGTACACCTGAATTAGATGCAACAAGAACAATTAATATACAGGTCGAACAAATTGCTAATTTCCGAAAGTAAAAGTGTGTAGCTTCAAGTATTGCCAGCAATAATTAAGAATAGCCATGAATATAATTTTGAATACAAGTTTTTTCATATTCTGATTCTGATTTAAAATAGCGAGTTACAATGCCAACGAGAGCCACCATATTATTTCCCCACCACACAACCACACACACACATACTGTACATACTGTTACAGTAACAATTGAGAAAAGTTGACAATACTGTGTAAAGGAGAAAAGGATCTCGTGATATGATATATAAATTTGATTAGGATTGTTCAAAGTAGCAAAGTTCTCTCGCTTTATGAATCGCGGTAGTTCACATAAAAATTGTCCCGAGACAATAACATTATCCACCAAATAACGATCTACGAATTGACTATGTGTAAATGTACCAGACTTCTATATAAATTCGTACAGGCAGGGTGTCTAGAAAATGCTTGAAATTAAACTTATAGCCCCTCCACGAATAGCGACCAGTGGCCTGCGCTTGTGGATCTTTTGTACACCGCTGATAATGCTCTTAACCGTGGGTCGAAATAAGAGCGGCCATGAATATCTTGAATGAGAAGCCTTGGCACCGTAGATTTACTGTAGTCCATTCGCCTGAATCTAGTCAATATATCTCGGCAAATGCGATCGATATAGTGTAGCGGAATCCCTTGGAACCGGACAAGTATCAGCCATTACCGCTGGAAACTAATGCGTTTCACTGAGTAGCTAGCGTCGGTCAGTAGAAGAGGACTTAGCCTGGATAGTTAAGGTCAGTGAAAAGGATATGTATTCTCTCACCCGCTAACTATCCACTTTCCTAAAAACAATACCAAGAGGCTGGACTTCGGAGTTCGGCATGGATACATTCCTCCCACTAGATATGTTATATATTTATTTCATATAGTACACGCCCACATTGCCTCTAAGGGCTGAATATTACAAAGACCAGGTGCGAAGAATTAAAAGTACTAATAGACCAACCCTATTACGTAGACACTCGGGCCGGGCATTAATATTAAATAATGGGTTCTCAGGCATCAACCCTTGGGTCCCAGTAATCTCTTTAAATTGACATGATACTTCATGAAAAATGTTTTGACGAAAAGGTAATTGCGTTTTTTACTGGCATTGCAATAATGAAACCAGAAAAAAATGTCAATCATGAAAAATAATTTCGATTCATCCGTCTCAGAAGCGACTGAAAGCTTAGACTGTGGGGACGTTTTATCCCTTGATTAAACGAATGCTGACTTTTTTCCCCTCAGAGTTAATGCCTGGAACAATAGTAAAACAGCGGAGGGATCTAGAAAACATGAGTATCTATGTACAGAAGCATGACAATAGGTCCAGTGCCATCCATGAGAGAATGGTGTGTACCTTAACAAAATAGGCAGGGGAACGAGAGCAGGAGGGGAAGTATACAATGGAGCTTGTAGGATCAGATGGTAATATTTCCTAGAGTAAATGTCAGTGTATACACTATTTTATGGAATTGGTTAATTAAGATATTAAATGCTCCTGTTGCTACAAGAGGAAGTTGTAGTCCCAGTATAATACTGTGGTTAATGCAGTGTGGCAAATGTAGCTAGTTAGGACAAAATATTCATGATTTTGATGCGGCCGATGGACCTGCCTTTTGCATGCCATGCATATGCATACTGAAAAAGGGAAGGAGCATGGTGCACTCTACATTGGTTGAATCGCACCTTTTGTTATATGAACCGTGATGAGTTGTGTGCATCTAGGAACTCAAGAACAAGCTTTGATCTGCATCTGTATCCTTTTATGTAGTATTATTTTGGGTTGCTTCAACAGTGTTATTGCTCAGTGGTGTTGAAGCTTCAGCCATAATATACGCCGATTGGGTGAAGTGCAACGCCTTTGTGGTATTTTACTCCCAAAAGATTCAGAAATACATCAAAATTCGACTGCGTGTCATGTACGGTATGCGTCAAGTAGGTGGTGTCTTTTACAAGCTGTTATAAGTCTAACGATCCAGAATGGCAGAACCAAATTTGGGGTAGAATCAGAGCATCAGGTGGATAGCTTTGCCAAGGGAAATAGAGCGCTGTACTTGCGACTCATCCATATAGGCTATGCTCATACATGTAGCAGTCTAAAACGGCGTGAATGAATATATATTCGAAGGTGATGCATCAATACAGAATTTCCATGCGCCTGGGGCTGAGGGTTAGCTCATTGCTAACGCATTGTAACCTGCAATCTTCGAACATAATACAGCCCCTTTCTCATCGGAGTCGGGTAATTAGAGAAGGCATTGATTCCCTTCGAATCTTTCGACACTTTTCTATGAGAATTATGGCAAGAGGCATCCGTCTTGAACGGTTTCTTTGCCAGAAGATAAATAGACAAATATCCATCTTCATTCTGATCTTTGTTGCTGGCCAAATCGCGTTCGTCATCCGAGGGGCCAATTAATTGAGACCATTAAAGTTGTCGACGTGTGATGAATTAACCTAACACTTTTGACTTTGAGTTAATAACGCCGGATGCTCGTATTCATAACGGGTTTGATTAGTTCATGCTGAGTTAAATGTACCCCATGTAGATGATAGGATGCGATATTTAATCACAATAAGAACGGTGATGCTTTTATATAAGATAGAAATGCTGGGATGAAAAGATAACAAAAAAAGAGAAGTGTGATATGTTTTTTTCTAAAAAAAAGTAAAATACTTTTACTAATGGATAATTATTATTTCTCTACGCAGCAGGCAACGGGAAAACATTTCCATAAGGGTGCATATGGTACGCGAAATCCATAACAGTGAAATATGAAACGCTTGCGTCAGAAAGTACAACGTCTAGGTCGTGGCTAGTAAACGTTAGCAGATGCACTGCACGAAACTAACACCCAGCATGGAGGGCGATTGTGATACCCTTGGCTTTAAAGATTCGGTATAAGAGCGTATAGAGCACGACATTTATAATGGGGCTCCGCATCCCCATGGATTTTTAGGGTGGCAGGTACACATATTACACCCACTCGTTCCTCAGTGATATATCATAGATGTAGCTACCTAGGATTGCACTTTTACAAATCGGAGTTTTAGCTGTGACATAGGATTGATACCCACAGTATTTCAGCTTATATAGGCTAACTCTTTAACAACAGCCTTACAGATGAAGTAATCACGCCATGGAGTGATCAATATAGAACTCCATATGGCTGCTACGTAAATGCAGAAAGACACTGTAGGAGCCTATATTTGCCAGGTATCCATGTCTTTGAGAAAAGGACAAATGAGTCATCCTGGGGGATTTAAAATGAGATATCCTGCACATACGTGACTTTCCCCGCGTGACACATATATATTCAACTTCGCATGGATTTCTTCATGTGACTCTTAATATTAGGTATCAGATCTTCAGCATCAGAGAAGGCTTCGCAACATAGTTTTTATCGCACGGTGAACTGCGCCGATGAAATGAAAAAACACGCTATTGAACTCAGAGATGAACCACTGATCCCAGTACAATGTGCCTGAAAGAATAGCCAAGCCATTGAAATAGTGTTACATACATGATTTTGAAGTATCAATAGCTATTGTTAAAGTGGTATTATATATGAAAACACCTAAAGGCAAATCAACAAATGGATTTGAATACGGTGAGAATCCAGATATAGAAAAAGAAATACATAAATAGATTAAAAGAAATGAACGAAAACTTTGAATGCCAATATATGATTGATATTGAGTGAGTCGGTGAATATTTTACGATATAGCCCAAGAGGTTGTCATAAGATCTCGGAAGGATGAATAATCAAGTCTGATAACGCTAAAGATCTTCAATTTACTTAGGGGCTCAGGTAGATTTAATATAAATTGTACCAAATATTCTTGCAATGGTAATAGACTATCAGTGATATGTCTACCAGATTGTCAATAATTGATTGATCTGTAGACGAAGATCTACCCAGCTTTGAGGCTTTTAAGATTGCCCCATAGGATGTCAGTGTAGGATGTCACGACCTGTCTGACACGGTCCCTTTAAAAGCGTTAATCTGTATCCACCCGCATCGATCCTGAAGAACCGTCTAACCATTTTATTCAGCGGTCGCTGTCGGATCCTTCAGGTTCTCCTGAAATTCATTGGGGCTGATCGACCATGCAATAAATACTGGAGCTTCTACAATCTGGCATCTTTCAATATGCATTGTCAGAGTGTATTGCATTAATGATGTGATAATTATCCATTTCTGAAGGTAAGTCCTGATTGCAATCGCAGAAATGGCAGTGACGGGATCTATATCTTTTGCGATGTGGTCTCTGTCATCTCATCGAGAGATGGTGTGATGCCCTGTCCTTTGCCCTAACTATATTCAACGGAAGGTGCTTACATCAGTGGGGGTTATCTCTCTTATCATAATGGGATTCCATATTGTTTCTTTAACCAACGGGTTCTAGATCTGGAAAGTGCATCTTCAAGAAGAGGGGAGATGACGAGTGAAGAACAAAATAGGAAATTCTCGTGTGTCCTCTTGATGAACTTCCAATTCAAATATATAAGATCGTATCTTATAGGCCTCGTAACACCCACTTAAAGTTACGAATACGAGGGTTTTATGATACGAGGGTTCTTCAAACTCATGCAATTGAGTTATAGGTAAAAGGTATCCCAGAGGTCTCTCAGAGTTCTCTCAGTCTATTCTAAGAACATATTCGTATATGCAATGCACCCATAGTTGGTCATCTAGATTCTATTGGGAGTGTCTATTATAAAGTATTTAATCAGATCCCATTAATTTCAAATATTCATCGAATCGAGGTCTCTATTCCAACCACTAGATCATAAACAATTACTCCCTACCAAAGGGGAATCAGAAACGGTAGCATTAAATGCTGGTGTAACAATAGAATTCTCAAGTTTTATTTCACACTCAAACAAAAAGTTCATCATTTTGCCCCAGGCACGAGCTCACGTAGCAGATGCGTCTGTTAACTGTGCCGGACATAGAGTAATGAATTTAGGGGATATTAATTCATCGTGGAAATTAATCACCACACTGATTTATTCATTTACGACTGACAAATCCGGGCTGTTCTGTGATGCTCCTGAACAGAACATGTCCATGTATAAACCTAGTGAGTAGTTGTACCAATTTCTAGGAACCACTATCTGAAACCTCATTAGTTTGGAATATTAATAATATGCCTAATCAATGTGGATAATCATTGCTACGGAATAACTGCGTAACATGATATAACATCCTTCGGTATTTGCATTTGTCATTATAGGTTTAGTTCTATTTTCAAATACAAGCCACTAAAATGTAATAGTAATGATGTCCATTGTGTTAGCTTAGATAGAAAATATGACACATAGATATGTGAGTGTGGGCTAAAATGTCATTCATTGTCTACTCCTTCATCCTTTAACGTTGCGAAGGCGCTCTATTCTTTATGTATTAGATGGCTGACCTGACTTACTTCTGGCATAATGACTGTTAGGGGATTAGTGTTATGGTAAGTATCTGCATGCACATTATTAGCGCACAGTAATTGATACTTTTAGGTAATACTACATTATTGCATGTAAATGCATATCTTCTCCGACTTTTCTGAGTATAATTTGCCCTTAACGAGGGCACTCTACGGATATCTGTAAATAAATGGAGGCAATCGAATTACCTGTTGTAATGACGATATAACAACGAGGAGAATACACTTTCTAAAAAGCAATACAGCAGCGTTGTATCACACTCATTTGAATGAAAATAACATACAAATTATCCAATAGAAAAAGGAACACGTCTTCACTCAATTGAATTCAGACGCACCGCATATGAATGGCATTATTGACTGTCTACCTGATTCTACCTCTGTTTGAATGCTCTACTCGTTTCCCTTGACTAAGTACTGCACTTTTGATATGATTTATATATGTGTGCTTATTAGGCTATATACTACCGGTTCCCATCGTAGAGGGGATCACACTGAGGATAATAACTCCCTCAAATGGGAAAAGAGGTCAAACTAACGAGAGCATCAAGTATAAGATGTCATGAATAGGTAATACGTTTGCAATCTAATAGAGGCCCCCTACACAAGTTCCACACACGTCACTGCTGACTAAAAGGTCCTTGAACGATTTCTATAGCAGTAGAACAACAAGAAAACCCCTGTTTGATGATTGATAGAAAATGTCCATGAAGCTAGAATCCTTCTCAATGGATTTCTGACGGGTTAGCACATGTTTTTATTCATGCAACGTTGAACGGTTTCCTTGCATGTGGCACTGCAGTGCAGCGGATCCATAGAACAGCCAGCATTAAGGGCCTTCGGGACAGATTTTTGATCCAGATCCGCGGTAAAAACGTGATTGGACGACCAAATCGTCCACAGGGTACCATGTAACAGGAGGTGAACGGTGAACCTTTGCATCGGATCGCACCCATAACACGATGATTGCAAGGTAAGAGAGGCAAAGGTGCCTGTATCGGGGTGAAACACATTGGAAACAACATCAGTAACGCGATGTGCTTGAGAACGCCGTAAATGGCACCAGTACCAAATTTGCTATACTTTTACAACGTTGTTTAAAAGGGGGCCCGCGAATTCTGGAGTGGGATCCTGTGTTTGAAAATCCCTGAAGATTTTCAAAAGACAAGTAAATCATTTTAATATTCACATAAACCTAATAAAGGTGGCCTTCATTATGTGATAATGTTTTTGGCTATGGAAGCTGACCTAAGCCCTACAGGGGTTTCCTGTTAAAGTGCCTTAAATGAGGCTACCTAGAGTTCTGTCAATTGATCAATAGTACGGATGGCATTTCTGCCAGTGTCAACTTCTCCTTTAGAACACTGACCTCTCCACTCAAGACAACATCGTTTCACTTCTCTATTTTTTGACCTACGGTCTACCTTTTGAAAGGCTATCTCAAAGGCAGAAAGCCAATGAATTAAGAATTCATCAACATTCGCCAAATTGATCTGAACTGTAGCTCCCCTTGAACGGTCTTTCGAAGTCAGGAGCTTGAAGGAAAAGGTTGATCTATTGAATAATAGATCTTGCGTTTCATTCGGAAGACAGATGGTTGCTGCTGCCAAGAATGTTTGATGGGGTATGAAACAACAGTGCGAGCACAGAGCTCTGAATTACAATAAAAAAACTTTGGGGTGCGCTTTCCTGATTTATTTCATGACATCTTTAAACCATTGTAACCGATACAAAATACGGTATCACAGAAATGTATAAATAAATCTCCGGTGTTCTAGATAAATCCCAACTTATAATATTATATTCAGAACCTGCTACCCACATTTACCTTTCACAAAGCTTTAACAAAATAACTGCTTTTAAAATGCCTTGACGGATGATATCAGACGAAGTATCTAATAAAGGACTATCCCCGTGAGTATCATAATTTAATTTACGCCGAGAATGATAGGGTGAATGTATGGTAATTGTAGCAAATACTGCAGCCACTAAAAGACTTCGCATTGGGGAAGCAGATCTAAATTTAAAATTGCCTCTTTGATTATGGAATATAGATTGGGGAACGTGTATACTGAAATAACTTTGGACACTGTTTCTTTATATAACGCCCTGTTCAGAACATGACCGAGACCATTATTGCCAGTAAATGTCGGTTTTAATGTCACGCTGCTTATAAAGTATGTATAATGTCTAGGCATGCTTAATGCAGTTCGTAAGCCAGTGCAATTTGAACTCCCATTTTAGCAGACTATATCTCTTTTCTTGGCTAGTAATCCCTCTGACGGGGCTCTCATTAATACGCGAATTCGATCAAAGACTGCGAGCATGAATTTATGTCCCGCTAAAGTTGTGCACCTTAAATTGATTAAGAAACGTGAAAAAATGGGGTTCTTTAAGTAGTATTGCTTTTTCCTCCCAATAAGAGGTATCTTTAAACACCTGATCAATATGCATTATGTATTATGAGAAAAGCGGAGGCTCAAGTGAGTTGGCCTGTGTATAAATGGAACAAAAATATCGTTTCGTTCGATTGCACAGCAATTGTATTTAATAAGAGTAGTTGGATAAAACCTTGTAAACTGAGTGAGGTTGCGCCGAAGCGCCAGTTATTTAAACAGCTCAGGGAGATGCAGGGGGAGCAAGCCTAAAACAGTAATATGGAATATCGATTATGTGGCGGTTGTAATGAAATTTGCTATGTCTATAGAGCCTGTTTAATCATAAGGAGCGCGGGCACGCAGCTAAACGACTAATTATGTGGATAACCACAACTAGGACTTGGATTCTCAACCTGGTTATGTTTTGAAGCATGGTCAATGGGTTATTTGTCAATAAGTAATAAGTCAGAAGCACCCATTTAAGTTGATGGAATAGTCTATAATGACCTCCGCCCCCCCCCCCTCAAGAAACCCACAAGTGAAAGAATGAGAACATATGAAGTCACGTGCGTACAAAAGTCTAACTCAGCCATCGATTTGCTCTTAGTGTAAAAATGCTACAGGGGACTCTTCCCCATCCCCATCCCCGTCCCCCTACCACAATTGTGGCTCATCATGCATGGGGTTTCACAATTAACGCTAGCTCATTGCTCCTTCTTAAAATTTTATTTCACCAGGTGGGCAGGTTGCCCTACAAATGTCTGGCGTCTGCCAAACGGGCGCCAAATGAAGCTACACAGAAGAACGGCCATTTTACCGCTCCAAATGAGGAGGGAAATTAGAATCTAGTGTCTTATCTTTAAAGAAAGAACTTTTCTACCTATTAGAGATCTGAATGACAGCAGACATAATGCAGGGAAAATAGAACAAGGAGGTGGAAAAAAGAACAAGTATCAAACTGTACATTATAGCCAAATCTAGTCCGCTCAGGAACAATATGAATAGAGAAAGCAGGGACATTGGGGATTTAAACACCTTCAGACAAACTATGATACAATACTATTGGAAAAGATGTGATAATATTGATATGATATAATAGTCTATATTGATTATGATATAATAGTCGATCGCTGAGAGCAGTGCAGTATTATTTATACTTTGACCTGAATGCAATTTATTTTTAAAGAAAATGAGAGGCTATAATTGTTACCCAACCTTGGCTTGTTGAAAATGGATATATTCCAATCAGGAATATCAAATATCTAGGACAAGGACGTTTGCCATGTGAGGAGGGAGGGGATATGGTGTATGGCATGAGTGAAGGACCTGCGACGAGAAGATTATCTGATGGCGAATCAGAAGCTAATTCTAATTTGCTGCTGGTTACTATATATAAATTATAATCCAAATATACAATCCTTTCCTTAGCCATACAGGGGAAGTAGAGAATGACATACAGGGTGTTGATTCTTCACATGATAATAACCATGTAGGATGAATAGGCTCATGGAATCCATGTAATACATGTAACCCACGTTACTTAAAGATGCATTTTCAGCCATTAGAATGCACCCAACTAATTTTATTCACATTAGGAATTATAGGACTAGATTTATCAATATTCTGCTGCTTTTATGATATTATATTTATACAAGTTATACAAGAATTCGAAGTTGAATAAGTCGAGTAAAAATGGCCGCTGGTGAGAGATAATAAGTGAAGCCATGGCGAGAAATGTGGACGTTATAAAGCCCTGTAGCAAAAACAACAGGGAAAAAACCCTCCAAAGGTTTGCTATTTGCTATAATCCAAATTTAACATGTATGGCATAATTGCATGAACATTGTCTTTTACATAACTATTAATTTCTTCCCTTTTTATACATATGTGATGCAACCACGGGCTCAGCATGGCTTACTTAAACCCATGGATTGTGTCCTTGAACGGTCCTTTTTGTAGCACCCTAACCTCAGTTATGACTGTTCTATTGGGTTGTCAGTGACAACCCAGTGACAACCCTTAAATGATTTATTGTATTGTTCAAATTTACTCGCCTTGATACATTACTCTGAGATGTACGCAGTTCAGCCCAGCATCGATCAAGTGAGGACGCAACCTTTGTTGCTGGACAAACACAATTATGTTTTCAAATTGTGAGGGGATTTTATCATACAGGATGATCACACAAACAAATAGTTCTATATCTAAAAACAATCTTGAACGATTGCTCATTTCTCCTACGCGACCCAGGAGAAGGAAAATTCGCGAGAACCAAATTCAATGCCTACCTGTGCGGTGGATTAGAGCCACGGTAAAATTGGCTTTCAGATCGGGCTCATCAAAACAGGGAAAGACCTTTCTGGCATCGACCGATTGCAATTGGGAAGCCGCCAGAAATCTGCAAGAGATATTAAATATATTAGAGGATGGAAGTATACTCTATAGAAGACAGGAGATTAAGATCGACAGTCTTGTTATTGTTGAATTTGATAAAGGGTTACGATAGAAGCAAAGTTAACCGTTGGGCCACTTGAAAGGGACGCTATTTTTCAAGCAATTAATTTTAAATGTGATAGCTAACAGACATCTGAAATTAGCGGCGGGCCGGGAGATTGAAAGTCACTTCAATATTAATTGCGTCTTCGGCGGGGAAAATTAGTTCCCCGTAAACATTGCCGAGGAGGCGTGTGTTGGGATCACGCGCCCGAATGAAGAGACAAGAACATTCAAACTGTGCAATGCGTAGGGTATTATATGGGCAGAACATTAAACTGAAAACGCCATAAGGATTGAATGACCAATAATAAAGATGGTAATGTGCATTAGTGCATCCAAACGTCGCCGAAGTCAGGCGAAATTGATATATAGAGATTTCTCTCCTCCTGCTACAATACGGTGTTTTCCAATCAGAGCTGTGAGCATGGCTATCGCGAATAGAACTACATTATTAAAACACAAAATATCTTATGTCTTACATTCTGATTAGAATGAGGGATACTCTATGAGAAATGTAGATTTGGCGTATATGTATATGGGCAAGGAAAAATAAAAACCTTTTGTTTATTATATCATTGGGCCTTGCGCAGAATAAAAGCATACTGGCTCCTGGATGAAATTGTACCAACCACCTTAGTATCAGAAGTATGGTGTTCTTTACCAGCACTTCGACCCCCACCCCTTCACCCGCCTCTCTCCCTTTCTTTTCTTTCTCTGCCAGTCTAACCATTTGCCAAAAGACCGTTCTACTTTGATACATATCAGGGACATTCTAGTCCGTTACAACGGAGATTAATGTGCACCTGAATGTAAAGTGCAAACATCTTAGCCTAGATAAGTATTGCTTTGTATAACATTCGAAATGTCATGTCTTCTATGTCCCTCATCAAACCTCGGGTTTGGAGGGTTGTCGCATATCAAAATCCTTCTATCTGTCCATATTAAAAGCGGGCACCATGTGTGCATAAGGCAGACAAGCATTAATTGGCAGACTTAGCACAATATCCAGCTGTCGCTCTATGTATTGCCTATTTTACTGAGGGTGATAACATCAATGAATGATACCAAGTCCATTAATGTATGTATACATACATGTATGCATTCATGGAGGTTACCTTCCCCCAACCCATTTTTAATGGGTCTTTTGTGAAAGAAATAATTACCAAAGGCTTGACTTTTTGGATGATGATGATGATTATGATGATGGCGAATGATTAAAATCATCCCCAGAGGCAATGATTACGTGAACTGATTAACTTGGGAAGTCGGTCACCTTATCCCAGGTTTCAGCCAGTGCCAGGCAGTCATGCAATGCATATAGACATTGCCTTAGTTTGGATAATCTGATTGCGAGTGAGTCACCTGTACTGATGCATCAAAGGACCCAGCTGCATCCCCGCCAACTGCTGTCAACGAATACATCTTGGCATGTTGTAATTTTATATAGGTATCAACATCGATTGAGATACCAAGTTAAGCACATCAAAAGAGGTAGTAGATGTCGTGAGTAGGTACAGATAATCGAAGCATAATGGGTTGTCATGGTACAAATAAGTCCACATCTAAACGAAAAAAAGAAGTTTGCGTGCCAAACATCAGTGACCCATATTCGTGGTATTACGATCACGTTAATTTGAGTTAGCCAGGATGCCAGTGGGTCCCCCCTGTATGTGTTGGCTCTCATTCTTTAACACGTTGAACAGGTGCTCTACCACAGGATCCACTTTCACAAGTTAATGGAAAACCTTGCTGCCTCAGGCGCTTTTAGATCAGGCTAAATCAGTATTCCATGGGCAAGACTTCCAAAGGACATGAATTTTGAATTAGAGAAGTCGGCCTGGCTCACGTTCGTATAGAGTAAACCACTGTCTAATTAAAGGGATAAAGCAGGGGTTCATGTTGCTCACGTAAACATGAATCCCTGTTGCCCGAGCCTGCTTGCTTGCGTTACTTCCCCCTCCTTTCTCCCTTGCTGGACTTGGTCCTGAGGCATGAAATATAATATATCGAGGTTGAGTCCTTGTCCCTAGCTGTCTCATTACGCATATGTTTATAGCAGTGTTATTCCAGATAGCGACTAAAAGATTCTATCCTTATTACCTGGCCAGTTTTAGGGCTGTAATATATGTGGAGGGCCGAACCGAATATGTTTCTAATTATCCTATCAGATTTTGTCAGGTTCAAGACAATTGCGTTCATTATTTTCTGACGTCTGAGTTCTGAACCTACATGTATCTGTCTACATAGCCGTTGTGTCCATCAACATGTTCATTGAAATTTTCATTAAATTGGCTCCTGGATGAAATTGCCGTTTTTAGATACATATTGCCGTTTCTAAATACATATTATGTTTATGTTTTTAAATACATATCATATTTATGTCACATCTTCTTTAAGATATCAAGCCAAGAGATGATGAAGCTCAATAATTTTGGGATTGTTTAGAATAAATGAGGAAATACATTCATTGTAAATGTATAGGGAATATTGATAGTAAACCCCAGAATACCAGTCAGGATTTGCCGGAATTTCGTCACGCGGACTCTGTTCTATGTGATAAATTAAATATGCATGGCGTCTCTTGTAGAGCATACTAATGATGAAAACTGTAGCTATCCTCACACGAAAAGAGTTTTAGTATAGTATACCCACGTACTTAGAAGATAAACTCACTAGAGAGCCTTTACACTAACTGTATTCGAGGCAATCCCCTACCTCCCCGCTCTCCATGCTTTTCATGTTCGTGTTCAGTACCAATTTGTTTCGCTCAAGCCATACATGAAAGTCTCAATGATGGTGGTTGCTGGATGCTTCTAAGCTGACCAAACAGATACGGCTTTTGGGGGGTATAAAGAACGAGACATGAAACAAAAATGCTCAGGACTCAAAGCCTTGCGAATTACTATGTAGGCTCAGGAGGCACAGAAAATTTGTACCAGGTCGGCATTACAGGCGCTCTTTGAATGCTTGAGAAAGTGTTACACTTAAAAGATATTGGTAATTATGACAATGCCAAATGGGATTATTATTATTAAGTTGTTTATTCAGCTATAAAATTTTACATTTCGTAATAGCTATGATTGGCATCTAGATAACCTCATTATAAACCGTATATATTATAAGCAATGATTAATTGATAATGCAACCATATATATATGCACACATATTTATACATTTAGCACAAATCGAATTATCCAGCACAACTCTCACAAACTATTTCACATTCATTCTTTTTTTCCACGTTTTCACACGATTTTTGTTCTTCGTGTTTTTCTCTAGTATAATATATAACACCATTTCCAGGGCATTTACTCTTTCTTTGTATTCAATTTAAGCATCTGATTTTGCGTCTCAAAGATATACGTAGGAGATTAGCTCTTTTAAGTCATTGTAAGTCATAATTGCTTACCCTATCCATATAATTATGTAATAACCGGTGTCAGGATAGCTACCTGCTGGACATATCCCCGCCGACTTTTACCCCCTTATGGAACCGAGTTCGGAGCGGGCGGGAAATATTGAACGAGTTTGGAGATGGAGTGATACAACACGAAGCTGAAGGCTTCGTGTTGTATCTGCCAGAAGACGAGTTCTACATTTCCCTTGCCCGCGTAGAACGAGTACCATAAGTTTATTAGTATATGTGCCTTCTTCTTCCTTTAGACGTCACGTCATAAAACATGTTCTGTCGATAAAGCACTAGTTCTATATCAGTTCACAGATATGGAACTCCAGGTTATAGAATGCACATATACTAATTCTAAATACTGTTCAACGACCCTGATTCTCTATTCTCTGTATCCTATGATAAACAACCCTGCGAGCCTAGGTTGCTGACTACCAATCCCTTTTCCAATAAGGGTATACTAGAACCTCATAAATAATCAGGGATATTTTCTTGCCAATAAAAAGGGGGATAACTTTAAGTTTTGCTAAGTTTTTATTCTGTTTACAAATATACAATCATTACGCCAAGATAGTTAAATTCTTGTACTTGTGACATTGGCATAGTAGCCTACTATTTAGAGCCAAGTGGACAAGTTTGTCTGAGTGGACCATTTAATTTGGCCTGACATTTTGTGTATCATTAGCCCATTATGCCTACACCACTGATTGAACAGGTCTACCTCAGATTTCATTTTCTGTAGAATTATCATTGTCACAGTTTAACCATGACACTGTCATCTACATACAATGTAATTATGAACTAAGGTCTAACTGAAAAATATCATTGACATATGTTATATTATAAACAGAAGTGGTCCAAGTACGGAACCTTGTGCAACCCCGGCGGTCAATATGCTGTCACTTGTCATATTGGGATTGGGAGAGCTACTAGGGACATGAACCACTGATTATGCAGCTTGGCACAATTATACATAAATGCTGGATGTCACGATTTGAATATATTAATTTTTAAAAAATCAATTAAAATTCAGATGGAGGCAACTCGACTGATAACAACATTGTGTTCAATTTTGTTGTGTTTATTGGGTGATCATGCGATCCTTATGCATTTTGCTGTTATTTGGCTTCATTAGAGGATCTATGTTTTAATGTATTAGTAATAATGTTCATAATCCTTGCCCGAAACGTCGGACCCTCAATAAACAAACCCATACTTACAAAAAATCCCGTCCCTCCATTGTTTTGGGTTTTTACATTGATAATACACAAGTCATATAATAATTATTTTTGAGTCAGGAGTACGTACTGAGAAGATTAACTGTACAATGTAACCTGAATAAATTTCAAAAAATGATTCTTACTCGCTAGCTGTTGCCATTTTGCGAGGTTGTCAGGGAGAGCGATTATAATCATTCCAGTTCCTGTTGGAACCAACAGTGTTAATTGATGGGAATTAACTGCTGCATTCAATTTGCAATATTCATCTCATCCTCACAAATCTGAATATTTAATAGCATGCATTATCTGTGCAGCACCATTCAGACCTCTTCGTAAGATTACACATGGAACTTGGCCGAGGGACATGATTTCTCAATTTCTGGTTGCAGAGTTGATGTACGACCACCGTGGTTCCTAAATGGAATCTGTAATAGGATCCCTCTGGAAAGGCCATGGGATTCACTCAGGGACATCATAAAATGGTAATTCTCCAATAATGTCGTGATTCGTTGCACCTCTTAGGAGATCTCATTTGAATACTGAACGGCCTGTTCGCACTGATAGAGTTGATTGTCTCAGAAGATACGTTCTTGTAAACATCTGCACTGAATATCTAAACTATCTTCCCAATTCTACTAAGATAATATTCAGGACAGCTATTAAAATGTGTCTGTTTATTAACTTCATGCAGGTGAACGACCACGTGGTTACAGCTTTTTCCCTATGGCAATGGGCGGACTTTTAATCTTAGAAATTCACTTTGTTGAAATTTCCTCTGGAATGGATATTGATGGGAGGCTTTCTTACAGTGTGTTAATCGAGTTAAGGAGTTATTATAAAGACTTTATTTTTGCAGTACTCATCAGAACGTTGGATATCGCCTGCAGGACTAAATAGAGTCCCTTTTCAAACCATTTCGCTGCGAGTTTTAAAGCTTGAAGTGATGATCTCCTTTTGAGGGATATATGTACTAGCTTAACCATGGTTTCTTTCGTGAGACGGACTATCAATCAGCTCTGCGTTCGTGACCATAGAACTGTGAAAAAGGCTCTGATAAAACGTGCAGGAAGGGCTTTACGAGTACGGACCCATGCCTTTCCTCACCTGCACTTATAATCTATTGAATTTCATTCATTTTAAGATGGCCATACAAAATCACTGCACTGGAGATGTTCTCTATTGCCAGGCTCTCAGCCTATTCAAGATCAATGTACAACCTTGGCCGAAGGTGAATGTACTGTAAGCTACTGTAGTCCTGTATTAAGATGGCAGAATTCCGCCCAAGTTCAGAGCTGCAGCCACAGAGAAGGTCATATTTCATATATGTACGTTATATACCTTTGCTACAAAGGCAAGTTCATTAATGCCTGATATATGAGGCTAGCTATATATGAGGCTAACAATGAGTTGACATATGCATGCCTGACGCCTTCTATTCCCTCTACATATAGTCTGTGAAGCTAGTCGAGAACAGTAGGTATACTCTGAAGTGTTGCGTTCGTCATGCAGGAATATGAATACAAGAGCACTTATGTCTACAAGAACTGTAGTCGAGGAGGAGGGCTGAGGTCTTGCACAATATACATGGAGGTTGCCATCACACATTACCACAGATGTACTTCCATTGTCTATTACAATTGCAACATTATGGCGCGTCAAGGCCAATATCACTCGATTGAAATGTCTCTTTTTGTAGCACATTCCAAGTTATTTCTCCCTCATAATGCTAATGCATTTTGGATCGAGGAGTTATATATGCATGAGGTAGATAAATATACTAAAATTTCATAGAGCATGCATTATAAATGATGATATTATGTTAGAAATACTGAGGAACGAATCTAAGCTCTTTCATTAAAACATGATAATATTGTACGTGCCCAAATTTCTATTCATACCGAATCCTATTGGATAACCCATGAAGAATGAACAATTTTAAAAATACGTCTGAATGAAATATGAAATATGAACTAGAACTGCCATTCATAATCAATCATATCTGCTCGCTCGGTGCCGAATGGAAACACTGTTACGAAATCCATCAATTGTCTGTTCTAAGAAATGTATAGTAATATGACCGTGATGCGGGGATTCGGTAAAAGTGCTAACACGCTATGCTAAATCTCGAGTCCGCGTCGGACGGGAGTGGAAGCGCTAGTGTGGATGTCTCGCCCATGGAGGAGGAGACAGGAATGGAATCTCGCCACTGATCGGTATTTCCTGGTGGTAAGTTCATCTATCAGGAAAGGGCGAACTGCCTGGAATGGGACTTTACCAGTCGTAGCCATTATCCAGTCGCCAGCCCGTAGCTGACATGTGCAGATGGATGACCTGTCTACCGATACAAGACGGTAGATTGATTTATTTTCATAGGCCATCCGATTGCCGAGCTTTGCTTCAAAAGTCTATTTGCCTCGGCAGCCTAGGTCGGTGCATAGAAGCCTGTATTTTGCACGTATGTCTCTACTAAACATGCCTGGCGACCTGCGAATAATGCCTCTGACACCTCACAACAACTGGTGAAGGTACAACAATATTTCCTTAGCAATTAAAACGATTTGTCATCATTCTGTCGTCCATTTTACTTGGGTTTTTTTAGTTGTGCTTGTTTAAATATTATTTTCTTTGCTAAAACAGTAAGAGCAAGGCGGCTCGCCATCACCGCTTGGTCTTTATTTCATCTATCAGCAAATGTATGCGTTTACCTATTTGGTTGTAAATAGCTTTATCATTGACATATCAAATTCCAATGCTATTCTTTCCTGAAAAAAGTGTGTTTTCATATGTAATGTAACAAATACAAAACATGCGTACGTATACATTTTGTAGGTCCCGCTACGATTAGAAGCGGGAGCAAGTAGCGGAAAGTAGTCATTTCAATTCAAACATGTTTGATTTGATACGGCTACTTCCCGTTACTTCTATATATAAGTAGCGGGACCAAAGAAACGGGAGGAGTAGCGGGACAGTGGAACCCAACCTTTAGAGAGTAACTGTGATTTTACACGTCAGGAGCTAGAAACCATTAAAGCTAAATATCTAAATATAGCGTTCCTTACATTCATGCATTTCTTTTAAATTAGTGTCGTCTTTGTGTATTATACTAGCAACAACGAAGCTTCCTCTCCGGTGATATAATTATTGTAGGTCATCTGTTTCCAACTGCCATGGTTGAAACATTATCTGTAGGTTATAGCATGGAATACAAGTTGGTGCACTTCTGAAGGTATTGGGGCAAGTATGTGATCCATACGCGGTGTCAGCACCGATCACTTCAGTTAACGAAGGGGAAACCAAGAACGCTCCCCTTTAAGCAAACAGACTAACCTCACTGCTACATGCCTGCAATGGCCTATATGCTCCGGCTATGCAGCTCATAGGAACTTCAAAGCAAACATGATACATAGATAACAGCACGAATATGAATTCCAAATACCGCGCTATGTGGCGTGGCAATCAATATTTAGCCTTATTCGTATCAGGAACTGTGGAAATACATAAAATACTTCGGGTCTATATTGGCATCACTTCCTCCTACGAATGGAAATAGGATGAAATAATCCATATATTATGATCAGGGCGTACGTACCCGCACAATCATGGTCGCATTAGCTAGCATTGTATATAATATATGGTCAATGTTAACATGGTTGTAAGAATTGAATTGTCAGAGGGTTTACATACTGGAAACCGTGCGCCAATTCACAATTCTCTTTGCACCAGGATAATGATTGCGTGTTTATCTTTATATCTCCGAGACAGACAGATTGCGTGAAGGATCCTCATAAAACTATACGCCTTCTTAATGTGATGTACTTTGAAAGCTTTTGAAATATCAATGGCCTTGACTCGAAGATATTATGGATTTCAAACTCGAAGAGTGTGGAACTCCTTTGCAAGTCGAAAGGTTCATTTTTAACAAGCTCCGCTTTAATTAAACCATTCACGCGGGGAAACAACAAAAACCGTGCTATTGACCTGATTAAACTGCACTTTTTAGCATGTTCTTCCAGGTTTATACGGGCAGAAATAGGTTTGAAGACCACGGCTTGAATTCAATGTTTATGCTAGCCTAAGGACCATTTACTGCCACTGATGTTGCTCAGCATAACCCTGCGGATACATTGCACCTCCAGCCGGTCGATTTATGACCGGTTGGCTCATAATAATTAATTTTAGAAAACTGGTTTTACTCAATATGAAAGAAATATCTCGGGGCGTAGATCGAGTGTAGAGCTGACAATGTCAAAGCATTTTGATATCGACAATATAAAAAATATCGACAATATCAATACATTTTAATATTGTCAGGACTACGCCTGATTTACGCCCGATGCCAAATCGGCCGTATCAGCGCTCATTGTATCTCAGGCTTAATAATTAATATTACCATCCATAACGTATCAGACGATAAAGGCTGAAGGGGATCTTGCTTTATCAACCATTACGTTGATAAAGTGCAAATATAGTATATTGAGTTCGTGTCTACTCAGCATGATATAGTATATTTAGAAGTCACTTATCATACCCAATATTAGAGAGGCCGTTACCGTAGCAACCATCACCAACCTAACCTTGAATAAGAATACTTTCTTACCCAAACCCAACCCAACCAGAGAGGTCATGTATTCTTTACTCTCCTATAGCATCTATTTAATATACATAATATACAGGTTCTAGCATTTACTAGATATGTATTATAAGATCGAGAAGTACCTCTTTTGAAACATTAGAAATGTTATATTTGCTGAAAATGAGTGGGATGAGATCGATATACCCAGTTAAATTAAAGGGTATTGTGATTAACCCGCTTCTCGTAGGTCAAGCTTTGGAGACTAGACATGTTTACAAATGATCGGGGCTTTCAGAACCCAATTGATTGAAATGAGAAAGAGTAATGAATGTAGTCCAGTAATTTATTAAACAGAGTGGAACTCCCAATAGGAGAAATCGTGATAGAGCTCGATATTGGACCTCGCATCATCATTCAACATTCATACAAATGGCAAGTCTGATAATTCTGCGGGAGTAAGAAACCTGAAGCCGATCTTAAACATTTGGGAAAGAGACATGGTGGTAAGTTGATCAACATGCTCGCATGGTTAGCTGCCATTCACATATAATTTCTCCTGATCATGGGATATTGCAAGATCCCTGGCTCATGCATTTTTAAAGGAGAAGCTGATATAGAGAGGGGAAATTTGTGAATCCGTCGCTAATGTCTTCCATGCTCATTTTTATTGGCTCTATGTTTGAGCAGGTGGAATATGAGCCATGGATCAAGGGGAAATACATGGATCTATACAGGATTTTAAAATTGGCAATGGTTCTATTTTCATCTGTTGACTGTGAAAGGGAGGATACCAGTTCGCCAGTGACGCCTCATTGCCTCGTTGGCAGTACCCGCTGAAGTATAATCACTGACAAGTGGAATTTTCAGTTCAATTTTATTGTTAGCATTTACAGAAGCGAATCCTACCATTAAATGGCTATATCTGATATATTCGGTGAGTGTGATCTGGCAAGTGAACTCTCCTGTGATATTTTAACAATGGCTTCAAAATGGGCACCACGAGAAAAGCAAATAATATGAATGCCAGGCATAACACCCCTCCTGAATTTGACGGATTGCTGGGATCTTATCGATGAAATGTTTGCTTAAATGATGTTTTCCCCAGAAATATTACTAATTGAAGTCTAATATTTGCCGTTCTGTTTCATTAATGACTTAAATTGCTTGGGGAGATTGCTCATCATCACGCTAATGGTCAAATTATGTTAGTTTTTGGCGAGATTTTATTTCCAACGCACAATAGCCTATGAGTTTGGGGTCAAAAAAGAGAACCATTACAACGCCCAACTCGCAAAGGGATGGACTCGACTTTAGTCATTATCCATCATCCGTCATCCGGCCCAATAAATATTATTCACTCTATGATCACCATGGGATTCTCCCTGATCGGTGCTAAACGTGACTGGTGTGTGTTTTTTGATGAAAGGTTTTCACTCCTCATTCATCATTGTCCCCTCTGAAGGAAAGCACCGAGGACACGACCTTGCTCCATTCAATCAAGTTTACTGATACTAAATGACAATTGTTTACGAACCACTGCCACGCATTATGCCCGAGTATGCATGATTGCTGCCGGTTCGGCATATCAATGCACTCAACCTATCTGGTTTTCCATATAATGAGTGTGACCAGTACATTTACATTACTTTTGATGTTAGTGGGCTAAACGTTAGATCATGACACCAAAGTGGAACGAACACAACCACCCACACTTTCCGCTCCTAACATCAAGTTCCTCGTGTTGAACCTAGAGCACTCCCGACCACATACATGTAAATATGGTAGACTCCCGTAAAAAATATATGCCCCAAATCCACTTACATGAGGAATTTGCAGTAGAGTTATTTATGTTAGAGAATGATAAGCAGCAATGAGTGATTAATGTTCTATCTGATGAACTTTGCAATGAATGCATGAAATCGTTGAGAGCTCCCTCAATCCATTGCAAATAGTTTTGTATTTCTTCTGGGTAATATTTATGAGTCATAATGAGTAGAAGTTGAGAGTGAGTTGAGCATACTTGAGTGTACCGTGAAATATAAAACTATGCAATCCATTGACGGGCAGGTGGTTTGATAATTCCGTCTGCATCAATATTGACATAATGAATGAGCTCTTGTATATTGGCGCCATTAAATTGAAATGAAAGATGAATAACTTATTCGGGAGTCAAGCTCGTAACAATAATGCCTATTAACTCGCTTGCCATTAGACAATGGGTAAACCAAACACTCAAAACATCTTTGTTCTCTACTTATTTCTATTTTCTGATATAAATCTCTATTGAAACTGGGAAATAAGTATTTGATGGATGATATTCTAGATCTTTCAGTCATATCCCATTTAATCTTGGACAACCTCTCAATCATTTTCCATTCCCTCTAATATCTCCACAACCAATGATTAATCCCGTCCTTTCCCTGAATGGATATTATCGCATCACGGTCGGTTAATTTACCACTGCATTAACGTAGTATTATATTGGTTCCTCATTGAGTTGCTCGCTTTCATAACGAGCTGCACATTCACACTATAGGACTCTAAGTAGCGAACATGGTCATGGTATATGTGGGTCTAATTTTACGAAAATGTATATTGGCAGCTGTACACATTATGTCAATTCTGCTAAGTTAAGCTGAAATTTGGTCAATACTAGGTAAATTCGAGTATATTTGGCATTGCAGTGATTCTTGCAATCTGTTGGGTTAGCTTGAACTGTATTTTTAACTTTGTTTTCGTCTGAAATTTGTGTTATTTGAGAGGATTGGTGAAGGCCAATTGTAGATTTTCTGAAAATCTGACCCATGTATAGCCTGCTTACACAGTTTGCTTCGTGTTAATGACGCTCCTGTCTGGTTGTCATTTTCCCATTTTTCCTGTTGTTCTAGCCCTGCCATCTTTAAGAAAGAATTTTCATTGAGATTCTCTGGATTCTTCAAAGGGATGAGACTCTTATGAATGGGGTCGTTTCATTAACGGGGTTTACTTGATCGGTTTTTTAAAGGAAAAACTGATGGAAAAACAAAAATCGAGCAGATAGACGCAGTAAACAGTCTCTTCAGTCACCCCCTCCCACCACAACCACCCGACTGATATATCGAGAAAACTGATGTAAGCTAACAAAAAAGATCGGTGGAACAACTCCTTTAGTTAGGACTCAACAGGGCCATCGCATTGTACGTGGTCGCACAATTGCAACTCCTTATACTCAAAAATGGCAAACAATGCAACTAGTACGGACCTGTAAAAAGACATCACATATCCCCTAATAATGCTTACTAGGGAGGGAATTCATCCTGTCTTGTTATAATGCCAGTGCAAGCAATCATATTATCACATACACCTCATAAACTGGCAATATTTGTATCATTGTGGCGGGTATATCCTAACAATGGAACCGGGTGGAATGGAGGTGGGTGGATAAGACGTTGTATGTGACAAAGGACCAGATAGGGACCATTCATCGGGCGGATCCTCGACAACAAAAATACCCAAATCAGGAACAACGTCTCTCTGATCGCGGGGGTCCTGTTTCTTCCCATGGATGGTAGCGTAAAGAGCATTAGACCGGAAGAATCGAAATCCTCGCGGACGCCCCATGAAAGCCCTTCGCAATTTACCTCCGGCAAAACCCTCCAAATGTCTTAGGTTGATTGAAAGGATACACCTCGCTTTAACTATGGATATCTACTGCCTTATTTAGTGACCTTGCAAGGTAACTTACTGCACCCTAAAATAAAACATCTCCCTTTGGAACAATCTCGTTTTATTTTGCCTTATTTGACAGAAAAGGAGTCTAGCCCAATCTCATCTTGACCAGGAAGGGGATCTTTGTCCTTCAGTGACATTCGACGACCAGGATCGTGATGCAGATATCCATACAGTGATACAAACACGGTGCTGAATATAAAGAGGAACATATTCCGTCCGTGGATGGACATACGAACTTCTCATTCTGTCACAGCCCCATAAAGCCGCGATGCCTTCAGGGATTCCTATTGATGTACATTATACTATGCATTCTGCAGGTCCAGGGGCACATAGATATGCTCCTTGGCATATGAGAACATCTCAACCTATTTCCAGCCATAGGTCAGATGCTTCGACGGTCGATGTGTGCAGCAAATGCAATCTTGCTTCCGTATAACTCCCTGTAGAGTAATAACAAAGGCACATTTCCACTATACCAGGCTATAAAGGGTGCAGTCCTTGCGAGGCAAACATCGTGGTGTACTAACCCAAATCTTTGAGGTTCGTGCCCAACCAAGCATTATGTGAACGGGTATCTATCTGTCGGTAAGCAAAGTACTGAGGAACAACCATGATCAGACGCAGGGCCCTCCGGTTTCTGTTTGAAAATTAAAGGCTTGCATAGTGCAATTACACAAGGAACGTCAATATTTATACCCTCCGCTATCCAGAAGGAAGATCTGCATGGGCACCTTAAGATTAGTTCGCTTTTCATACCCTTTGAAACCTGCTCAATTGAACAGTACAGTGATCTATGTGTACACACATAGATCTACTATAAATAGACTCATATGATGGTACTTTAAAGTGAGCAGCTGAGTTTAAGATTAGAGCTGAAATATACCCTTATAAGTGCAGCGGCCCACATGCTGGAAAGGGTCGCATCGAAATTATTTCACGAACACGTGGCGTAATAAAAGATCAATACTTTGTGCCCAGGCTTTGTTTGAGCGGAGTTGCACAGAGGCGCTGGCTCTATTACGGACAGATGCTTACAAATAGTCTCCACAATAATTCGCCGCCGCGGTGAACAGAGGGAGGGAATGCTAACGCAATCACTGCCATCGGGAATTAGGTTGGGCTTCATGAAAGATATCGGTACGATGGGACCACTGAGATGCGTGAGACGATATATAGACATAACCCGACACTCCAAAACCTTAACCCCTCAACACCGTCCCTTGCAATTGATTTAGTTTGCATCACATTGTGTTATTCTTCAGCCAACGACATAGCGCTAGCCCATCGAAGCGACGTATCCGAAATGGGCGGACGGTTTTGACACCGTTTGTGAGAAACTGTATTGCATGGGCGAAGCCCAGAGGGAGATTACATCATGCTTATTAGATAAAAGTAAAGCCAGGCTCGTCAGTTGGCTGGGGAGGTCTGCAGCATTTGCAGGCCTTACATCTAATTCGACCAACAACCGGCGAACATCCCCCCTCACTGATATTGTCCTCGGAGACAGTAGCCTCCACAGACCTATCGCTTTAATTTTTTTGCTCAACATGGTGTGGGATGGATCACATGCTGGTTCATAGACATCGACCTGGAATTATCATTCAGTAGAGAGGGCTCACGAGGCGATGGCAATAAACCTTGTGAAATACGCCCATGCATAGTTGCTATTCGCGATGCATTGTCGCCCGGCCATTCACTTTACGAAAAGGTGCAAACTGGTAGATGTTTTTCACACCACAATCCCCACGCTAAAATAGGCGTTGAGGAGGTAAATGTACCCAAGGTCTATATTCCTAATGTGTTACTGCAGTTACGTCCATCCATCCGTTTGAATGTGTGCTTTACTTGTTTGGAATCACCCTTTAGTAAGCCATTCAATTTTAGCAGTTGAGCAGATGAGAAATAGTCACCGAAACATTAGAAATCCAAATCTATCGTTAAAATCCTTTAATCATCAGAACTACTGCAATATTTTTGTTTTAGTCATTTTAATTCGTTTATGAATATGTACACAATTTCAACAATCCACATTGGAATAGGCCTACTACAGATATTTAAAAGACTGAAATAAAAAATGTAAATTATAGTATAGTACATCGCTATTCGATATCTATAATAAAAATAGGATAAGGGCGGGATAGTAATGTCCAAACGTGATTCCGAGCCATTCCCGTAGTTGAAAAATATCATCAACACCAAAAGTGGGCAGGCCCACAGTCAAGTGACCATTCCGTGGAATTGAACGTCTAATCACATTTGAATAACATTAAATCAGGATTCTCTACTGGCCTTTAGATCTCAGCTCTTGTCATTGAAGGCTGGTGAGGGAGTATGTAATTTCAAGGGCAAGAAGACTATTTCTACTGGAAACTTTGGAAAGTGTTGCTTTAGTATACTAGTATAATATATGCCGGTTATAGATGCATGCAATTACGTAGGGTAAACTTATATGCAGATCTGTTAGCATTCCATAGGGATTGAATTAATTAAAAAACCGTATCTGACATATGTTGTCAGAAGTGCACCATTCTGTTCTCTCTGATTTGTGACAAAAAATGAATAATACAAAATATAAGATATATGTACATGATAACAGAAATCACTAGCTATAGAGTCTAAGAATGCTAAATTATCCTATACTTGGCTAAGTTATCATATAATTATTTATATTGTTGGTGATAGCTCTTAATGTGTCGGAACTATCTTTGCTTCCTCTGTGAAAAGGGGGCAAGTCTGAGTTGCGGATAGGAGAAATTCCCATAGAATTTACCTGATTAGGTCTGGCGAATATCCTGCGTGCCTTAACAACACAAAGTGTTCGCTTTGAGAGAGAGCATGGGCACACTGCCATTAGGATAATTTTGCAGGCCCCTACTAGTTCCTCCCTTTTAATTCTATCGTATTCACCAAGGCCCATTATTCTGACCTGCTATCTCCTTTTGATCTGCTAGTACAGTAGATGTCATGCAGGAATAAGACGGTAGAAGCTGCCCGCAGAAACGTCCCCTCTCCATATACTACTCACAGAACAACGGTCGAAGTGTGTGCATGGGATTCAGGCAACCCGCGTAAACGGGAGAACATTTTGTTTAAAACCTTCACTGCATGTAGTGCAAGGTTAATAAATTCCACCTGATGGCATTTTCACCCGGAAATCTTTGATTTCAGGAAAGGTGGAAATAAGGGTATAAATTCGAATGCAAAACGTTCATATATGCATGAGGATATTTAGCACGCCGATTTTCCTCTGTTATATAATATAGACCTATGTAAGCTAGCTATTGTACACATCTAGTGTAATCTCAAGTCCTATGTCTGGACTCAAGCGGTTTTACTGTATAGAAGCCTGTTTACGTTGTATGTTGAAGTGAAAGATCCAAAGCCATTGACGAATATTAAGGGAATTAGTATGCAACCTATCGTCTACCCATAGTACTGAGAGACATAGGCCGACGCCAACCTATCTCTCTATTTCTATAGCTCTTCCTGCGTTTTCTATAGAGTTATTCTTGATCTCTGAATTGCTGTGGCGCAATGTAAATTACTCTTATTATCGTCCTGGAACTTACGAATATTGGCTCATATACCGGACTGACCTATCGAAAATGTTATCAGGATTTAATGCATGAATTAAAGGTGTACTCAGGCATATATATGATAGATACTATTAAAGAACGATGTGGGCAAATTTGTATAAGAACAACCACTTCTCTATTTTTCAGCCCAAGACCAATTTATCAATACAATTTCAGACCTGATCTCTGCAGGTAATCATTGTTTTCATGGCCGCCTGAGCATCTCCGAGCCCAGCCTACTTAATGTCAATACTCCTCCGTCTATATTAATTCTTCTGTCTACAGGAGCATGACAAATCCATTTAGATATAGCCACCCAAGAGGGGTAATCAGGGAGCAGACAAGCCACCGAATAGCCTGTTCTGACCCACTTCCAATATTCATGATTTCTCCCAATAATCCTCTAGTACTTCCAGAGTAGTCGATGCCCCCAAAAATCAGTTCTATATCCTTTGGCCCGTAAGGATGTTTGTTCAGGTCTTCATTGATGTCCGTTTATTCAGAGCTTATCGGAAGCCTCCAAGACTTCCGGTACAATTTATCCCACTGGGCCCAGAGCCTGGGTACCCAGTGTCAGTAAAATGATGTGATGCAACCAAAAATATAATTCATCTAGGGGAGGGCTATGGAACAGCCAAGGGTTTTGAGGGGATGAGGAGCTACAGATGTGAGGGGCTTCCAGGGACAACGGCCATCTTAAGACTCAATAGACCTTTAGTAGTACTATCTCTGGGGCATGTAGAAGAAAGAGTCGAGTGCCAAACGTCTGAATTGGTTGGCTCTGATATGCAATGTGCATGGGGCGGGAGGACAAAGGCGTTAAAAGGAGCAGAAAAGATTGATAACCGAGATGAACTAGTGTCCCACTGAAGAGAAAAAATAATAATTTTTATGCTTAGTATTACTCTTCTGTCTTAAACACTCGTAATCATACTTAATCATATAAGTTACCTTGAATATAAGAGGAACAAATACCTACTTCATGCATTGACTCTGTATTGAAAATGTTCGTCTGAATATTTCATATAGGATAAACAACAGGGTGGTATCATTTAACATGCACTTTAAGAGATTTTCATATCAGTCTCTGACGGCATGAATAGCTCTTGGACATAGGTTTATGAGCCTAGCATATAGCGTCTTTCCCCACGTCCCAGTATTTGGCTGGTAAACTTGTGCATGCCGCACTTAAACAAAGGGGCAGACAATCCATCACAACAGGATTAAAACTGTATTCCTTTTGTGAAGATCATCCCTCAATGGTCAAATTACCAATCAACTCGGCTGTGGTCGCCGTAGTTTGATCCTGATCGGAATTCTTCCCATGCCACACTTCTATTTATGTTTGCTTTTCTCATTCGATTATAACTTTTTTGAACGATATCAGATTTCATCTAGGCGTTTTAACTTGACTACATCGTGTCCCAATTCCTTGGGCACGATTATGATATTCGTTGGGATTTAAGGCACCGCCTGAATAGGATTTTTACTGTGTGCTCCATCGTCTGTATCCAAAGGGAATTCAGTATCACTAATTGTAGTCTTTCAAAGAGAGACATTAATAGACATTGTATAAGCGTTTTGTATGGTGGGAAACTATACTTAATTTTGCTTGTATTTGCTATGTCCCTGATTAAATCATTTTGCTTAAAGCAGACATATGAGAACAGAGAACGTGCACACATGGGAATCTTACGCCTCGGCTCAGGAAATATCCTTTGGCTTACATAGTGGCGATGTAATCCACATGAAATGGTGCATGTCAGATAAAGGGACAGCTGATACAGCTGCCAGAGAAAGGAACATACTTCATTATTCATATCTATATTCAATATATATTTCTCAGTCCTTTCAAACTTGGGTGCATCGATGTTGAAACAGGCGAGGCTGAAATGACAGTCAGGACAGGAAAGAGCGTTTTTTTTCTCGGACAAGCGATATATATATACATCATGCAAAGTAATCTTAAAACTAACAAGCATTTTACGTCAGTCGGGATAAGCGGTATTTCTTAAGTCGCGATTGACGCAAAAGCAGGAGAATAAAGGCTGAGAAGACAATGGTATGTCAGTGTATAATGCGGCAAGAGAACAGTTTCGAACTGTCTTGTTTGTTGCAGATAAAACCTATGCCAGTCTTCAAGCATGGCAGAAACCCCACGGGCATGTCTATAGTTAGACTAAAGGATTCCACTTGTTCCACCGAGAAGCTCTGATCGATGAACAAGAGGTACAAAAGCAGAGGTGCTTTAAGACTTGATGCCAATGAGGGGTTAATTGATGGAACCTCAAATGCCTTTCTGTATCCCTGTGTAATTATGAGTCTGAGGCTTTGCTAGGAAACTGTTCATGGTGTAGCCTGTCAAGTGGCAAAAGGTTTAGAAACGGCCGACTATCTTGCTCCATTTAAGCAGGGACGTGATTTCACTACATATGGGGCCATTGCTTAGAAAGGCTCAGCCTCGGCTTATGGGTAAACACTGCATCAATTTAAGTGGTGGTGGGCTTTTATAGGTTATAATATCATATAAGAGGCATAAATATGCTGCTATATTATTTGAATTAAGGGATGATTAATCACATATCCGCATATCTACTTCGCGATATTAAAACATCGACATAATATATATATCATGTGGGGATATATCGGTATACAGAGATGTATGTGCATGCAATACATATAGTCACACTAAAATGGGCGCTGTTCCATGTCCTAATGCGTGTGCCAAACGTTGTGTTCACGGAGACCACGGAAATGTCAGAGAACATCTAGAGATTACAGAGGTTATTTGGGCTGTCAAGATATCGCGATGACCCACAGACCTATGATGCACTACAGGTGCCACCATCGTTGATCCCCAGGGGGCCCTTCCTCTCTGGCTCTTCCCAATGACATCACAGTAGCACTGACTCGATATGAAGGCCACCTGCAGACCTCCTCTGATGAGGTTCATGTGGGGGCGTTGCCTGACTTGTCCAAATCACAACTGCCACGGACGATCAGCCCCCAGGAATGCATGCCACCATTACACATTCTCAGCGGAGATGATCAAGGAATCAATAGTGGTATCTGCTGCGGTGTTTCCCACCCGGGTGCTATACATGTATGCCTGACTCGTCTTCAACCAGACAGGACCAAACAGACTTTCAAGTTTTATTGTGTATACTGCAGTCCTTGGTGATGCACGATGACGACCCGTGGATGGGGATGGGAGAGGGGCGCAATCTGAAGGATGCAAGTAAAAGCCCTATAGTCCACTAACCGGATTCTCATGCAATTTTGCGCCGCAGAGGACCTTTTTCCACTAAATTTTATGAGAATCGCATAGGAATCGGCTAAGTGGACAATGTCCTTTAGAGGAATATGACTTTACATAAAATTTAATATTAATTCTACTATCGGATGGTCTCAAACTAGTTTGTTAGTGTAATTTATTTTATTGTATTATAGATGGAAAGATTTTAGACCCAGTTGAGAGAGTGTCTTCAGCTTTTATGCAATCCAATGATCCACCCCTGCCACAAGCATGAAATCCTTACTTTCATCACTGGTTCACCAAGCAGCAGATTCAGATGGAATTGTGGGAGAGCAACACTGCGGGGAATATCACAGACTGTGAGTTTTGTTGATTGACCTGGGAATTCCCCTACCCTCAACCAGTCGACCTCAGATGCAAGAGGTTAATGCGCCCAGAAACGATCACAAAAGACCATATTTCACCTATGCCTGAGAAATCTGTGAAATCTTCCGTAACAAACTTGGTGTAAAGTCCCCTTGTAAAAATGGAAGGTGGGCATATGTGGCAATGCTTCGATGGAAACAAAACCTATATGATGAACGCTCTCATTATTAAAGACATACATGTCCTTTTTAGTTAGATAGAACACATACAGCTCACAATGGAGCATAGGAAATTTCCGATCACCTATCATTTCTATCTTCAAAAGCGAACGGACCATGAGCGAAAGCTCTCCAAGATGGACTCCATCATTAATTCCCTGTGTGTTAAAGAGCGCTGTGCATGACCTCCATTTTTGCTGGCCGGGAAAGTACATCTTGTCTCGTTTTACAAAAAAAAACATGCATGGGAGTCAAATGAAAAAAGCTTTTCCGTCGTTATTGTCTTAATTAAAACCCCAATCTTATTTGCTGAAGAACGAGCGTCGCGTTAATTTAGAATTTCATTCAGAGAGAGAGAGGTTACGTTCAATTTATTTCGCTTTCTGCCGTGGACAAAAATACGATATGGAGTATAAAGAAATGTCTGCAGAAATAGAACCTTTGGTCACAGCTGGATCTTAAGATGGGTTCGGGCAGGGACTTAATAGGCTACTACATTGGCCGCAGCGATGTGATGGAAAATGCAATACGACCCAAGTATCTCCACGAAAGGGCTTTGATGCATATCAATCTTAAATTCACGAAGGTTTATATGGATTATATTTGTCATTTCTGGGTCATTGCAATGGAAGCTGCGTTTACATGTATAAATATCTTCCCTTCATGCAGCGAGGATTTCTGGGTCGACATCTTGAATGACGGCAATGCATTAAAATAAACAGCACAATGTTTATATATATATATGTGTGTGTGTGTGTCACATCATTGATGACGGTACTAGATTGGCGGCCAGCAATTCAACTTGTTATTTTTCCATAGTATTACAAAGATGTTAGTAGGCCTACTGAACAAGGCTTTCGTCAAAATATAATCTCTGAAAACTGTATAGTCCATCAAGGTTGGCTTGAATGCAAAAAAGTCGATAGGCAGGGTTCTGGTATCGATTAGCTTAAGTCTCTTGTTGATTCTCTGGGCACTGTATGGAATACTGACCAGTTGAAATCCATGGGTTCGACTGAAGGAGATTCAGACTTTGATTCAATGATGTAAAATAGGTCCATGCAACTGAATTAAGCACAGCTTGAATTGTCGTCACAATTCCCAATGGCTCAAGTAACAGGCATAATATTGCATTCCCGGCATCGTTAGAAGGGCTCCCTGATTGTTTAGTCACCAGTTTGAGCTTTATTTTGGAATTTAATATTTGTTTTCAATAATTAAATACTACTCTAATGCATTAGAGTGGTACTTAAATTACCACTCTAATGCATTAGAATGGTACTTAATTGGGCTGTATAAATGTGTGTACAGTTGTCTTAGATAGGTAAACACATAGAGGCGGAAGCAGTGATCTGTTCTCAAGATAAATTACCCTGTTGTTCCGTCTGGAGTGTGTTTAATAGTAGGCTGTGCAGAATATGATTCAGTGGGAACTAACTCATTTTGAGGGACCTGGTAGATTTTGTGTGTTTCTGTCATAAGCGTGTGAAGTAGCTTTTCATTACTTGTCATTTCGTCATTATGCTGTCGCCTTTGCTGACCAAAAGCCTACCTCCTCTCGGAAATAAATGGATCACTTGTTTTTTATTCCGAAGCTTGCGTCATCTTGCATCATCAGTCCAGGCTCACTGAATTTAAATTGTTTCAAAGTATTCCAATGAACCGAGCACTGTGTGCCCTTATGCTGCCGCTGAAACAACACTGTAGTATGACATTAGAAAGCGCTTTCTCCACAGAAGAATATTAATATTCTCTGCGAAACTGTTTGATTTATTATTAAAACCTTTTGAACACTTAGGGGAGCAGGTCTCAAAGATAACTGCCGCAGCGGAGCAGTAGTAGGTAATGTGTTTCATCATACACTTCTCCTCTTTTAGAATAGCCTGCAGAAACAAGTCAAGAAATCCCCACAGGGAGCATTGATCCTCGAAATGAATGTTCTAAAGAGGGCGCGAACAACTACCAGAAATATACACCTCGCTTCCTTTTACCATCTCACTTCAGATTGCTAAGTCTTTACCGTGTCTCCTATAGATGCTGGGGTGGTACAAGAGTCTCATTTCTTCTATTCACCAGTGCAAGTTGCCTGTGGAAATCTTGTTCCATGCATGTTCATCTAACGCAGAACAAGGGGAGGATTGTGTGGCAATTGTTTCCAGTGAATGCACAGGGGAAATAACTCATAATCAGTGCTTACGGAAGAGCTCCTGTGAACACTACTAGATGGCATTTGTACAAGATTTGACATCCATCTGTGTCAGCCATGTTGGATGAAGATCCCTAATGAATCAACACTTTTATTGCATATGCCGCAGAGGTATAGAACATTGTTACAGCAATGCTGAATAAGACACGGAGACAAAAATGCAATTAGAAGGGGTAGATATGGCGGGCAAACTTTTTGTAGTCTCCATAGGGATCTCACACATCCAATATCTATTTCTTGTAATGTCTTGCGAACGGCTGGCAAGATAAGCTGGATCAGACTGTTGGCGTCGCCTTTACGTACCTCGTCATTTACGAGTTGGCTACACACACTCCACATGGTATTACGGATGGATCGAAGAATAATTGGGTTTTTTTCCTAAGGGGAATTTTCTCTTCTGGTTAGGTGCTATGATATTTCTCTCTGATATATCTATATCTATATTATACGCAAGAGGTGGCCATTCGAGAGAAAGTCATAATGATAGGTGCATATTAATTATGGTAGTGGTTAGAGCTATAATATAGGTGATGCATTAGAAGCGCATGGGTTTCTAATACAATGTGGTCATAGTATAGGCTACATGCACACGCGCAAACACAATAAAGTAATTTTACACTCCATATGGGGCTGGATATGAAGACGAACAAGCCAATGTTAGAGGATATTTGCCTACCGAAGTCACTCCTTTCCCGGCCTAGAACATTAAAGACAGAAACCATCCTCCCCCGTAATAGGGACACTTTCTCGCCAACTCCCCCCTCAGCCCTTCCCCATGCCCACCTCCCCATCAATATTATAATAACACGTCTGAGACGTTGGTACCCCCATCCTAAGATGACAAGAAAGAAGACGGCACGGACCTTCTAAGTTCTATCTGCTTACACACACTTAAGGATCTGTGATCAGAGAAGTGTTTTCTGTAGGGTGTGGGATAGAAATATCACAGATATGCAAGCCAACTCGACCCGGGCTTTAAGGTTCCTTAGCTGCCAGATATTGGGGACAGGAATAGCTCTTTGGCCAGGACGTGCCTGGCGGCTGAAATCGTGACATCGCGAATTTCGCAAACCCCGATTGATACCTCTGTTTCTGAATCCGGGCTCGAGTTGCGCTGGTGTACCGTTTCAAAACACTTCTTGTGTTCATGAAATAAAGGCTTTGATATGTCCTTGATACCGTCGGTGGGTGAACGGTGGACGGAAAAGGTTGTATAGCGAGTGCCCTTCAATGACATCTTCACCTTTGCCATTTTAAACCAAAGTAAGTGCATGTTGTATTGTGTATAGATTTCGAAATTCTTTTTTTTTCAAACGCTGTGCATGCAGGCTATATAAGCTTGGTCATTGAAATTAAAATGAACAATGTTTTGTCTGTCAATGAAACCCGCGTATTTTGAGCCAGTGTATAGGCTCAGATTTGAGAGAGTCCCTCCAAACTGAGGGAAAGCCTCTCGCTATAAACCGCAAAATCCCATTGGAATCCCATTAGGACGTCTACTCCAGGGCCTGGAAAGCCATTAGCGCAATAGGCGTCCAATTGCTGACATTCTCATCTGATCTGTAAGCCTAGATTGAGAGAGAACTAGTTAATGTGTTTCTGTATGGCCTGAAATAGCATGGGCCCAAATGCCTCTCGTTAACTTTTCATGGAATAGTAGATGGCCGGATTATCTAACCTTCCCTAGAAATGCATGAAATTGTAGAATCATCCCTTCCCATACATCTTCTCTTATTAGTGCTTGGGAATAATCGCCATATTCTTCAGCATTTATTGGAATATTATATCCCCATACATCTGTGTGTGACATTGGAAAGTCTGACAGGGTGGGTCATGCACACTAGTTTGCATAGAATGGCCCGACCATATTGCTTACTTAATATTCCAGGATTAATAAAGGGACACGTATGTACATAGTCTCCAATGTTTTACTCCAGGAATTCCTCATTAATTATCACTGGTACAATTGCGTAAATGCAACTCTTGTCTCCAGCTATATTAACCAAATAAATCATCACCATCTTTCTTTTCCCCTTGGAATGGTACCTTGCTATATAAAGTATATTGGTAGTTTTGATGTCGATGCTTTCCCCCTAAAGCACACCACAGCAGGCTCCAGCGTATGTATAATGTAAGGCTAGGGGCGCATTACTGTTCTGGATCAGGATGTTACGGTGACACAGGAACAGACGTGAGGTACGAGACCGGATACGACCCTCACTCAACGGAAATGACGTACACTGCGAACAGTGTTCCCTCGACACCTTTACTCGCTTCTATATTTTATAGGGCTTTGGTATCAAAAGCCTTGGCGAATCAAGGATTAGGTCTGGCCAATCGACAGTGGCCACGAGTGTAATGGGCAGCACGGTGCTAGTCGTATGTCACAGACTACAGCGCTGTATTGTGCACACAGTGACCAATCTTCAATACGACTTCTCTATTCTAACAGGCTTCCTAATGGGTGGTAGTGGCACTCTACGCAAACCCTCTTTAGCCCTATTCTGAAAGTCCAGACCGTCGATAATTACATATCATGGGACATATAACGGCCTCAGGTACTGACTATAACTATACATAATAAGTATTTATGAGTGAAGTAATTATGGTGTTGGCGACAACTTATATATGATCCGGTAATAAGTGTACTGCGATGGGACACCTATAGATAATGATATTCTTCTATAAACCAATTAGCACTATACAATATAGGTGACCGTTTTAAAAACACGGTGACAGATACTCTGGAGCAAGTTTTATAGGGTAATAACCCCATGATTAACGCCTACAATTTACATTTCACTGAGCGTCGTTATTTAATTGGGAAATTGACCAATTCCCCGAGGCTCCAGTGACAACAGTTGCATCAATGGATCTCAAAATGGTTGCCAAAAAACTCCTCCACGGAGCATAATTCTCGGTGGGGCCCATTGAATGGCTCCTCACATAATAATGAGGGCCGCCCCAGATCCTTTCAGGTGGACATTGTGCATGGAGATAGTCTGCGTGTTCAAAACAAGCCTCTCAACTGACAGGCATGGCCGAGCGTGGGTAGTTATCCAAGCGAGCTAAATTATCAATCCAAGGCACCTTATGTGTGATGATAGATTATTGGCCTGCTAATTACTTACAGGAAATACCTACACAGCCGACTTCGCGCAGCCCTCAACGCCCCAGATCGCTGCAACATGGCATCATTGTGAAATGTTCGTGACAGTATTTCTTAATAAAAGCCAGCTTATTTGATATTAGTCTCACACTCTATAGGAAAGTCATAATGCTTTGGTATGTCCTTTGGTATTTAGGGCAATTACTAAATACCAGAGAACGTAATAATATATTAGAGTGCATTTCAAAACGCTTATCAATAGGCTTATAAATGTCTCTAAAGTAAACATAATATTTGAGAATACTTATTGAGTTCATATTTTTGTGGTTTCTATGATACACGTCTATTACCCCCATTTCTAAGCTGCGCTTAGTAATAATAGCGGAAGGATCAGATATAGGACAGAGGGCATAATCCCCCATTTCAATACACTACTACCCTAAGAAAACAGACTTGTAGCTACCAACATGGCTGCCCTGGATGAATTGGACCATTAGCTGCGCGTAGGAGGAACTGATCCTGGGATTGCGCTGAGGAAGCATGCCTCATTATAGCTTGCATCCCTGCAGGTCTGCTCTTGTCAGTCTATTAGTGGTCCAGTGATTGGGCGCAGAAACACTAACCCAGAACCCGAACGTTTAATAATAATAGCAACCCTGTTTCTGCACTCGCTGGTACACTTAAGAGCCCCCAACGCCACAAATACCCGGCCCACATTCATCAACTTCGACAGCCAGTGATTGCAGCTACATAACAATGTGACATCCGCTGTGTCACGTTGGGCACGACCCATTTTCCCAGGGCGTGGTAAATTCTGGTAATTCAATGTAGTGTGGACTATGTCCAAACCACCGAAACAACCACTCGTACATGCAATGCTGTAGTTAGCCCTTAAATAATGGTATGTCTTTGAAACGATCCATTTTTAATTCCTTCTCACTCAATAATCTTCAAATATTTATGGCCTTTTGAAACATTGAAAGTCTTCTTAGATAGACGAGTTGTGTAACGAGATGAAAGATAATCCATTCAAGAAGTCCATACTTGAGCGTACATGTAGTTTCATGTAACACTAACAGGCGGGATATTTTATGCAGCGCTCGAATGGCAGCAAAATGTTGAGCAAGTCCTCCGCGGGTAAAGTACAGCAATTATTCACATAAAATGTTATCCAACACTCGGGTTCATAACATCTGCTTGGGGCATAGGCAAAAATGCCTATCGTTTGCGGCAAAAAAGCCAAACGAGTCTGCACATAATGTCCCATTTATCCGACACAGGAAGAAAATTAATGGCGAGCTATACCGGCATAAAGTATTTAATAAGAAATGAGGGTATCATGGGAGGTTTCTCCGGTCTTTGCACAATTCAATATGTTCAGTATACGCATTCCCTTCTTGGTAATAGACGTTGAGCATAGTAAGATGCATAAAAATGAAATATAGCCGCCCCCATTCGGAATCGTTTGGTCCCCCTGGTGAATTTTATGATGAGCTATTTTACAGTTGGTCTGAACATTTAGTCAGGCTTCATTTAGTATGATAATCGATTTACGATAGTAGAATCTGGTACAGATCTCAAGAGAAATCGGGACTATGGAAATACTATTCGATAAGGCCCTTATAAATTTGCAACCCGGCCTACGCATGCGTGATGTTATCTTGGCTAATTAGACTTTTGATCATCTTCGCAGTTAAACAGTAATTGTTGCTCTTTCATTATTTACACATTCAAAAAAAACCTGTACCATTCGATTTTAGTCGAGATCGTTTAGCTTGTTCCAGTAGCGTTTAATCAGAAATAATTCATAAGCGTATTAATGTGGAAAATTTCCTTCATACGTAAATTTGTAATGGACATTTGACAGACATGAGTTCACCAACATATTCGAAAGAATTAACCACACTCACACATTGAAATAAGTAGATTCCCGACCACTGATTACCGTAACTTGTATTTGTACATTGACTAATATACTGTTGCTATCGCATGCAGTCCCACAACTATATGCTTTTTTTAGAGTGATATCAATCGTAAAATAGTATAGAATAGTATCGTAAAAACAACTATCGATCTGTAAGCCCTCATGTTGGGAAAACCACAGAGGTTCTCTGGTATGTAGGTGACATTCACCCCTTTTTTAAACATCGCCTTGGCAATAAGACACTAGCTTTTATGTCATAATGGACTGGCAAACCCAGTACTATCCAAAAGTCATGTATGTGACGAGTGCCTGCACATCGACCTGGAGTTCTTATGCAAATTTGTTCCACGCACTTAAATTACTACTCTGATATTTGGCCCTAGTGATTCAATTGACATTCTAAGATTTTTCAGGTAAAATCCTTCAGAAAATAAATTGACGGCCAAGGGCGTTGCACCGAATAGCTGAAAATATTGAATTCATTCAAATGTGTTATACATCATTCTGGCCAATAAGGACACAAATTAAAAGTATCAAGGAAAAAGAAATGTAGTATTTCCTTGGGAAGGGTGAGGGAAAGGCAATGGTACCACATGGTATCTATTTACCCTGGCTTCTTTGTTTTAGTCAAAGAGATTGATCTTCTTTGCCACTTGAATTAAGCGGATGTTGTACCTAGGATTCAGATTTCCGGAAGACATGAGAAAAGTAAAAAGTTTCAAAGGTCTTAAGTGAGAAGGATGGGAACCAATGAATGCTTTCACATCGATGTTCCAGAGCCATTATCCACCCAACTACCGTATTCGATTTTGCACATTTATCCGTGTAATGAGTCTGCCTTTGAGGAAAACCCATTCCCTAATGTCGCTCTCGTCCAACATCCAAGAGGAATTTTATGTTGGGGCGGATTTAATCCTTATCATTTATAAGCTTTGACTGCCTGCGCACACATTTTACATTACTATGTCAATATGGCAGATTTTTTGTTGTACGGGCGGACGAAGATAATTTTTCTTGTTTTATATTCAGGGGGTTAGATAACCTTAAACATCCCCGTCTGTTGAGGAAGGCGGGCGGGAAAATCTCATTCCAAGTTCTATTATTCCCAAATCTCTCCATCTCCATGGGTTTCTATGGCAGCACAGGCCCCAGTGATTCAGCACATTAATTTCCCTCGCCATGGACCAAGATGTTGCATTCCATCTCCGAATATTTAATGTGCAGCAGAGGCCCTTACTTTCCAGAAGCCTTCGTTTCTTCCCCATCATGCTGACAAATAATGGTAGGAGAATCGCCCGTTGGCTTTTCTTCTTTTTTCTACACTCCCGTAAAGAATTCATCCCTTCGCCATGAACCAGGCCCGTCTTGTACTGGAGATGAGTGCCTGAAAGTATCCAGCTGCCGTACTCGGAAAGAATTAACAGGCCTCTTTATAATCCCTCCATTTGCCTACCGGATTGAAAGTAGGGCATCAGTGACTGGCCCTCTGATGCTTCCAGAAGTGTTTTGACAGACATTCCAGGGACCTATCTAAGGGCCCTGGACATGCTAAATAAGATGGTCCTGGTGTTATCTGACTTCTGGGTCATTGCATGGTGTCCTCCTCTTCGATCCAAGCAAAAATACGGTGAATAGAAAAATAGACTACAAGAGTTACCCATAGTGCCCAATGATGGCACACGGGCTGAAATGCAATATCTTTTAGCCTAGAAAAACAAAATACACTCTCAGCATGGCTTCATTCGTTCGTTAACATAATGGAACGTTAAGTGTCGGCAGCCCATATCATTTCCATTTTGTGATGAGATGGGCATTATAAAAATGATCCACGCTCGTTTTCGTTCAGCCAGTCAATTCAAATACGGTATGTTGCCACATATGGGGATCACGTGTGTTGTTCTAGAGTCGTTGTTAGCAAGGAAACATCTTGTTGCGTGTCATAGATTAAAGCAGACCGCTTTGTCGCATGCTAAGGGATATTAGCCAGACCAAAGGGGACTCAGTTAAAATCGTTTACTTTAAAAAGCCACAATTGAAAAAAAAATAGTAAGCCAGGTTCTTGCCTTTTTTTAATTGGTTTTTAATCTTTGAACCATTCTTTATATCGCTAGGAGTAGAAGTAAATTAAATTTATTCTCGGTGGATAGAGCGAAGATGCCATGTATGGCCTTAGGGTAGGCACTTATTCATGCAAATACCCATTCAGCCTCCGCCCCAAAGGTTAAGGACCGAGGCCAACACGAGTTCTCACAATCGTGCTGCGTGGCATGTTTATCTTCCATCATTCCTGGCAGTGGTTCCCCTTATGCAGCAGTATTTAGGTTACGGTAAGGTTGTATGAGGTCGAGTGCCCGCGTAATGCCCCTATCTCCCTATCCTACTAACCCACTCAGCATGGCGGGTGAGGGGGTGTTTCTTTCCCTCTCCAAACTATGCTATGCGAGTGGCCAAGCCGATATTCCATCCTCAACACTGGAGGTCAACCTCTGCTTAATCCAGAGGCATGCATTGTACTGATTTACTCCTGTGGTTATTAACATGTGGCGCTCCAGGATTGTGTATAGGCTAGTTGTAGTTCATGCTATACAGAGCCTGAGAACACCCTGGGATAATGATAGATTATGATTCTCGCTAGAGCGGATAAAGCACTCATCAAGATCGCCCTACAAAAGGTGGATTTTATAGTCTGATCTCCGTGTACAGTTCTGGGTCAATGCATGCGGGACTTTCAAGGGATTGACTAAGATAGATATTGGCGGAAGACACACCACAAGTTTACGTTTAGAGGTATCGTTTCGTTCTAAAAGGTTTGAGTCGAATTGTAATCAATGTTTATCAGGAAAAGGGGATGGGGGCAAGGTGCCATGGGCCTCCCAATCAACAGATAGTGGGTCAGAGTATGCCCCCACCCCCCATATCAAGTTGGTTATTAATACTGAATATCAAGAGGTTACTCCTGAGAATAAAGAGACCAATGGGATGAAAATCTTGTATAAACATAACATCAGCACAATATTGTTAACTTCGGTCCCATAGGTCAAACAGTCAGTAAATTTGGTAATTTATAATTTTTCGTAATAGCTGAGAATAAAGCTTTGAACTCTCTTCATTTCGATTCAATGGGATTCTGAACATTAGACTGTTTTTCTCTCCTCGTCTTACTCTATATTCGAGATCTTTTGAAGTCTAGAATAACAAATTGTATTCTCTATATATAAAGAAATAATAAAAAAGGTTTAATAGAAAAGGTGATAAGTAATATAGTGGACAGGTAATAGGATAGGATAAGCACTCCATTTTCCCATTACTATAGTGACATCTACAATATCCACTAACTGTTTGGGGAAGAAACTCTTCTTCGTTTATTAAAAACCAAATCAGCACACCATATTCACCGCATTGTTTCCCCTGTGTTATCACTCTCAACATACCCTTGTCTTTTGTCATTAACTCCTTTCTTTTTCCTCTTTCTACAGATGGCCTTCGGGTCCCTCGGTTATCTCTATGCTGGGAGCTGCTGGCATTTTTGTGTATACATGATGGAAAACATTATGGAGGTTGCTGGGGAACGTGTTTGCATTGAATGCTAATTTGGCACTTTTTCACTAAAGGCCTCCGCTGGCTCTACTCTTTGCATTTGTGCCATTGTGGCTCTTCCTGCTACCGCTGACATTTCCTTCATTCGAATACGTGCTGTCAGACAAGTCAGACTTGGTTTGTTGGTTCTGTGATACATGTCTAACCTACTTGCCACCAAACGGAATCTATGCATGCGTGGGCAGTCGTCGTTTATTCCGAGCCACTCTTTTGCCTCGGCCCCAGAGGGCTCTCTCGTTGCATGAAAGCCCTCAAACAGCCTTCAAGAACACGTACACCAATACCAGGTGCTAAAAAGGAGCAAGTCACCGCCATCTTTCTAAGGATGTATTTTTGCGTCCTCAGTTTGTAACCGTATACGTTTGTCCTCTTGTGCTCTTGATCTCAAACGCTTGTGGGGCTTTGGGCGTTGACGGACAGGGTGTTCTATGAGAATACTCTCACTGACTCGAGTTCAAACAGATATAGCCAACCAATGTATATCATCCCTTGGTTTGCCAGATGGGAAAAGGATATTCAATACATGCTATCTTTTCTAGGCTCCCTTTATAGTGTCTTCTGGTAATGTAACGAATATACCATCACAGTCCCCAGACCAGGTTTATTTCTACCTGTATCAGGGGGGGGGGGCGGCACCTGCTACCATAAATTAGAAAATCCTACGGAAATTAAATATAATATAATTATTTAATTTCTTTAATATATTGCATAGCCTAAGCCTGAAACATTTATAACATTTATCAGGAGTTATACATTATATCTGATGGTTTATATTTCATTAGATGAGTAATATTGATATACTTTATATAACCTTTATCGTTTTGGGGGTCTGAAATTAAAGGGGGACACGTCAGTTCGAAAAATCCTGGAACAGTCCCTATGGGCAGTCATGTTTCTCTCAAGGTTCTGTAATACAGGCCAAGCTGTCTCTCTCATTAATGACCCAGTTTCGTGGTGAATCGATCATTTAAAATGGCCTCCCGGAAAGGTAGATATCATTATCTCAATTTCAAATTGTCACCTTCAATCTTCACATCAGAGGCATAAATCGTGCCTTCTATTGCCAAAGCGTCACAGCTGCCGAGATTGATTATCTTCACTTATGCTACAGTCTAAATATACGTTGCTGAAGTTTGTTTTAAAATGTCGAGGTCTACATGACAATGTCTATCTAATAATGGGAGTATTATACTTTGGCTAATATGATCAACAGATCCAATTACATGAATGACCTTTGGTGTATGAACACAACTGAAGATTTCGAAAAAGGAGGTGCTCAACCATATGATATCTATTTCACGGAGCGACATAGCATTTCATCCTCGACATAAAATATCTGAGAGGAGATTCAAAGGTCAGGAAAAAGACTCAATCCCAACTCATCATATAAAATCTAATGACATTTTAGCCATAATAGATAGCTACCCATATTTCAATGATTGTTTTATCTATAAATATCCTTATATTATATTTTTTCGCCACAGAAATTATATCTAGACCATGATAAATCTTGATAACGACGCACACTTGGATACATCCAGTGAAAAATGCATACCAGCGTGACTCAATTATCCAAAGCGTTGCCCCTCCCCTCGAAGGGTGCAGGATAATTATGACACGTTAGATGGTAATTGCAGAACCAGTGTTATCTTTGTAGGGAGCTGCTTTAATCATGCTCGGGCCATTGATATTCCGTTCAGCTTGCAATTTTGTTGCGTTCTCTGGGAATTAATCCCGTCACTTATAATTTTCATTTCCCTGCACATCGCCCATCACATTCCCTGCATGGCACTATTGCATGGTAAGGGTATTGGTTTGGCGTCGGGGTGTACTGAGGAACAATTGAATTCTATTCTGAACCATTGAAGTTTTTTTTATTTCGCTTAGTGACATTTTCGAATGGAATATGAACAGCAGGGGGTAATATACTTGACTGTTGGCATCGTATGATTTATTTAATACGTCATTTCCACTGACTACTGTCGGTCTTTCTGACAGCATTAATCAGATTATAGAACCGGTTTCTATGTGAAGCATATCTTGTTCTTGATGGATGAAAAGGACAGAAAAGTACAGTGGAGTAGGTAAGAAAAATAAGGCTCGTGCAGTTGTTCGCAACTATAAAAAGGAGAGCATAAAAGGCTCTATAACGATGGGATCTATATTGGAAGGCATAAATGCTCGCTACCAATGGATATTGCACGAAGGGCTACTTCGTTAAATTCATGATTTTTGTTCCGAGATTGGATTTGTCCCTACGAGCAGCACTTACTGGGAAACAATACCCAGCCGAACAATTCAATGAGGAATTTTTGCCCTAATGACGGGACGTGTGTGCCGACTAAAACAGCTTTAATTAAGGCACTGATGTCAAACAATGCTTTATCCATGGCAACGCGTGGGAGAAAATCTGGAACTTTTGTATTGAGAAGAAGCATTCGACTCTCAGGAATTGTGTCCCCAGGATGTACCTCCCATATTCAGTTAGATTCGCCAGTAGATGTATCAGTATCTTTTAATCTTCCAATTGATTGTAACTATTTAGGACCCTGGTACTGCACGAACCTTCTTTTGCATTGGTGATTCAGGAGTAATCTATAACATTGAACCGTATTCTGGATTAATGCGAGGAAATTATACTTAACAACTTACATACCCGTATACATACGTACATTTCGCAGATAGCCTTTCATTGATGCTTTCGTTGCGCTTTAAAAGTTCGAGTACGAATGATCCTAAAATACTTGAAAGTTTCATACTTCAAAGACAGGGGAATAAAACATCCAAGTACAGCCATTTAGGGAGGCAATGAAACGGAACGGTGATAAAGAATGGAAAGTGGTATTGAATTTGGAAGAACTCAGGCAACGCATGCAAGGGGAGAATGGAACTTGGTAGGGAGTCATAGTTATGTTCTAGAAACCACAATCAGCTCTACAAAAGTAAAACTGTAAGGACAGGTGTAATAATTATAGATGATCCCTGTGGGGATTTCTGATTATGACAATACCTATCCACGTTAGTCAGGATACTAATAATATAGTCCCAACCCATGTAGTACTATTTCAATTGTGTCTATGGAAATAACAAATCCATGTGCAATTATGGAAATAGCAAATTAGTCAAGATGGATTCAATTAGTCCAGGATTTCAAATTTAGATTTCTAGAATACGGTCCCTCTGATTCGGTGAATAACCAGACAAATTATACATGTCATGAAAGAAATAATTAAACTTGTCACATATTCTTGTACTAATTGTTTTTGAATTTTTCCCATTAATTATAATTTCATTAGATCATTATTCAGATGATTTAAATGTCTCTCTCACTTCACTGGGCATTCGATTATACTAAATTCTATTATTCACTGGCAGGCCTTCCACGATCGACTGGCAACGCTCACGTGAATTGTTCGCTTTGTTTTTATATGATTATTCCACTTCATTACATGCCTTTGGAGATGGAGATTGCATATTCCCCTGAGGGTCTGATGATGCATACATTGAATTCTCCCTCGACAGGGAAGAATCGATATAATTGTGGCTATCATCGAATGCTTATCTGATATGGTTGCTTGATTCTCCCCCCTTAACAAAAGACAGTGTAATTTTTCAAGTGTAGACAATGAGTATTGCGAACAATAAAGTCTCAAGGCCTTGGGCGTTTTGTTTTTCAAAACACTGGTTGCTAGGGGGATTTCGATCATAATATCATAATAAAGACCTCTGCGTAACTGTCATGCGTCGTTAGAATGAGCACATTGACACGGGTGACCTTTCAGATTGTTTCCCTTTAAAGGTGTGTGTTGTGGACTCACCTGGTGTTCCCGTCCTGGTCCTTGTAGGAACTTCTGTACAGCCCGCGTAGGTCATCGTTGAGTTTCCCCTCGAAACGGGCGAACTTGATCTTGTATTTTCTCCCGCGCCGCAGAGGGTTCACGGTTTGAATCACATGGAACTGATTGACAGGTACTATCTCCTGGGTGTAAATTTCTGCCCCCTGCCTGTTGTCCGCATCGGTGATGGTAACGTCCGTTTTTGATACTTTGAGACTATTGACATGAAGGATGACATAATATGTCTCGGCATTGCAATTGATAAAGATTTCCACCGAGCCAGTGAAAATAAACTTGTCTAGGTCGACCCTGAGTTCGAGGTCATAATGGGTTGGCACGATCGCGTTTGGTAGTCGGATATTGGACCATGGCATCCCTGGCTCCACGGTGGGTTTTGGAGTGGGGGCGTACAAACCAGAGCCATCCGTATCGGCACAGGTGTCAGGCTTAAGGACCCAAACAATCACGCCAACTCCTACCAAAAGCACAAAGAAGGACAAAGCCAGTGCAGCTACCTGTCCTGGCATAAGGTAGCAGCCAGATTTACGGGGTGTCCTTGTCTTTACCTTGGCGTTCTCTTCAGGTTCCCCTCTTTCTACACTGTTGATCGGCCGCTTTTCCTCTGGGGTTGCCCCGTCAACATCTCTCCCGTCGTCATCAGACATGTTTCCAAATTATCGAGAATAATTCTGAATAAATCTTGTTATCCCGCACCCTTATGTTACTCCTCCTTCACACTGTGATTCTCCAGGGTTGATCCAATGTGAACACAAGATAGAGACACAATTTGTTGAATTATCCTTAATCCTTGATAACACAGAAGGGATATATTATGTATAGGTGCGACCTTGTGATGCAGAAGATCGGCCACTAGCTGCGACCATATACTACCAGTAGCAATACGTTCCCGCGATTTCCAGCGGCTGTTCAAAGACAGGAATCATTTGCATTGAGCGCCAACTGCCTGACCAGAGGCAAAGGATTTGGTTGAATAGGTGGATCCCCACCTTGATATACATATGTACACCGGGGAAAGTGTTGTGAAGCCCTCAGTTATTGGAAAGGCTGCATGTATTCACTTTCCTGAGATATTTGTTTATGGCGAGTTTCAGATTGATAGAAGTAACACGCGACAGAGATAGAACATGTACACTCCCACACTTTTAGACCAAGCAACAAGAAATTTATAGCTTCCAGGGGTTATACCACGTGAAATGCAGATGATTCCACCAGAATACCAGGTATGACTACCTTCTGCAAACCATAAGAGCACAAGAGATCCTTCTGCAACTCCTACCAAAGACTAGTATTTCATCTGTTCTTCCGTAAAAGCCAGGGGTACTCCAACCCATTCTAGGATGGCCTGAGTCTTCCTCTCCTTCCAATTTTCAAGCGTGCTGCTCTGGTGTTGAAAGCTCAATGGATGTGTAGTTGTCAGTCGAGCCAACGGTAGCGAACACCAGCGGGAGATGTCCTAACACTGTCTTATGGTCCTATACCGCCAGCAGCGTTCGAGCCCGCCAGCTCCAAAGCTCTCCCGTCCAAGTCTGGTTTCTCTCTCTCTCCCTCTCCCAATCCCTCCTGCGCAGTGCATCGGCCACTAGCAGTGAACGCCTGGATCCAAGCGAAAACCTTGGGCAACGCGATGGCAGATGCACCACACAATACTGTATCCAGCGAGCCGCTATTCCAGTATCTCCACCAGCTCCTCCAGCTCCTCCAGCTCCTCCAGCTCACGATTGACCCGCTTAAGGATACAGAAACAACGGCAGTGCTGGCGCCCTCTACATAAGCCACGGCACACTACAAAAATACCATGGTATTATAACATGGAATGAAATATAAGAGAGTGCTGCGTTTCACGGAATTGCTGCTTCCGCTTTGGTCTTGGTTATTGTCATTAGAATTTCCCTTTTTCGGTTTGATGGAGTTCGTTTATACCAGTAGGTATTGTTCTTGCGCATTAATCAACAGAATGTAATCAACAGGCGTGGACGGCGATAAACATGCTCGCCTTTATTCTGCAAAGTACAATCATCTCCCACCCTATTGATCCATAGCAGGACCCCTTTTCCTGCCCTAGGGAACCTTTACGATGTTAAAACACAATATCGGACACGTGCTTTGAGTTAGGATAACGATGCCACATCTGTTTATTCACATGCCTTGTGATCAATAGAGTGATCAAACGCATCAAAATGACATATGAAAGGTAAATCAATGGTGCGAAAATGTGCAGAGAGGTCTATCATGTGTATGTAACACTTATTGGACATGTCTATCTAGAGCCAACTCCTATATGGCCCCATGCGGGAGATCTCAGCCTGACTAATTACTCTGAGTAAACAGAGCCGGAGGAAACCCCTTTTTCTCTGATGGAAAACGGACGTTACATTAATGAGCAGAGCCGTAGCGGGCGTTCTCATGCAATAATGGTGACCAATGGTCGGTCCAATTAGTGCAGAAGACAAACTGTCATCTCTCTGGGATTATAAAAGTTGCAAGGTTTCCCAACTGTGTGGATCACGCTGTGGCTTCCATTTTACTTTAAGGTTCCTGCTTGTTTAGGCGTTGCTGAGTTCTAAAAACTATTCACACAGGTGCAACCGCTAAATAATCAACTAGATGAAACAGTCCTACGGGATTTTCTTTGCAGGTGAATTTAGTTAGATAAATTTTATCATGCTGAGACAGGTTCATCGGGAAGAAGTAAAAACATACGGGGGAAAATATCTCCTCATCAGAAGAAAAGACTCTTGGCAAACCGAAACCGCATGTTGCCGTTCAACGAGTTCACTCTGCAGAAGATAAGATAACATCTGGCAGGGTGAACAGGAAAATCCATTTTATATTTTCCAAATTCTTTTCAGCAGTTAGTACTCTGTACTCAGCAATGACTGATTAGATCGGCAATGCCAATCACACGCACGTCCAATGGTTCATTTCTGACCAAACGTAATGCTATGGTGAAAATAAAATAAACTAATTGTCATATGTAGTAATGCTTTTTCCTTCCAACATTCCAGGTATTTGCATAATATATAGTAATTCACTGGGTTATACTTAGTCTGATAATCCTTAAGCCACTCAAATCCGTTTTATTTGAAATGAAAAAAGAATGCCATGAACTACCTCCATGAACTACCTGTCCATGAGCCAATTATATATGTTTCATACTGCCATGAAGGGCTTCCAGTTAGCATTTTGCTTGGCATTCGCATTCCGTTTGCAGCGTGTTTTCCGTAAGGAATACCATCTGTACAGCCTGTCAGCTTGCTTGCATGTCCTCATTATAGCCTCTGATTCTAAGCAAAGAAGAGATGCAGAATCCCTTGTTCATGTGCCATATCGACTTGGTATAATCATAATCTAGACGTATTTGTGTCACATCTTGTGGATAGACTTGAGACAGGCACATGTAACTTCCATGATTATACATCAGGTCGTTTCAGTCGATAAAGGCATGTGTGCGTGTATTGCAACTTTGCATGCAATTAAACTACTTGGGAAGAGAAAGCATCTCATGAGTCATGTTATGATAAAGAAATGTATTCATGCACTTCGTGCGTCGATTGTATGTTGCTGGAGAAGCCAACAATTGGTAGGCTATCTTATTTCTGGCTTGGTATAATGTGATATAGATTTCAAGTCAGGGAGTCCACAGGGATCGAAACAGCAGGTTGTCTCGGATCCCATTGTTTTAAAAGCAGTGTATAAAACCGCTGCAGCAGAAATGATACGTCTACGATCAAACAAATAAACAGAGGCTGATTGCCTAAGCTCGTCCTCGAATACAGTTTGGATACTGTTTCTCATCTTTCTACCGCTTGCAAAAGGACATGTTGTCAATTGCCTTGAGTCCCCAATGGTATTACGTCCTCACATGTGCGACCCCCAGGGGCACAGGGAAATTGCCTGACACTTCGAAGCTAAGGCAACAGTGAACCGATGATAATTCTCCATGCAATGACAGGTGGACAGAGCCTTTTATATTTTGTATCTTCTCCACGTGTCCCGTGGGAAAATACATCTGAGGCTCAGTGATAATTTGCTTTGGCAGCAGAGAGAGAGTGGGCTCAAGACTCAGAGGGCTAAATAAACTAGGAATGTGGGGAGGTTATTCTGGTGTCGGTCACACGGCGCCCAAGGATAGTTCGGTGTAGCTAAAGGGGCATTGAATGTAAGGTGGTTTCAGGCAGCATCATCAGTCACAAACCTCCATAAAAAGGAACACAGAAGCATGTAGAACCTTCTTTTCATGAATAAATAAAAATTGTTTCGGTGTCGTCTCACCTATCTATCACTTCGTCTACTAGATTGAGGCAATCAAATATTACCTAGCTTGAGCGTTTCGCAGAGCAGACTAAGTCGAATTTTCAACATGAGTCCATGGAGGCTCCGGACGAATTGACGGTAGTCTAGTCCTGAGCGGAGGTGCCTAGGCCGGTTGCCACAACAGAAGGGCTAGCAACGGAAGGCAGGTATGTCCCGCGCTGAATTTATATATGTATATATGCATATGTACCACATATATATAATATGGGTGTGCAAGATATATTATACACCTCAAGCAATGGAGAAATTAGAGAGTCAAAAGCACCGTGACTTCAAAGCTATCAACTTCATAAGCAGCAACATTCTTTAGACCAACATTGACTGATCGTTTTAGTGTTTTCCAGTGCTTCCTGCCTGAGCTGTACTGCCATGGCAACAGAGGTATTCACCCCGGCTTGTAAGGAACCAAAAACCGCCCTTTGCTGTCTTCCTATGACTTAACAATGATTATAGGAGACAAAGTTTCCCCCATTAACCTCGTCCAGTGCGCATCGCTTACTCATTTAGCTGTCTCAGCCTTGTTTTGCTAATCGCGCCCTTCTCCCTCAGCACTTGTAGAAGGGAGCTACAAATCTTCCTTTGTAGATAGCGTCAATGGCAAGGACCGCCATTGAGGATTGGGATGTAATAAATTATCAATTGTGGCTCAATATGCCCCGCGCCAAAATAAGATTAATCACGAGTTCATTCAAAATCGGTCATGTGCACTATAGCCTTGCATAATGGACTTTGCATAACTTCTATTGTATTCGAGATGTTCCTTCCTTTTTGCTCGATTGCGATTAGGAGGGACACATCTATATATATAGTTACCCACCATAACCCAAGATGGCTTTAGTTACAAGTATAGAACATAATTTCAGGTTTCATATTGATTTCAAAAGCCAACAAAAATTAATCGGTTGATCATGCATTCAAGGGAGACACCTTTGAACTACAGCAGTTAATGCTGCAAATTTCCATTTATTGAATGCGACAGGAATATCACATACAGAACCCAAATACACTTTTCTCTTGCAAGCTTCTCTACTGTATACCTTTTAACAGATGGCGTTTTTTCGATTGCAGGAAACGTTACACACAGTGTACAACGTTTGAGAGAATCGGAATGTTTAATACCGTGAGAAACAACTAAGTGATTTCAAGAATGCTCATCTGTGCACCTACCGCCAAGAATGCTCAATACGCTATAATGGAATAACCTAGCTGACTCCCACGCCTGTAGGTCGATCTCTAAAATACCATAACACTCTGGTGCGACATACAATGAGTTTATTCATTAATATGACCTTAAATTTACATTGTCATATTTGTAACATTTGTACGATATGAGATGTATTGAGAAAATCATTTACTTGTATTGATTTTATGGTCGGACATGTGTGTATTGCAGTATAGCGTCTCGTTAGAAACGTCATGATCTATGGCAGTATCACTCAATTGAATGTGAATTTAATGCATAACCACATCCAGTTATTTGCCACTGCATGCAGTGAAAATATCTTTTTTAAACATGGTTTTCTGATGTGTCTAATACTGGTATTATCTACCTGCACACAAAGATCATTGTTTCATTATTACCACTTACAGGTATGATATATATCTTGGCGTAGGTAGATAGAACCATATAAAATCCCCATTAAGCATTTATTACCTTAGAAGGGGAGTGTAGCACATTACATAAAAAATCACATGAAGATTTTATTATAAGCCTTATAAATGAATCCGTATTGTCTTTCATAATAATGAATGCATAGAGCGACAGTTTCAGAACTGTGACCATAGAATTCAATGGTATATGTATACGTCCATTACCCTTTCCCTCCCCAACCCCCTCGCCTTGAATATGCGTCGCGTAATACGATCGCATTTTAATGTCCACCGCAAATTCAAGGGACAAATGTCATTACGTCAGGACAAGTCCTGGAGGAATTTGAATAAAAAGGCATAATTGGTGATTTCCTGGAACGCTTTGCTTAATACGAAACGTCAGCACAGTCCTTGGAGGTGGTGACCGACGTTGACGGAATGCATAACTATCGCCATACACCACAGCTCGTCCCGTGTATTTGAGCCCGGATCTATGGGATGAATCTTGGGCAAGAATCCAAAAGAATAACATCTTCCGATGGCTGAAACAAGTGGTTCACGTGACAAGCGACGTCCAATCACGCACGGTGACAGGTGAGAAATCTTTAACGTGATTAAAGCAGTATTGCTTCCGCGAGTTTCATTCAATGGTAGACGAACTGGTGGCCTTTGCTGCAATGAGGTACAAGAATGACATCCTCTTTTGAAACAGCGGTTTCCATTAGTTTGACCTATTTTCAAGGCCATTCATCTATAAGAAATATTCCCTCGTTACAGGTAACAGATGGTGACTGATGATGTCAAAACATGTTATCTTCGTCTCATTGATAGACAAGTCCCTATAATAACAGGAATACAGAAAGTGATAAAACGGATGCTTCTTCTGGTCTATGAGAACCTTTATTCCGTGTCTTCTGATTCGTTACAACATGGAAGTTCCCTAGTCTACGCGAATTAATCAGATACTGATTCAGGTACATTGACATAAATGGGAATGCGCCACTACGATGGGCTACGCACGGCAAGCTGCCCATAGTAGTATAGGGAAATGGGGCGAAGAGTCGGGTTCTGTTAGCTTCGTGAGTCTATAAACGCGAGTTGTCTGTTAAACATCGGTATTGGTCCACACGCAGTGAATTTCTCGACTTATTCCCTTATTAATCATGGTTATTAATTCTTTTAGTCTCTTCCTAAGCTAGTTATAGCCCTAGATTGTTCAAGGTAGAGACTAATACTCAAACGCTAGTGCTATACCGTCTTTCATAATAAAATCCATATCTATTCTATACATCTAGAGTCTAATCTATAATTATAACTTCCCATGGAAAATAAAACTGCCTTTACAAAGAATTCTAACCCCTTGAAATAATATTTGTAGGTTCATTCAATTAAAAGGTGTGACAATATAGATCATTATATCCAGCTTGATGTTAGCGAGATTCTCTTATAAAATGTGCACTAGATTACACTGGCTCATACCGGCCCCATAGCATTGTCATGCAGAAACCCAAACACTTTATCCCGTTGAAATTAATTAATTCTGGCCATGTGCTCCCTTATATAATGGGCAATAGGCATTGTATCAATTAGACTGGACCTGTTTTATGGGAGGCACATCTCGTTGACCTTTGTCGTGAGTATACGACACATTGCCCTAGGATTTGTGTTCAATAATGTAAAATGTAAGCAATGTTTATAAGGCAAATAACCAGATGTGGTTACATTAAATTCACGTTTGATTGGATGATAGTGACATATCATGATGTCTAACGAGACATAGTAATGTAATATGCACACGCGTTTATTCCAAAAAGTTAAAATACAAAAGATAAACTCAAATATACCCCGTTAGATTTCCATGGGAACGCCACACTCTCAAAATAAGTGCAGGCCCTAAGCAAACTCCTAGAGGCAGCTAGGAGATCCTATCCAGAGTGGAGAAATGTAGAGGGGCTCTCCCTCTCTCTGAAGAGGATCGTAAGGAGGAGAGCATTTCTCGTTCCATGACAAGTTGACAGTCACTGCCACATCTAACTGTCATGGGAATATATGATTCCAGGGGAGCTTTAGTAAGTGGCCTGTCTCATCTTGCGTCTCGGTGCGATTTGGCGAGATCTTTGCAAGACCCCGCGGGCGTCTCACTATTTTGTCAGCCAAAGGTCTGATGACATCTTAGGAAAACATAGCCACCTCCTTGCCTTCTATCATGCTCATATATTATCCTCTCCATCACAACTTGTTTCTTATATAGATGGCGAAATGACTTGTACGAGTTTCATCCACAATCCTGTCTCCCCAAACGAACATAAACTAACATACAAACAGTTAACAAGGTATTTAGGCTCACGACAATTGGATATGAGACTGTTAACCAACTCAGAGAAAACCATCCATTCAAGACAATTGAATATGTCTGTCTTTTGAAAGATATTGGTGTCTTGAACTTAAATTAATCCTTTCCCGACTGGATCGATTGAATGCCCATCCGTCTGCTCAATGATTGCCCGTTTCGTCCCGAAATGAGTCTTTCCCATAGACCACTCAAGAGTTAATTACAGTGGAACAGAGTCCAGAGGCACACTGAGGTAATGTGATAGCAAAACCCAACCACTTTGCGCAGGATTGTTAGCAGCAAGAGATCTTCGCGATAACTTTTATCCCAGTGTAATCAGAAATAATTAACAACTAGGCGCCTCTATAAGACACAACACGAGATTATATTTCGGCAACTTGCGATACTTGTCAATGGTTTCTTAGGCATGTTGCTCTCTAGCTTCATTACAAAATGTATGAAAAAAATGTTTGATAAATGGGTCATATTTAGGTAAATCATCAATTTGCTTTAAAAAAAATCCTTTCGTAAGCAACCCCATTTATGATCCATAAAAACTAACATGTGTAGATGAGATCTCACTGTTTTTCTCATTTGATTAAAGCAATTGAGGCCAATACAAATATTTTAAAAAATAAAAATATTCAGACCCGCATCTGGCGTCAGCAAGGGAACTGTCCAGTGTTGCTATGGAGCTCTATTCTAACCAATCACTTCCCATGACACCTTTCTAACTGCCACACACCCTCAGAACTGTTCGATCAAGTCACTTTGAAAATCTAACCGACAAGGCCAATCATTATCTATCTATTAGAAGTTTCACTTTTAAATTTTACCGATTATCTATACCCATGCCTTTTTTTGGTACAATAAACCATTATTCTATTATTCGGCCATTCAGTAGAACCTGTCTACTTCTAAACTTTATCATTTCTATTACACCAGGGAGGGCCACGAATATCATGCGGAAAATAATCCGTTCAATCTAGTTAATTATGTCTATGAGTCAATTATAAAATTTCAGGTATTATATAAATATGACTTGTAAAATGTTTCTCTGTTCTTATTGTGATGGTGATTTATGAATCAATTATTAAAATATAATATGTTCTTTTTGTGATGGCGATACATTAAACACCAAATTAAAGTCTAATATTGAAATTTACAATGTCTTGTGCACGTTTCCCAGTGATGCGTTAACTCCAATGTTATTTTTCTCATATTGATAGCAATTTTCCATTTGTAACTAATTATAAACTGTGAAGGCCACATCACTTTCCCGTATCATGTAGATGCTTCATCGTAGTGATATACTATGGTGTTGATAGTATGTAATATGCCTAATTAGTCTTAAGCCTACTTATATTTATCTCTTAAAAAATATTCATAATTTAGTGACTATTAGACAAAATATCGCTGTAATACCGAAGTGAAGTACGATGCAACTTTATTTACACATGTGAATGTGCAGAAGGACCCTCACCCCAACCCCAACCCACGTTTCAATTTTATGACACATTACGTAACATTGCATAACCTCATTATATTTATATAATTATTAATTATCATCTCTTTATAAAGTATAATATCGCTAATTACCAGTAGGCCTACTGTGAAAGTCTACTTATTCAAGCTATTGTCCGGGATATGATGTAACATAAGACCTTAACACCTATAGTATGTATACACACGCAGGCGAATAGACACTTACTGTACATCTTAATCCTCCTTGGTTACAATTCAAGGTATATTCGCAGCTCCGAGCGGTAGAAATTAGGGCAGCAAAGATCTTGTGTGTAGGACTTAGCTTGTTATATTCATGTAGTGGACGAGAGCTCAGGTAAAAAGATGATGAATGGATAAGTTACACATACTTTCAACTACTTTCTTAAGGTCATTGTTGGACAACCTTCGCCTATTTTGTAATACTGTTGCAAAATATTAAATTTAGCGGGATTTAACACAATATGTCCAGATATATTTAATATTTTGCAGATGGGATAAAAGCGAATAGAAACTTACAAATTGAAACCTTTTATTGTATCATCACAAATTTGTTGTCAAATAATATAATAAACATATATTATTAGAAACGAACCGAAACTTTCAAACGCAAGATTCACTCATATTGCACATTGGAAGACTCAATTTCTCTCAAGTAAGCGGTAAATAAAGCGAGAAGTGCCGGTTTGTCTGTAACTATGTACACAACCATATGTTTATCATTAGGTATGATTTCTACTAGGATGTGGTGGGATGGTGGCAGAAATATACCCAAATGGTAAAACCCAGTTCGGGTTTCCTCAATACCATTTTCTCCGTTTTTGTCATGAGGTGCCCTTGGTGCTGGACTAAATTCATCAGCAAGAGTTACTATTCTATCATCGAGATTGACTCTAAGGTCTTTCCAAGTGCCATCTACGTATTGTTTGAGTGTTGCCTCACTGATTCCTAAGTAGATCAGACTTTGAACTGGGCCATCAAGACTGAAAAGGACAAAAATGCGACATTATGGAATGCAAGTGACAATTAATTTGATTGATGAATAATCAATTTCGTCCAGCAGCCGGGTTTGTGTGATTTATTCTTATATGTTCGCACTGGCAACAGGTTCTAACTCATTATTTCTTTGGGGATGTTGAAATATGATACTTTTTTATTTTATCGGAGAACCGATTTTGAGGGTTTTTTCCCACAAACTGCGAAACTGCACAATCGGCTGGCAGGTGTGCATTGTTTCGTGCAGTAGGACACAAATAGACTATAAACCTATTAAACTTCAACTGAGTTTAGATAAAACTCACATATTATTGATATTTAGGTTTCTTCTGTATCCAAAGACTAGCTCGTCTTTAAAATGTCTAGGTTTTTGTATGTGTTTTTAACAGTTTCAGTGATTTTGGTGGAGATTGCATTATATAGCGTTACAAATGAAATAGTTCCCATTTCTGGCAATTTCATATTCGTTCCATTAGGGTCAACAGTGTTGAGTGCCTGTATTTATTTGCATTCAATTTATAGTCTTTTTTTATTTATTTTTTGGTTTGAGCCTTGATCTAATATTTGTTCTTTTGGATAAATCACCATATTTTCTTCTGCACTATGGAATACCATTATGTCTGTGTGTGTGTGGGGGGGGGGGGGGTAGGGGGGATCGGACCATCTGTTTACTTACAAATGTACTACGAGGAGGAAATGATACTTGGTGCTTTTCTTTCGGTACTTATATGGCGCTTTTATCATGATTTATTAATAGGATATGGGAATCCAATGGGAGTAGCAAAGAAAAGTTGAAGCAATAATCATCTCGGATAGAGGAAATAATGGCTACATCTATTAATTAAGGCACATGCGTAACATGGTATTCTACATGTGTAATCATGTATTTTGCAGGCAGCATGATTTTACTCATGTGTCATTCCACAGGCTCTATAATTTCATACCACAAAGGTCCGGTTTATTGCTATTCCCAACATCGCGTGAAATATGGTGTTCACACGTTAAAAAAAATAGGTCCTTGTAATTATGTTCATTATTATAGCTTGAGAAGACAGCTCAATTACCAATGAAACCAAGCACGCTTCAAAGGCAGCTACTTAGAGGCAGCCATCAAAGTGCAAAGACTTGTTAAGACTGGGAAGTTTCTATGTTTTACTTCCTTAAACAACAACTAATTAGTCACTCTTGTTTTGGAAGCTTCTCGTCTAATATTATATACTATGCCTTGAGAGGCTAAAGGAAAATAACGGAGAAGAAAGGCCCCATATATCGGATGTGGTGCTACGTGAGCTAGCATGTCAACTAGTTATCAGGAAAGATTTAGAAAAAAAGGAAAATAATTAGTCCACAAAGATTGAGTGTCATCTATTCTGAGATATTTATTACCCAGTTCCCTTTCCACAGAGATTTACGAAGTCTAGATATATAAATTGTACAGCATACTACTTACCATGGAGGTTGTCCTGCTTTAACCAAATATTCCCACAATTTAGGGAAGAGGCTAGATATGTCAGGCGATGGAATGGCCGACCATATATCCTCAAGCTTTATAGAAAACCCTTCAACAAACGAGAGGAGTGTTTGGCCTTCGCCAGCAGTAAATATGGCTCTGGAGGGAAAAACATGATATCTTTCAGCTAAATTAATTTCAAATCATCAGTCTATTACTGAAATGTCAGATACCCTTTTAAAGAAAGTTTCAGCTTAATGAAATGTGAGACATGTACAGTCTCAGTCCTTGGTAGAAGAAACCACATAAAATATCTGCACGATTTAATGACATCAAGTGCAATCAAGATGAAGAGAAAATATGATTGATAGTATTCAAGCAATTACCTTCAGATGTTGATACAAATTCTGTCTTCAAACGAAGACACTTCCATGAATTATATATACTAAGTTCTAAGATGTTATATTTATCACAATCCCTTCGTGTGCAATTCTTCAGGGAGCAAAATCAGAATATGAATATAAAATATAGTATAACACTTACTCGCCAGTAATTTCAGTGGGTCCAGGCTCCTTAGGTTCCAGTACAATATCTATCGTGCAGCATTGATCATTTGGAGATGAGCTATCTGATGTTCTCATTACTGGTATTTTCGTATCTGGTGGCATGGAAATAATAAATTTAGGAATACTTTATCAATCATTCTAAAGATCCCGATTGAATTTTCGCGAACCTTTTAGATATTTTCAACATATCACGCAACTTGTTTTCATCGTTGAGGTGCACCCAGTCATCAGCGATTTCACCAGTATATATATAGTTCGGCGATTTTGAGAGTTGTCGTTCACAATAGCGCTGCTATGTGGCCAGTGTAGCACAAATTGCCAGTGAAATCGCTAATAGAGTCAGAAGCCGCTAAGTAGAGCTGTTATAACGTGGAGTACTTATATAAAGATGGAATTATGATGCTACTATGTATTATGATGCTACTATGTAGCTACTATGTAGAGCAGTCTAGTTTGTGTTGTATCGCAGTCTATAAGTGGTATCGGTAAGATGGTAAGAAAGGGACACTGAGTCAAGAGGGATACCTGTATCAGACTGAGTTTATGTCATATACACATGGGTATTTATAACTTTGACCTCTGCCCTGGAGGGGCTTTCAGACGAGCAGCCCGTGCCGCTAGAGGGAGGAGGTCTGCTTCTTCAAGGTACCATACAGCACGTGGTGTCAAATGGCTGGAACTAACCATATAGTCTCCCTGTGGCGTTTTGGCGCTAGTACCCAAATTGCTAATATGTGGACCTGAAATGCAAATTATCTCTTGCATTTTATATTTAAACTAAGCTTTTTAGCATCAAACTCATCGTGATTACCCACCTTTGATATCGTGGTATGAAGACGACGCATTTACTTGAAGAACCAAGGCGAAAATTTCATCCAAATCCAAACCTTCGTCAACGTTCTGACAAATGACGCAAACAAAATTACTTCTTGAATGTGGAGGTTTTTATCAGAAAAGATGTACAATTCTATTAGTAACGTCATGCCAGATTATGTAATATTTCATATTCACAGATGAAATTTCAAATATGATATGACATGAAATGAATAACGGAATACTTTAATCGCAATAAATCAAACACAGATACTTACATTGAAATGTAGATAGGCTTTGAGTTTGATATATCGCACATTCTCATCTGTCTTCAAAAGTGCCATGTATTTTTCCACGAGTCCTGAAAGATAAGGATTCCGTCCAAGTGTTATTTTATGATTTCCTATCTCTAGATTCCGCACTTTCGTTTCAACAGTGATTTGTTTACAATACCAACAATTTTCTCCGATTCATAGCGAAAAATACATCAACGGAAATATTTTCTTTTATGTAGACTTCTGTTAAAGTAATGCAATAAAAATACCTGATTCGTATGACACTTTTCATAAATTCTCACCACCAGGATAGAATCTAACCTTGATAACATTTCTTTTTATTAATCCTAGAGTTTCTATAACCATAATATTTAAATGAACCTTTAATATTCCATCCAAGTTTCAGAAAGATCAGGTAATCCATACATTTGTTTTTTTATATTTTTTTCGCTTTTTCCCCTTAAAGAAGGAATAGAAATAGAATTCATTTTCCCATTGATATGGTTGCAACTGGAAGATCTACCTACTATCAGTAAAAGTTGTCTACCGCCATACTTCTTTTTAGTGAAATACAAGATTTCAATTTTTAAAAAAAACACGAATGAGCGAACAAAAGCAAGGTAAAGATTTTCTTTTTTCGTTGGCAACGTACCTAGAAACGTGTCGTCAACTGATTGATGGAGTGTATAAGAAGGATTTCCGCAAGGCATCCTATGACACAATAGAAAAAGATTCATCCGTGGGGAACAAAATCATTATCTCGATGTATTAAGAGCTAATTCTATGAAATTTAATCAGGGCGTGGTCTTAACGGGAGGGATAAATCACACCTCCCCGATCTAAAAAGAATAACGAGGTTAATAATACCATACTTGAAAGTTAAAGATTTGTCACGAATTCACATCAATCATGGTGCAAACGAACTAGTGCATGGACATATTTCTTTATATAAAACATCGAACTAGTTTCTACGAATCAAATCGCGTTGCTACTGATTAGTGATATTCTTTCGTTGTATCTTTCGGAATCAAATTGTACTAACCTGGTAAGCTTTAACATGGGTCTCTCAAGTCTTGTGACTGGCCTAGCACAGGATAGTTCGGTGGATCTTTTTACCATATTAGCCAAACCCTGCGTATCCCGAGCTCCCGCATTAGACATGGCGAGTAGAGATTGAAGCTGATGGAAAACCAAGTGCCTTGTTATAAATAGTTCTGTTGTATTGCCATATCTACATTGAAATCCCATTTAAACGTAGTATGTAACACACATGTATCCACATATATCGGAAATTAGATACGTTGTGACAATGTTGGTATCGGGCAAGCAACTTATGAATTCCATGGAGCAGTCTAGTTTGTGTTGTATCGAAAATGCATATTCTACTATATAGATATATATGGGGTGGGATTGGATCATTGATTGAAGGTGTGCGGATACATTAGTAAACAAATTTAACAAATCTAGATACATAGAACTAAACTGAAATATCATCTTCTTCATTAAGTTCAAATTTTGATATTGCATTATGGTAGTTGATGAGAAGATATTTTTTTTAGAAAATGACGCAAAATGATCTATCGGCACAACCCAAAAAGATGTTTGGCATTTAGCATATCTTGCTCTGACGATTGAAGAGCTTAACATGACATGATAACGATGGATACCAATATTAAGCCACAGCACAATATAAGAATTGTCTGTAACAACACTATGATTACCTTTGCAGGGGAAATTGAAGACATAGTAACATAGTAAAAACCAGCGCGATCCCGGACATCAACGTCTGGGTGGTACATCAGAATGGAGTATATGACATGTCCTAGACCTGGAAAGATGTAATACGATTACCAAACTCAAATTTATCTTTGATTCTTAGGGCTAAAAACAAGTACATTGAATATACTTGAACAAAATAAGAAATATTACGATGGTATCGAAGAAAGATGAAAAACACTTCTAGAGAATATGATATACAACAAGGAGATTTTAAACATTAAAGTCTCGAGTACATCTAATCCCCCAAAGGAGGAGCTAGTGCATGGGTAGTTCAAACACAACAAGTCATACATTTGCGTGGAGATTTTTTTTATAAGAGTCAATAGAAGCTAAGAACGTATTGTTATATTAAAAGGATTTCTAACGCTACCTTCATATACTTTATTGATATCATGATGGGCGAGAATCGTGCGGCAAACACTCAATGTCAGACTTCCCAATTCCCAGCTTCCGATGGTGTCTATACAATCTTGGTTAACTAAATGTTGTAAGTAGGATATTATCACCTGCCAAATAAATAATCACCAACTTAGAAAAAATGCACTATGGAAATAAATAAGAGTATTTTACAATTTTTAGTGACTTGCCATGGAAGTTGAAATAGAATTTTAAGATTGCAACACAATGTTATTTATCATCATTGTGATACAATGGATATATCAGCAAATAATATATCTCGTGGCTACAAAAAGGGCGATACCTCTCTTTTTTAAACCACAAGCCCACTGCAATCAGTCACTGGAATAAACTAAGTCTATCTGATTTTGCAGTGCATTCATTTCAAAACAAAAGAATCGTACCTCAGGGTCGAGACCACGTTCTCTAGCAATCCTTTGTAATACGACCAAATTGTTTGCTAGTTGCTTGGGATTCCTGATGACGTGGGAAACCTTAGTCAAACTAACCAGCATACTGAGAAGGATTTCTTGGGCAAATTCCCTAGAGAGTTTTAATAGTATATCAATAGTAAAACATTGCAGTGATTCAGAGGTAAATTAACTAGAAATGATGAATGTGCATGTTTTTTGACAATTATAAATGATAATTACTATTATTACACTTTTATAACATCATTTTTCTACTATTACTATCATTAAACCATGGAGGTATACTCGCTGATTCAATTTAGCAAATATTAAAGTAATTATGACTTTTATTTGGATTTATTACGGTATGCCAGAACTGTCACATACGTATTTGGATGGATTTCCTGAGCTGCTTCAATAAAATCCAAAACACGCAGAGCTAGACGATCGTGATTTTCCCCAAGTCGAATCAACATCCTATTTGAATAAAGAACATAATATAAATCATATACTCAAGGACTTAACTAAACAGTACAGCAAAGGGTACAGCAAGATATTCTCAACTGGAAGATTTCTATATAATAATATGCCTACATTCCAATATTATTCAAATTCTACATTTCAATATTTCTTATACAAACAGTTATACAATTGCTTGGGAGACCGAACGGGTAGGTGTTATTTACATAGTCAACAGTGGATCAAAAACTTAGAACATAAGACGAACGCACCATTTTGTACTCTCCACTGAGTCCTTGTTGGGGTGGTTCTTGTAGAACGTATGGAATGTGCGGAAAAGGGCAGTGGCATGCTTCCCGCCTAAACCACTTTCAATGGATTGGTGTAAGAGAGATGCACAGCTACACAATAGTTCTTCAACGTCCTCTGTAGTAAAGGCATTGAAGCAGGTGTTGATAATGAGATGTTATGACTGAATAACCACATGAAAATTCACAACTAATTCTTTGAGGGCTTATGATCTCTCTCTGTGTATGATTTATATTAATTATGTTTTATTATAATGGAAACTGTGATATAGAAGGAGATTTCTTCCTCCCAATTACCTTCAGGAATACAACTCGGCAAAAGCTGACTGAGAAGTTCCATTTTTTTCAGTTGTAAGTCACACACATCAAATATTCGAGGGAATAAACGATACAGTTGAGGCACACACACGAGCCTAGGCCAGTCACAGTCAATCTGTAGATTAGATTATGATGATGCACATTCTTATATCGTAGGACATTGTGACCTCCTTGTATTTTGTAATTTTGATCTATATTTCAAATTCATTACTTTTCTATAAATTGGAATGAAACGTATTTGGTCATTTCTCTCAAACCGATTAGAAATAATGTGTATGATTTGAAAAAGTACTAAGCATAGCACTAACCAGTCTAAATCTGAAGGATGCCAATCTTTTTTTTTATTCAATTCAGGCCAAACATTTAACAACGACAAACTTTATGTGTAAAAACGTATTGTCCACCATGGACGTAACGAATATAACCTTGATAAATCACAGAACGATTATTCTACAAGCAAAGACACCGACCTGGACAGGGGAATCCAAGATTGAAAGTAGAATTAAGCGATGGGACATGGTGAATCCAGGGTGGTTGATCACCAGTATTACACTTCGTAATATACTAGCTGTATCATCCGGATCAACAAGCGATGTGCCAAATAGCTCCTAATATTAAAGGTATCTATACAATTGATTCACTGGTGTAATCTAGTATCTCAGGCGTCTGACAATATTACAACTGGTAATCTTTACCCGAATAAAGTTTATTTTAAAGTTTTATTTTATGTTCAGATTGAGAATACAATATAAATATCACACAGCTAAAAAACCCAATAAAAGAGCCATGGGAGTCATGAATTTAGATATTTGAATTGCATTCATCTCCTACACATGACCTTGAATATTTACATTCCAATTTCCAGTTAAAATGGACATTATGAAAATAAAACGTTTTGAGCACAATATAAATTAGCAAACACAGATCATCTAATACGAGACAGAGAACTAACAACATACCTGATATTGAAGTAGTAATCCCAGGTAACACAAATCATAACTTCGGGAATGTCTCATTGTGACCCATTTGAATGTCTAGTGGAAAAGACATACGTTTCAGGCATATAACACTTAGAGACTATTAGTAAATTTTGCGGCGGATATGATTTTAATTTCATGAATCTAGCCACAAACGATATTTCCAAAAGAAATATTACATGATATGAAAATATTATGAAAACTTGAATGAATACACATATAAAAACATAAGAGAAATGTTGCAAATGAATTTGGTATAGAGAAAAAAGCTGATAACTCATAACTGAGTAGGTACGGTATATAATATGTGTATACATGTAGACATTTTCTTTTTGACATAACAGTAGCTACATACTGATGAGGCAATGTCCGGGGTCATCCTGACAATATTTGCTAGATGACTGAGGAGTCGGACCTGCGAGGAAACCGTGAACAGATGGGCATGGTCAAGGGTAAAAGAGACAAGACGTCGTAGTTCACGGTTGTCGAATCCTTGTAGAGTCCATTTATTGGGCTCGTTGTCCTAAGTGTAATCAGGCATGGAAATAATTAACAATTTTATTAATGAATGTATCAATATTCTGAGGCGATATAATTACTATAGTACTACATGTATATCAAGTGTTTTTCTGAAAAAGAAAATACATTCTTGGAACCTTGATTTTGTCCCCAGACCAGTCTGATTTCGCAGGAACTACTATGCAATGTATACCATTCGCAACCAGGCTATTCACAGTCATAACATCTCATTACTCCCACAAAATTATATGCTCAAATTTATATCACATAATCATAGTACTATTGTACATTATTCCTCACTTTAGGTTTAATTACTTACATCATCTAAGAATTGGCTGTCGTATGTAGTCCTAGGCAGGATGAATGGTTTTAAAGGCTCGGTGCGATTAGTCAGCAATTCGCCAACAATACTGGGGGTTGACCTATCAGAAAGAAGTCATGATTTTAACCAATATTTTATTATCTTTTTGTCTACTGTGCGCAATTATTATCTCATTTGGAGGCAAATAAATACTGTACAAATACAAAAAGAAGTTATTCATCATCTCTGATTCACGCGACTTGTGAAACGGCCAGTGTATACACAAATTGCTTGCTAGTGACTAATTAGAGACTGTATCAAATTACTAGCGAGGTATGTCACATTGTGGGCAATAAATACTCAGACTTGGCAACTTACTCTTCTTTGGGAAGAAGGCTAATATGAGTCAAAGTATGTCGTAGCACAGTGATGAGAAGAAGAACGTATGCTTGTGATGCAGTCCCATTTTCCATCTGAGCCAACTGATAAAAGTACTCCAGCTTATTCTGGAGTAAACACTAAAAGGGAATGAAAGAATCATGTCCATTACACTCAATCCCAAGTCCAAAGGGCAACATTTTTTTTATAACTGCAACCAAATATGACAAATGATTCTTCATAAAGGTTATATTTACGATTGGTATTTTGATTACGGACTTCATTTGGAATATTTTATTCATATCCACTACTGCTTTTTAAAATGAGTGTCAATGATATGGACGCACTGGTATCACAGTTTCCAGCTCTTGAAGACAGCAACAAGCAGTACTTCGCAAGTGGCCATCTGCCGGTTTGTTGGTATGGCAAACAACATCTAGAAGAGTCTCCACAATCCTCACAAACGGCTCTAAGCAAATATCCTGAAAGAAAGTCGCTTTATAAGATATAGAAACTCGAATAATTTCTTAAGAGTAAAAACTGAAATAAAATAAAGTGCCAAAATGCATAAAACATCATGTATGTGTCTGTGTGAAAGGCGAATTAAGTTATGCTAAAACTGAATAGTTAAAAAGTCACCTGTTAATAATTACAGAAAATGTGAACATACCTGAAAATCATATTGGATGGCTAGGCTTGTAACCGTTACGAGTATTTGTCCTCTAAACACAATTGGAATGCTACTGGATACAGTTTGGGTAAACACACTTAACAAGGAACCCACGATTTCTTCGGCCCTAAATAAAGGACAAGTGGATGTTGACAGAGTCTGCACTTGTGCATGATGTTTTCATTGACGGTACAGCCTTTATTTGAAATATTATGATGTCAACACTGTGAGATATTAAAGAGGAAGCTTGCCTCTGCATGGGAGGTAATAGAGGTATCTCAGTGCTACTCTGCTTGCACTAACACTAATACTATCGCCCACACTAAATTTCTCAGATATAAGGGGGAGATCTATTTTCTGACCAAGTTGTGTATTTGTGGTGCTAAATGTAATTAAGGAGTAAAAGTATGTACGCTACTTAATTAATTAATCAAAAGCTGCTTAAGCATGAACTAATAATAATTAAGAGGCTATTATCTGTATGGCAAAGAACCGTACATGGTAATCACCTAGATATCACCCTGTGAGCCAAAACAATGAGATGAACTGACGTTACAGCTGGTTGACCTCACAGTGAGATAGTATGAGCTCATACTCATAGTGTTCTCACACTTCCTCACAGTGCGTCCCACCCACTCAGCGGTAGATATGGACCGCACCCGCGTTCCCAAATTCTTCGGAAAATGGGTACATTTTGGCTAGCAATCTCCGGCCAGAAAATCCTTAAAAAATGGGGTGCATTTTCCTGGTGAGCCCGGAGAAAATAGAAAAAGGGGTACTTTATTAACAAGCCCGGAGATACTCTTAAAAAGGGTGTTTAAAACCAGCCCATTACTTAGTTAAACATTGTAGGTCACCAAAATTGAGGCTCGAAATAACGTCCCCACCCTGTCAGCTTTCAATTAATGGAAATAAGGGGTAGAAAAACGAGAACAATGCCATCAAAATCCTTGAATAGGGGGTCTAAAAATGATGATATTTCCGGAGATAAGGGGGTGTTTTTGAGATTAGGGAATTAGCCTTGGTGTCCACCTAAAATACTGAGTGGGAGGGGTGGGGGGGGGGCAGTGGGGACCATAGTAGTATATTGCGAGGTCACATTGTGAGATCATTTTGAGGCCACCATGAGGTCATAGTATGAAATCACTGTGAAAAATGTTGTGAGCTTTCAGTGAGCTCACTGTGATCTCATATTCTTAGCTGGTATGTGCAATACACGTAATGTTGGTACACATTTCTGAACTTCTGTGATTGCAGGGAGGTTATGGTATATATATTATTCCTCCCTGGATTTAGTGATTGTGACATTTGTGTATTATATAAAGATAGTACGTACCGTACTAGACAGCTAGAGAAGCCTATCCATCTCTACTGTCCAGCATTATGAGTATACCATAATTAGCATCATAAAACTTTATTAGATTTAGAACGATGTTCTGACGGGAGATCTTAAACTTGTAGCGTGAATACTACTGCATGGTTTGGACTGCATGTGGTTTGGACTTTTGGCTTCACCCCAGCAGCTTTTGACAATAACAAATAGATAGGAGAGTTGTTTTCGGTGTTGTTTTTTATTAAATAATAAATAGGGTATATTCCAAATGCACTTACATTTCACACGTAGAAATAAGGGAATTGACATGTTCATGGATAGTATTTAAAAGATGGATCTTGATGCTTGCCTGAATTCCTTCCGTGCATAAAATCTGGAATAAAAGCGGAAAACAATATATGGTATGTGATTACATATTCTTATAATTATCATAATAAAACTATCAAAACTAATGGGACAGAATCAAGAGAGGCCACATGGCATGGACATAGCCAGGCCCAGGGCAGGAAAGGGCTGCAGGGAACGCCCTCCAATGAGTTTAGTGGGCGATATTAAGATATTATGTAAGTTTGCAGTAAAAGTGAGAGATGGTTTTTACTATAACATACCTTCATGAGACTATGTACAAATGTTTCTTCGTCTTCATGCCATTTTCTCATATATTCACTCGGATTAATCCGAAATTTAGCAATTTCGCCAAAACCATTTGGCCCCGAAATTGCAGCGGCTGCCATTGTTATGCCGTCATATGACTTCAATGTCGTAAATCCCCCTCATTGAAAAATGTAATAAATTTCAATAAATAGTAATATACCCTCGAATATTGAATATCTTTGTCTAGAATATCGATTATTTGGTTGTATTTAAAAAGAGAAGAACATTATACAAATGTCAATCTTATTGCGACATCTCAAGCACGAGAACTGTTCGTGTAACGTTACGTGTAATGTGATGGAAGCTTCTAGGCTAACTGGCCCGTCCCATTTTTGATTAATAGAGATAAATCGAGAATAATGCGTGCATCCAGCTTTTGTATGCCTAACCTAACCTACACCGTACACACTAAATTATTCCAATAATTCTCTGATTTTTCCTATCAAAACAATACACTGGCGACATCTATGAAGAAAAGTCAGCATCAAGGATGTACATACATACGGGCACCTGCCACGTTGTGTGTACGCGGCCATGTTGGATTGAGTGTCATCTGCATCAAGAGAAAACAAGAGATAAAACTCGGAGTTTCGCCCTCTTTTATGCTATCGGAGAGTTCATTTCTGTCGACAGTACCTGGATAATATCGAATTCGCCTAAATATGGGGCAATTTATTGACATTGTAGTGCTCTTGTCTGTGTTAACATCAGTAGCATTAGCCGGCGAGTTGACGTTCGAGCTACCCGATAATGAGAAACAGTGTTTTCATGAAGTAATAGAGAAGGGCGTAAAATGTACTATAGAATTTCAGGTGAGATATGATCTGATTCAAGTTGTTTGCTTTCACATCTTCTTCCTCATATCAAAGGCTCTGATATTATGTGATTCCATATTATTTTTCGAGGCTCCTATATAATCTAGGCGAGAAATTCTTGTTAGGACAAGTCAAAATCCCTACAGTACAGGCTACACCACTGACTGTATGTTGCATATTCAGCTATATTGTAGGCCTAGTATTGGCATTGCATTTGCAATAGGACTAGCCTAGGCTGATATATTATAGATCTGATCTGACACTTGACTAGAGATCTCGAGAAATATTTTGTGGCACTGAGAAATTTAGAATATATCGTGTTGAGTGATCGTTATGAGAACCATGTTTATAATGTAATAGTTTCAACGTAATTCCTAATAATGACTGGTACCCACCGGTATACTATTGTTTATTGCTATTAAGTATTATCATTCATACTAGTACCGGTACGTCAATATTCTTTTACTTGGCCTACCGTACAATGACATAAGAAGACGAGATTTAACAGCAGTAACCTGATTTTGGAAGCAATCCCAGTTATAAATTAGATACATATTCATAACATTCCCCTGTAAAAAGAAAGGGCGTTTTATATAACGTGGAAAATATACAGCAATTTATTCCACAGCTGAGACTTGTCTAATGGCTATGTTTAATCATCAAAATAAGTTTTGATATTGTACTCTGGTTGAATTTGATTGACTTGTCTGATATAAATAATTACTATTTGGATGATGTATTGCCTATTGGCGATGATTCATTGTTTGCATTTATTTAAATGCTGGAAATGCCTTCTTGATGTCTGTATCTAAATACACATGTATGTACCCGGTGCTGAACTACGTACAGCGATAGACTACTGTATTTTTTCCCTTCCTGCTGAATAATTTCGTCCTATATCTATAAAACAGTCAGTCAATGCAAACACTGTTTATTTTGCCTTCAGCTGTTTGTTCATACGGTACGAGAAAGCAATTAGTATCAGGGGCACTAAGTACTTAAATGCTTTTTTTTAGGTCAGCATCGATCAGTAATCATGACCTATTTATAAATATAAATACATGAAATCATTCAATCAATATTTCTTTGAACATTCAATTCAATTAAATCATTTTTTTATTCATACACAAGGTGTACAGAAAAGGTCACACACATCTGAAATATATTTCCAAGTCTTCCAGCGTGCCCCTGGGTATAGTTGGAGGTATTAAAGAGTTATAACTTTTACAGTTTGAGGCCAACCAATATTTATTCATTTATTTTTCAGGTTATAACTGGTGGAAACTATGATGTGGATATGGAACTTACAGCGCCTGATGGCAGGGCTCTTTACAAAGACATAAAAAAACAGTATGACAGCTATACTTGGACGACTGACGTGAAGGGAGAGTATAGATTTTGCTTCTCTAATGAATTCTCCACGTTCTCACATAAAGTTGTTTATTTCGACTTCCAAGTTGGGGATGAGAAACCTCTTCTGAACGATATGGGACAGCATGCCACTGCCATGACACAGGTAAGGTTTCACCTTCCCTAACCTAACTACTAGAAATCAAATTAAATATAAAAGACTTAATGTATTGCCTTATTCTTACACCTAGTCTGAAATATCGATAGTGGTTACTGGTAGCCTTTACAACTAACACGTCATCGTCATAATATTAAGATATTATCAAGTTTGCAGTAAAAGTGAGGGATGATTTTTACTATAACATACCTTCATGAGACTATGTACAAATGTTTCTTCATCTTCATGCCATTTTCTCATATGTATTCATTCGGATTAATCCGAAATTTAGCAATTTGACACGTCATCGTCATATGCCATTTATTTATGCGATGACAGAATAGTACAAAAGCTCTCTGTAATCTGTATGGTCAAAAGCCCTTCATGTTTGTCCAGCATTTACATCTATTTGCATTTTAGATAAGTATTCATGTTGCTAAGATCAAATTTGTTGACCTATTTTAATTTCAACTGCCATGCATGTACTTACCTAAGTGCAAAACAACTTCAAATTTTAATAACTATAAAATCTATGAACCTCTTTTTGATCGTGTGGTAAAACTAATAGTAGACATTACTCATTCCTCTTCTCCTTTTTAAAAAAAATCTTCTTTGTCTCCAGATGGAGTCTTCTGCAGTGACTATCCACGAGGCTTTGAAAGTTGTAATTGATTACCAGACCCACCACAAGCTCAGAGAAGCTCAAGGCCGAGCTTTTGCTGAAGATGTCAATGAGCGCGTGCAGTATTGGTCCATTGGACAGTCTGTCATCATTCTCGTTATTGGCATTGGACAGGTCCTTGTTCTCCGTAGTTTCTTCACCGACAAAAAGAGCACCGTTAGCACGTAACCCATGAGGCTCATCCTAGTTTCATTACGGACTTATTTTGTTAATTCAAACCATCATTCTTCGACCCACCTACCAGATTACAATTCTTATTTATTTACGACTCCTAGCTCGTTTCTTGTGTTTCAGCAGGACATTTTTTTGTTTAAAGTATTGGCAAAGGGAAGACATCTGGGAGTGTAGTAATAATAATAATAATAATGTAAATACACATTTTCTACAGTGCCCGTGTGTTATTTACAGTAGGTACATCACTATCTCTAGTTCTGGGCCGTGTAGAATCCACTCATCCATCTTTTGCTCTTGTGTTGTTCATGTGTGTTTGGTTGTTTTATAGCAGCTTGGTGTAAAGATAAAACATACTTGGGGAAATTCATCCAGACTGTGATGGGAAAAGCTTGGCCCACATTATTTAAGGAAATAAGTAATAGTGTGTCATCATCATACCTTGGTGATTATTGTGTAGCCCAAGTATTACATTTCTGACTAAGGCTAAACATTCATGAATAGTTGAATAAATACTGTTACTTGTACATCGGCCTAAAAACCCAAATATCACCATTACAGAGATGACGATCAAATAGTCCTTTTCTTCATTGTTTGACAGGAATATATTTACTAGGTTTCATACACCAGAAGATCAACGGACATAATGAGTTTTTAAACCAAGAGTTCGCTATGTTTCAAGATCCTTATTTAACTGTGTTGAGGGTTATCGCTTAGAAAAATCAAGTGGATATAAAGATCTGAAATAAATGAAAACCAGTTCTGTATCGCGGCGCCTCGGTGAATCGCATTCTCACCACTTGGTGGGATCCAACAGACACAAGCCGAGAACTTTATTGTATATTATTGCTCTTCATATGTCTACCAATAATGGTAACGTTAGAATTATTCAGTGGGTAACAGGGGAACTTGATTCCTTTTTACATTCCAGTTTGTGACATGGAATTGAACTTAATGGTAAAGCTACCCAAGAATATGTGATTTTGTTTTTCCTTTAGGCATTGTGTATCTCCCACTTTTTAATGCCTCTTAGTAGTGCCACCACAATATGATTTACAGTACTTCGGGCAGTGGTTCTGGTCTATCGCTGCCTTGTGGAGATGCTTATCTGTGCTCACATAGAAAAGTTAGATTCTATGGCCACTAAGTACTTCACTCTCTCTGAATTACGTTTGTTCCTTAGTCTTGGTTGTCAAAATCATCTCCGTTTCCCAGGAATGAAAGATTTGTTGGCCCTTAATCGCTAATTTATTAACAGGCAACTAACTCCCTTGTATGTATTAGCTGCCATATCCATGAGAACAATAGTTATTTCCAATCAATGTATCAGATAGTTTCATGCAAGCAGCTTTTCAGCTTGTCAGTGCTTCAGAACTGAAATAACATGCATTGAAAGGATAACAAAAAAACTTCAGAATTTTCAAAACATTTTCTTCGCTGGTAAATCCAATCTTGAACAAGGCGAGGTTAACCATTTTATTTCTATTCGGGTGGTTCAAATGAGTATTATGGGTTTCTGTATGGATTTATGGTTGTTCTAGCGCGTGTGTATATATGTTAATAACGGTACTGCAAATAATGATACTATTAAGAATAATGCACATTCTCTGTCCAAGATTAATTTTTTCCCCATTTCTTGTACTTCAGTACTGTGGTTATTATGATAGTGTTGGTGTACCCATGTGAGTGAGTGAGTGAGTGAATAACTCCTGGACGAGTTAAAAATAACATGTTAGTGTATGGATGAACTATTTCTGTTTCTTGTAACGCTACCTGTATTAATGCAACTCTATCACGAGGAACGTATTTCGCTTAGGGCATGGATTAGTCACGGCTCTGTTGTGTACACTGTAGTTTCCAAAATTTAACACAGGGGCTTATTGTCTTTAGCAGGAGGATTCTCATACTGCGCCGTCATTTACATTGCTAAACCTGATTGAAACTAGCTTGATTTGTGAGGCACTGATATCTATTTGTTGCTCTATCTAAAGAACTGAGAAAAATTACCAATAAATACCCTGTAAGGAACTATACAAGTGTACCCCTTTCCTGCATCCCAACGATTTAATGCGGAATTCATCGGATTGCCATCCGGCGTATTCGGAAACAGAAATATGTCATGGCAACACTGAATGAGAATATGGAGTGTATATGTTTTGTGAAAAGACGAACGGAAATGATTGTTGGAATAAATAATGTGTATAGAAAATATTCGTGTTGTTTGATTAATTTTACCAGAAAATTGTCGCTGGCTTTGGGGGTCGGAATTAGCGCGAAACCAAAGATTTCTCTCTTTTTCTGTGTTATTTAAAATTGTATTTGAGGTAATTACAGCTATTTTAGGGGGATGGTAATGTATCACAAGAGACCAACCAGAATAGATCTATGTTATGTATGGTAAATTTAGGGCTTCGATCTCAAATATGTATCTGGGTTGTACAGAAATACTGACCCTTTGTTACATCTAGAAATGTGGGATCTTGGAAGAGGGGGAGGGGCGATAAGAACGGAGGAGTAAAGAATGGTAACTAACAAGTGCCGACGGTGGTGTTGGCTCTTATTATACACTCAAACCTGCGTTATTTACCTTGGAGAAATCGAGCCTTTTCGTTGTGGACTCCCCCAGCTCCCTACCCTTAAACTTACCAAATGCCATGTCCCCCTTTATAAGTAATCCATCCTGCTCATATACTACTGTGTACGGTGCTGCCACCTATGCCCAGCTACTACAAACTGTATCAAACCTTGAATGAGAGTTAACTCCTATTGAGAGGGGAGTATCAGGGGAGGAACAGTTTCATTCTTTGAACAGGTTTGAGCTACTCCATGCATGTACCTGCTAACACCAGAGGGCGGCATGTTGGTATCACAGTATCTTTTATCCATAATAACAATTTCCCTCTTCATTTTATTTTAACCTTGAGGTTAACCATATACTGTATAACCAACAGTTTGGCTTAAGGCCCGGTTTCTCAACTAATGATGCTCTTGTGTCTTTCCTTAACATAGTCTATGGTGCAAGAAATAACAAACAATCATGTAGGGCCATCTACTTGGACTATAGGAAGGCTTTCGATATTGTCGAGCACCAAATCCTATTAAAAAAACTTGATAAAATTGGGGTTAAAGGGAGTGAACTAGCCTGGTTCACTAACTACCTAATAGGACGTCAGCAACATGTAACAGTTAACAATAAAACCTCTTAAAAAAACTGATAACATGTGGTGTCCCACTAGGGACCACCCTTGGACCAATTCTCTTCTCTATTTACATTAATGATCTTCCCCTACATGCTAAAAATTCCCACTTACAACTTTTTACTGACAATACAATCAGTTGCAAAGTAGGCCAAGACATGGGCTCTCTCACCCAAAGCTTACAGCTTGATTTAAACAATATTATGTTATGGTATAAAGCCAATAAAATTTCATTAAATGAAGATAAATCAAAGACCATGACTTTTCCTCAATAGGCCTTCTCTGAGGTCCAGTGGAAGACAGAATCTTCCTTGTAAGGTGTTTCATAAATTATGGCTCTTTAAACATCTCAGGAGCAGGCTGAATGTAAATCTTAAGGCTCAAATCTACTAAACAGCCATTCTCCCATTGTTTGATCAATCAGACATGTATGCCTATACTTTATGATTCTGCTCCCAAATCGAAACTCCAATCACTACAAATTCTTCAAAACCGAGCACTACGAATAATAGCTAGAACAAATAGATTCCAAAATGTTGATAATTTTCACCTTCAATTGACCCTGCTCCCTTTGAAAGAGAGACGAAGACTTCATCTTCTCCAACAGGCTTTTAGAATGAGAACAAATGATGAATTAATAGAAGAGAAACGCAGGTAGACACGCCAGCATCAGCATGGTAAAATCCATTTTCAAATGTCAAATGTCCAACACCCAGACTTGAGCAAATAAGAAAATCCATCCACTATAAGATTCTCCTTTATATTGAATGCGGTATTACAGCGTTCTGACCCTGCTAAGAAATTCTCAAAATTAGCCAGAGATCGAACTGCAATCTGGACCGATTGCAACTTCTTATAATTATTGAGAAATTAAAGGGATTAGGGCCTACTTGTTTTCTGCTATGAGAACAAATTACCTTAACTTTATTTTGTTTTTGCAAAAACATTTGATTCAAGTGCTAGTCTGCCATCTTGGCTCATACAATGCTAAAAAGGTGTGCAATGGAAATACACATTAAAGACACAGTAGGAATGAACATTAACTTCCAACGTTGTTTAAACCTTACTTTAAGTGCCTGGTCCTGGGTAAGACCTTAAAGGGCCTTTCTGTCTCTTTTCTCTGTCTCTCTCTCCCTTCTTCTCTATCTCTATTTCCTGGGTATGATCATAAACTGCCTCCCTCTCAGCTCTCCCGCCCTTGATATAACACTTCAAAGTGTTGATAAGTGCGTAAAGCAACCAATCTCACTCACTCACTCACTCGTTAGGCACGGCGAGAGAATCACCCCCCCCCCCCCCCCCCGGGGGGGGGGGGGGGGGCGTACGTCATATTATCGATCTGAAAACTCGGCGGATATGAGACTTACAGCTCAAATTGAGGCGTGCGGGTTTATTTCATTCCGCAGGGTCCTGAAGGATAACCTTAACTTAACTTGTCTCTCCCCCACCTACTCCATCTCCTCCCCTCACCTACACATTTCTCCATCTTTAGTTACATGTAACCATAGAACTATACTTCTATGATGTAACTAAGTTACTAAGTGAACATATATGCAATTTCTCATACTATTATATTCATGCTATTGTATATCAGTGAAAATGAAAATGCTTGCTCACCTATTATGATAGGTACGAGCAATTATACAATACAAAAATATTTCACTATTTCTATAAATATATTGATTGCGCATGGTGTTACTCACATCAAATTCATCTTGATTTATCAAACCAATCGCAGCAAGGGCCACCCAAGGGTTGTCGACCCCTTGTTACCCTTGCAATATTATCTAAAAATCGTTTACGGTAGGGCTTTAAATCCTCCCTAAGAAGGCAGTTTACCCACCAATATTGTCAGTAATACTTAGACAGATAAAAGTTACAACAACAACAATCAATAAAATCTGGGTTCCATCTATCCATTTTGATCCCCTTTGTCATTGATATGCTATCGTCCTTTGATAGACTGACTCATGCAGAGTTACACGATAATTCTAGAGCAGCTCATTTGGCCTGCCTGTTAGTTAATTTACACGAATGATGTCTACTAAGATAATCATAACAATAAAACAAGAGCGATCGTTCATTAGTGAGATGAAGGACACTTTTCTTTCTCGAGAAAGTAATAATATATAATTCAAATTAAGGATTGATAAAATTACAGCATGCACAGTCTACGCACATACTAAGGGATTGAATGTATGCTATAGGTCTATGTATGTCCGGAGATTATTAGATTAGATGGTGATTATTATTCATGGCCATGCAATTTACTTCCTGATTCATAACTCTCATATATAATATATAAGTAATTGTTACAATTTGTTTCTCTTGTATCCATATCTTGCCAGCTTATGCTTTGCTGCAGTGTAGATGCCTTTTATAAATACAATGGCAGACCAACAAAGCTCAACAACGTTGCCTGTCTACGTAATCAAGCTTTGCCTGATCTCATCAGTCTATCCATCGCGTGCGTGACAGGGGCTGTGCTGAATTCCGACTGTTTTTGGAACTAATCTATGTTCGAGATGCGAGCCGCATAACGGCGCACAGGGAGCTCCCGCTCGAATGTCTGACATGGCCATGTCTCAGCATCGCCAACACTTTGTGAGCAAATATTTCTTGGCGGTATTGTTTGTCTGCAATGATAGCTAGGAGAGGAGCTGGGTGGGCTCCCTAAACAGTTCTGTTTAGACAGAAGTGCTATGAAAGTATACTGGTGAGGTTAATGTACTATAAAGCCAAGAAGGCAAATCGAAAATGTCTCAACTATAGCTTCAATTACGTTATAGCCCATGTCTTTTGTATTTGTATCTTGGGCGTTGGAACCCAAGTTTAAACGTTGACATTTAATCCAATTTTCTTCTGACTCTTCTGTGATGAATTGTATCTTGAGCGTTGGAACACAACGTTAAACGTTAACATTTTATTCTTGTCTTTGACCAATTCTGTGATGAACTGTTTAATTCAGTAAATTCCAATTCAGTAAATCCCAATAAAGGGTGGATCACCATGATAATTAGTTAATTAATTAGTCCTGACAAAATTGCCCTAACGATGCTGCTGCAATCTACTGGTGAAAAGCTTTAGAATGCTACACAACACAGCTTAACACCTTATGTCAATCCCAATTAAGGAGTCGGATTTCATGTTTGGACAAACTTTGTATGATGTCCGGACAAATGTGTGATGGTATGAACCTCTCTATAAATGTTTTAATGTGAAAAAGGGTCATTCACTAATCTGTAAATATGTAGCACGGTTAGAATGCTATCTATACCAAAGAAGTTCCCGAACTGCCTGAGACTTTTTTCATAACCCACTCAAGTCTGCTTGAAATACTATTGTTTGTAGTTGATTTTTTATAGGGATTTGTTTAGGGAGAACCTCTTCACCCCTCTCCACCTACAGAACCAGCACAGCAACAACAGCATAGTTGATTTTGCAATTAAAAAAAATAAAAGTGAACCTGTTGGGAATACCATGTATTATTATTTAATAATCCATGGTGTTTTTAAATAACTCATGGATGAGAGTAATTAAAAATGGTGTTGGAATGCAACGTTCACACACGCTGAACATTTTCAATGATAGAGATTACGGGGCCACAAACGTCAGAACAGAAAAGAACAGTTACTGAACATTCCAATGTGTCCATAGTGCAAAGGAAAATGCGGTGATTTATCCAATAGAACAAATATTAGATCAAGGCTCAGCCGAAAAAAAAACAATAAAAAAAGACTACAAATTGAAGGCAAATGAATACAGGCACTCAACACTGTTGAACCTAATGGAATGAATATAAAATAGCCAGAAATAGGAACTATTGCATTTGTAACGGTATATAATGCAACCTCCACACAAATCACTGAAATTGTTAAAAACACATAAAAAAAAACCCTGCAAAACTTATATTATAGACATTTTAGAGATAAGCTAGTGTTTGAATACAGAAAAAACCCAAATGTCAGTAATATGTTAGTTTCATCTAATTTAATAGGTTTATAGCCTATTTGTCTCCCACTGCACGAAACAATGCAGAACTGCCAGCTGATTGTGCAGTTTTGGAGGGAAAAACCTAATGGAATGAATATAAAATTGCCAGAAATAGGAACTATTGCATTTGTAACGGTATATAATGCAACCTCCATACAAATCAGTGAAATTGTTAAAAACACATAAAAAAAACCCTGCAAAACTTATATCATTCATAGACATTTTAGAGATGAGCTAGTCTTTGAATACAGAAAAAAAACAAATATCAGTAATACCGGGTATGTTAGTTTCATCTAAAACTCAATTGAAGTTTAATAGGTTTATAGCCTATTTGTCTCCCACTGCACAAAACAATGCAGAACTGCCAGCTGATTGTGCAGTTTTGGAGGGGAAAAAGCTGTAAATCGGTTCTCCGATAAAATAAAAGAGTACTATATTTCAACATCCTCAAAGAAATAATGAGTTAGAACCTGTTGCCAGTGCAAACATATATGATAAATCACACAAAGTAAATTAGATAAAATATCAAATGATTATTTAGTACATGTGCCGACAGTACCATGATGGCATGTCATGTATACGCTGACAGTGCAGTAGATGAGAGCAAACAGTCTCACACTTGACATAGACCTACCTGTACATGTATACCCTGATATAGCTAGTACATTATAATTTGAGGCATATCATATATATATATATATAATGTCAGGTATCGTATTTCCTGGACATGACTCTTTTCGTAGAATTTATGTTCTTTGTAAAATATGAATGTTTCAGCATATTCCTTGACCATAGAATGCCTGCATGGTCATATTTATTCTAGGACTACGGGCATATCCCTCAAGTCCTAAAATATTTATTTAGCCTATGCAAGTCTAGCCCCAAAAATACAAGTTCGAAAACACTCAGAGGGCAGTACGGAAATAGAAACACTGACCAACATGGATCAACCACTGGACAAAGGATCTTCGAAATTGGCGGGAATTCCTGGGAAGTCCAGAATTAGGCTAAAGCTCCAAACATGATGCCATTCAAATATTTGTGTTACATGCATAGTACTATAGAACCACTATAGTTCTATGGTTACATGCTAGCAAAATTTTCAAATATTTTATTAGTCATATCTATAGAAACCAACGTGCTGTGGGATGTTGAATTAAAACATAATTATGGTGCTTACAGGATCAGTACATGATGAATATATCATATATCTCCGCACTCCCTATATAAAAGAAAGTCACTGAATAATGCATTTGTCAATTGTAACCTCCCCCCCCCCCCCACCCCGGGGGATGTGGGGGAATGGTACGGGGAATGTCTGATAAAACATTCCCCCACCCAGGCGGAGATTTCCCTTAGTTTACAGCAATATCAACTGGATGGGTAGGGGAATGTCTGCCAGTGCCCACTCTATACCTTGGTTCCCAAGAGAGTTTTGGTGGTTTTCAGTGTGCATGGCCTTGGCTAGGCTAAGATCTAATGTAACAAACCTCCCCCAATATATATACACAAAGAGTGTCACCTTTGAACCTGACAGGGATTTAGCACCCCCTATATATTGTTTCAACAGTGTCAGGTCTGAACATGCCTTGCTGAACAATATCGGGTACTCAAACTCCACTGTACCCTATACTAGAAATGTCAAGATCCTTTAGTGTTGGAGTTAGGGTTAGGGTATTGGGTTCCGGGGTGGGGGGGGGGGGAGGGCTCATTGGAGGGGGTCGTTGAGGGGGTTAGGGTTAAGGGTGATGGAGTGGGGTATATGTCACAAGTCTCCTGTAGATATATATGCTTAAAAATTTTAATATTGAGTGTGTGATGTACGAAGATGGCAATTTATGGCTGGGTATAGGAAGACAAATTTGCCAGGCCGCTGAAGGCTAATTATTAGATATTAAGCTGCCAAATTTTGGAGAATTACAGCTGGGTATTATGGTAATATGTGCAAAAAAATCAGCAATATATATATAAACAATTCTATTTTTGACGTTTTTTCAACTGCATTTCGTTTTTTCAACTGCATTTTGAATTGAAGATGAGTTAACATGTAACGTAATGTGGCCAATAAAAATATTTTTAAAAAAAATGAAAAAAATGACTACTTTCATGAGAATTGGTCATATGCATGTATGTAGCTGCCCCTCTATCGTCCCCTAGTGGCCAATAGTGGCTGTGCCCAGATAATGGCAGATGGTCTGATCGGCAATATACTTTAAGCAGAAATTCATCTATGTGCGTCCTTACTAACTCCACAAGAGTTAGTATCCAAGGGTTTAATGAGTTCTTATTTTGTCATAGACTTGATAAACCTACAAATCCTCATAATTGAAATAATTCCATATTTGATAATAAGCCCTGGATGGCCGTGTCATATCGTGACATGCCTAAAAAAAAATTGGTATTTATGTCCCGCCCTCAAGTCCTCTGTTAATACAATTATATTCCATATTTACTATGAATACATATAATTAAATCTGTAGGTGCCCTAAAGGCTGTTGTGTCATATTGTGATGTAAATTCAACGGACAAGATATCTAGGAGTTCAGTGTGAATTTAAATATCAAGACAGAAATTGTTCCTTTTTTTCATGATTTAAGTATACATTCTATTGGTTTATGATGGTTTTCAATAATTTGTATTTAGTATTTTTGTCTTTTTATAGCTGCAAATATCAAAAAGGGCCCTACAGACATACTATTTTAGGTATGGCCTCCATACTTACCCCTCAAATGACCATTGACCCGACCCTTAGTGATATACAAAACTGTATGTCATAAAAACACTCATGATATTTAGAATTCATATCTGATTTATGAAAATTCAAAAATATATTTTCTCCTGCACTATAGAGCCATGTCAACCAAAAACATCATTTGCAAGATCTTTCTAAGAAAGGCCCTTATATTTTGTCAATAATAGTTTCTGTCTAAAAAAAATGTGCCCCAGGGGGTCGGGGATTTACGAGAATTTCTTGCCCTTGGGGGTCGGGGATTTCATCAAATTTCCCAAAAGGCCAAGGACATTCCCCCACATCCCCGGGGGTAGGGGAATAAAGTTGGTTGCAATTGACAAGTGCATTACAATGTTATATGCACAGAAATAATAATTATTAACATTTAACTTTCATTCAAATATTTGTAAAAAAAAAACCAACCCCAAAACCGTACAAGTACAAGATTTGTCCAAGGGCATAAATTGTCACGCATGAGAAGAAAATGGATGTTTTTCTTCCTCTGGCTAACACACCTCTAACTGTCCCTCCCCCCTTTCTCATTACTTCTCCTTTCTCCCCCTGCCTTGCCTTGCACAGTTTCTCTGAGATTAGTGTTCCAAAAGGTTTCTGGTTCTCTTGTAGGTGTATAAAATATATATTTTTGTATTCATTTGAGGCCTCCTATTTAATATTTAATCAGTGTACATGGAAAAACGTTGTATCCTACACGGATGTTCTCATGTGTCACCTTCAATCATATATTATCTAACTGATAAGTAGGTTCAATGACTGTGACTGTAATGACTGTGTTATGTAACACATGTCCCGTCACCCCTCTCTCTCCATAATAGCGTGGCAGGTGTATATAGAGTAGAACTCCCATAAGTGATATAGCCTCATGGTTTTTATAACATACTAGCAAAGTACATGCCTCCGAACGGTCACCCTCTTCCTCTCACTGTCTCTCCCCACCCCCTCTCTATATATAATTACTTCTCCTTTCTCCCCCTGCCTTGCCCCTCTCTCTCTCTCCCCCCATCCCTACCCGCCTTCTCCTCTCCCCTGCCCTATTCTCTCTCCCCCTCTTCTCACTCTATACTCTTGTCCCTCTCCCTATCCAATTTCCCCCACCCTCTCCCTCTGCTTCTTTCATTCTCTCCTTCCCTCTCCCGCCCTCTCCCTCCCTCTCCATCCCCCCTTCTCCCTCCCCTTCCCTCTCCCACCCCTCCCTCTTTCCTCTCCCCCATCCTGTCCCTCCAGTCTTTCTCTCCCCCGTCTCCTCTTCTCTCTATCCTATTATCCCTCTCCCTATCTGATTTCTCCCACCCTCTCCCTCTGCTTCTTCACTCTCCCCCTCCCCCTTTGATCTCTCTCCCTCTCCTCCCATTACTAGGGACTCTTGCAGGACGTTGTTACACCACCGTGTTGGTGTAATCTATAAATGTTCCTAAATTATATCAAAGATCCTGGGGAGCTACAATGAAAACACTTCCAAGACAGTTAAATTCCAAATCTAGAGTGCCCGGGTTCTCCTCCAGTGTTTCACCACTGTGTTGGTGTAATCTATAAATGTTCTTAAATTATATGAAAGATCCTGGGGAGCTACAATGAAAACACTTCCAAGCCAGTTGAGTTCCAAATCTAGAGTGAGGGGCGTTACCCATCACTCATCCTTTATTGCTAGTGAGTGCTGCGCCAGCTAGCAGTATAACAACGTGTTGCTATGGAATCCTGCATTGCTACTGAAGTTGGGACATAAATGACATAAATGATGTTGTCCCAGAAAGTCCTAGAAAGGCTCTCCCAAAGGCTTCCCCAACTTTCTCTGGCTAAGAATAGTTGTAGAACTAAAGAACTAAAAAGGGCTTCAAAATCACATTTCCACCCCTGATACCTACACAAACCACATACATTGTCCCCCGGAGAGGGTGGACGGAATTGTACAGATCAGAAAAACGGCTGGTAACATAATAGATTCCGAGAACATGTCAGACAAAGAAATACCTCTTCATGTGCCTCTTCACATAATTATATTATACGGATAATGGCATGGATATGGATAATTTTGTATGTATTGTATGGTCATCTGATTTAATACTTCAGGGACATTTCTGGTCATATTACTGGGCTAACGATTATTTCTTTGATCCTAATTATATAAAATACCTTACTGAATATGAATTTGTAAATCTATAAATGTTTCCTTGGAAACAGAAATTAACAGAATTAAGCTGACACAAGCCATGAATACTTTAAAACGGCAAAACAGTAATAGAATGTATTATATATTATAAACATTATAAAATATTAACTGAAACTGATCCTTGTTTTATGTATGTGTATACGCTCGAGGTATCCAGTTCATCGACATGTCAGAAGATATAAGAGCCTGCAAATGCCACATGGCACAGGTATCACCGTTATGAATACGTAATTCTATAGAGAAACTATGCTATTGTGAATAAGACACAGAAAAGCTCTTTTGATTTGATACGTACGTTACTAGGCCCTTCAGTCCAACTTTTGGGACTGATTTCCCACAATCTCCCGGGTAGAATATATAATAGGGCCATCCGGCACGATTTCTAGGAGGATACACATGCACTCACAGATTTTATTTCTCTTCTCGAAACTAGGAATATATAAGACCAGCCAGGATATTGAAAATAATCATAAGATTTATCTTGAATTTTGTTGGAATATTCCAGCTACTTGAATATTATTTATATGTTAAAGCGAACGCCCCAATCATATTGACTTATAGATTGTACAAACATTAAATAATCAGGTAGGTATATATAATTAAGTTATATTTCCATACGTCTGGAGAGGATTAAAATAGTATGTTTACTTTTCCGGACATCTCTTACTATTGGCACATTCTATAGCGAATGCTAATTTTCGATCTCACACAGGAATCGAGGCATCGTAGGCCTATATGAAAACATATTGATGTGAGTTATGGTGTTTTTATGCAATGATAATTCATAATAGTGCGAAGTAAAATTCTTTGCAAACAGAGCTAGATACCGAGCTACATCTACATTGACTATATATTATAGGGAATGTTATGTTATCCTTCCTTTACACAATCTGATACGGAAATTAAGGCGATCATTCCAATCCTTTGCTCCTTTGTAACGACAGTATAATATACTGTCGCCCGCATACTTTGATTTATATTATGAATCAAAGTATGCGGGCGACTCTCATTTAATATGATTGACATGGAATATATATATATAGGTTATGGTAAAACAACAGGACGGATAAAATCATATCCTTATCACACATCTTGTGTTTAGCTACCTTTCCATATATTAAATAAAACAAAAGTGGGAATGTCTTGGAAAAGACCGGATAGGTCTCAGTGAGAGGAAATGCTTATAGCCTTGTCCCCTGACATGATATGGCAATTAGAACCTTAATGAAAGCTTTTTACATCTAGTGGCAAGAGCCTAGCGCTGCGAAATATGATGTACGAGGTTCTTGCCTTGTTTTTATCAGCAAATATTACCAAGGCATATGTCCCCAGAACAAGGTATTACACTCAGCTTGTAAATCCTAATTTGCATGCAATTACGAAACCAGCATGTTCCTTTTTGGTTTCATCCCTGCCATATGTGTTGCAAATTTTATCAGGGGCTCGATCGCTGTCGCCTATCTTTGAATAATTGAAAGCACATTGAATAGGGCACATTTTGATATCAATCACAATGTGTGTTGAGCCGTTCCTTGGCTGGCTTCGTGCATCCTTGGTGTCTTCTAACGCCTTGTGTCCACCGAGGCAACGCAACTGGCGATTTAGCAAATATACACACACACCACAAATCGTCCAGTTGCACGTTCAGTTTCTTTGATGGATAGGAAAAGTATATTGTAGAACACTTATCGTTGCCTGCAAGCAGTGAGGTAAATAGCGACAACTGCATGGCTGTTGGTTGCCACGACAGAAAATAAAACGTCGTGCGTTGCCTTGGTGGATATAAGGCAATAGTCTCCTATATTGGACTTGAATTGATTTTGTCTCTTTCCGCCACAAATGCCTGATAATGGTGAATCTCAATCTGTGGGCTCAATATGTATGAGTTAATACCAATATAGCCTTCAGTTTAGATCCCCCGGATCTTTTGAGTCAGGCTCAGTTCTTTTCTATTCAATATCCATAATTTACTCAAATAACAAGTGCACAACAAAGCTTAGAATTCATAGATTTGGACAAGTCGGAGTCTAAGGGTGAAGTACCTGAGCACATACGACGTTGATGTACCTCAGTATTTATGGCCAGGCTTTGAATTAGCCAGCCACAATTATAGCCCTTACACAGCAGCAAGATGTGGCCTGCATAGCTAATGCATAGCTGGGCCACACCACTGATAAGAAGGATATGAGTCACAGAGAAAGCCTTGCGACACAGGCTGCAGTATGTGAGCGTGAATGCTCTCCAGACAACCAGTCAGGGGCATCACATGAGATTGAATTGGTGCTACATGAGTAGCATCACGTTTGTCGGCTACTGTCAGAAATGATGGACCAAGAATCAGGGGAATATTCAGATACCAATTTGGTGGCAGAAGTATGTGTGCTTTGGTGTCATCCCGGAAAGTTGGCAAGATCTCGAACAACAATTACTCTGATAGAAGAAGCCAGAGTTGAACTCTGCAGAAGAGCCAACCTGAGGTTCCCCAAACTCCAGGGTAAAGTAAAAGCGTAGTGCCTGTAAGACAATGGAGAGAGGTGAGTCAATGGATCCTGAGCCTGGCTAGCTATCAGCCACCAGGATGAGAGAGATGCATGGTCTACTACAGTAGGCACTCCCTACGTTGGAGGAGTAGGCCTGGCAATGTTGGTTGACTAGATACTTTGGCCTCCCAAGACCCTCCATACATCGGTGTCATACCCATTTTCTAAATAGGTAGGCGTACCCATAACTAATCAAAATACTAGTACACTACTCCACTTAAAAAGGTGTTCCAATGATCTTCTAAATTGGGTTCTAGGATGGTACAGAAGAATGTATTGAACTCTATATATGAGTGTGGAACTGATATATTTTTATCAACTTCTCGGTATGTATACCTTGGATAGTGTGGAACCCGCAATGAATCCAAAACTTACTGGTCAAAAGCCACAAGGCAATGGAATGAACAGGAATCTTAATTTAAATTGCAACCAAGGAATCAGAACCAGGAGTAGGAGGAGGTAGATGTGGAAGAGAACAGCCTCATGGGGAACACCATCTCCCATCATTGTGTATACCCGGACAACATACCAATCAAAGTAGTAGACACCTTTGACGCTGTGCAAGAGAAAGACATCTCCATGGCAGCCTGGCAGCATGAAGAATTGCACCGAGGCCTTTGATGGACAACATTAGGAAGGGGGGTGGGGGGGGGGATGTGGGGATGCACAAATGAAGTGAAGGCCCAATTAAGTGAGAAGGAAGAATTGGAGTGCCCTCATCCATAACTGTGGGTACAAGTATGTGCTACTGCTGCTGGATAAGTAACTTTACCAGTACTGGACTCACATGCCACCAAGATAGGATAGGCAGTGAAGTACCCGGTCGACCCCATGCAAGCAGCCTCCACCCAAGATGGCAAGGATACTTCTCAGCAGCAACCTCCTCTGTAGCTGGTCTTGCCTCATGTTGCAAAACCAGCACCAAAAGGATCATCTTCCTCGGCAGTGGTGCTGAATTACTCCTGAAGGTGTGGATCACCTTCAAGAATGCAATGGATTCATATGTACTTGAGACAGACAAGACATGTGGGCCTAGAAGCTAGGGTCATGCCTTTGTTCAAGGACCTCTGTGACATGGCGAACTTCTTAATCTCCACTCAGCTATATGAGCTGCAAACAGATTTGAATGAGGGCATTGATGAGAGCATCGATAACTCACAATGTGAGTGACTGAGCTCAAGTTGTGGCACAACACTGCCTGCATGGGTTGGTGACTGGGCTAAGTAAAAGTACAGATCTTCCTCCAGGGTCTGGATAATGAGTAGGGGGCGGAGCCCGTGACGTAATATCCATGCCCTAGCATGAATAAGTAGACAGTACTGGGTAGCTAAGCATAATTAGCGATTTTAGTATAGTATATGAAATAATATAATAAATGGGTGATAATTGATAATTGATAGAAACATAATGAGGTTACACAATGTTACATAACAAAGCATCTAGAAGGGTTTGTCTTGCCACCTCCACCCTGAGTCTGATGATGAGGGACACATCTCCGACGCACAATACCATACACCCCTTCAGGTCATGAGTCTGGGACATCACTTGTCTTTGGGAGACCAGATTCCCAGAACAAGAAAGCCTTGCCTCAGCCTCTCAACAACAGCGTTTTCCAGCTCTAGAAGTGTCGAGAATGCTATTGTCTCCTTTCCTCTATCTAATCAAAAGTTGTTTAAAGTTGTGGACAGTGTAATGGCAAAGCCTGTTTTGCATTTATATTTTCAATATTTTCAGGAGATACCAGGGCCTTATGAAATGTTGCACCATCTTCTTGCCCAATCTCATGACCCCACCACCAGTGTGCTTCTGAGCATTATCGAGGTAGGAGATCACTACTACATGAAGCAGTGTCTGCACTGGAATGAAGGATGCCTCAAGAATTTGCCCCTGAAGAATAGGTTGGAAAAGGTCATCTTGCATTTGTGATAATTGTTTAGACTGACATGAATTAAATGTCACTTCTCACATCAATTCATCGACTGCATGACATTGCAGTAGACACAGGGTTTATCTTGCTGACTGGGTTCTGCCTTGGTGATATTATCTTAGATTTCACGTTATCAATGTAAGGTGGTTTATCATTGATAGAAACATTTAATTGCTTTAGTATAGCTACTTTTGTCGGAGTTTAGGATTGGCATAATTATATATCTGTTGTTCTTAAACGGAAGACAGCTAATTGTTTAATATGGCGCCATTAGATGCGTACACATTGCAGATGCATAGTGAATGCTCATTGAAATTATCCAAAGGTCTTGTTCCTAAGAACAAAGAGTTCTTAATGGCACAGAATACGATGTTACTGAGCGAGATAAACAGCGTTGCGAATCATTTTAAGCTAAGTTGGAATCCATTAATAGATAATCTCATCACCTGTTGGGTTTTCAACAACACAGAACTGTTCTCTCACAGCAGAAGGATCGCGAGGATTACTGAATTTCAAATAGTATCTCCACAAGGCTAAAGACTCACATTGAAAATGTGTTTAAAAAAGAAAATTAGATATTGATCAGGATTAGGGCTCGTGATTGTCATGTGTGCTTTACACAATTGCACACACAATTTCAACCATTTTAAAAGCTGCATGCACTCTAGTGCTTCTTTCTTAAGTTATCATTATGCAGCATTTTGATAAGGCTTAAAATTCGTGTTGTGTGAGAACAAGTCTTTGATGACAACCAACAACTTTATTTTATAACGGAAAAGTTACTGATTTGATCGCAAGCCAGACGACAGAATAAGTCTTTTAGTAAAGTTCCCAACGGAAGAGGTATTGATTTCGGTGATTCGGGTAAATTTAGGAAGATAACCATAGTCGATGCAGTGGGAAATAGTTACAGATTCTGATCCAACTAAACGCCTCAGGGGGACATAAATCAAATTAAAAGGCGAAGCTGCATTTTTTTTTATTGAAAGATGTCATGCATGATAGCCTATTTTTGTTTTTAAACATTTCCCCAACTCCCTGCACTTACATTAATTCCAGTCTGTGGTAAACATAGAAACATTGAATTTCGCACCGTTCTGGAAACAAAAGTGGACTTCTCATCACTTGTGCGATTTGATGAATTTTGTCAAAGCCACTTTGCCTTGTGGTTTCAGTGACCACGAGGGGATTTAAATGAGGGAAAACATCGTTTTATTCATTCCATTTCGCGGAAGATTTGTGAAATCAGTCGTCATTCCAGCAGTTTAAAGAGCAATCTGATGTACTCAAGAAACATAAACACTTGTTCTCCAAGATTGTTCCAGGCCGCAACAATACCAGCCAATCGGTTAGCCATATAGAATGTGGAACTATTAGAAGGGTACTTCGCATTTCATGGTAGATTTGTCTTAAAATGTCGAGGTGCATCCCGAGAAAATCCACAGAAATTTCGACACGATCTCAACTCATTTATTATTCAATGTATAATATACCTATAATATTACCATGCTTTTATATGTTCTCATTCAATATTTCTACCCTTTCTTTCCGTTTCATGTTGAAGCGTCAATCGTTTGTATGATGTTTGCATGTGTAAATGACAAAATGCTGGGCAGATCGTGATCACCTGTTTTATTTGTATCAACGTTCCCGAAGAAGATTCGGAATTGCGCACCGGGGATGGCACTATCATGCACTTAAAAAGTCTGAGGCCTTTTAATGGCAAGAATTAGAAGTGTATGGATGTTTTAGTAATTAGCTAGAATGGGAGTTGGCGGATAAACCTCACATATAGTCGGGACTATATCTTACACATGCATGTGGCATATATACGTAGTTCCAAGCATAAAAGCCTGACATTTTGAATCGTGTTCAAGCCGATCTTTCATACCGGCCATAAGGGACTGTTCATTTTTAACCATGGGGGGAGGGGGGGAGAGAATGAATTTTCAGGGGAACAGCTTTTTGGGGGAGATCCTTTTTTGCACACACTCAGAACTACAATGCAAGTTCTCCCATTCCCCCAGTGGTTATTATTAACACTCCCTAATTATAGGAATTACATTATAGACGTTTCGATAGAAAATCTGTAAATGGATGCTAATTCGCAACACGATAATTGCTTTGATAATTGCTTTGATTTGAAATATATGATAATAGTTGTGTGAACAAAATATGAATTAAATTAAAGTGACTGAAAAGGTTAAATAATATAGTTTATACATTCTATCGATTTTGTTTGTTGCATTCTGTGAAAAAACATTCCATGCAATAGGAATGTATTTCCCCTAACCAGTAAAACATAATGGCAGTTGTGTATGGAGAAACTGACAAAATGGGTTAGATAGTAAATTAAAGAATAGTTGTCCTGCATATTCCATGGACGATTACGTATGGACAATTGTCTCTTGTCATGTATTGGATTCCATTCAAAATCCCAGTTAACGTGTGGCTATGAAACTTGTAAGATTCACGTATTCCTCCAATGCCAAATATGTGACTTTTGAAGAACAATACCAACATTGCCACGATTGTTTGACTCGATCGTTGGATGAATTCTCACCTCAGAAGCTAAAGCGTACGCCGGGTTCAAAGTCGTACTAAATCTATTTCAATTAGGGATCATTTGCGGACGTTAAGGGAATGAAGAAAACCTTTTGGAACTATTTGGAAATGATTTAAAGGACACTCCCTGCCTACCTTGTCAAAGCTCTGACACTACATTCATTTAACTATATATATATATGGCATCTGTCATGTCCAAATACCTGCCCGACTTCACATGCAAATTTGTACAAAGGTTGTTTTTTTCATAACCTGCAAGCGGTTGTTAGTGCGCAAAACATTTCATAACATATGTTCTCCTCCCTTAAAGTCATGTAGTCATTGATTAATTTATCGTTAGACATTAGTTTTGTATAACTGATCGGCTGTCATAATATTTGCTATATTTGGCAATTGAATTATGCCCGCCAACCTGTCAAGTTCAGCTCAGCTAGGAAGATGCTTTTAGGCCTGAATTATGCGGTTACAGCATAGTACAAAACCCTTGCTTTTGGTTGTTCTAACTCATCGGAGGGCAACCACCTTGTCAACGTCAAGAAAAATGACAACTAATTTAAATTCTGTTTCATCTGTAGGTCATAAACGTGCCTTTCATCAATAGAATAATCTCGGCCAACTGCATATTTCTGGGCGACCCGAACCATGTATATATATTATATATATATATGTAGTACCTAAATGCCCTTCGCCCTTAGAACCTTGATCTTTAGGAACAAGGTATGTTGTTTGTATTTGGGATTTTGTTTACTTCTTGATTGGATCTGATTTAGTGTTGTGAATGCAATCAAGCTTGTAATATTGAAACAGGCCAGCGTACACGACAAAGCGCGCCGGTTTCCGTCTACATGTGCAGATCTATAGATGACAAGCCATTTTTACATCCGACGATCAGATCTGACGGGAATAAACAGTTTGGTGGACACCAGCCCTACAAAGCCATAGGAAATAGATGCACTTGTTTGGATTAGATCTAACTATTCTCTGCGTTGTATAGTACATGCCTGGCATGGTTGCAAAGATTCTATAGGTAAAGTATAGTACCTTTGATGGTTGCCAGTCAAAAGCTGTCCGTCCCAATCATACAATCAACATTAAGCTTGTTCGGATGGATTAATAATCCTGTGTTAAAAATAATTCAAATGCCTGTCAATGGCTAGTTGTCCCCGGTGCATGGACTTTTCCCATGCAGCGTTTCCTTGATCGAAAAAGAAAATGCTTTGCCTTGCGGCATGCCGTTTTTCACACAAAGCAAATTTAGAATATGCAAGAAGAGCGTTCAAATCGTAAGTCTGATTGAAATTTGATTCTACCCTCAGAGGGATCTCATGGCTGAAAAAGAGTTGAGATTAAAATAAAGCAAATTCCGCCCAACCTTGTTCCTAGTTTTATCATTGCGTGCACAAGCCATAGGAATCGAACACTATGTACCTCAGGATTGAGGCACGTTTTATCAGTCTGTAATTGTTTCATTGTGTTTCAATGTCTTAATTTATATTATTAGTTACATAAACTCGAATAGCATGTTATTGATCTAGACTATGGGAGCAATGGAAATTTTCAACTCTCATCGTAGTCCTAATTTTGATTGTTGAATTAACTTTTCCCAGATGGATCATTGTAAATTACACCATAGATCCACTTAAAATTGCATATCTAATAGTATTGGGCAGTTGGCGGAAGAGGATGAATTTTTTCCCGTTGAATCTCCCATGAGCCCATATCTCGATGATTTCATTTTATCATAACTGACATTGTACACAGTGCGTGCCTTATTGTAATATGAAAGTCATTTTCCTAGGATACGCCGTATAAACATACTAAATAAAAGAAAAATGCTTGATCTATCCAAATTACAAAAGTCCTTAAAAATCTCAAAATTGATAATTACGCAGGAATCAAAAATATATTTATATTTTTTAATCAGGTTTTCGAGGGATTCCCTATAATATAGGTACATATAATCTAAATCTACAATGTACTAATGTCTATAGCTTAAGATTAGACAACTTTATTTATCCAACATTGATGATATAGGTACATAAACACATGTTTATCTCACGTCTATTTCGATGCATTTAAAAATATAGAACTTTTTTCATACACGTTGTATTTGACAATTATTACAAGAACACATATCCTTGAATGTGGGGACTTTTACGGATCATCTTTCTTTATGAACATACATCTGCCTGATTTGCTAAAACCGTATCTATCAGAGAAACTGTACACTGTTGAACACTACTCATAGAATTTGGAAATTCTCATTTTCTTTGCCTGTACCGCTGTTAGTCAATAAGCGATTTTATTTCAAAATGTTGGAAAAAATACATATTAGTGCAAAGTACCACATGCATCTTCGGAGGATCTCAACGTTTAAAATTGCTTTAAAAAGTTTTAAACTAGCATTTTTGAAATTGGTATTATTTTCAGCAACTCCCAAAGAACCTTCCTTGTTGTGAATAATTATATTATATCTAGAATGCTATTGGTTTAGAAACCATAATTCCCCATTTTCTTATCATCTGTAGTGGATATATCCCCACCATAGTAATATGAACTCTTTGGAAATAATTCGCGACTTTGGCCAATCAATGGTATCTACATAAAAATGACTACACTAATATAAACTTGACACATTCACTTGTCTGATCTTTGTTTATCTTCAAAATATTTGTATGTACATCTTATATGATGTGACACACTTTATGTAAACCTTTTCATTAAACGTGGACGAAAACTAATGACACTAATAAACATAAAACTGAGATTTTGTTGAATGTCACTATTTTTCGCGATTGATGGATGCCAAAGAACAATTTTTCCTTGAAGTCCATGCACCATGCTATCAAAGGGAGCAGCATCCTTTCAGAGCGAGCAACCTATTTGGCACCACTCCATGACCAATAACTTAAGGGAAGACAAATCACCTTGACTGTTGACGATGGCTCAAGCCATGCACGACCTTGTTACCAGCATCCATGCAAATTTAATTTCTATTTTTCTGTCGGACCCCAGCAGAGCAGATGTCTTCTTAAGGGAGCTTGACAGCAATGGCTCCCCAGCCATCCACTTCAATTATGCGTCCTCCTCAATACCGTCCATCACCATTCTTATCCGTCAATCCTGTTCCCGTTACAAAACATGCGCCCCAGTCACGTCATTTTTACAGGCTGAGAGCTGTCTGGGGTTTTCTTTCTGCATGAAGGGATCGCCACATAAAATATTTACTTTAATAACATAGACTGAACATCTAATTTCCAAAAGCTTTCTGTTCTCTGGAGGTGACAATACTCGACAGACATACAAATCAAACCTAGCATACGAGGGTCATACTTTTGTGACCGTTATTTGACTTAAAGCGTAATAATCTGGTCATGGAAATGTGAGCATAGATGAAACATTTTGCCTCTCACTTCCTTATGTTTGGTGAATATAATCGATGACGCGGTCACCTATGAATAATTTAAACATTATGTTTTCCTGAAAAACCTTACATTTATCGAGTCCATGTTTTACACCGTCTTGATTAGTGGTCATTTACGTTTAAAGATATTTGACCAATTCTGTACCGACCTTGAGGAATTGTCTAATTTCATGGTTGAAATAGACATATGTCTTTTAATGCTAAAAATAGTAAATTGCCATCCTGGTGAGACAATCAAAGAGGTTAACTCACTAAATCTATCAAGAAAAGTTTGAACAGATTCAATATTAAAGCAACGAACCATCAAATGGACCTGTATGCTTCCAAGTTTCATGTTCCCACTGGCCATAGGTGGTTCTTACAAAGAACACTATACGTCTCCCATATTTACAACGCCCATTAGGACAGGAGGAAAATCAAATGCATGTATACAGTCAGTCATATCCAAATCATATAGACAATATAATAAATATACTGTTCCTATCTATCGGTATGTACAATTTGGTTGAAATTGGCAGAACCTTTTCTATACAGTTGTTATTATTTATCAGTGTACATTAAATTATATAATTACATTACTGATATGCGCTAAATTAAATAATTGAAATAATAACTTACAATAGGGTTTCAGATCAAGATAGAGGGATTTAATTTTAAGATAATATCAACGCATGTACAGCAAATGGTCGATGGAGGGAATAGTGTTTGGAATTCTTTGAAATCAACAATAAGCGACGAATTTGTACCTGGGTTTTCGAAGAGGACTCAAAGCATCGCATGGTCAAGAAACATGGTAGAACAAGTGATCTGACGCAGTCGTAATGGATAGATCCTTTTTCTTATAATTCAACCGACCTTCCACTTCAATTATGAGTCCTTATAGTTCCTCAGTTTTATGAAGTCCGCCATCCGAAGTGATAAATTACACTCCATCTGCCAATGTTTGGATATGTACTGTGTGCAGATGCGAACCCTTCAGTAAACTGAAGGTCTCAAAATAGGGCTTTTAAACTGCACAATTTATCATTTTCCCCCTACATTTACTACACGCATATATGTTGTGTATTTGTGTGTTACCGGATTATCCTAGGTCATAGGACATTGAGCTGCAAAGTCTTTAGTGTTTGAACTAGTCCTTCATATAGCAAATCCTTATAAGATTGAGTGGTTGCATGAGATATATGTACACAGTTTCCAAATACAAAACATAAATCAAAACCTTTAGAAACAACCTTTAAAATCTCAATCAATATCAAATTTCGTCCAAACATTTGACTTAAGATTTGACAGTTCATGATGATCGAATTAATGTGTAATTCAACACTCTTGCTGTGATGATGATAGGAATCATAGGACAAGCCTTCCTCACAGCAGAAAATAACTAAACTACCAATGGTGGTGGCATTGTTTCATCTAGCCTCAGAACCAACTGAAGTACCTATTCCGTCTGAGATTCTGTACATTCATTGACTTACGCCCGAGGCAAATACATATTCACTCCATGAGATAGCTAAGTAGTACGACAAAATTGCCTATCAAGCAATCTATCCTTTCTCAATTGGTTCCCCAAACCATTCTCATAAAAAGCTAGGCACTGTCAGGATTTAGAAGAAAGGGCAGGTCCACAAGGCCAAGGATTAACAAAGATGGATCCCTATATAAAAATACCATTATCTATAAAACCTTCACGTAGCATAGACATTTCTTTCTCGGCTACTTATACCGTGTCTCCCAGTGGGTACAGGATTCACGGGATGGCTTTCTGCCTAGCAGGGAACATTCTTCTCAACCCACAGGGCGTGACCATTTAAAAAGCGATCACCACATTACGTTCAGGTCTTGACAACTTACCATTCATTGATACTGAATTAAGTCATACCAGGAGGAAAAATAGCAACTAAAGATTCGAATAAGATGGATATTTGCTTTCAAATATTACAAATGAAATTTAGAGATTATTCATTCCATCCATAGCCTTGTGTGATAAATGCCCTTATCTCAACATGATGTAACTATCATCATACTGAGTCCTCACTTTCTGAGTCGGCGTTAATGTCAATGCCACCACCGATCTCTAGTTATCCACTGTCCAAGTCGCTTTCTACGTCTTCTGGTCCCTCGATTACTAATACTTGGGTGTCGTTTGCTGGAAGTTTGAAGTTTCGGCATCCAGGTATACAACGCCGGAGTAGCAGTAAGGCAATGGCTACTATTGCGGCCAGCAAGGCTAGGGAGCCGATGGCTATTCCCACCACCTGTATTGTTGTGAGTCCCCATAATAGTGCGTGGTGCCCGTAGATACCCGGACCATCCTGCAAGAGAAGAGAGATATTCAATATTTGTTTAACAATTCTTTTATTCAGGTGTTTATATTCAATTTCTAGCACTCTCACCCCTTAAGGCTGGTTTTCTCCCTACCCAGTGCATGCTTTTAAGCGAGGTGACATCATATTTATAAACATTTCACATATTATTACTATACAATCGGTTGATATGAAAGCAATTGTGAAAGGTGTTTGTAGGGAAACGAAGGTGAAGATGATCGGTTATGAAAGAAAGAAATGATGCCACCTGTCTAGTAAAATACACATGTATATCAAATGCGCAATGATGAGAGTATATATTTTGTGGGTAACCAATGCTATAGTTTTCTCATTATTTGGGCAATAAACTAAAATGTTGACCATATTTGATCATAACTGATATTAGGTAGATGGATGGACACTTTTCAATTATAAACAATACACAATTTCGAATCAATTTTTTTATATTAATTCTGTTGTATTATTTTGGGTTTGCGGACTGAAACATATGCAAAGTGTTCATACATTTTTAAAATCCCCTGACGAAAAGGTATTAAATTCAACCCACCATTTAATTTGATGAACAGTCATAAAATAGAATAAAATGGGTTTGTTTTCATTTCAATCCTTGGTAATTCATGGGAAACAATACCAGCTTAACATAAACATTATATATATACATAATCTTTGGAGGTAGGATATAATGCACCAACGAAGGAATATTGTCCTGTGGAAGTGGCTCGATACACGATTATCATTCATCTGACCATTTGTCAGTAGCACTTGATTCCACAACGACAAATACAAATACACCTTTTAGATTCCCTCCTACTGATGAATAACCACTCTATATAAGATGCATTTATTACTATGGAAAGCTCAATGATGGGCCTGGCAGGAAAGACAAGGCAATCCTGGTCAAAGACCAGCATCGCCTATTGCATTCAAATAGGTTCAACTGATTAATCCCGACATCGGTTTCTAAGGGAGAAGACATTGGTATTTGAATTAACTGCTAGTCGACCTTTCGTCTAGCTGACGACAATGTTTTGCCAATACCATTTGCCACCAAGCCCTTGAGATGTAGAAGTCGTGACTGAAAATATCTAACTTGGCAAAGTACACTCGCAAAATAATTTGTTTCAATTCTATCAGTCTACGATGTGTGTACTCTGTAGTGGACATTGATAAGGTAGGGTTCCACTGGTACGCTAAGAACTTAAATTACGCTATGAAATGTAGCAGAAGCGTATGGGGACTTGTGCTAGCCCCTCGCGTACCAATGAAACCCTACTTTTAGACTTTTGAGTTATCCATCGACATCTCCATCACTCTATGATTACTTGGTTCCAAAATCTTATCACGTTTTGAGGTCAGGTAGGGGCATTATTGTAGAAACCAGTTCAGCCCTTGCGAACCGATGTTCATCCTAATTGGATGCTGGGGTAACAGAACATGTTTGATTCGGTACCTACAGATACAAGTACTAGTATGGCCTTGGCAAGTTGATTCCAATGATAGTGTACATTATTAGGAGAGCTTATATAAGTACTTCTATATTTTAAGTTTGATATTTTCATATTTGAAAAAAAGTTCGCAATATTTTTGGGTGGCCAATTACTAGTAAAGTAGCTAAATATACTTAATAGAATAACCTTAGAAACACAAGGATATATTTAATACACTATCTTCAAGTTTGTCGCATGTATTGGTGCTACTAGCAGCGCTAAGCACCCAAAAAATGACAACATTCCAACAAAGAGATCTTATGAATAAATCACTTTGAAAAATATAAACTTTGCGACATGTGACTCATTTTCCCGGAACACATCACATACTTATGTCCTCAACCACAGCTATCAAACCTCATTCGTGAGAAAGATATTCAATTTCCTGCATAAATTATAGCCGTTGGGTTACAGGGCAGTGGAAGCGACCAGCAAAACAAGGATCAAGTGTCGTAAGTGTGACCACAGTGACAACATTTTTAAAAATTTGTCTAAGGGCCTATATTTCCACTAAACCGTTTTCAAGCCGCTGACCATTGGAAGAATCCAATTGTCGGCGAGTGACTGGGGAGATTGGCTGGAAAGACTTGGGAAACTTAGAAGAGTACTAGTAGGCCTAGCAGTAATTTCCTAATCTAATCTAAAAACAATTCTACACAAACAGACGGTAGAAGTAGTCTGCTTAATAGGCGTGTACATGTGTGTATGCAAGGGGTCAAGATCAGCTGCTTGCCCACACGCGAAGATTATCGATTATCAAATACATTAGCATAACCCTTATTAAAATGCCGAAAAGGAACTATATCAATCCTTAAAGTTGACAATTGGTTTAACTTCCATATAGTCCTATCCAAGGGACTGCAAATGGAGTTAGTAAAACACCCCGGGACAAATCCAAGGACGACGCAACATGAGCACTCATTTTTTAAAAAATGTATGGCAGTCCTTTCTTGGGAATTCTGTCAGATGTTATAGATACTATAAAGACTATGGAATTAACCAAGAAAATGAGTTAAGGAATTCATAGAATTCCTACGCATTGGACAGGAGCGCCGCCTAGCTGTTCTCTCTCTCTCTCTCTCTCAGTCCCATAAGGCACCAGTCCCATAAGGCACCACTCCCATAAAGCACCTCCTCGCCCCTACCTCCTAGCTCTAGCCCTCTCTCCACTCCTGGCAGCTGACGCACCAACACGTGCTCAGCCACCACTAGCCTTTTTTATTTTTTTTCTAACAGTTTTAAAATGGCTAACACACATAGAACCCAGCGAAAAGTAACTATAGAAGATGTCACGGACTCTGAAGACAACCAGCAACAGCAAGGGGAAAGAATACCACTGTACTCTCCCCCTAAAGTCCCAGAAAACGTGGAGCAAGGAGAGACTGTCCAAGACACGAGCAAGAAGAGCAAGGGACGGCCAGGGCCTAAACCCAAGCCAGCAACCCACTCTACGACGAGCAAAAAATTGCCTAAGAAGTCACCAAAGAAGGTAGTGTCGAAGAAGGTGGCGACAGGGCCCAAACCTAAGAGGCCCACTGTGAAAGACCCTAAAAGGAAATATACGTCTAAGAAAACCCAAGACAAGGATAGTACCTACCAGATGATGGCGGACGCCTTCAACAAGCTTTGCAGGACCGTGGGAATGGGAAACATCCTTCCCACCGATCAGGAGGAAGAGGGTGACCCGACCTCGAGCCCTCCTGAGGTCACTCCTGAGCCGACGACAGCTGGACGGGTCACCGCCCGGTCAAGGCGTCGCGCTCCTCCGCCCGATGCCTCCTTGTCCTCCTCAGCCAGTGAGTCGAGCAGCTCTCCATCTTCCTCTGACTCAGAGAAGGAACTGGACCATCGTGCAAGATGCAGGACTAAAAGTAAGAAAAGGAGGAAGACTAATAAGAAAGAATACCGCCTCCTCTGTTGAAAAAGCCCCGTGCCCATCTTACAACTCGGATCCATGTGCCAAAACATCCCCGCATCTGTCAGGCGAGGTCACCCTCCTCCATGTGTGCGGATACTGTTTCTATGCCATCAAAGGCAGAGGGAATAGCCACCCTGCCAAGGAATGCAACAACAAGAAGGCGGCTCAATCAAAAATGCACAGTGAGTCAGGCTATCAAAGGAAGCCCGGTGCATACAATAAGAAAGGAAAAAATGTTGATACGGCAAAAAACTAGCTCTCCAGTCGAGTCATATTAAGGGAAATACCACACTGCCCCCTGAATCGCATCTGCTAGGCGAGGCAAATAAGAACTGTCATGGCCGCCCTAGACTCGACTCGGCCTTCCACTTGGAAGTCACAGACTGGAGACAAAGCAAACCAGACCACATACAGCCTAAAAACTGTGACAACATCCCCGGACCAATGCAATATGAACACTCTAGTGATATAGTCGTGGAGAGAGACCTAATCAAACAACGCCAGACTGGTCTCTTCTCCCCGAAAACAAAACAACTCCCAGGGCCACGCCCACCATCTCGCGCACCGCGAGACCACAACGTTACCAGCCTCCACGAGGTAAACAAACAACACCGGCCCCTCCTCAGCGAGGAAGACACAACAACACAGTCTTACACTACGCCTGAAGTGACACACGCTGAGGAGATAATAGGTGAGGATGGACGCCCATCCTCCCCCTACCAGCAAGCCGCACAGGTACTGGAACAATGCTCCATCAGCATCACAAACCTACAACAGGTAGGGCAGAATGCTTCGTTCGACGCGTACCATGACTGGCCTACTCCTGTATCCCAGCTCCCTGCTGAAATGACTCAGATATACAATACAGTTAGACTTACAAATGCCCCGAACTGGCGCTCGGCTCGAGTCCCAGTTATAACAACCCTTGTTACAGGCGTCTGGAGGGAAGTGGCTACAGGCCACCCTGATGACAGGATGATTTTGGACGGGGTAACCCCATTCTTCCCCTGGTCTCATGTGAGCCCTCTCATGACTAGGCCCAAGAATGAATCCAATGAGAGAAGGATTATAGAGGACTTCTCCTACCCAGATGGAGGGGTGAACAAATTCATAGCCAAGAACAGATACAACATGGCCCCGGCATACCACAATCTCCCGACGGTTGAGCAGGCAGTGGAAATAATCAAGCAGCACGATGTGAAGGCATTGGCAGTCATTGACCTCTCAAGGGCTTACAGGCACTTTCCCATCTGCCCCCTCGACTGGCCCCTGACAACTATCAATGTCGACGGAAAGTTCTATGTCGATAGAGTCCTGCCCTTCGGCGCAAGGGCATGGGCATTCATCATGCAGTCGGTGGCAATGTTCCTGGTTAGAGCTCTAAAACAAAAGAACGTCACAGCCCTCATGTACCTGGATGTACCTGGGCCTCGAGGTAGCAAAGAAAAAACTACAGGGCCCTGCGGCAGCAGTCACATGGCTGGGCATCATCATCGACACCCACAACAACATCCTCACTATTCCTTCCTCAAAAATACACGAGACACGCTCGTGTCTGGCCTCTCTCCTCAACAAGAAAACCATCACAACAAACACCATGCAGAGAGTTGTGGGGAGAGTGGCACATGTAGCAAAAACAGTCATACCAGCTAGACTGTTTATGCAGCGCCTGCTAGCAGCAATGAGGGCTGCAGCAGGTGGAGTTATCTACGTCTCACCTCCAGTCAGAGCAGACGTAAAATGGTTTCTTAAATTCATATACACATTTAATGGCAAGTCAATATTCCCTTCTCTCTCAACTGTGGCTACAATATCTGCAGATGCATGCATGGAAGGCGGGGGCGCCACTGACGGCACAATGGCATATACCTATACCTTCCCTGAATCGACGAAGAAAGCGCTCTCTATTAATCATCTGGAGGCTCTCAACTGCCTGGCAGCAGCAAGGCTGTTCACCAACCACCATCACAGAGGAGGCGAGGTAGTCATCAATTGTGATAACACAGCGGCAGTATTCACATATCAAGGAGGGCGCGCCAGGGATAACACCCTTGGCACATGTGCTCGCGCGTTATGGTTCCTCTCTTTAGCAATGGGCGTCACATACCAACTAGCCCATATTCCGGGGAAAGAGATGGAGGTGGCAGACAGCCTCTCCAGAATGTGTCTCTCTGCAATTGACCATCATAAAGGTATATCTACCATCCTAAAGAATGGGCTGACGCTGGCCAAGGTCAACGCCAGCCTATTCGATATATCTCACTTCTTCTAGGCAAGAGGGTAGCAGCGCTGGCTAAGGCAGCAAAACAACGACAGAAGCAAGTGCACCGCCCTTCGACCTCGGCCAACCGGGAATCAGCGGTGAGGACCTTCTTCTTGTTTTGTGCCTCAATCAAGGTAGAAGTCCATAACATCACTCACCACCACGTCTGCTGGTTCGTGGAGTACTTAGCACGACACACCAAGGTTCCCGCAACAATTAAAAACTCCATAACAAATATCAGGACATTCTTTAGACTTGCAGGCCTTAACACCTCGGCACTGTACCATGACAGGGTGAATTTCGCCCTGAGAGGGACCCAGCTCGCTCTCCGACACACCCCAAAGGCAAAGAGGCCAGTAACACCGGCGATGTTGACGAGCATCCTTGCCAAGGCCAAGATCTTGGAGTACCCGGCACAGGCAAGGCTGGCTATACTATTAATGTTCTGGGGGATGCTAAGGCAGAGCAACTTGGCCCCTGAATTATCTAAGAACGTCGACCCCTCGAGGCAGCTAACCAGGGGCGACCTCAAGCTCAAAGAGGACGGTGTTAAGATCAGCTTGAAATGGTCGAAGACAATGCAAACAACCAAGGCCGCAACCGAACTCTTTGTGCCATCTGCGGCTGCAGAGCACCTGTGTTTAAGATCGGCCCTCATAAAACGCGACAAACATGCTCGCTCTGAGGACCCACAGGCCCCTCTGCTCTCATTCCCGGATGGGAAAGCCTTTTCTATCAGGTACATTAACAAACAGTGGGCAATATTGATGAAAGCTCTGAAATACGATGCAAAGGCTTTTTCTCTGCACAGCCTCAGGCGAGGCTGCGCCTCTTTCCTCCACGAGCAGGAAGGAGTAAATACTCAAGACCTGATGGCCCACGGGACCTGGGCATCTGACGCTTTTAAATCCTACACAACGCCCTACTCACGCAAGACCACATCGGTCCATACGGCCCTTAAGGCCCTCGGTTCCAACCTCAGCCCTCTGGCTTAATAACTCTTAACTATAACATCCAACTCTGCTCAATGTGTGTATCATCATTATAACATCTCTCTTGTTCGAATTACCATTGTTCATACATTATACTGTCTTCTGATTAATCTCGATTTATTACATCTATTGTATGTCATTTAAACCTCGTCCAATGACCTTGATACATACTTGTTATTCTTTATGTGCCATGTTTTGCTCCACACTAGTAAATAAAAGTTTGAACAGTTAGTGCTGCCTCCTTGTTTAATGATTGGTAAATTTAGATTTTAATTGAAGGAAAATGTCGCTCACTCACCCCAGCGATGCAGGTACACCAAGAATACTGGTGGCCGTGGTAATGGGCATAGGGCTAGACGGGAGGGAATTTATGACCTTAATCTGGTGGTGGTGTGTGGGGGGGGGGGGGGGGCGTGGAGTTGGGATCGGTTGCTTCCATGCTTAATCTCAAGGAGATCACATTGAAGATCCATTACAACTCATGAATAACCGAACGCCTTGCAAGATATCATAAAGTTGAAAAATGTCCAAAGCGAAGGCATTACCTTTTATCCCGACTTTCGAGAGGACAATGAATAGCTTTTCGAACTACAACTTAAGCTATAATTTAACTACAGAAAGACGTTTCCTGAAACTGGAAGCCAATGCATTAAGTTTCGGACTCCATTTCATAGTTCAAATTGAGTCTTTCAACCTTATCTTCATACCTTCTCTGCTGTATTTGTTACAGTTATTTAATCCTGGATGGGAATCCCCAAGGTCATATTCTGAGGATGCCAGACGGAAGAGCCTATCAGTCGACATTTTCTCTTGTGGTTTAAGGAGTCGCCTTATATGTTCTTCCGCATATTTCGTCACGCTCCTTTTGCAAAAGCAGTCTACCCAATTTTCCAGTTCATTTAAAACAATGTCTAGGAGTCCACATGTGGCCCAATGGACTGGGACTGGCCTGAGACTAACATTATTAAAACAAATTTGCTGTAACAATGTTGGAACATTCAAAACACCGGACACCATAGAATCCCTTGGTGTTTCTGCATGCTATATATATATATATATATATATATATATATATATATATATATATATATATATATATATAATATATATATATACCAGTATAATAGGGTGTACGGACATAATCCCGCCAGTGAAAAAGCCCATCGTCAGAACCACGCCAGTCAGAACCCCGCCCTGCCTTTATCCACCCATGCCATAACCCCACCAGAATATTTTATTTAACCAAAAACATGGAGTGACAGAATTATTTCAGACGAATAAATTGCGGCAGTCTGGTTTAGGATATATACTGGAAGCGGTATTAATACTTGTGTTACAATCAAAATGTTTGGGTAGGACTTGTAAAGCGGGGCTACAGGACAAATAAAAACTAGTTTACTTAGCAACATGAAGGGTTGGATGTGGGGGTTGTGTTCAGGGAGTATGTAGGTGGTAGGGCGGGGTTGATCTCATCCCTAAGCTGTAAGGCATGTGTAATCTTCAGTCGAGGGCCTGGAGATAAGGGAAGATAGCTAAAGATAAGCCACAGGTCTTGGTCAACACTATTTCATTCTACCCCAAAACAATTCAATTCAATTCAAAATATTCTTTATTTGCACCTAAACACGATGTACAAATAGGAACCAGAATCTGATAAAAGATAATATATTTCCAAGTTTCTTGAATATGAAATGCCCCAACTCCCCTAAGAAACAAGAACGATCTATGTTTTTAAAGTAAATTGTGTGGGCTGCTATACACGTCTCTTTTTTTCTTACAATGTCCTAGATAGTGTCAGTTCGTAGAGTATTGAAATGCTATTTTACCGGAATAAATCGCAAAAATGTTAATGCTTATAACTTTTACTTCCCTAACATTGTAAAGTAATGTGATCATAAATGTGCCATTATCTTCCAGTATATCTGGAGGCTGGCCACAGTGACACGTGAACACATGTGGTCAAGTATCTTTCCCCACCACATTTTGGATTATACTTTTATTGCAGGGATGGCGGGCAGCATGATTGTTTGCTTTTATGGAGTATTTTGGCTGGAGTTTTGTTAATTAATCCAAAAGACGATGGGTCAGGTGAAGGGTGGGGTGGGGGTGGGATATGGGAGGGGATGTTTCTGTGAGCTATGTCATGTGTACAATTCTATATCGATTCATTTTGTTTTCATTACCGGGTAAATGAATATAAAAACGTTATGTGGAATGGTGCAGAATATTGATAGTTGGTCCCCATGTTCTCCAAATTATAACTGGTCTCCCCTTTTTTTATAGTGCCATTGTCAACGTTTCATATATGCAGATTATATGATATAGTAATAAATAGTATTATTACATAATTACATTGTTGGTTTTTGGCAGGGTTTTGCTTGGAGGGGTTTTGGCATGGATGGATTCTGGCTGGCGGGATTGTTACTGGCGGGGTTATGGCATAGCGGGGTTATGGCAAGAGGGTTTTGGCTAGGGGTTTTGGCTAGGGGGGTTATGGCTAGGGGGATTTGGGCTGGCGGGGTTTTGTCCTAGAACCATTATCGTATACCAGATCTGTGGAACGATTATCATGGTCTTTGCTGAAAGTATTGAACAATGACAGGAGAAGCTAACATTATCTTGGATGATTCAGTAGCTCATTTGATAAAACACTAATACTTTCATCGTTTCATAAGGTGGGTAAGGATAGAAGATTTCTCATGACTAGTAATTTTTTCAATTCATTTGCACAATGTTTCCTTGCTGTGGAATATAACACAGCATTGTGTGTACAGCAATTTCCTTCCCTAACATATTCCATACCAACTGCTAAGCATGCTAAAATAGCTAAACAAGGAAATAATTATTTGTTATTGTTTGACTCAAGTTTCCAATTAAACCTTATTTGAACTTGACAAAAAGCAGAGGAAAAACACAATGGATATTTTTAGCGTCAGTTTCTTCAAATCCCTACTTCTAGGTCTCAATATCCCGACCCCAACATAAAATATTATAGTCAGAGGTCGCCATCAAGCTCATGGTGCACATCAATTAAAAGACTTTACCTCATATTGTTACCAGAAATCAACCCCAACAACAAACCAAACAATTAAGACCAACCACGTCAAGTTCTGTTTAATGATGACATGACATAGTTGATACATCTAATGTTAAATGTTTATGGCCAATAAAAAGGTTTTTTAAAAATAAAAAATGATTTATATATCAGATGCAACATAGTGATGTCAGGAATAGCATTTAAATGTTCTACAGCTATATGACATGAAGTATGGAGCTAGATTTTCTTATACAATAGCGACTAAAAGAGGCAACTTTTGTATGCAAATAAAAATAGCAGTCATGTGGAATTCTTGCACATGGTTAGTAGAAGGACAAGAGGCGTACTTATGATTGTTTGAAAAAGGTTTTATTCGGGAAATGACATTACATCCCATTCGACGTTATCCTCAGACACACCTGGTTTATTCTTTTCAGAAATAATTATATAGTTTAAATACATCTACAATAATTATTCTAGAACAGATATAGCGCAATTATGTACACATCTATGAGCCGCATTATCGTCGTCAAGACAAGAATGGCGTATGTGGCGAATTACAAATGGCAACACCACCAATTCCGGTAGCAGTATTTCAAAATGTGTAACATAATGCATACATCATGCCATTACGCCATATTGAGGCGTTGGTATTTATATTGTATGACGTCATATATCTTACATCTGCATTAAATTTATGGTTCATTATCTGCGTATTATATTATCTTAAAGACTTTCATCTCGTCACGTATATAGTGTTTACAATTGAGCCATTAGCGCCACTAGTAATCTGTCATCATCAGCAGATTTTCTGTGCTTGTAATGATATATTTCATCTCATATACACTGTTTCTTTCTTCGGATACACGTATACTCTCCAAGGCACATATATACAGAAAATGTAAGTAGTAAGTGAATGTAAGTGAACATGATAAGTAGGTCTACTATAGGTATATCTGAATGTGTTTGTTATTTCGTTTATTAAACAGGTCTATTCGGTTATGTTGAACCGTACTTTTTTCTCTCATTTTTCTCTTAAGTTAGGGGTATTTGAGAGGATTGGTAAAGGCGAATTGTACATTTTTTGAAAGCCTGATATTTTATTGTAGGGGAACGAATGACATGCTGTCTCTATGAAATGAAATCAACAACGTTCATTTCTTTGTTTGTTTTCGGGATAATTAAAATGTGCAATTGACTGTGTATGAATGACATGTATTGTTATAAACGATCCGAAAATCTAGATTGACATCCTGATATCATTCGGGGCAACTTCATTGAATTTGGTCTGAAGAAAAATTTCTGGGATAAGGACAACGACTCAATAACCTGGATTCATGGCCAAATGTCTAACATGAAGGACGTCATCTAGTTGTAGCAGACAATGGCACAGATATGTAGATTCAGGCGTGCAGACCGTGAGTATCAGTCTAGACAGGCGAGGAGCGAGACGACAGAAAGCAACGATGACATATGGGAGATGAGCATGGAGAAGACGTCAAGGGGGGTTGTGAAAAATACAAATACAATTCTACAGGGTTTGACTGGATAAGCATAGAAAATCAATCGTGTGGCAACTGCTGCGCCGTGGAAAATGTCATACCGGCAAATTGCATTGAAAATCTCACAATAATACTGTTTTGTTTATTACGCTATCACGAATCTTGGCAAACAATCTAGTGAGTTAAGTACATTTTAATTGGGTGAGTGCCCTACCTTAGTGTCAAGACAAGGAGGGTGTTGGGTTGTCAAAGTTGACAACGTCTATACTACCTAACGCCCACCGGGGCTTGAAACTAATGGAGGATTCTAATCACTTTAGAACTACTCTGGCATGATTTCAAACATTTTCCAATAGTTGCTGGATTCCCTCTATGTGTCATGCCCCTGTCTTCCGTTTTCTATGCTTGGCTCAGTATATATTAATATATTAGTATTTCAGTGGTCATCCCTTTTTATATTCACTCTCAGACATATATGTATCACGTCCTTCAGCTGCATATATGCTGTCATTTCACGTATCACTGATCTTGTACTCTACACTAAATAAATGTGACCTTTGAGGGTGTCTATCACCAGAAATCGTCCCTCCTAGACGATCTTGAGCTCATGCCCACTTCATGCATAGATTCGGCTGGGCTAGCAGTATGTCTGTTGAACTGAACAGAATCATTGATTGAAGTCGTAGAATCAGATGCTTTAGCTTGCAGGGTAGTTATGATATGGTACCCACCATGGCCTCGAGAGACTGGTCATTCTAGTCACCAGTGCTGCATCTTCTTTAGCCGCAATAATCCCAGGCTCATTTTTACACTTCATGCCAAAGGGTGCCTCGTGCACTTGACCGCACTTGTCGCAAGTCCTAGCCTTTACCATCTTGAAGAAATTAATCTCAAACACCTCAACATTTTTTCACAGTGATAAGGAGATGTCCGCTAAGTGCATGCATAGACCACCTGTCCTCTTTCCACCTACAATATGATCCAGTGCTAGCTCAACTGCGATCAACCAAGGGTCATTCTAATATTCCAACCTATACAGTCATTAGGACTACTTTAGGATGCTTTCCGATGATAGATGCACTCAAATGTACTGAATTGGAGTCTTATTTGTGATTAGATGAATTATCCACACCCACACACTACTTATCAGAGATTGGTGCTTTTTAATATGGGCTGCATGCTTGTTATCACCTAATTAATGACCCCTATCTATTATAATACGAGTAACTGAGCCATCAGTGTGTATAACGACCACGCCCACTGCACTCGGGGAATCCTTATCACGTCATAATACAATGCTCGCTAGTTCGGGATCCCTTATGATGTCAGTACTCTTCATCCAATCACAACACAGCTACAAGTGCCACGCCCACGTTCCATGCTAAACTGCCACATTCAAGCAAGAGAAGCCCCTGTGATAGCATCGTATTGACATTTGAGGAAGTTTTTTCAATTTTCCGGTCATTTTTTCACGATGAATCCTAAAAAGTGTTCTACTTGTAATGCTTCTCATGTTGCTCTGAGTGATGCCAATTGTCAGAAAGTCATGGAGGGAAGAATTGGAAATTTAGAGAAGATGGTACGTGATTTAGTCTCATCGTTAGCATATCGTAATGGGTCGTCATCGTCGGCTACAGGGGAGGAGATGACTCGTCAACATAGTGAGGAAGAGGTTACCTTCAGTAATGAAAGGAGGTCTAGGACTAGGAGTTCTAGTGTTGAATCTTCCATTTACGACGTACAAGGTGCTGATCATCGTAGGCGTAGACACTACTTATCAATGACTAGTGCTTTTTAATATGGGCTGCATGCTTGCTATCACCTAATTAATGACCCCTATCTATTATAATACTTGGACTTTGAATTGTACAACTATTTCTGTATCTCTCTTTGTTGTAAATTGTATTGTTCCCTTAAACCGACATCCTGCTTGTAAACTCATCTGAAGCAATTGAAGATATCCACCCAGGTACATTGTTATACCCATGCAGGTTAAATACAATCTTTAAGAATAATCTTTCTTCAGAATCTTTAAAGAAAATGTATTAAGAGATGTATTAAGCAATTCAAACCTGGGAAGTTTCGATGTGTTAATTTCAATTTCTAGATTTCCAGGTATAGGAATAGTATAGTCTTCAACTGAATAAAAAATATATTAACACGGCTACCTCTTCCTGGAATGCCATCATTCTTTATATGGGTTCCATGACGCTTCATAGCGCATCTTCAACACCTTGGACGTGAGAAGCATTTTCACTTTTGATTTAGAAATATTGTTTCCATACTGTTGGAAGAACATGCCCGGAGGGTCGAAAATGGTCGAGAGAACTTTTCTGATTCCACGTTTCACAAAAAATATAATTCATCTTTGCTGAAGATAGAGTTGTCAGAATACCTTCAGAGAATCCCGAAGAAATGTGAGATACATGATAAGGAATTAGATGATACAATTAATTAATTAATTTTAAAGTTGTTTTCTTAAGGGCCTAGTCCACTAAGCCGATTCCCATGCGATTCTCACAGAATTTAGTGGAAGAGAGTCCTCTGCGGCGTAAAATCCCATGAGAATCGGCTTAGTGGACTTGGCCCTTTACTCAATCCAATGAACTTTCAGTTTTAGGAGTGTGTGATTATAGAGCTGTATTAGGATGCAGACGTTCACGTTTCACCTCTACATTCGTGAATATAACAACACCGCCAGAGATAGGGAACCACATGTTGGTGAAAGTATATATATGCATCAACCGAGGGTTATTATAGCCGTTTCAATGTAAGTTGTCATGTTCTATGCACATTATCGCCCGGCATACCAAAGACTAACGGTGATGTAAGATAAGAAAAACTGATCTTATTACAGGAGGCAAACGTACTCATGAAAAAACTATGTGTTGTTTAACGTAGTTTGTGGCTGACTGATAACGATAACTTCTTCAGAAATATCATAAATGTGTACGGTGATGAACGTACGTTGTCTCGCCCCAGAAAGTGATTGTGCATTCACTTCCTTCAATCAATATTTCTCTCTTGTCGAGAGCATCTGCCTTCGTCTAATGAGTTTCCCGATCAACGGTCCACAATGGTTCCTAGGCACGTAAAGAACGCGGGCGTTCCTAATTCAAAAGAATAATAGTCGCCTCTCAAGGCATCCTGTCTGTAATCCTGAGACCATTTGAAAAGCTGACATCTCCATTCAAGGGCGGATATCTGTATATTTCTTGACATATCCCATTGAAACCAAGGAAGGTAAGGAATATAGGCTAGTTCAAAGATGCGTCGTCTTGCTCCTTTCATATGCTTTATTCTTAATAGAAAACCTGAATAAAGAACAAATACAAAGGGTTCAGTCGAGGCTTGAAAGGCTTCTCTTTTATATAGATTTCCCTAGCTTTGAAGGAGATGACTGCCAAGTGGAGTGAACGTTGGAATACGTCCGAGCACTCACATATCTTTGTGCTGCAAGCTGATATGATTATAATCTGCGTTCCTGTGAAAACATGCCCCGGAAATGCTGGATAATATATGCAATCAAGCAAGTGAGATGCAAAATACTTTGCTGTGTGAATAGCGTCTTTGAGCATTGAAAGCGGCTTAATGGAATGGAACTTTGAAAGCATCAAAGATCGAGCAGTATTTCATTTCTGACTTATGGATTTCCTGTAATATCAATGTAGGGCATATGTTTATATTGGCTATCTTTTTTTATCTATCCATGTCTAGAAGTTGTATAGTAATGAAATAGATACTACGGGACTGTAAGCAAGAAGCCGTTGCAAAGATATAATACCCGATGCCCGAGGCAGATGGTATTATTTTATATGACATCAACCATGCCATTAGGTATATATATGATAATATATACCAACGTTGGAAAATGGGAAAATACACCACCCAAATGCAAGTAGAGTACAGACTTATGCAAGGGAACCTACTTATGAATATATATGAGAAACCTGGCAACTCATTCAATCAGACGCTCACCACATGAGATGCATTATAAAGTAAAGTTCATATTTAATAAGTTTGAAAGTATTGTATCCTATACTGGTAGCCTGGAAAGAACTTCTAGCGTTTTGGCGTTGTCAGTATACCATACACCAATTAACAAAAACAGATAATTGCTACGGTTCTAGGGCAGAACCCCGCCAGTCAGAACCCCGCCAGTCAGAACCCCCCTAGCCAAAACCCCGCCGTCAGAATCCCCCTAGCCATAACCCCGCCATGCCAAAACCCCGCCAGTAATAATCCCGCCAGTCAAAACCCATCCCTGCCAAAACCCCGCCAGGCAAAACCCCGCCAATTACTATAGATTTTGTTGGTCTTGGGTGATGGTCGTGGTTGTGTGTGTGGGGGGGGGGTGTGGGTGTGTGTGTGTGTGGGGGGGATGATCGTGGGGGTTGGGTATGGTCATGGGGTGGGTAATTGTATCTGCCTACCACTAATATGACATATTATAACAACTCTGATTCAATCCAATTCAAATGATAACATCAGAAATTGATAGCCATGTAAATGATTTCATCATGACAAGCATTTGTTTCATGGAGCCATCAGGTTGCCATTTAAGTTTCCATATCATGTCATATCATGTCCATATTATGTCATATCATGTCATGTGATCTGGCAAAAAAAAAATAGGTGTGTTTCCGATTTACCCCCCCCCCCCCCCCCCCTACCTAGAAAAACCTTACCCTACCTAAACACTTTTTTGCCATACCTGATTTTTTCCCCATCATATCTTACTTTTTTTTGGATTTTTTGACAAAAAAAGCTTATAAAAGCAGGAAAACGGGTTTTCCTAACCTGGAACTGTTAAAAGGCACATTTCCCATGTTCAAAACAACTATTGTTATGGAAAAAGACATTTTTTTCAGTTCCTGGGAGATTTCCAAACAAAAAAAAATAACAAAAAAAATGTTACCAGCCCCCCCAACCTAGTTTTCAGCCAGATAAATCGGAAACACACCTATTTTTTTTTGGGGGGGGGGGGGGGCTACGACTCTATAAATTTATTTTAAAAACAATCATGACTCAAACCTTTTAAAAAAAGAACTGACAAATGAGACACATATCATACATTCCTTTGGTGAGTCCTCCTTCAGAAACCCCGCTGCGTTCATCCTTGCCCTTCTCATTACCGTTTTACAATCCATAAAAGCTTCATCTATGATAAGAGGCCTCAGAACCTCAATTATGACTCATTAACTTCATTGGCACCTCCAATTCCCACTACCACCGCCCTCCACCCCCCCTCCCCAACCCCAACCCCCACCCCACCCCTCCTCCCATATCATGCCCCCCTCAAGGCCCATTCACATTACAACGGCCGACTTGGTGTAACTTGTTACTCTAAGATGTACGGCAATCGCACAACCAAAAAAAGTAGGAGATCGTGGTAATGGGCACATACAATCTTATCACAACTTGTGAGGTTGTACGACAGAGTACGTTGGTAGAAACATGTTTACACTTGCACGATTTTCCAGTCGTACACCTGCCGCACGTTGATTCATCATAATTTAAATGGTGAAATGAACTATTGTAGGTATTTGTTATTGTAGTTAAAGCAAAATGTACATGAAATATCAATATCGTGACCGTAGAACTTGATTGAACATGTTCGATTTTGTTGGACGTCAACGTATGAATTTGATGATATATCAAATGTGATGTGTTTCAAGGAAATGAGTCACAGGTCTCAAAAGTGATATTTTTCAAAGTGTTTTATTTGACAAGATTACTTTGTTAGAATGTTTTGATTTATAGGGGTTTATTCCTTATAATTATATCGATCTATGTATCAAATTTCCGGACAGTGTATGTAATATATCGTTTCCTTCGTATGGAATATATTAATTTACTTTACAGAATATTGCAAACTTTTTTTTTTCAAAAATAAAAATATCAAACTTAAAATCTAGAAAGTTGTATTAGATTATTAGACTTAGACGCTTATAACTCTAGAAATACTCATAGCTACTCATTACAGCTACTCATTGACTTATATTAAACCACTAAAACTAGACCAAATTTCCTGATTTTTTGAGCAATTGTATAGGTCTATATCATCATGCATCGCAAAGATATGATAATTGTTATATTAGGGAAAATATAGGAGTATGCAATCCCCAAAATTCAAACGAGAAACTCATAAAATTCATAAAAGGTCTGAGCTAACATTACATAGTTTATTGTCCATACAGTTTGCTTTCATTAGAGATGAATAGTATTGCTCTGTTCCTAATATAGTTGATTTTTCATGAATCCCCCCTCCCCAAGACCACACATCACACATCACCAACCCTCTCCCACACCCACTCAAGAGCACTGCGTGTCCCTTTCTTCTTAATTACCACATCCAACAATAGCCAAGTTCAAGATCATCGTTCAAATAACCATTGATTTTTTTGCTTGATAGCAATCAACTGATCATTGCAGTTTAAATAGCCTTTCTTATTACATCAACAAAACAATTCACTGGGATGCCATCATTTTAAGACGTATGGCCATCATATATGTACCGTGGTAGTGGGCACGTGAAATCGTGGCACGATTTTACATCCCCGTCGTCCAGCGTTTGACATGCGTCGGCCACGATTGCCAGCAACCGGCCTGGTGATCGGCGGTGGTAATATGAATGGGCCTTCACTGTCACCTGTGGGCCAGATTTTCAGAAAATGTACAATTAGCAGCTCTACACGTTTAGGAAATTCTCCTGAATTAGGCTGGAAAATGATAAATACAGAGTCTATTTGAGTATATTTGGTGTCGCATTGATTTAAAGTGTCAGTTCTGTTATATTAAACTGCATTTTGAAGCTCATTTTTGTCTTAAATGTGAGTTATTTGAGAGGATTTGAAGGCGAATTGTACATTTTCTGAAAATCTGACCCATGTACAGTTAGGAACAGAGAATCATGATTCAAGGCCCAGACCTTTTCAGTCTCCCATTGTAAACACACCAACACCAAACATGCAGCAAAAACTACAACGCCAGACCATGTGCACCACTTTTACAACCTCATATCAGATAAAGATAATAGACTGATGGGTGGAGATGAGAATTTCTCTTCTCCACATCACTCTCTCCCTGCCACTTCTCCCTGCCCTATCGCCTGAATTGAATTGAATTAAATTGAGAAATACTTTTATTTATCATTTAAATAGTTAAATGAGTATGCTGAGATTATCAAATTGGGTATAGTTTGTATGTGCAGGTTTTCGTTCAAATCCCAGTTCTGCCATGCTTATTTATTGTTGGTATGTGAAACAATTGTATGATTATACATATAGCTATTGATTCTACATGTTTTTGCAATTGTTGCTAGTAACCTGGTATTATAGAAGCTTACTATTTTACAATATGATAATTGGCGCGTAACATCTGCACAGGAAAATCAATTTAGGGTTGTCATTATAAATTTTATTATTTAGACAGGAGGCCCCGATGGAAAATCGGATCCCAGGGCCCTGTTGTATAAGCTAAACGGGTTTTTTTCTGTCTCTCTTCTCCCTTCCCTCACCTGTCTTTCCCCCTCTCTCTGCCCTGTCCCTCTCTCTCTTCTCTCCCTGTCTCCTCCCTCTCTCCCACTCTCTCCCACCCATCCCTGCCTCACTTCCTCTCTCTGTCTCTCCCTATCTCCCCCCCTCCCCCTATTTCCCTCCCTCTCCTACACCAACCTGTCTCTTCCCTCCTTTCTCCCTCTCCTCTCATGTCCTTCTCTCCCCTCTTCCCTCCCCCTCTTCCTCTCTCCCTGCTCACTCTGTCCCCTCCTATTTCCCTCTTCTCTCACATCTCTTCTCCCTCTCTCTCCATTTTCCTCTCTCACTCACTCTTTCCCCTCTCGGGCCCCTCCTATCTCTTTCTCCCCTCTACTCCTTCTCCTGCTCCCTCTCACTCCCCCACCTCTCTCTCTTCTTTCCTCCTTGCCCCTTGATCTCCCCTTTTAACCCCCTTTTACTCTCTCCAGTACCTCCAGTGCCTCCTCCAGAACCCCCTTGTGTACCTCCTCCAGTACCCCCTCCAGTACCCCCTATGGTACCTCCCCCAGTGCCTCCTCTAGTACCAGCTCCAGTACACTTTACAGTGCCTCCTCCAGTACCCTCTCCAGTACACCATACTGTACCTCCTCCAGTAGCCCCTCCAGTACCCCCTATGGTACCTCCTCCAGTGCCTCCTCCAGTACCCCCTCCTGTACCCCTTATACAGTGCCTCCTCCAGTACCCCCTATGGTACCTCCTCCAGTGCCTCCTCCAGTACCCCCTCCTGTACCCCTTACAGTACCTCCTCCAGTACCCCCTCCAGTACCTCCTCCAGTACCCCCTCTGGTACACCCTCCAGTACACCTTACACCGCTGTATACAATGCATTATAAGCGTCTGTGAGTGAAAGTTCATTCTTTGGCAAATACATTTTTTTATATTATAACCAAATTATTGGGGGAGGGGGGAGGGCAAGTGGCCCCCCCTTGCCGCCCCCCCCCCCCCCCGGTTCCGCAACGCCTGTCTCCCTTCTCTCATCTGTCTGTCTCTCCTCCTCTTCCACTCCCTGTCTATCTTCTCTTCCTGTTCTCTCTTCTCCTCCTCCTGTCTCTTCTCCTCTCTGTCTCTCCCCCTCTCTCTCTAACGCCCTCCCTGCTTTCTCTCTCAGAGAGATACAGGTGAGAGAAGACAGAGAAAGGGAGGGATCTAGGTGAGAGAATGACAGAGAAAGGGAGACATACTGGAGAGAAGACAGAGGGAGAGAGATACATGTGAGAGAATACAGAGAAAGGGAGGGATCTAGGTGAGAGAATGCCAGAGAAAGGGAGACATACTGGAGAGAAGACAGAGGGAGAGAGATACAGGTGAGATAATACAGAGAAAGGGAGACATCCAGGTGAGAGAGGACAGCGAGAAGAGTTAGAGAGATACATGAGAGAAGAAGAGAGAGATAGAGGAAGAGGGAGGGGAAGTGAGAGGGGGGAAAGAGAGAGAGACGGGGAGCCAGGGAGAGAGCCAGGTGGGAGAAGAGCTGGAGGAGAAAGTCAGGTGTAAGAAGAGAAAAGTGAGGAGGGAGAGAGGGGGAGAGGGAGTGAGTAGGGAGAGAGTGAGCAGAGAGATGGAGGGGGGAGAGACAGGTGTAAGCAGAGAGAGAGGAGAGAGAGGGAGAGGGGAGAGAGCGAAAGGGTGAGAGAGGGGGAGGTTGCCGGGTGGGAAAAGAGAGAAGGGAAGGCAGATGAGAGAAGAGAAAAAGAGGGAAAGGGAGGGAGAGAGAGGGGGAGAGATTGGGGGAAGGAGTGAGGGAAGAGAGATAAAGATACAATTAAGGACAGAAGGAGAGTGGAGGCTGAGAGTGGATGGGAGACAAATGTAATGCATATTTATCAAATATCCGCCACATACAAAGTTCACATCCAAATTCTCCAAATATCCAAATTTACTTATACCATACTTTGATTGTCAAATAAGACTTATCACAAAATGTGAAAAATTCGTGCAATAAAATTTATCAAAAAAAAAATATTTACATATGACCTTAGAGTAATATTTCTCTTAATCTAAGATATGACGGAGTAGAGAAGGAGGACAGGGGAGAGGTGAGGAGGAAGGTGGAGAAGGAGTGGTACCGGTTGGCGGAAAGAGAAGGGGAGGGTGGCATAGAAGGAGGGGGTCAAAGGGGAGGGAGGAAGATGAGGAGCAAGAAAGAGAGAGAGAGAGAGATGTGGAGGAGAGGCGTTCTCATCTCCACCCATCAGTACATTATCTGTATTTATTGTGGTGGAGAAATTAGGTTGTAAAAGTGGCACACATATGGTTGAACGTTGCGGTTTTGCTGCATGTTTGGTATTGGTGGGTAATGGGAGAGTATAATTGTAATTGCTATGCCAGGGATGGTAGGAAAGAGGTTTGAGAGAGAGGGGAAGTTTGTGTGTGTAGAGGGGGGTGTAGGTCCATTCCCTGAGATGGGAGAAAGCATGATGTGGCATGCAACTATCACTCCCCCTACCCCTTTAGCAATTAGGTTGATTTCTGTCACAGAAAATGCAACAAAAAGGAAGGGAATATGGGGCTGGAAAACAAGCAAAAAGGAAGGCAACAAAAACAGAAAAAAAAACGAAAAAACGGCCCAAAACACGGCCGAAAAAACGGCAACACATGGCCCGTAATTTATGCGCGGCCGAAATTTTCTGACGGCCAACAAATGTGCGGACAAATTACGGTAAAATGCGGATCATGTGCCATTTGCGGCCGTTATTGCGGACTGGGTCTTTCCATAATATGGAGCACAGTGGTAAGGTGGGTGCGAGGAGGACGTCACAAGAAGGAATAATGTTATTTTGCAGTTTGGGGTGAGAGGCTTACCGTCTATGTAAAGGACTCCAACTCCTATCATTGAGCCCTTAACCTATACTGGCCAATATGTTAACCCAAGGTTATAATATTAACTGAATGTAGCCACACCATTCATAAATGGTCCTAGTCTAAAAACTTCTGTCATACTTGCCATTCTAGATGCCTATGTAGAAATCTATCCTTTAATAAAGGTAACACCAAGTATATGACAAACCCAAACGAGGGATATTTCCCCCTTGTTAGCAAACGTCATATATTGGAAACAACATCTTATATAATCTAGGGACATAATACCACAAAGGAAAACACACAACAGATATCATGATTATAATATTCAATAAGCTCAGACAAGTATAATTAAATTTATAATGGATTTTGGGATCTATTTGAGTCAATGATTAATATTCTAACAATTTTAATTAAGATTTATTGATGTGATGAATCCGAAGCTATAACCAGGTGACTGGTGGGGGTATCACTCAGAGGTGAGGTAAACAATTCATAATAGGCTGTTGTTATATATATATAATGTCCTCACAATGGGACCACTGGCATTTATGCACTATTCATAACCCCATGCAGTGATCACATGTAGGTTACCGATAGGGTGGCACACATGCCCCACATGCAATGACCACAATGACCACAGGCGTCCACACCTTAATCACCACATTTATAGCCCCATATCTCAACCGCAATACAGATGAAGAGAATGGAACGAGGTCTGGAGATGAGAATCATTTCCTTCCAACCACAATCTTTCTGACGATTTCTGCGGATAAAAGCACCAAGCTTGTTTATAAAATGTGAGACTGTATTTCTGAATAATTGTATACATAATGCAACTGTATTATAAGACACATTTTAATTTCGTTGGTATATCTAACACCAGGAAATTGGTTACAAATATCATTTTCTTGTCAGTTTGAATTGACATTTTGTTATACCTTATGGTATGGCAATACACTTAGGCAACTTGCTGCTACTCCATGTATTTAGTTAAATAAAATATTCTGGCGGGGTTATGGCACGGGGGGTAAAGGCAGGGCGGGGTTCTGACTGGCGGGGTTCTGACGGGCGGGGTATTGGCATGGGGGGGTATTGGCAAGGGGGGTTTTGGCTGGGGGGGTTCTGACGGCGGGGTTTTGCCTAGGGGGGTTTTCACTGGCGGGATTCTGTCCGTACACCAATTGCTACATGTGCACAGATAAAACACACATGGAGATTTATTCACATTTATTATTTTGGATGAAATAGTGCAACTCTACACACCCGCTGCCTAGTCACTAGTGACCTATCTCCCTTTAGAACTGACTTGCATCGATTTCCGGCAATAGTTTATTAGTTCCGACCGTAGATGCACCTTTATAAGGGCCTCTTAAGTGCCACACAAATATCGGTAGACACACTTAAAAGTGTGCGTTTTTGACACTGTTCGTGTAACAGGCCCTTGAAATGAATGTTAGTATAAGAAAGTGGATGACAGACACAATTCGGTGAAATATCCCTCTAAGAGAATGCTATAAGAAAAGGTCTATGAACATTTTTGGTTGGATAAAATGCGATCTATTATTTCCACAAAATCAAAACACTGCTGGCATTTTTGCCATGACCTGTCATGGCGCAACCTGTTAGTATGTAACACAGTGGCCGGTACTTTTGTGTGACCAATCAGAGAGCCACATGTCAAAAGTAGCATCTGTAGAGGAGGTAAGACTTCCAGAAAGCATGCAATATGACCAGCGAGGCAATCAACGCAACACTGAGTATACTCAGATATACATAGTACTTATCATTTTTTTACAGAATGGACAGACATTTTATGCACTTATCCTACACTTGCTGTTGAGTCCCTATTCCCCAGCATTGGCTTGGGCGGACTCCCATGCCTGAAGAGTACATTCCTGAATTCCAGGTGTACTCTTTGGGCATTCTGAGCGGACTCTTTAATGAAAGAGTCCGCTCCTAAGAGTCCTCTCAGATGCCTGGGCAGACTCTTTCATTAAAGAGTCCGCTCAGGTATCTATTGCAAATAATTTTGAACTAGGATTGGCCTGGATTCGAACCCAGGACCTCTCACATAAGTATAGGCTGGCAAGTAGAGTTGAAGGCTCTACCCACTCGGCCACAGAGGCTCAGATAGGATCTGCTGTATATAGCATAGTATGATTCCTGAAATAGAAAATGTGATGTGTCACAGGAGAATGAGTCAAGCGGAGTCCAATGATGGTAAACAGTGGGGAGAAGTATATCTTATTCAACTAGTTGGAATTGTTTATAATGGATTACACTTATATTTTGACAAAATGGTAATCCATGTAGAGAGATTTACGTGCATTCCTTACAATTTCTTGAATGTTGTAACCCCCATAAAAGTCCTGCCCATACATTAGCAATGTCAGAAAATGGCAATATAAGCTCACACCAACCCTCCAATTCTTTGTTTAGAATTTAAGAATTGTAGTAGAAAAATATGTACAAAATCGTAAACTTGTACTTAAAATTATACACCAAACCCATTGGCTATATTGTGTGAGGTTCATTCACTACAAGCCATGTATCAGTGAAAGTGAGGAAATGTACATCTCAAAGCAATACTGATCATGGATGGGGTAGTTCTGGTAGGATGGTTGGTTGGTAGGGGGGATTTGGTAACCACAATCATAACAAACAATTGAACTTGTAGGATAAGCATGCTAGAGTACTCGAAGTTGTACTCTTAGTGAATAGGAAATGTCCGCGGCCTGACGGCCTTGGACATTTCCTATTCACTAAGAGTACAGCTTCTCGTACTCTATCCTATAGAAGCCGATATATATTTTCTGACACCCTGATCCATTTGGAGGCATACATTTATATTGTGCCCGCATATCATTGACTAACAACAGCTATTTGGAAACCACTAGTTCACAAGGGAACCGAAACTTCAAAAGCCAATGTATGTAGGGAGCAGTTTATCTATCTGACAAGAGGCTTCGCCTCTTGAGCCCACATATACCTATATACTCTAGGCATAGAGAACAAAAAAGCTGACAGAAAAAGTTTAAAAATTCTCTATACAAATGTCTCTCTAGCGGTAAGTGGAGGGGAGGGGTGACCGTCTACCTGCCATTAAATAAGCGCGGTGAATTAGCGTGAGTGAAAGCAAGTCGGGTGGAGGTGGTTGAGGGGTGAGGGGAGGGTGAGATGACCAATGGGGGAGATGACCAATATAAACACATGGGGCTATGGCAGAAACAGTCGAGTGGGACAGGAGTTAGAGACAGCTTGTTGGAAGGAGAGAATGGAGGAGAGAAAAGAGATATTAATGAATCCTGTACATGACTGTGGTTAACCATTACAGTATCAATGACTTTCATAAGAAGAATAAAAAAAAGTACAGTGCAAGATCTCAACTGTGTGAGTTTTGGGCAAAGCCTGCTACCAAAGAGGCCTATATCACGGAGGTTGAACTCAATCTCCAATGCCGTTTTAAAAGAGGGTTAATAATGAATATTGTGCTAATGCACATCAACTGTATCAATCCGTCATACTATTTTGGTGTCTGAACGACATGGTAAGGGCCCGTAAGAGAGAAAAAAGTTGTATTAGAACTATGTGGATTATTGGAATGAATTACATGTATGAGGAATTAGACATTCTGTTTTAATAGTCGCACGTGCATGGTGGTGGCGTGCTTTTAGATTTTAGATTTTCTCTTATGATGAAAGATCTCGTAATAAAAACATTGGAAGATGAGTCGTGAAGAGCTGCGATGAGCATTGATATGTCGTCAGCTACCTCTCATTCTATTTTGTGTTTGAGATGAATGTTTAAATTTATATTAGTATGCGTATACAAATATCAATTATTGTTAAAGCATCACAGGATTCACAGGATTCATCCTAGATGTAATTTTGTTCCTGAATACAAAAGATCTTAGATCTGATTACTTATCACATTCCGTTTAGGGGGTGGGGGATCCTTTGCCGTCATCGGTATGGTCCTCAAAATAGAATCATTACAAATGTGAATGAAGAGAACAGCAGATCTTCAGTTGGGAGACAGTCCCCAATCATGTGTTGGCTGATACAGGCTTTGAAGTACATGCCTGCGGTGTGAAAATGTCAAGATTCCTGAGATTCGTCGCAGATGCAGCATACAGATTCCCTCTCGAACCTTCTCGCCTGCAAGTGCCCCTTTTTAGATTGCTTTGGCTACAGGAATGCTTGGAGTAAGACTTCTATTAAGGAAGGGGGCGGGATCGTTGGTCAAGTTCAAATAATTTATTTCTTCATCATTGGTAGACACTGGCTATAACAGTGATATATTTTATCTGAGGTCTGGCTCAAGTTCAGTACCTATATCCCCAGCATGAAAAAGGTCCTAGCTATTTCTTAAGTGCCAGTTGAAAGGACTTCATTTAAAAACATTTAAACACATTATTTAAATGCTACCACCAACGCGCACTTCTTACCCACTTTTTGTTTGCCTATTCAAGACTAAACTGTTTAATTCTTAAAAGCACGACAAAATAATTATAAGCTCGTGTAATATATGAAGGGATTAACATTTCGCGGCAAAAATGCACCGTATGATATGATTGGCACTGCACTAGTCTCTATAATCACAGCCGCAATTTATAGCCTATCCTTTTCTCACAATCTAACAATAGAGGACCGATAAGTGTCAGTGGAAATTAAAAAGGTAGATACGTAGAAGGATTTTTCCTGGAATGGATAGGGTCGCGAACACAGTTGCGGCACAATTTGCATCGCCTTTGCCTCAAGTTTGTGCAGTGGAAGAGAGAGAGAGAGAGAGAGAGAGAGAGAGAGAGAGAGGAGGCGAGAAGGAGAGAGAGGGGATGCACTAAGGAATGGCATTAAAGAAAAAGAAGTATATAAATATTTGGGTTAGCTATATGAAGAGGGAAGTGCAATTGACGGTAAGGGGGTTTCAGGTGAAATAGTAGAATGATCGTAACACTTGTGGATCGCTTTACCATACCAAACTTTGTGCAGTGGCGTTCATCATCTAAACTGGAGGGGGCGAGCGGGGTCAGAGAGAAGGGACAGATAGGGGGAGAGAAAGGACGGGGAAGGGGAGATAGAGGGGTGGAGGGCGCTGGGGGGCGGGGAAAAAGTGGAGATAGGAAAGGGAGCGGGAAAGGGAGCGGGAAAAGGAAGAGAAAGAGATTGAAGGGGTAAGAGAGAGAGGGGGGGCAGAGAGGAAAGAGGGAGAGTGTGGAGGAGGGCAGAGATAGGGCTGAGAGAGGGAAAGAGTAACAGGGGAGAATGAGACAGACAGGAAGCGAGAGAGGGGAAGGGAGAGAGGAGAAGAATGAGGAAGAAAGTGGGAAAGAGTTGTGTTACATCATTATATCGACTATTATGTAACAAGATAAGAGAGCGGGAGAAAGGGAGGGAGATGAGGAGAGGGGAGAATGTGGGAGACAGACAAGGTGGCAAGGGACAAGAGAGCGGATAGCGAAGATGGGAGAGGGAGGGGAGAGAGGGAGGTGGATAATGGAGGGAGAGGAAGAGAGGGAGGAAGAGGGAAGTAGGGGGCGTGATTTTGGGAGAGAGACACACAGAGAGGGTGGCGAAGACGAGGCAGAGAGAAGGATCGAGATGAGGAAAGAGAGGGAAAAGGGAGAAGAAAGAGAGAGGGAGTGACAGAGAGGGGGAGTGGAAGCTGGGATGGAAGGAGAGGAGCAGGTGAGAGACTGATAGAGAGACGGGAGAGAGGGGGCGAAAGGGCAAAAGGGCGAGAAGCCAGAGAGGGAGATGGGGGAAGAGTAAAGAAGTATAGTGGTCCAATATGGGAGAGGGCGGGAGAGAGCGAGAGGAAGTGGGAAGGCTGCGGGCTGCAGGCTGCGGGGTTGGGGTATGTGTGTGTGTGTGGGGGGGGGGCGGTGTTGAGAGGGAGGGAGAGGGGATAGAGAGAACAAGCTTCTTAAGCGCGGCATCCAATACACATGTCTCCACTCCCCTGTCTCAAAAAGGTTGACCTCTCCCTATTGAAAACGAGAGAACATGTGTCCCAGGAACAAACATGAGAGGCATGTTTAATAAGGTAAATAACGATTTATATTTGTGGAAATACCTTCCCCTATAGGAAAGAATCCATTCCTACATGCCATTTACAGCTGGCAGGGATATTCCCTACTCCCATTTCTCCCAATTCGATGTGACAAAGTATATAAAATAATGACTATTACTTCGTCGTGTTTTTTAGTGTTGTCGTTTTAGTAATTTCTTGCATTTTTAGCGGAAGTGTCATCAGTACAGACTGTGCAAAATGTCTGACATGAAAACATGGAAATGCTGATTTCCCCCCCCCCCCCCCACACAAAATCGTGGAATAAAAGCAAGATTAACCTACCACAGTGTGGAGTACTTGGTGAACAATACTCACTTTGTAAGCCCTTCTGAGCTTACTCGGTAAGTATTGTCCACATCATACTCCACACTATGGTAATCTGGTAGTCTGGTCCTGGGTATGACCATAAAGTGCCTTTCTGTCTCTTTTCTCCGTCTCTCTCTCCCTTCTTCTCTATCTCTATTTCCTGGGTATGATCATAAACTGCCTCCCTTAAAAATTTCAGCTCTCCCGCCCTTGATATAATCATATTAAATGTGTTGATAAGGGCGTAAAGCAACCAATCTCACTCACTCACTGCTATGTGTTTATGCACGAATTTGAAGCAAATCAGCCGAGCGAAAACAGCCGTCGATGAGCGATAATGAGTGAAGTCATCACACACAATGATTCGGGAGGGTCCTCCGAATACAGCGTTTTAGAAGCCCTGTAACAACAACAACCAGACAGAATCCTCCAAAATTTCGGTCAAATGATATTTAGAAGGGTTGGAAAAGAATGGAAGAAAACGTAGAAAATATTTAGTTTTTTACTGATGTTAACTAAGAGTGCAGCTTTGACATAATTTACATGACCCGGGGTAGAAAAAGACAAACTGCATATAGGTACAAATAAAACTGACAACCAAAGTGTCTTACTATAAACATTGTTGTGGCCGTAGCTATAGCTAAGACATGCTGCCCTGGGCATGAATCGAACCACAGTCGACCTGGGGCCTGTTGTAAATACGAAATTCCTTCACCTGTAGGAACATGTCTGTCTTTTCAACGTGCCATTCCCAGCTGGTAGGAATATTCTATAGACAAATCACAACTTGTTCTTATGTATACTTTTAAAGATGTAGATTACCCGGAAGGGATACAAATTAGATCAATAGTCACGAGCTATAGGAACTAACGTTGTTTTCTTTTTCTTTTATTGTAGCAAACTGACCCTTTTGGTGGTGGAAATTTCCTAAGTTGCTACCTTGTAGTGGTTCCTGGGGAAGGAATTTCCCTCAGAAGTTTGCTCTGTAGTAATTTCCTTCATTCTTTGCCCTGTGTTAAACATGAAAAGAGGCTCAAACTCCGAAACACTTTTAAGTGTTCCTTATATATATATATATAATTCCTCAGGATTTATCGATTGAGAAAATATAATTTCCATAAGCGTACACATCTGTTACTATTATAGTACTTTGTCTTTACTGTTAGATGAGTTTTGTGTTGATTATTTACACCATTTGAATGACCCTGGATAGAAAAAGCAAGCCTCCCGACCCGGGACTCGAAACCGTGGGCATGAGTGTTTCATTTCTTTTAAATGTTATTTTGGTGACCCTGGGTAGAGAAAGACAAGCAGCACTGGGTGGGACTCTTTTGGACCTTTTTTGAAAGCTACATTATAGCAGAGATATTGTAAAATATATATGATTGAGATCTACTATATGAAGCTCTACTAAGAAATCAGTAACCCTATTCTGGGAGACTGTCAGATGTACAATAGAAAAGATGAGATAACTACAGAGTGGCAACAGTCTGCAGCTGACATGTGGATTATATTTGTAATAAGGAATTCCATACTCAGATATAAAGGTTAAGGAAGTCAATTTGTCAAGGAGTAGAAAATACAAATTAATCAGTGTATATATAATGAACAGAAGTGCAAAACCTCAGTAGACTCAGAATTGCAGACAAAATTATTCCCTGTTCTTCGATTACTCCAAGAGAACGGAAGAATTCATACAAGCCTGAGAACTCCTGATATTGTTATTATTCTTTTAGAGTGTGAAGTAAAATAATGAGAAAAGTGAAACCTCTTCGACAATCTCCTGGTTCTTTCACTCCCATTTCATTTAATACACTATAAATCATAGCAACCAGTCGTTGGCAATAGTAAGACATAACAGAGAAAAGCAGGTAGATATAAGAGGTGCTTTTCCACTACTGCACCTGCTATAAAGCCTGATCCTTTTCTAGTAAACTGAGGAGATTCTCAGTTCATTGACTAGAAATATGACCACAATATACTTTTTAGCTATAAATAATTATTAAGAATTAGACCTAGATACTTGATGGCATCTTACAAAAGCTGGCTGAGCAAGACGTGGTGTTAAAGCACTACTTTACAGTGCCATCTGCATAAGGTTGTGTAGTAGAGTTATGGACAGCTGTACTCATCAATAGCGAAAACAAGACCGGACCTAGGATAACTCCTTGGAGTGTGCTGTACTGTTCTAAAGCTAAACCATTAACTTATACTAGCCTACCTGTTTTCTGTGCTGCATTTTCAAACGATTGATACCATACATTTTTATAAAAAAAGGGTGAATGATGAACAGTGTCACTAACACCTCTTTGAAATCTAGAAAGATGGTACTGTTTTTTTTATCAGTAAGATAAAGTTAAAGCAAAAGCTGGCTGAGCAAGACGTGGTGTTAAAGCACTACTTTACAGTGCCAAAAGCTGGCTGAGCAAGACGTGGTGTTAAAGCTCTACTTTACAGTGCCATCTGCATAAGGTTGTGTAGTAGAGTTATGGACAGCTGTACTCATCAATAGCGAAAACAAGACCGGACCTAGGATAGCTCCTTGGAGTGTGCTGTACTGTTCTAAAGCTAAACCATTAACTTATACTAGCCTCTTAGCAGCACAAATTGATGCGCCATGGACTTGTATAGGGCAAGAGTGTGAACAAACCTTGAGTGATGTGTTTACAAATCCAGATGAGATTGTAAAAATTGCACAAGATATCAATGTCAACAAGGGTAGCAATATTCCATTCATAAAGTCGTTTGTTTTCAAAGATGTATTCAAAGCGATACCCTCTGTCTTGAGTCACATATTTAACCTCATATTTGCTTCAAATTTGATTCCAAATTCCTGGAAAAAAGGATGTGTCACACCGTTGTTCAAAGGCAGAGAAGCCTCGGTAATTTCTAACTATAGACCTATAACCCAGCTTCCTATTCAGTCGAAGTTATTAGAAAAGGTTATTCACAGTAGACTACTAGATTTCTTTGAAAATCACAATGTCCTTTCCAATAGACAAAATGGTTACAGAAAATCAAGATCGACTGTGGACACAATCTCTGACTTAACAGACGACATACTAAAAGATAGGAACAATGCTAACACCTCTTTCGCTGTATTTTTTGACCTAAAAAAGGCATTTGATACGGTGAACCACAATGTACTTTTAGCTAAACTAGACAAATTATATGGTATTAAGGGCAACTTGCTTGCCTTGTTGCATAACTACCTCTCAGGGAGAACACAAACAACAGTTTGCAATGATACTGAATCTTTGAGTGCTAGTATAAATTATGGAGTCCCCCAGGGATCTATCCTGGGGCCCCTGCTTTTTCTTATCTATGTAAATGATGTAGAACATTGTCTTGTTCATAGCAAAGTAAAGCTTTTTGCAGATGACACTGTCATATACTGTAGCCATAATAACACTGACACCCTGAATGTACTACTGCAAGAAGATACTAACAATTTTTTTCGTTGGTGTGAGTCTAATAAATTGACATTGAATGTGAGCAAAACTAAGACAATGCACCTCAGAGGTGTTCGAAGCAGAGTAAATCATGTTAAACCAAATATTATCATTAGTGGTACTCAGCTTGATTGTGTAGAATCTTACAAATACTTGGGCATTACATTAGACGCCAATCTCAAATATGATATGCAAGTGCGATCTACCCATAAAAATGTGAGTCATAAAATGTACCTCCTCAAGAGAATTTCTAAACTGGTGCCACCACAGGTTCTTCTAAGAATTTACAAGGTATTTATACTCCCATTGTTAGATTACGGTGACGTTATCTACAGCGGATGTGCAGCAAGGCATATTGACAAACTGCAAATTTTACAAAACAAGTGCCTAAAAATTGCACTCAAACTCCCAAAGTTAACAAATACACTACTTATTCACAGAATAGCCAGAGTACCAATGTTAGTGGACAGAAGGAGGGCTCATATCCTAAACCTTGCCTTTAAACGAAGCCAAAAACCAGCCTTTGTTGACCAAAATGTAAGACAGACCAGACAGTGGCAGGCACCAGTGCTATTCTCCAATAGGCCAAACATTGTGTCTTATGACCAAAGTGTCCAAAGAAAAACTGCGTTATTATGGAACAATCTCGATGTTGACACAAGAAACATAAACGATTATAAGGTCTTCACAGCCTTAACCAAGGCTGAATGTATGTTACCTATATTCTCTTAAAACCGTAAATATCCTCCTATCTCTCACCCCTCATCCTATCATTGTAGTTCTCTCCTAGTTTCTTCTTTTAGCGAGTCTCTTTCTATTTGTGTTGTTACATGCATAAACAAGTCACAGTTTATAGAACCCAAAGGTAATAGCCACTCAACCAGATTTAACCATTCAAATGGTTAAAACTGAGGCTCCTTTCCTACCAATTATACACATGTCATTGTACTCTGCAAGAATAGATTGTGTATTGTCATATTATTTTGTGTATCGATTAATAAACGTTTCTAAAAAAAAAAAAAAAAAAAAAAGATTGAAATATATTACTTTAACCCACCTCCCCGCGTTACACCCCACAATGTTATAGTATGGGACCGTCTGACCCCCCCCCCCCCCCTTCGAGCGTTACATAATTTTTGAATGACCCCTAATATGTATAATAAGAAAAGTAGTTTTCTTCAACTAGTTAATAAGTTGGGCCTATACAAACCTTTCCAGATTTTAGATAGCAACGCAATACAGAATATTGGCCGGTAATTACAATAGTCTGAGATTTGGTGCCTGATTTATAGGCAAATCAATAATGTGACACGTGTGTGATAAAAATGTCCGAAGACAAGATCTAAGAATATGTGGTTGTAAGAATTTAATACCTGAATTTTTGTTGTGACACATTTTTTAATAATTTTGTCAAGTACTTTTGGAGTAAGTAAGTCTTTTCCTCTTTGTTTAACTCTCTAGACACCCACTGAGGGAAGGTCTAGGTCAGTCTCTGATGGAGGACCTATATCCTAATGGCTAAATCAGGCCCAACATTGAGGAAGAATGAGTTAAATGCAATGGCTATAAGATGACAAGTTGAAGAGGACATATTCTAACGCAGTAGGACCGGTGCAAATCCGTAAGAATTTGAGTTAGTATTTTCTGGTCAAAACATTTCGTGTTATGTTCCCCAGAAAGCGTATTCCATTGTTTCTTTCTTATGCTAAACGTGGGAAATTGGAATATTGTATTAAAAATGTATTTATATATGATCGATGATTGTACAGGATTTAAGCGTGGATCTAGCCTGCAATTTCATGAATTGATCAATGATGCAATACAAGAGCCTTCGTGAATTGGACACCGATTCCTGCTTCGTATGTCAAGAAATAATGGAATAACATATTGAGCCACATCAGGGAAAAGGCAGCCACAAGCTCGCAGGATAGGTTTACCGAGACAGAAATACAATACGGAGGCTGGGAGATCACTTATAGGCCTAGACTTCTAGTCATACCAGCCGGTGAGCAATACAATACCCCCTCTTTCTTCCCCTTATCTCACCTCAAGCCATACAAATTTGGCAGTTCTGGTATTTCCAAGCATTTTACCAAATATATTTCAATGAACATTACGACCTATATACTTAAACGTGTGACCAACAATCTTATTAAGATGCATAGAATACTCCAAAATCTGCCTCAATGGTTCTCACTGATATATATATATATATATATATATGGGAAAGTAATAAGAAAACACAGAAAAACTATTAATATGCTAATTAGTAACTGTTATGTTGTATTTGTATTTGTTATGTGGTTATATTCAGGCAACAGTTGGAAGTCCGGCCTCTTGGCAGACACTTAAACCACAATTTTCATTATGAAAATAAAATGTATGAACGAATGGATATTATAGTTCCATTTAGTCCTGTCGTTGCCAGCGCTTCTAGAGTGCAATAGTCCCTGTAGGTCTAACGTATTACCTACCACACTTAAATTAACAGAATTAACTATTTGAAGAAAACTACTTCTCTTATTATACATAATATGGTTTTAGGCCAAGAACATGAACATATTGCCAGGTGAACAGGTTCACAGTATCCTGACATTGCCGAACTAATTTCAAATTGGTATTTTCGTGTAACTTCCTAAAATAAGAGATGACGTCCAAATTGAGCTAACGGTTCTAATAGTTAGAGTTTTTCCTAAGTATGTAATGTAGCTTAGGGATATTGGTGACATTGATGTCAACTACGTATACCCAGCAAACATCAATTTGGAATGTGAGATATATATAGCCCTGGCTTCTTCCATTTTGGCCAGTTTGATTTTATTGATTCGCTGACTCTTGATAATCTGCGTAGTTGTGTTTCCAGCTTTACCTTTTTGTCCACACTTTAGACGATTCTATTCAGAACGATCCATTAGGACACAACGGAATTGCCTTTCTTATTATTCCAGTATTAGTATAATTATGAAGGAAACCCCCCTCCAAAAAAACCCAAATCATAGATTTAACACATGCAAGTCAGGTAATTAAATCAGTTTCTTTCCTATTAATTCTTTTCCAATTATCCCTTCGTCCCATTTCCTTCATACATCCTTTCGATTTTTCATTTAAAATATATACCAGTCTGGTGCTAAGTGGACAAATGCTAGCAGGTACTAAAAACAAAAACAAAATTGTTCGCTTAACCCATTAACATCTTTACTGTATAATCTGTCTGTAGAACTGTACGGACAATGGAGAATTAACATAAACACCAGACCGACATAAATGAACAATGCTCGGCTAGCATGATGGCACAATTAGTTTATATTGAGCGTTAATAGGAAGATTGGTTCTTTATTTCCACTTAGAACTCGCAATTAAGATAAGTTCAAACTGAATTCAATAAGAGCGGTCGCGAATCATCCTCTGCCTGATGACGTCTAGATTATGGAAACCATGTAGTCAGATAAATGGGACATTATTCCTTACTTCACCTGTTACCGGCACAGCACCCACAAACATTCCGAGGGACCATTGAAATATGGTTTCATTTGAGTCACAATGCCTGGATCCGCTTGCAGCGTCAGACATGCACAGTGAGCCATGACACCCAATTAAGGTATTAGTAATGTTAGTTGACCGTTTTATTATTTTATTCAAATAATGTATCATACATGTATATAATGCAGTTAAAATCACGAAGCGTGCATGGTTGGACGGTTTTAGGTTCTCTTTGGATTTAACCGGCTTCCTTTGCCACTGGCTCTTCAATCTTCGAGGAGTTCCACGCATATTAGACTCTGACACCAGCTGCTAGACATTTCCTCTTCCTTTGCACCATCAACTTCAGACTCTCTCCCATCAAATAATGATCAAAGCCCATTTCAGAAGAAGTTCCTCCTAAAAAAGGTACTAAAACCTAGAAAAACATTATATATTATACTATAGTGCTAGATTCGGCATGCAAGTTTAATCATAGATTTTAATCAGTCATGAAGGAAAGTTATATTTATTAGTTTTTTTTTAAAATTTCGGTTCACTAGGTTTTGATATCCAAAGGTTCAGAAATAACCGAGTGATACAGAGCCTTTTCAGGAACCAGTGGCGATTGTGATATTAATCTAATACTGGAAATTTATGGAATTTTCAAGAATCCAGATTGTGGTATTTTTGCCATTTTGAATTCGTTTCAGTATTGGTTCTGTCTGTAAGCAAGATGCATGTCTTATGACATGAAATGAAATCAATCGGTTTGTTGGCGCGGACTGCCCCGAAGCGTTTTTGTAATGTATTCTAGGATCAAGCCTCTCGTTCTCTTCATATTATATACTGCTTGCTCAAAGCTAGATGACGTTTTCGATTTTACTGTTTACTCTAGTTTAAGATATATTTACTCAGCCAAAAGCATTACAACAGATCAAGTTGCGATTCTTAGCTAATCCTGATTTCGGAGCTATATTAATTAATGAAGAAATTAACTATCAGCTTACAAGCACGTTATTTATTACTATTACACAGGTCAAAAGTCGCGATTACGAATAAAAATTAGCAAGTCTCTACAGTAAAGAGAATCAAGGTTACAATAATATGAACAAGACTCTACCGTAAAGAAAAACAAGATTGCAATACGAACGACTGTGCTAATTATACCAGAGCTAGGTCATTGAATTTTCACCCGAATAATGAGATATAATTAGGGTAACCCAATGCAATTATTTCTCCTGTGCTAATTGAAAAATTTTAACAGGGAAATTGTGAACCCATGTAAAATAATAGCTTTACAAAAAAGGTAGAGCTTTACAAAAAAACATGCATGGTAGAGAAAAGAGGTAACAGAAGCATCGCAGGCCTCGTTCAACTTACAAACCATTATCAACATCTGTGTGGCCTTTAATGTGTTGGCGTGCTTAGATGGTGCTCGATCATATCATTGCTTGCCAGTATTTTCTTTTTGATGGTATCCATTACTGCTTTCTCAGGAAAACAGACATAACAGAGGGCGACCATATGCAAGATTTGCATTTATTATGGGGCACTCTGGCTAAACAGAATTGTGACGTATCGTGACCTCACCTGAACAAGGAACTAATCTGAGACATCTTCATCAGATAGTTAAGCAATAGGAAGCACTAATTTCTGTCTGGCTTTCAAAATATGCTCTGTCCTCGGGTTCTTTGAGTGGTGTCTGGACGGTACTGCTATCAGACGGCACAGTATCGAAATTCTTATGAGCAAATTATGCTCTACTGGCAGAGGACCTTTCCCCCAAAGGATATTGTGTTTATTTGTCGAGTGCGGTTTTTATGCTCCGGCCTCAATATCCAGGACACATTTAAGTCAGCCTTTCTACAGTTGCCTTGCATGGCGTGTATTTGTCATTGAGATGATATGCACATCGTCGGATAAAGACACGCAGTTCCAAGCGGTTAAACAATATTTACAAAGTCAGAAACACGACCACTTCATTTCAAATAATCACAAAGACCGCAGCCCAATATATGATGTGTTACAAGGAAATGAATCACAAGTCGCAAAAAAATAGAAAAGATGAGATCAAGCGGATTCCAATGACAATGATATTTGATAAGTTTTTTTTATCTTAAGTTGGATATTTTTATTTTTCAAAAAAAAAAGGTTTGCAATATGTTTGGGTGGACAATTACTAGTACAGTACTTAAACCTATATACTAATTCGGATATCCAAGTTGTTACTGTGTATTCTGTCCTGGGAAACAGCCTGGCTCGGGTATAAGAAATACAAAGCTATTCTTTGATGTATAAGAAATTGTACGAGGTGTTTACATAGCTAAGGAACATGATTGAATTGCCATACCCTACGGCACTATGTAACTGATTATGGTCTTGATGCCCACGAAAATCACTATGCTGTGAGAAGGTGTCAGGCCAACTACATGAATAAAAAACGTTTCCAAAAAAAAACCACCCAGCATTGTTGCAAATACCTGGAATAAATGGATGAGTGTATATATAGAAATAGATAGGTCTATGCAGACTACTGGCTACCGTAATAGACTAACTAACAAATCAAAAGTGGAAAAGGCCGAAATTACCGACTTCAAGGACAAGTATAAAAAATATAGAAGCCTGATAAAAAAAATCCCAAATTGAAAAAATATCTCAAGCAATCGAATGACTGGTTATAAGTAGAATAATACGTCCTGAAAACAGGAAATATTTATAAAGATCTTCTTCGGTGTGATTAATTAAGCTGAAATCGAACGAATTGTGTAATCTAGTTGTTTTATACCTTGACGGTTCTCTCTTTGAATATGTAATCTAATTTCTTTTAGTTTGGGCACAAAAAAAATTACAAAGAAAAGGGAGAAAGAATTACATATATTATAGGTCTAGAGAAACTCGACTGAAAGTATAAGCTATATATATAGGCATATGTAAGAAATTAAAGGTATAGAATAATCACAAAGGCCTATTGTTGAGATTGTATTGTACTGAAAATAATTTATAGAAATAATGTTAAACTGATGTTAAATTCACATAGCTAATTGAATTGTATATTTGTAATATTTTCGATGACATGAAACGTATCACGAATGTGAAATTGCCAAAAATATTAATTTGTTTTAAAAAACCCCCCCAAAAACAACCAACCTCACCACACTCCCAAACTAGAATGATTAGCACGACAAAAGCCGGGAATATTCATTACTCTCATCTCACCCCATCCTCACTTAACATCCCTTTTCTAAACTTAACTTTTATAACTTCTATATATTTCATATTTTATATAACTTACCATCAACATAGGACATTTTTGTACAATAATGTAGGGTTAAAACTCATGTTAAAAATATAATAATAATAACAATTAATCCTCTCTCCGCGATGTATAATTGTTTTTTAAATTTCAGGACACAACGAAAAACACAATTAATTTGTGAGCGTGTATCAGTATGATGAACCTGAATAACAATATTTGATAAAAAAATATACTCCATAGGATGACCTTAAAAATACCTAGATATATTAAATACACTGTCCTGAAAGCGATCTTGTGAATAATTGACATTTTGCGACTTGTGACTCATTTTCCTGTAACAGATCGAATATAATTCCAAGATTCATTGAACTTTGTAAAGAGTAAGGCTACGTTTACAAAAAAAGGAGTGAACCTCCCTATACATGAACATTTTTTACCAGTTGCAAAGCTCTTTCTAAGATCGCCGCCAGGCCCAACTTGGCGCATGTCCATTACTTAATTGTACCTACATTTGTATTGGTGATGTTACATCGCAACAAATGTTACCATTAGATCCCTGCTTATACTATTTTATCACTGCTCATTAAGATAGAACATCCCCGACGCCTTTATCAATGGGATTTACAACAGTAAGTAAGCATTATCTGGCACTCAACAACTTATCAAATTATATATATCTGATGATGTGCAGGTCCAACATCCCCCAGTCATTATCAGTCTTATCACCTATTTTAACAAAAACAACTAAAAACTCAATGACTCTTGAGAATAACGATTCCAAACACAATCGCATTATGCGGATTGGATTTGTGTCTCCTCAGGCAACACGATTAGGATCTAATCCGACATTCTAGATGTAGTTCTTAACATGATTAGTCACATTGGCTTCAATTGCTGTAAATTACATTACTCTCAATCCACAAAGTAGGGGACACGCCTTGATTTACGACGTTTGTTTCTTTTTGTAGCCTGTAAATGTAATTTACGTTGTCCTTGTGTGTATGTACCACTCTTGGGTTTGACTGAAGATCGTCGATGTCCCATATAATGTGTAAAAATGACATTTTCGCATTTGGGACCATTTCATGAGAACCGACCGTATATATATACAGCCTGTCCGACCTCATCACCTTACTTATCGTCCCTCTGATTTCGGAAGGCAGGTGGATAGCCATTGAAGGTCAGAAGACAACATTTGTCCCTGACTTGGGTAAAAATCCTTTGTCCTTCCTTGATCAAATTAAAGACAGCGGTATAGAATTACATCAACCTGCATCTATCCAAGCATGTTTTAACACATTATATGGGACATCGACGATCTTTATCACGTCATAATATAAAATTTAATGTTCGCTAACTTCTGACCTTCAATGGCTATCCACCTGCCTTCCGAAATCAGAGGGACGATAAGTAAGGTGATGAGGTCGGACAGGCTGTATATATATACGGTCGGTTCTCATGAAATGGTCCCAAATGCGAAAATGTCATTTTTACAAGTTTTCTTTCAAAACATCTTTCATGCGTACCTACTTTTCCATACCTCGGATGATACGATGAATATTTAGGAAATTAGAGCCATTAAATATATGCTGAAAATATACGTTCCAAACCAATATTACATATATCATTCCTAAAATGAATTAAAATTACATGAACATTTTTGTTTATTTATCTATATGTGCCAAGAGTTTCATGAAGAATAATCCATGAACAAATTTTGCACTAAAATCTGGGGAAGGGAGAAATTTATAACCCAATATGGCCGTCACCGTCCGTGGCGCTGATAATAGGCTGTAATTTATCCATTTCAATTTATTTTAAAGGTTTTTATTCAGCAAAGACATTATGAGTGTTACATTTTCCCCAGTCAGTCCCGGGTGCCGACAAAATTATGAAAGTGACAGAAAAGTTATACAAATATTCTAGTATATCACAATTTCAGAAACTGAAGATAACTAAATAGAAAATATTATAAATAAAACTAATAAGTGTGCAGGTCTACGCCATTTAAATTAATCAAAAAATCAGACCAACCTATTAGGAACTAGATTATATACAAATACAATTGAAAAAAATGAAAATGAAAATAAAATAAAAGCACTAAAATAACCACTCCTGCGGCGTTGTGTGAATTTTAAGTTTCTCAACATTCAAGTTTTCAACAGAAACAAGGTTCAGAATTAATATATTCCGAGGTTACCAGAGATCGCCAATTACAGGTTTGTTAGGTCTAGATTTTCAGGTAGTTTGAAATATTCTTTGTTTGTTGAAAAGTACTTCAAAAACAATTTATTGATTCCAGTACAGAAAAAGGTCTGATAATTAGATGACCTGAGCTCCAAGGGTAGGTTGTTCCAAACAGATTGAACTCTCCCAAAGAGGTTTTTTCTCAAGCGCTCCATTTTCCATTGAAGTACCCTAGCCTTGAACAAATCCCTCATACCATAGTAATGTGTTACAACAATATTTTTTTTGAAAATCATTTCAAAAGAGCCCTAAGAAACCATATTAACTAAAAAAAAATCATCCAATGAATAATGTGTATATGCTTGATGAAAGGTGGACACATGGGCGTATCGAAACAGAAAGAAAAAACGATCAATATTTTTAATTAATCTAAGATCTAAGTTTCCAAAGTGTGGAGTGGAAGTATTTTGTCCATCACCGTCCATGACGGCCCCATCACCGTCCATGACGGTATTTTTTCAATGATTTTCATAATGATCCTGTGGGTATATAAGTAGACCAACTCGGCCCAGAACTTTTATGCCTCTATATTGGCCAAGAAATAAGAATATTTATGAGCTAAATAGCCTTAAATCACACTAACCCTATTCCATACCAAAACTAACCTAACCCTAACCCTAAAATTGGTTGTCCAAGGACAGTAAAATGAGTAGAGGAATCAGGCCGTGGGCCGAGCTGGCAGATAGTGTGGGCCGACTTGGTTTTGGGGGTGGGCCGAGCTGGCTTGGGCCGACGCGGTCTTGGGTCGACTTGACCAGGCACCTGTTTCCCATATACCATTCGAAAGGGCTTGTTTTCTTCTTTGGAATCATGTAAAATGATAATCATTTTATATTTCTATAAATGAATGAAATGACAACGAATATTTCTGTAACCATCACCGTCAGTGACGCAATATATTTTAGGGTATATTTCCAACAATTTTCATACCTAAGAAACGCAGTTTCATGGTATAGAAGAGGATGATATGGGGCACATATACTAGCAATTTCATTTCATTTCAATGCCTTTCCCCAAATCCCCATATGAAACCGTTTCATGAGAATCAGCCAGTACACATTATAGTGTAGTTTTGACATGTACTGGAAATGGGCGAAGAGAAAAAAGGTAGACCGAGCAGAGAATGAAATATGGACAACCTGGGGCTCTAATATTCGCGGACACAAGAGGTTAATGTTGAGGTGGGGTTAAGTGAGAAGGATGCAAAGGTAAGTCAAGATCAAGGGAAGGGAACTTGAGTGAGTGTATAGTAATAAATACGGATGAGTGATGAAGAGGGAACCGTGTACTATTAGTCAGCCTTCTTCTATTGTCCTTCTCCCCTTCCATAGCGCGATTCTTTTCCTCCTTTCTCATCCTTCATTATCCTCAACATAATAAGTATGCATGTCTTGATTATGTAAAAAGTTTAAAAGCACATCTCTATTATCAATATCCATATTTCTTTAAATTATTATATAGCTATATATCAGAACATTTATCCACGTGGATCTCATTTCATAAGGACTAATTATCGCTACATCACGCTGACCAGAAATTGGATAGATTCTATTCCTTCCTATAAATCCCTCAACTATCACCAAATTTGATATGAGTATGGATATCATCTATCTCGCTAACTCGCTATCTCGCTAACAAGAAGTGAAAACTGTATTAGCCATGCAGTTACCCCTCAGGCAGATCCATGCGAGCCATTAAGACCTAGATCTCTCCATTATAATTGATGCGATATGACATGCGTTTGCTGTATGCATAATAAATGATGTATTCTCTGTGCATGTCGCAACATATATCTCATTATTGCATCAGGTGTGGCAGTTGTCACGAGTAAACTTACCTCAACAATGGAAAGTGATATCTCATCGTGTCGCCTCGATCTAATGTGTATCCTACATTGCAATATGATAATCTCATCTACCTTTTGCCCCCAGTGGAATAGGACCTTTAACAAACAAATCACCTCAGCACATAGAGCGCTAGTAGGGTTTGGTAGCAACTAAATCTGCGACAAGCCTTCTCCGATAGCATGGGCTGAGAAAAGTATGATCAGCAAGTGGCATTGAGCTACACCAACCAATCCTCTTAAAAGGTTAAAAGAGAAATTCCTCGCTTGTTAATATGTAAGGCAACTTACCAGTTCTATACGATTGCCCATCTTCAATTGAACATATCAAATAAACGCTAATGTTCTAGGAGGAACCTCCTCTTCAAGGCGGATAAATGTAATCACTGAATTATGGTATATGAATTTGAACACAGCGCTCCTCTGCTTCTCGGTATTTCAGGGACACACCTAATCCAAATGCTTTGCGAATCATTTTGATGCCTCCTGAGTGGGATCAGTGCAATGGTCTCGAAAATTATCCCCACCTTGGCAAAAGCCCGCGCAAGCTGAGAGTTATTTCAAACAAGGTGGAGCCACTGGCTCGTTGTTAGCGGTCTGGTTAGAAAGTATGCACCTGATGGGCTCCATCCAAGTCGGGCGTTGTCAATGGTAACTCGTACTAGCAATTCCATAGAGACTGATAACAAGTGAACACCACCTGAAGCTACTCAATGTTCTACTCTATTTCCTATTCCAATAAAGCAGTTATTCAAGGCAGCAATGAAGTGATGCGTTGCTTGCAAGGAAATTCTCCTGGGATCAACCCTTGATGAAGTACCAGCTTTCCAATTCATTATTCCACATGGATGCTGAGCACAGACCCTAATCGTAGAGTTCTAAGGAAGGGGAGTACCATTGATACCGGTTAAATGTTTATTTCCTGATTACTTTTCCTCTGCCATAGTCATCTAGATCATTAAATTGGTAAAATGTAAGAAGACCATGAATAAATCATCATCCAGCTTGAATCAATTTAAATGTTCCAGAAGTTTTGAAGTCCCGACTAAGGCTACATTATCTGTAATCAATTGCAAGCTGCAAGCTCTAAAATTACTTGAGCTCCCTAACAATGTCAAATCTAACTAAAAGATGTTGTTTCATTAAAACGCCTGTGTGTCTCAACACAAGTTAAATATGTGTAGACCTATAATATGCAGAACTCTTCATCGTTTGTTTCTAATTTATCCTGGAAACATATTTCCCGCATTTGGAGATAATGACAAAAATACTTCTAATGACTCTGATGGTAGTATTGTAGTATCATATATGGGTCAGATTTTCATAAAATGTACAATTGGCAGCTGTACACATTTAATATATTCTGATAAATTAGGCTGCAATTTAGCCAAAAGTAGGTGAATTCAAGTATATTCGACATTGCATTGGTTCTAGCAATATGTTTGGTTAGGTTGAACTGTATTTTGAAGCTCATTGTTGTCTTTAATTTGGGTTATTTGAGAGGATTGATGAAAGCGAATTGTACATTCTCTGGTGATTTCACCCATATAGTTCAGGCTCTCTCCCATCTCAAAGTAGGAACTCAACTCGAATGAATACTAATTTCATGAATCATTGTTAAATGAATGTGTGTGAGGGAAACATTAGAAAGGTGGATGGAAGAAGTTGGAAACCAATCCGTGCCCGCACTTTGTATAGACTAGATATAGATATTCATGCGGTAAGATATATCTATAATCCAAAATATATATGAAAAGCTGTTAATATATCGATTATTGACGGCTTGGAAATGCTTGATACATATCAGACTAACTAATGTTAATATCCTTGATCCGATACTCAGCCGGCTCTCATGTTGGTGGATGACATAAACAAAGATCGCCCCCCAATTGAAGCTTGGGAACCTGAGGGCACGACCAACCAGCACTAGTGCTGCCGGCTGCGCACCTGAATGTTGCATTGAAAATGATTGAGAATCTTTTCTCCCTGCATTGTATATCTACCTAAAAGCTATCCCTATCGAACATTAGCGGTATTCTACCATGGTGTGTAGTCAGCATTAATTCCACCTTTGGAATAAATGTTTTTCGTGTATACAAACTCCTGTAATTCTCTGTGAGGTTTGTTTTATATATCTTTTTGTAAATGCAATAATGCTGATACTAATCAGGATTAGCTGAGAACATCAACAACCGTCGTTGTAACGCTTTTCACTAAATAGATATATCTTTAACTAAAAAAAGAAGGCCCATTTCGAGCAGTGCAACGCTAGTCTGTTTTGACAGGCTTTAGAAATTGTCACTGCTCTCTAGTTCTATATTCGGTAATCAAGCTATGTGGGCTTCACGTGGGAACCCAAAGCATCTACATCACCTGATCCAATCAGAACCGTTCTGGAAGAACCGAAATGAAAAATAAAAAGTACCCGTTAAAGATAGAACCTTTATTTCATGTCAGTAATGAGGCAGAGTTCAATACATGAAAATGCTTCGACTAATTTGATCGAAAAAAGGGCAGATGCGTCTCTGCCTAATCAAATAAATTGTCATCAATCGTTTCATTTCAAGGTGCCTCCCGGGTGATTAATACACGATTTCTTTGTCACTAGATTCAATCTCCTGATTCAATTGTTGCAACATGGGTAGTTACGGACAGTATCTATGTGCGAACTAGTTGCGATATTGCCCCTGGATATCTCAAATAACCATATCAGGAAATGGAAATTGAGAAATAGCCCTTCAAAATACTAATATAAAGCTTAACAAGACTTTAGCATATTGCTATCATGGCTGGCGGGGTTGGGGGGTTATCTAAAATTGAAATTACGTTCAATTAATATTTGCATGATTATATGCAAATATTAACAAATATTATTTCAACTAGTTATTTCAACTAGCTACACTACATGCGAAAACTACCTTATTGAATAAACACGTGTTATGGATATAGTAGAACTCACACCGAGTGGTATATTCCTCTCTCCTGAACACTAATTAAGTTCCATTGATGATTAAAGATCTAGCACCAAAAATGATATGCTATGGGTCTAGACTGAATACTTATAATTATATTGACTAGGAATATATATCCAATAAGGGGAATATAATTATGACGATTCACACACATAGGTCTCCATTGGCCTCTCTGACGAATATCTGGCAAAGAGATGCCAAGGGATGCCATAAACGATGCCCCACCACGACGTAGAGAATGAGAAGAAAAATGGCCTGGGAATCCAGCACTACCCAATAAAAACTTCAAGTAACTGTTAAAGCATGTATATATGATAAAGTGGAGCCTGGAACCTGGCGAGATAGTATATCATCATTGTCCTAGCCAGGAACTGTCATCAGAAGCTCTTTAATATAACGAACAGCACATAACTCCTTGAATCTGCTTAAACAGGAATAATGAAAGGAGAAAAGGAAGTCTTGCCCCAATGGGTAAAGACAATGTCTGTCCTCATTTGAATGTGGTGGTTACCATGGAACGTGGGCGTGGCACTTGTAGCTGTGTTGTGTGTGATTGGATGATGTGGTCTGACGTCATAAGGGATCCCGGGTTAGCGAACATTAAATTTTATATTATGACGCGATGAAGGACTCTCCTAGCGAGGTGGCGTGGTCAATATACACACTGATGGCTCAGTTACCCGAATATATATCTGACAAATTAGTGAAGACTAAACTAATATGGAACACTTCTCCCTTCCTTTCCCTATATATATATATATATATATATATATATATATATATATATATATATACTAAAATAATGAGAAATACTGGACATCGTGTTTCGTATTTAGGACTTTTGATTTCATTTCAGACCTCATCTACACATGCAAAATCCAGACGAAATGGTCGCTCTGGACTCTGCGAATTGGACGGTATTACCCAATAAATATCATTGTATCCAGGCATCGTCCATGAGATAAAATTATATTTATCACATACCTGTAGTGGTCTTTAGCGCGTCATATAATCACCAACATTAATAGACGCAACGTTCTGGTTCTATATTTATCATAACGTATGTGACGCAGATCGGCTTCAGAACAATACCGATAGTCTTTATTTATAGTTTAAAAACCTGTGAAACTGATATTCATGAATGTATACAAGAAAAACAGGCTAGTTCATTCGCATGAATACCACCCAAAGGACGAGACCATGCATGCATTATAAATCCCTTTGTCTTCATGTCTGTGGTCCTGCTGTGATTTTGAATGCACCTGTGAACATAGCGAATAGCTCGATGCCATGATCTTTGAAGTATTTAAAGAGGCAGCTGCTGCTCGCCTTTCCGCTCTGTCTTTGCACATTTCATACTACCCTAAAAACCGATCTATGCCGTTTACATATATGGTGGACGTTATATGTGGGTATAGAGGTAATGGGAGAGGGGTGTATTTATGTTGTGAAGACGAAACGACAGCTTTAGGAATACATCAGATGTAAAAGAGGGACAGTGGCGTGCACATACACAGAAACATATTCAATTCAGAATCTGCATTGAATTGAAACTGATCTTAATTTAATTGCTGCCCATCTGCCTATGTTAAGTTTTATTACATTCATAAATATGCGATATGAACGGAGCTGAACAGAAGGGAGCAATTTTAAGATGTTGCGTATTGCACAATAAGCAGACCTTGTTCGCCGTTTAATTCAAGATTGCAGTCCATTCGAGAACAATGGAGATCCATATTCGTGAGGGATATTATTCTGTCTATAATAATTATTGACTATAGCATGCCTATTGGTTATTCCTGAACGTCGAGTAAGGCACAATTTGTTGTGTTGGTATCTTCCCAAAGCACAACATGATGGATGTGTTCTCTTTAAGATATCATAATTATATCATAACAGAAGATAACAGAACCTACCATGATTTATTTTGGCACTAAATTAATATTTGCATGATAAAACGACCATGAAATTCATACATGTCGTTGTATGACGTAAAACTCATTACTTATTATAATGTGGAGCTACTATTGTCTTGATTATTTCCATTTCATGTACACGTCTTAATTTACGGCGTTTGGAAGCTTTACTAATTCTATTGTATCTAAGATTCGGGGTAATATAGCTATATTACTTGCTGTTTTGGGGGTCGACAAAACATTTTGTAGTGTGATATCTGGTAGTACATAGATGTAATTGTTACACGTTCCGAATTTTTTATCTGAAGTAAACACAAACCTATACAGTCTAGGCTCAGAGTTGGGAGTCTCACGCTCCGGACCGCAAAATGCCATTAAAATCCGATTAGGACACCTACTCCAGGGCTGGCATTAGTACAGTAGGCATCCAATCACTGTACCGTTTCCAAGTCGTGAAGGTTCTCGATAGTGACAATTTACCTAAGGATTGCACCAGCTTTCGTGCAGTGAAAACCCAAACCATGGGACCAGTTATCACTTGTATAATACTTGCCAAATTGTTATACAGTCTAGGCTCAGAGTTGAGATAGTCCCTCCAAATTGAGGGAGAGCCTATCGCTCCAAACCACAAAATGTCATTAGAATCCCATTAGAACGCCTACTCCAGGGCCAGCAAAGCCATTAGTGCAGTAGGCATCCAATCACTGACATACCGTTTCCGAGTCCTGAAAGTTCTCAAATAGGGACAATTTACCTTAGGGTTGCACCAGCTTTCATGCATTCAAAACCCAAACCACTGATCACACTACACTTACCACATTATTATTTAGTCTAGGCTCAGAGTTAAGGGAGTCCTTCCAAATTGAGGAAAAGCCTCTCGTTTCAAACCGTCATTAGAATCCCATTAGGAAGCCTAGCTATTCCAGGGCCAGGAAAGTCATTAGCGCATTTGGTCTGAGAGGCTCTGAGCCTAGACTGCATAAGCATGGGCGATTAATCAATAATCTGATTAATATTTAGGTTAGAACAATATCAAGTTATTTCTTCATTTAAAGGAGGTCTTTTGAACCAATTTGATGTGTATTGGTTGGCTTGGTTACTTTTCTGGTAATTTTGGTTAGGTTTGTTGTGCAGGTTTTCCTTTTTTAAATCTAAAGCTGAATACCGTGTTAATTGATCATCTAAAATTTGGTAAAATGTTTTTTTAAATTCTCATCATACTATAGTGTCCTTTAGGTAACCATAGGACAAATTGTGGCATGTGGCCTCGCGTGCCAAAACAATCATAATGCACGGATTCCTCGCCCATTACGAAATACCTATGAATTACACTCGGCGAAAATAAGTTTTGCATTGAGCGGCTCTCAAGATAATTATCTCCTGACACGGAAAGATCATGCATTCGAAGAGTTTCAACACGAGTCCTATCTTTAAGATAAAAAACAGCTTTTCCTAATTGGAAGACTGTCTGCATGTGAACATTCGACTGGATCAGACCTTTGAGCATTGGCTCTTCGAATATTAATCCTTGCAATATCTACATATAGAACGAAGCTGAACCTGACCATGTCTTTTAAAGTATTAAATTCTGCTTTGCCGAAAGCATGCGACATGCCTGCCCAACAAGGGAGACATTCGGGCGGGGGATATCAGCAGTATTTATTAATATTTGGTTCATGGAGGCATCGTCAACCTGGTTGGGAAGGAATGGAAAGGCTTACCGGCAGGCAGCAGTACCGTTGGCAGCAGTGTGTCTGGCATCGCTGTTGTAATGTCAGCTCCTCGCACCATTCTTGTGTGCATGTTGAATTATGAGACTGCAATGGCTGAGGTGGTTTGGTTGCCCCTTGTGTTGTCATCTCCATGGAGAAGTTGGCTGGCAGGGTGCGCGGCTCCTGCCGAAAATGCTTCAAGTAATGGAACATTCACTTCAAAATCCAAAATACAATACCGGGTAATTTGACACCCACCAATTAGTAAGCCTCCGCAACGTGTTTTCAAACTTCATTTGTCTCTCTAAATGGTTTAGGTGTTGGTGGGTAATTTCGATCTGGTGTTCTATGTATACGGTAATTAGCAACAATTAGCATACAAGGGGGAAATAATAATCTTTGAATTAAACGAAATATTTATTCACGTGGAAGATTTGTTTCTTTACAATATGACGAACTATTTTATGAGGGTTAGGCTTAATGGTCGGCATCAAATTATCTCAAATATGGTTACCTGATACAAAAAAGGATTGCTTTGCAATGAGTCAGAAAACATAATCCATAGATCATATTTGTTGAATCCATACCGCTGCGATCTCATAAAACACAACGCAATGCGAAAGATTTCTTATTGTATAATTGATCTCATTTGAGACTTAAAAGGTTCATAATTGACGAGAACTTCCGGCAGAATCAGCTGATGGGAATTCGTCTGAACCGAAGGTAAAATTACCACGAAAATAAATGTGACAACTATTGGACAATGGCGAGCAATATTCACACAAAATGAAATCGTCAGTGACAAAATCGCGATAAAAATATAAAGCAATTGATATAAAAGCTAAAATATTGCTCGAAGGCATTATTTGATTCGAAATCAAGCTTACCTTTGGGTGTGGAGCTGGAGGGAGGGAGCACCTAAGGGGTTGGTTGGATAATAACGCAGCAATCACATTCTGAAATGAAGGAACCACTTATAATTAGATTAATTCTGACGCGGGGATAGTTTCTAATTACTATTAATGTACCGCCGTTCGCTCATGTTTCCCCAGTTCCATAATAGGTCTCCCGTTCAGTCAAGCTGGACTATTCTCATTTTGACGGTTTCCTTTCATGTCTGAGTTTTTAAGCCTTCATCTGCTTCCCTACTTCTCCCTCTCTCCCCGGTAAGAAATGTCTTGCTTCATGAAATTTAAATTTGAATCAACATTGACAACAATGTTGGATCTTTAAGACAGAGACACAAAATTCATAGCTTGTGGAAACTGTTTACTTGACGAAGTTCCATACATCTAGTCAATTATGATATACATTACAATCATCTCACATTTCTGACATTCTTACCAGTTACCACAAGTGTTACAATCGCTCTTCCATCTGTTTCAGCCCCCAGCCCGCACCCTGCACCATCCATCTCCCGACATGTTTATGGCCCATAACTGATCCAGAAATCATTGCTTTTTGCTTGAAAAAGCTATTTACATAGAACCATCCTTTCGTGGATGGGATTCAAATTTAGGAAAATGTTTTAATATTCTAGCCCCTGTGAATGAATCCAATGATATATAGGAACCGTGTACTCAAACATCGCTATATTCAGTTAATTCTTACCCATATATATATATTCACCACATCAAAATATGAGAAGTTGGGAAATGTGGGACCATCATGTTGAAAATAGACTGTTCTCATTTCCATAATGCCTCCGCTCAGACATGCGCGCAGGCTGACAGAGGTCTCGTATTCACCCCTTCCACTGCGTCAACACCTCTCTTCTCACTTCTCATAGCTGCACAATTATCTTTCAATACATGTCTATCCCACTAGCACCATCTCTCCTTCTCGCTTGCAGAGATTTTTGCACCCTGTGACCCATTCCAACACTATTATTCTAATTGCCGTTATTGGTATGACATTTCATGTAGGTGAGCTTATATTGTGGACAGTATTAAGTCGGCCGAGATGGTTTGACCCTGGGGCCTGGTGTATAAGAAATTCTTACTTAAAATGTTCTTTGCTAAGCTATTTGTTCTTGCTTAGGTAGCAAATATTTACTGCATGAATAAAATATAGCATTGTTTGTAGAACAATTAATAAATTCCTTCCCTAACGGTTCCTTACCAGCAAGCCCAGGTTTTCGTTACGTTTCCAATTTGTACACAGCATAAAACTGTTTTTTTTTGGTACTGGTCTTTATTCAGGCATGGTTACATATACATTATATTATAAATTTCAAGAGTTCTCAATTGTCAGTAAGGTAACCACGACTCACCCTGAGGTGATATACCGCCGTTGCCTGAGTTCGGCTGTTGATGGTTAGAAGTGCCTGATGTTACAATGGAATGATACGGTTTTCCCCATATATCTATATCTATCTTCAAGAGCTAGGTATAAAAAGTATAGCCTCCGATAAAAGGCAATCCTGAATAGGAATCAATCATAGTTCATCAAAATTTACCATGCATGTTTGAAGTCCTCGGATATCAGGGATATAGGACCTTTTTTTGAGGCAGTTTGGAAGTTTAAACTTTATAAATCAATCATCATGATATATTTTCCACCAACCTTTCTAACATCAGCCCACTTACCCACCCACACTTACTGAAAAACTTTGTGATTTAGGGATATATATATATATGTTTTTTCATAGAACAGTTTACCACAGGCATGACGATTTGAGGTGGACTTTTCCAAAATAGACTCCTTCGAATGAATTAATCTAGGATACTATCATTTTCTATAAAGGAACGCAATATAATACCTAGGTGCTTCAAGATATTGCAGTGTACACTGCAGGGGCGGGGACTAAAAGGGAAAAGGGTCACCCCAGACCTCTGGAGATATAATTGGCTATTGTTGCGTCATCCATCATAAGGACTGTGCGAATGGAGGTTGTTTTTAATGCCAAAAGTCTTTCTAGGATTTATTGGGGAGTAATTTATCATTGAGGATAAAAGCTGGTTGAATATAGCATGAGATCACGATTCTTCATTTTTCATGGAGTTAACATATATTGTGGTTTCACATGAGGAGCATTAATTTGTCTAAAATACAATCGCCGAACCAATGGAGAACCGATAGTTAATTGTCTTTTTTATTAGAATAAATGTTATGAAACAATATTTTGAAAATGGGGAAGGAGAAGGGGCGTTCGGTCCACGTACTTAAACTTAAGACATAATAGAGCAGTTGCACATATTAGTATATAATTATATAGTTGATAGTTGCCCTCTTTTCTCTTGGTTGCGAGTCATTCTATTTACTATCTATAACTCCCATTTTATCCAATTAGAAGTTTCTTCTAAGAGAGAATATAATGGACATGTTATCTAGGGACATGTACACAATATCCACGCGATCCTTAACTCTCCTAAATAACATGCAAGTTATATTCTAGTTTTATATCACGCTATTCTCTAATCTTACTTATTTCTCACTATCTTAATTCTTTAACTTTATATGGTATAGTCGGATTTCACTCTATATTGCTGTGTACAACAACCCATCATGATATAGAATACATATCAATGGTGGATGGATAACAATGAATAGTGACAGGTCACGATATTGAATAAAAAGAGTAATTTCTTCCAGATTTCCAACATCAATAATTCGGTGTTAGAGGTGGGAGAAGTCACTGTATATCGTTGGGGCAGGGATGAACTTAGGTATGTCGTCAGGAATATAAATATAGGTGTTGTTACTTATTTTTCCGTTTTATTTCGCAAGCTTTCGAGCTACTTGACATTCTTCAAGTGATGTCTAATTAATAATTAAAGTTCGTTCAAGTATCTTACTTGGAAACATAAGTTTAGTTAATCATACGTTGCTATTCTATTGGCATTCTTGTTCGTAAAACCATGCACGACCTTTTTTGTGAACAATGAACTTGCATGATAGAAAAGTGATAAGGAATAATTCTAAATTGGGAAACCAAAGTTTGAGTCAATGCTTACCCTACACTCGTGCTGGAAACATTGAACCCAGTTCATGCAGCCAGACCACTTTTCTTTAAGTCTTGAGTTACAGGTTTCCCAGGCAAGATGCTGTCCACAGCAGCCACCACAGTAAAAACGTCCCTGGTCGGGGAAGGCACTTGTTTCAATTTGTGTCCAATGACTTCCTTCTCTTTGTATCACCTGGCCACTGCAGAAAGCTGAAATGAGAAGAAGCCAATTTCATTAGCACAATCTTCGAGCTTGAAAGTCTGTATCATAAAAGAGGTATCTCTTTATCTACTTTATACAGATTCCCCCGGATTCCCATATAAAACCAGCAATATTCTAAATACAGCAAGCTCACAGCAGAAGCAGAAAGTATTAAATAAAATGCAATCTACGATGAGATGCCATTGAAAAAATGGGGTAGGTGCATAACTTAGTCTAAAGTTGGGACAGCGCAACTATAATATTTAGGCAACATAGTTAGGAATCCAAGGTCTGTTCTAAATGAACTTTTCAGTTGGGGTGCATAAGTACTCTACCAAAATATAGGAAAGCCCCATACTTAGATTCACTGAGGTCGTAAAAACAATCTAACCAATTGTTGGTAATTGATCAACAATTGTGCTTCCTAAACTTAGGAACAATAGTTCCCACCTTGGACACTGCTCGGCCAATGTGGTTGCAGGTCAGCCTTCCCAGGGTAGGCCAGCAGGTAAAAGCTTAGGCCCTCTCTCTGACATTCTTTGCCTAAAGTTAGGAAAACCATTGTCCTAAGATTATGCACCGAATCCCATTCCTATGACGCTATCGACCTAACACTTATATGCTAAGTTATGCACCTACTCCCATTATCCTATGTTTAAACATGATGGCCCCATATCATGTGCAAAGATTCATTACATTCGATCTAGGATACCTATGAAGTATGTGTGTACGAAAATCGTTTCAGCCCTATGCAGGTAGGGATGTATCTAGTAGGCTGATTTAGCAACCACAACGCACCAACGCAACACTAACGCATCCCTTACGTACTTGCAATAGTTGATACCACTGAAACCAACTCACCTATTCTAAAAAATATAATTCGAATTAGACACTGTTGTTTTCTAAGGGACAACAGACAAGCGCTACAATCCATTCGAAACATCGGTGTCTTACTGTTTAATGATATGCAGCAGAAGATGAGATATAAGCAGGAATGTACTGGTCGTTGGGCAGTCATGAGCTACATCTAGTGAGAGCAACTCTAAATAGGTCTCAGGGAGAAATTCTGTGCAGCCATCTATTGGAAAACATTGGAAAATGGAAAAAGGATTGCGTGCAGACTGATCTCAATTCATTGACACGTCATCCCGTTAGATCATCCTTTTTACCCTGTCTTTCAACTAAGGTGCCAATGATGATTACATTTTAATAAAGCATTGTCAATCGATCTATTTAACACTCTACAATCATTTTATTTACTCGTCATCTTATCGATTGTGTGCAACCAGAACAATACATACTTGTATGTATAGCTCTGATGCAACTAGTCAGCCTATACAACAGAACGAACATGCCTTTCTGCATTATCCAGGGTGTATATGTAATATTATATATGTGTTAAAGAAAGTATTAATCGAGCAGCAATATTAACACACCCTAGTACCAAATTCATGCAAGACAATGCTCTAGAGTTTGAAACCAACCTAACTAAAGCTTTTTTGTTAATAATTATTAGTTGAGGGGCTGTATTTGCATGAACTGATTTAATCATTGAATTTGTGCTTTCCCGTAAATGGAAGTGGGGTCCATTAAATTAATGCAGATTAGGGAGGCCACGTATGTTGCTATCTGGGTGTCATTATACGTGTGAAGATATTTCGTTCCAATCTATGAACACATTAGCAGTGTGTAAAAATTAAAGCACCCAGGCGATCACTTCTGCATGTACAGCTTGCTAAAATGGCTCCGGTCTATGCATCGGTCTATGTAGTGTAATTGATATTCATAAGATTCCTTTATAAACAGTTCCCAGTTCTTCATTATTTTACTCTTACTTGTCTAGTCTATTTGTGGCTAGTTGTGTGATACTGACTAAATACTAGGCGCCAGGCTGCTAACGGGGTATCCATATATATATACTCACTTCACTAACTTAGGACCACCAATTTAGGTTTGGGGTTATAGTTAGTATTGGTATCAATCTGTGTATTCTATACGGCCTCACAGTCACTGGAAAGAATCAGTGCATCATGTCTATAGTGGGTTATAGCAGCCTATAGTATCTAGTCGCTTCCTAGTTATGTAAGCATAACACATTTACTTTCCAGAAGGTGGCGTGCTAGTCTTCCACACCAACCCACCAATGCAGTCCTTTCTTGTGAAGAAAATGAAGTGGACCATCTTGTTTATGCAGGTGGGCAATTTCAGACCTGGATCCCATGATCAAACACTTGCTGAAGGGAAGAGGAGAGGCATTAAGCCAAAGTGCAAACTATGGGGAATGAGTTGATTGCTGTGACTCTAGGTGAAAGGAACTGGAGAGTGGTATATATGGTCCTCTACAGATTGGAAAAGGGCATCCTTATAGTTATTATCTAGATGATTCTCTTTTATGAGGCATATCTGTTGTCCCTTTATAATCTCTTATATTTGATGTCTCTCTTTCTCGGTCACCTTATCCATGCGGGTGGAATAGTACTTCGATCCTAGTAATGTAGTCCATATCTTTACATTACGATATAGAATCAAGGGCCCGATTTGCCAAAAATATTACTTGTGCACTTAAGGAATTGCTGTTTATGAGGAAACATGCACTACATCAAAGTAGTTTTTGTGAGAGGAAACGGCCATCAGTATTATTGCTTTCATCATGTGTTATTTGCGGACATCCATGAAGCTTTGAAATGTTATGGAATGATAATATATACGTATTCCCCCAATGGGAATGGTGAGAATGTGTGGGGTATACGACATCAACTCCTAATAATAACTCATGTTGTATTATTAAGTTTTACCCTCATAGGCTACAGGATAAACTTCAACATGTGTATGTACAATACTGGAAGAACATGGTGGGTAGAACGTCAATAAAGTTTTTTCCATGGTAAATCGCTCGCGCAATGCTATCATAGGTCAATAATATGACATATGTCAATGTCATTCAGTAGTAGTTATCTAATTAAAAAACCTTTTTAAAAGCTCCGATTATATCATGTTACACAATAATTATGTAAAAATGTGTAACCACATGATTATTACTAATATTCCAAATTATTAAAATTATCATTATTACTACTTATCTATTTTAGTTATTCATTGCCATAAATAATCATGCATATATGAAGGGTCAGGTAGCACTGGAGCTCCCCACAACATTGACAATACCATGTTGTCGAGCCGAGCAAGAGCGGGTCCCCTAAATATAAATGTGGATTGTTAATGAAGCCCTGAAGCAAAAACAACTATAGAAAAAATCCTCCAAAACGTTGGTCAAATGACCTTTAGACGGGTTCAAAAAGAACGAAACAAAAAGTGGAAAATCTTTAGTTTTTTACCAACGTTAACTGAGAGTGCAGCTTTGATAATGAAGGCGCCCATTTTGGTTTAATTTGGCTGTGTGTAAACATATAATTTGTAAGGGCTACAGAGAGTGCGTAAGGATTCATATTTTCCAGAAAGACACAGATATAGGGAGAGAAATACATACATCAGGTAACCCATATAGAACTGCTTTAGCATGTAATTGAGGGACTCCACCAAAGCCATCACACATGAATATTAAGTTGCTTCGCTGACGTTTAATTCTCTTTTCCAATTAACCATTCTGATTTTGCACCGAATCGAACATAAAATGTGATAAGCTCGAAATGCTTTTTGAGGCCAGAAGTTACCCATCACAATTATAATAAATTGGCACTTACTCGTACGATTGCGAGCTCATTAACTATCCTTGGCAATTGTAATCTAATACAAACTATGTTTAGAAGAGTAATCAGGGTCGCCTAATCTATACGTAACATCTTTACCTCTAGTAGTACAACAAAACTAACTTAGTGGAAGATGTTATGTTACCACATAGGTCGTTTGGAGGTGATAGAATATTGATGGCAATACAGGATCGATTGCTGTCCTATTGTCAATAACCCCAAACCCGCGCCTCATTCAATTTATTCAGAGATTGTTTGTTGGAAAGACATGAATATTGTTGTGCTTCTGAAGATCTGTAATAACATCATTTACTCGCGGGATGAACCAGATTTACTCGATTACCTTCTCCCCCTGTGATTAGAATGCCTTCTAAGTGGAATCAGGGGTCGGTCCCAATTTACTTCCCCTGAGACTCTTCCCCACAGCTAATCCATTTTCGTCAAAAGTGTGTGGTCAAAACGATTTACCGAAGCTTCCCCGTCAACTGTATTCTTTTTCAGTTACCATGCAGTTATTGACACCCATCAGGATAACATCAGGATAAATCCCTATTCTCTTTCAAATACCTTGTCGCCGTCACATAAAACTTCAATATGTTGCAATACAGTATGTGTGTCGCACAGCTTTTACTATGTGTCTCAGATAGAGAATATAGAAAACATAAACCTTGTATCGCAAACATCAATGAATTGGAAACGTTTTCTCGAGAAATGCATTACAAGTTCAGAAATAGATGATGATATGGGTTTTACTCTATTTTATGAGTCGTGTTAAGCTTTCACTATGGTCTAAAAGGTTCTCACAAGTTGAATGATTTGATTGCGGCTCGTGTATCTCGGTATCATACCCGTTTTCACTGTTTCCATCCTTGATCCTAATGTATTAATCTAATTATTTCATGATAAGTAATATCGGACAGTAATATTTTGATGAAGTTTTAATTAAAGAGTACCTGGGTAACAATATCTACTGGAATCATTCCCTCATTCTTATAATTATTAGGAGACAAACAGAGAGTTAATATTTAAACTACACTTGCGGTTGATGAAACAGGGGTTACTCAAACACCATAATACCATGATAATATTGGTATTATCATCGCGATTATTTCGAGAAAAAATATCAATGAAGTCTCATCTGTGATGATTCTATATTGATATCCAGTTGTATGCTAGATAGTGATTTCTTCATTGGTAAATCTGGTTAAAAATGTCTATAATGAATACCTTATGTCGTAATTATGATACACCAATATTATTTAAAGGAGGTCCAGCAACATTATTAGAAACTAAGAACTGATAACAAGGACGATGGTCCCTGACCATAGACTGGATGGCCCTGGCTAAACTTTAATTACAAGGCAGATTTATCTGGGGGCACAGTCAATCAATAAGCTGCGACGCTTCTGTGGCTATGATTATGGGTGTTACAATACATCAGCATAACATCTATCATGATTGCCAGACCATCTGCCTTATCATTATAACCTTGTATTGTAAATTGGGTTTGAGCGACTTCGCTCTAACGATTTATCTCCGATAGACAATCAACCCTTCCTTCATGAGTCTAATACCTTGGTGACAGCCATCACCCTCCATTACTCATGTGGGTTGCAGGGAGAAATATCATTCTCACTATATGGAAAGTACGCTGTAAGGTTAACAATAATAACGAAATGCTAATGGAAGATGGCGAGTAAGACGAATCTCTTCCAAGCTTCTAGGAATAGAATGGGGTATTTCCAGCAGCTAAAAATTAAATATTCCCTTAGATTGTCTGTCCCAAAAGCAACAGCATCCTCAGCCAATGAAACTAAAATATCTATAGGCATGAGAATCAATCGAAATTGAAGGCAGCATCTTGGAGCTTAGGGAAATTTCATATCCTGGATCTGACATAAATTTAACGAACGCATTTAGAATCATGGTGAGAAATACAAGCACAGCTTAATTTCGTATGCAAATATAATTCTACCAAACATTAGCATGCATAGCTCGAGGGATTCCCAATTGCCCCTATTTCTTTCACTGCAAAATTTCATCTACGCGCCTATCTTGCTCTCACGATTGACTATTATAGTGTTCATGGCTTACATGCTCTCCCCATGGATGCCTTTTTAGCGCTGACATATTGCAGGGCCTTTTTTATTCCATTCGTTCCGGTTTTTCATACGAATAAGTTAATGGCTAGACATTGCTCTACCGTTGACACTTACACTTGGGTCTTGATTTCGCAGGAAAAGCATTCACACGAAGTGGCGCTTGGCGGATATGGACAGTGTGGTCTGTGCCTGCAGTAGAGTATGACTATCGGCCGAAAAGGTTTTATGAAAAGACCTCAGGGCAAATACTCCCGCAAATGCGCGGGCGCTGTATAAGCCTGCGTCTATACCTATATTTATTGCACAAACTAGATCACTTGCCAACTATGCAGCTTGAATTCCAGTCCTTGTAAACAGTAACATCAATGCGACAGAGCACGTGCATCACATATTTACTTATGAGGATCCACGATCCGCGCGCCATAGGCCGTCTCGGTGATTTGGTACGAAAATCAAGCTTCATGATCTGATTTATAGCGTTTGCTGTCTCCATATTACGTTGCACTATGTATATATGTAACCATCGGCGTTCTCTTGCCCAACTTGGTTCTGCATACATGTGTAGTATAGATCATCTGCCCTTATCTACTGGTTTAGCTAGGCTATACCTCGCACTGAGGGCTTAGATATATATAAATAGCGAATCGATTCTCTATCCTCTTTTGTATTGGAGTTAGAGAGGTATTCCTGAGATATCTGATTATCAATGTCTAAGTCAATCAATAACAGACACATTTATCAATAACAAAAATGATATATTGTCTTTCTTTTGGCCCAAGAGACGAATTAACAAGGTGGAAAGAGAAAAGAAATTTCACCATCATAGTTACGTCCGTGCTTGTGCAGCAAAGTTGGCCGGACGGTCATATTTCAAATTCTATACTTTTAGCTGTACACTTTTCTATAGAATATACTATTCAGCGAGTAAACCAGTTTCACGTCGATCTATGTGGGTTATTTGTACCCATTCACTGGTCATTAGAAATAATGAAACCTTTTTTCCTCGATCAAAGAGAAAACTTAGAGAAAACGGACAACACAAAGCGCAAATATTTATTCCAAAGTCTATAGTGTATTCAGGCCTTTGGCTTGGAGGTTGTACACTGGCGACAGTGGCTGTGGTGCTTACTGATCAGGTCAATGGGCAATGATGGCCAATCGAGAGCCGGCTGAGGTGGATTGGAAGTGTTAACTCCGAATCACCCTGCAATAAGAGGAGACCACCGCTCCTGGCAAGACAGTGATATAGGTTTGGTGTATAGGCCCGCCAGAGAGATTTTAACTCTTCGGGGCACAAATTTTCTCAACATCTCTCAAGATATATATAAATCCAGTGCTGTCATTGAAAGTGTATCATATATATCAAAACGCAATGCACCTATTAGAGAATGAAGGTAAGATATTGATTTGGATGTTCCTCTAACAAAATAGGTGATAACCTACTCATTTGAAATTCCAAGTATAAATTATCAAAAATGCGACAATAATTATTGATTTAAGAAAATATAAATAATGAATATGGGTGAGGAGGCATGCAGGTGTGTCATCTGGGTATGAAAAACATCTTCCAGCACCTTTTTGACTGCAATTCTCTCGAAACACCTCGGACTTAAAGTGTCAAGGTAACATTGAGAGTGTCCTGCTGGCCCCTGCGTGTTCTGTGGTACATACGCATGCCAATCTCCAAAATTGGACGTTGCGTGCAGCACCCTCATCTAAAGCATCCGCCAATTTAGTAGGCTTGTAATTTGGGTTAGACCCAAGGGATGTATCCCGCCAAAATTGCTCCTGATATTTCCGCAACAGGAAGGATGTCCGCTGTGAATAGACAGATCAGACAACGTAAGTAACACACCCTCGACCAACACATTTCCCCTGATTAATTTCACTGCAACATTGTCGGGGTGATAGCGTCTGGTCTCGGGAATTACAATATCTTAGGTCGTAGTGGTGGTGGTGAGAGGGGCAGGGCGGGGGAGGGGGAGTGGAGGGGGGAGGAGGAGGGGGAGCGGGGAGGAGGAGGGGGAGGGGGAGGGGGGAGTGGGAGTGGGAGGGGTGATGCTGTTCAATAATCCATTAGATAATCGATAATTTATCAATATTCAATTATACACACGTGAGGCGGACTTGCCAAAACTGATCTAAACGCAGCATTACAGACATCTTAATCAAGGATGAATAAATAATGGTTAAGAATACGATTACCAACAGTATTTAGCTACACATGAGATCAAAACAGACAGATCGTAACAATTTCACAGATAACATTAAAAATGTTGAAATATTGATGAGCGTGAGGATTAACGAACATCTACTGCTATGGCTAGATTTGAATAGGATTACCCGACCGTTCGTCGACCTGTTGCCATACTGCACTCAGGTAACATAGGTAAAAAACTAAAGATTTTCTACATTTTGTTCCGTTCTTTTCCAGCCCATCTACAATTAAGATATTTGACCAAAGTTCTGGAGGATTTTGTCTGGTTGTTTTTACTACAGGGCTTTATAAAAAGTCCACATTTATCAAATTATAATGAATATTTTGTTTTGAGATTTTGTTGTCGTAAAAGCTGAGAATGCAGCTTTAAAGCACCCTCCCCTAACTTTACGACGTGCCGTTGGATGTCGCTGGGGTATTCCATTTCAAAACGGCTTAGCGCCATGGTTCCTATTTCCTGTGTTTATCTTCTCGTTTGAATTGCGACCTTCTTTTGTATTGCCGCCTGCTGTTGCATAAATGATATTGACCCTCAGGTTAGTTCTCCTTTAATCAGAAGCCGTACGCGACACGCTAATTCCCTGACCTCTAACCCATGGTGTAATTATTCAAAGCGGTTTTGCCACTCAAAAACACTTTTTGCGATATCATTTTGTATTTTATGAATTGGCATGTATAGTGCTGGATCCCTAAAACATGTATAAATGAGGGCCGGGAGGAAAAGCAAGTCGTCTTCACTAATTACTTGTGTAGAAAGGTATTTGAATAGTCTATAAGAATACTTGGGTGAAGAAGAAGGCTGCCAGTTATATGGCATGGGAGGCCGATTATCGATAACAGGCAGGAGAGAAATTATTAAAGTGATTTGTGCAGCGCCAGTCGCTCTTTCTTTAATCAGCATGATTCCCTCAGTCTCATGTAGTCAAACAATAATTTGCCTCTCGTACAATACAATAACCAACTGAGAGTTCTAGTTAAAATAATTGGACTTTAAATTGTTCACGGGCGGTGAACAGTTCACATATAAAGTCAAAGAGATAAAGGTACACGAGAATTCTTAGTTCTTCATACATATTGCAAGACGGTACGCCCTGCAGAGCACCAGTGAGGAAAATCATGCGAATGCTCTGTTAATTAAAAACTCCCTACAATTGAACTCGAATGGTTATATTACTGTGTAAAAGACAATTATAGATCTATATGTTCGTTAAAAATGTTGCCTTATATATTATTATATAGACAGCACATTTCTTGAGAAGACGCCAACAACGGATTGAGCAGAGATATGACACGCCCTTTCAGCATAACAAAAAATAAATGTACACGATTTTCAAAAGAAGAGAACACAGAACTTTACGCTGTAGCTTGTCTCGTCATCCCTTTCTTTATTAATCACTCAATTACGATGTGCTTTGTTTGGAAGGTGTACGCAGGTTGTTAGAATCTGCCCACTTCTATTGAAGAAGATTAAGTAAAACATGGTGCTGAACAGTCATTAGTGTGTAATGAGCTTGCATGCTGCTGTGTTACTACCTCTAAGACAGTTATTAAGTGCTATTGAATATTTGAGAAAGGGGGTTTAATGAGTCAAACTAGTACACGCCTTTCAGAAACTGGTCTTATATTACATCAGAAGGAGAGGACTCGCGCTATATAGGATCTGAGATTTTAAGGGGGAATGAAGTAAGAGCATTAGACGGAACTTTTCCTGTTTGTGCCAGAAGGTTCTTGCCTTTATCTGACATAAATAGCACTGACTATTTGTACCACATTTTGCGCTGATTCATTGTAAAATAAGATGGACCCAACTCTCTATCCATTTCCCACATAACTCTTTAGTGAAATACGCACTATGCGTAACTCACTCTAGATACGTTGTTTTCAGAGCAATGCGTGTACATACATAATATTTATATAGTATTCCATAAGACATTGATGTAAGGACTGTGGTGATTGCATACGTTTGCATTTCTTATTCACTATCTTAGAATTAAGATAATCTCCACTGACATTCTCCTGTCGTTTCTACCCCATAGGATTGCAAATTGCAATTGCGAATTAGAAATATTAGGTGATGTGTTACGTTGTCGGGAAATTAATATTCAAATTCAAGATGGGATCCTTCTCAAACATTTATGGATATGATATTGCAATTAACGTTATTTAGCTCTTTGAAGTTTATTCAATCCCGGTTATGAGTTAATATCACGCTATTAAAATGTTTCAAATGTAATCTTTAATTTATTAGTCTCTCATGAATTTCGTTCGACATCTAGGCCGGCACGAATTATATTTGATATCGGACCAGCTGCTTAATATTTGCTTCATTTGTTTCCTGTTTGTTAGTCACGATGAAGCTGAGTTTAATATTTACCTTAACGACCGGGGCAAATTGAAATTTCGGAATTCAAGACTGACACATTAAAATTAACAATGGAAAGCAATTGATGAAAGACATCAAGTCATTTAACATAGAAATGTATTGATACAAAGTATGATTTTTCGCATTGCCGGTAAGGCAATCCTTCATGTATAGCTTATAAGCGAACTAATCGTTCCTAATGTCCTCTTATCGCGAGTAAATTTCAATTTGAATCATATAAATGTTAGCCGAGGTTTGAATAAAGGCATTGCCGTCTGTAAAAGGTCCGAGCACTAGAATTTGAAAATGTCATTTGCAAACGCATTTGGGCAATTGGCAGAGAACAAATAACGTTTTTCCTCTGATTAATTGCATCTATTTTTCATTTAGAGGTCATACTTCACGTAAGATTCTTGGACACATCTGACCTTTCATCGAGACCTTTGAAAAGGGGGTGAATTCATATCCCTAACGTGGTTCCCTATACGCAAGTATTAAGTTTACATATAGTATGGAGGACGGTAGGCGCCGACGGTCTCTATAACAAAGCACTGCACTGCTGAAGTAAATGGCATTTCTATTTGGAGAGCTTTGCAAGCCTTACCAGAGGCTCGTTCTATGGGAATAGCTTGCTCGTGTCTCTCCACACATTAGTAAGGCCATCAGAAGGAATCCAACACGGTCTACAAGGAAACCATTCAAAACCAGACTTTCTCACATGTCCCCGCCCCCAACAGAATGTCCCTCAGTGAAACCTCGACGGTAGACTACCACAAGCCTGTCCAGACCTGTAGGTGTCGACATGTATATTGATAAGGTCACCTTGCGCCGCCTCAGTGGCCCACCCTTTCTTTCTAAGCGCCCATTTAAGGATTATTCTCATATATTCGAGTAATTTACACCCATTCACCACTGAATCGTTTTGAGTAGATAAAAGCCTCTGATACATGAGGGAGTAAAGCATTTACTTCGGCAATACATCATGAAATCATTAGGTTTAAATATCACTTGTGGTATAAAATGGTTCCACGCCTACGTTCTCGGCGATCAGCAACACCACAAGCGTTTTCATAGCTTCAATATGTTTCAAGCTATACATGTTTTATGTTTCAACCTATCTTAAGAAAGGGGGACACTTTTAAATACTAGGCTAGCTCAGCTAAGATGACTGAGAAAAATGTATAATGTTTAATGTTTTCAGCAGAATACATATATTTAAAATAAACCTTCTAAAACCTCTTATGTGGATTGTGATACATGATTTTATCATAACTGTACACGTTATTACCATTCTGAAGAATAACATAGCCCGTTTTGAAATTGTGTCACCCAGTTCTCGAATCCTTATTTATCCCAAAATATTGAGTTATAAATCTGATTGCACATTTGTCTGACCCAGGCTAATCATAGGAGAATCATAATTTGAGAAAGAAAAATCAACCCAATTCCTTTACCAGTTTCTAATGGTTTTATTGTAATTTGGTTTTATTTCAATCGTTATTTCAGATAACCCTCGGGCTTCTTCATGTTCTACCTTATTTAAGGCGTAGCCTCTCGGTTTTCCGCCGTGCACCTCGCCAATGGAATGCTACACTTACTGTCATTGCCAGCTGGTATTAATAAATTAAGGCATACTCCCAAGACTTGGAGAAAACCATGCCTCAGGACATCTTCTTTATAAAATTGAAAATGTTAACGATGTGATGTGTATCAAACACGTCGTTTGATTAAGATGTAAATCTAATTATCCTAGAGTGGTGCTTCTACCCGTATTATCTCCTTATGGATTTATGTAGCAGGATGTAGCAGAAAGGAGTTCTACCTATTCTTTGTGTCAATTCGCAAGATCCTTAAGGGGGTATCAAACCTACCCGATGTATCAGGGTAAAAAAGGACCCTGATGCGATAGTGTTAATACAGTTAATGTCAAAATGATATCACTACAAAGAACCAAATTCTGTTACAATTCCCTTACAATTTCGCTACAATTACCACGAGTTAGGTCTCATGATACATGATAATTATTCTAATCTATTTTCCAGTATGGCTTATGAATAATTACAGGAAATGTGGCTGCTTCTGCTTTACAACTCTTCCAACTAGTAATTAATAAAACAAAATAAAAAAGCTTTCAAACCTAGCTATCCTACTTTTTAATTATTCCTTTGGGTATGATAACAACATTCATTCATTTCTTAATTGATTTGGAAATAAAAAATGTCTGGAGTTCTATAAATTGTATGATGCATTGATTTAGGCACAGATTCTTACCAAATGTATAGTTCTCAGCGTTAGCTCTAACAAGAATGATACTTCGGCCAAGAAAATGTCAATAGTCTGATGTGCTTGTTCCCGAACAGAAGGTCGTATTTTAGCTGTGTCTAGAAGTTTTCCTAGATCGCATAAATAACCTTTGAGAAAACTGCGGAGCAGCTACCGTGAAGGAATACGTAAAGGAATAAGTTCAATAATCTTGTGATTTAAGTAATATTTAATTGTGCGTCAACATAATTAATTGCGATGAGTATAATGTACCCTGCCATGGCAAGAGTATAGGCATCCTAACAATTAGTCTGGCCATGTGGTATAGCGTAGTATTTGTGCCGATGTGAAAAACTAACATCCTTACATTTAACACTTGAAAGGATAGAGAGTTAAAAGGCAAATTGCTTAGACTAATAATATTTGTGACCATCAATTGAGAAAACGAATCAAGTTCAATAAAACGTTAAAAGATCATGAGCATCAATGCTATAAACACAAATTAAATGCAGCAAGATTCTACTGGAACATATTCTTTGTAATGTGTCATTGCTCTTTAACGCTTTATTAGTGCAATTTCCCTCATGGAAGCGAACAATTGTATAAGATGAACTATTTAACATGCTTTCGTCTTGTCTTCTTGAAAAGTTATGCCTTTTCAAGATCACAAGGCAATGTACATGTATGTGTGTGTTGCCCTTCCAGAGAGGCAATATTACAATGGTTACTATATAGAAAAATGAATGAAGGGGTATTTATGATAATAAGTCGGAGGAAATGCCACTCACTTGCGGAAAGCAATGAAGAGTGTTTCCTCTCATGACAGTGCCAAGCAATGGCGTTTGCAATAAGTACATCTCATAATTTGCGTTCTAATGGCAGGATGGAAATTACAACGAACAGATCGAGGCGTGCATGTGGGAGGAGATCGGTCGGGGAGATTAGTAATTAGTATCGAGTACCTCCTGGCTGGTTGTTAATGCCAGATGGCATTGCCTCTCCCTACTAAGTGCAAGCCTATGTGTAGATTACTGAGAGTACTGGTACCAATTCGCCATTCCCTCATCCCCTTGCTACCTACTATATATTGCATATAATATGTATATATAGCATAATATATGTGGATTTGCCTTATGCCACTATTCGATCGCCAGACATAATTATGAAGTTGTCATCAAGGCTGGATTTTCTATTTATGGTGATATGATGTTCAGACACAGAGACCAAAGGCAGGAATGTGGTTGGGTCTGGATACAGCAAAGAGAGCATTCATAGCCGCACAAAGAATGGTCTGTCTCACCTGCATCTATTCATTGTTTAGATGATAAAGCGGACCAATCTCGCATCTATCCAATCCAAAAATATGTTGCTTGTTGAACGAATAAGGCATAATCGATTCTGCCCAATAATACATCGAGGGATAAAACACCAGTGTTAACACAGATCTATGTGGCACGCTTTAAAAAAGGTCGGCCACGCCAAAGATATTGACTAAAATTGTTCAATGTTCCAAAGTATTTAGCTATCGTTGGATGCAGGCTCGCCCCAAAACAATGGAAATGGTGAATTTAAGGAAACTGGAACTATACGGTGTCGTCCCCTGTTAGAGTCCCTTGGGCTTTCGGGATTCATTTGCAACAGGAGAAGCATAGAGAGGGCTTCTGCTAACTCAATTTAGAACCGTCCATAGGAAATGATTGTGGTGGCCAACACAAATAGGCAGTGCATGCGGGTACTCTCAGGTGGGCAAACCAACAAGGGAACAATGAGATGCCTTCGATCATATTTTCATAAATTATTTTTCATTAATGATATAATGGAGATGATGCATGGTTTCTCCATTCGACCTCATTTCTTGAGTGATAGCCTATAGTGAAACTGCCCCCCCCTCCCCCCCCCCACACACTTCTGTATTGCACTAACATGTACAAAGAGAATCACAAACCTGACTTTTTGTCAGTTCTTTTAGTGTGTGTGCCAGAACAAAATGGCAACAACTGAAGGAGAACTGTAATTTGAATAACGCGCTACCAATACATTGAAAACAGATAAATATATATATATGCCACTGGGGTTTGTTTAATATCTTTTTACCATGAATAGTTCACCTCATACAGATGGTCTCCTCTATAGTGACTGGGGTTAGGTACAATATAGATATATATATGAAACAACGAACAATATAAATTTGCGACTATTATATCGGAGTAAAGTTTTAAGACGAGTATTCCATACTCCTTGATCTATAGTCATATTGACTTTGCAGTGCAGTGCATGCGTTGTGAATAATGATATAGCTTTCAGAAATAGATCAAAGTCTCACCAAGCAGTTGTAGTTTTATAAAGTGAACGAGTCGATTAACGTTATCTTTGCGTCTTTTGTTCGTTAAATAAATGTCACTAATATAATTCTAAAATGCATAGCAATGCCATTGATAAAAAGGAAATATCAAGGGTTATCATCTTATTGCTGACAATCGGCCAGACACTATAAGCTCTATTTTCGCAGTGTTTTTGTAATTGGTGTTACTAATACCACTGCTCCAATTACAGTGAAATCAAAATCTTCTAACACGACCCCACATTTCTCAGTGATTCGGGGTCTGATTCTCATTATGAGGAATTATATATATATATATAGCTGATTTGGCGTTTCGCATTTCCTTGATAAACTAACTAAACGGTAAAATATCCACCATGGCAATGGCGTCCATGGGAACACGTGTTCATCTCTCAAGAGAAATTGACTTACTAAAAAATTTAATTCGCTTGCCGGATGACCATCTAGCTTGATAGAAAAATGATTGCAACGCTTGCAGGATAAAAGAATGCATTATACATATACATCGGAACTGATGTGGGGTTATCTCATATGGTTTGATTTGATATCGATTTGAGAACATTGTATTCAATACCTCGATTGCTGTAAGGGGCCGATTCTCCGGCATTTTGCTACTATACAGTGCGTGTGTTAGTAGTATAGTGGGCCCCCGTTGCATAACAATCTGAGAGCTCAATATTAACACTGAAAAAGCTACTCGCAGATTGTTATGCAACGGGGGCATGTCACTTCTGTCATTGACTGGAAGTGATACACTACTATTTATTCAGTTCTTTGTGGTAGTTTTTGCGTTGTTTGTTTAACTGTAATTGTTAAAGCAGTGCTGGTTTAAAGAAAAGAATGCTTGGCAATCAAGCGTTATTTACTAGGTTTACCACACAAATTCAAGTACATGTACACGATGTTCCGTTTTAGATTAGTAAAGACATATAAAAGAGTACCTCTATATATATCATCTTGCTTATAGTTGGCACTCGTCTCTAACGACACATGATTTGCTTGTCGTCAATTTCATAAAAACTAATGAGGCTTCATTCCCGGGAGTAGACACATATATTATCCTAAGCTGGCCGTTAATAGTCCTGGTATATAATATACGATGTAGAAATGGATTCATCAAGCGCCACAGTTTATGTAATTAAGGATTCTATTAAGAGTGAGAAGTCCATTAGACCGATGTAATGCTTAAAGATTTTCCCGTAAGACACATGCATATTGTCCTTCATGCTATAGTTGTCTTAAGCTACTATTGAATGTTGCAATACGCTACCCTTCGTCTTACCATCACGTCCCCAAACGGTACCTCATTGCAGCCCCTGCAAACAATTCATTTTTACATAGATTGATAGAGCAGACATAGAGTCTGTAGATGTAAAGACAATGTTTTCTTTATGATAAGGGTTATTATTGTAATGCCGCTTTGTTCCGCTGTGATCATACTTTGGTTTAATAAAAGGGAGATGACTATCGGGATAATCCACTGGGAGGAACTTTCTTTTGTGTGCCTGATAGATTCACGTTGCCCACTTATCCTGGCTGATACGAGTGTGTCCGAGTTCAAAGCGGGGATCGTAAGAAATGAATATCAGTATTCTGATGGAGGTCTTAGGGATCATATCAAAGATTGTACAACCGGTATATGAATATATAAAAAATACTCTCATCTTAAATTTCGTCGCGCTCATATTCTAACTAGGGGCGAAATGTACTACCCTCTGGAATGATATTAGGGACAACAGGAGGAGAACGAAATGTACATGTATACAGTCTTCGTTTTTGGATTAATTTAGTATTTCAACATTCCCCATTCAGCCACGTAGAGTCAATACCATGGTGCCCATATTTCGGCCTTTCCTGATGGGCCAAACATGCTCATAGTAAAAGTTCAACATTAAAAACAGTTAATTGAACGATTTCTATGATATAGAGAGAATAGAACAGCTAGAATAGAATTTGAGTATTTGATTATATTTGTATTTATATCTTCATTCGGATCCACTACAACAGTGCAGTATTTCCCTTTTGTTTCATCTTGTCCATGGATATGATACTGTGCCTGTTTTCGTGAGGCTTCCATTCCCCAATAAAACTCAAAATAATGTATAAATATGTAGGGCAACAAATATATAGGGGGCGAACTCGCGACCCAGGGCTTCCTAATCGAAACCCTCCTGGCTCGTGGCGAGAGATATTTTGGCTATAAACATTGCGTAAATATAGGAGAGATGGGCTTTATAAGCATACGACGCTTGGTTGCGCCATTGCTGTCTATCAAGACACAGGATCTTATTACCCTACCGTTTCAATGACCTCAAGAGCAACTCTCATCTGGCCTAGGGACAAAGCGAGTGGACTGTGGTGAGCTCTCTGACCCTAACTCCAGTGATTTCTATGAGTGAGGTCGCCTCGCTGTCGGGGTCATCTCCACAACCGTCCTGCATTCCATATTATCGGGGACCCCTACGGTAATAAGAAATGTCTGTATTTACTTTTTTCATGGGCTGAATCACTGGAGTGAAAAAACACCCATCCCACATCCTTCCACCAACCTTTCATTTCGTGCATAATGTGGCAGGGAGGTGCTGCACCCGTTTTTTATAAGTATTTGCTTCTTTTGAGAAAAATACAATTGTATTGGTATTCGGGGTGATTTCGGGGAGATATACAATTGGTTTACTAAGTTTTCATGTTTTTAAACTTCTGATATCAGTTATGGAAATAGTCTTATGTATCTGTGTTCTTATTTTACCACGAGGGCATCGTGATCACTGGGAACTACCGGATCTTTTGCGAGTTGTAGCGGTCAATAGTTCATTTGGTCTTATTTTCCAACCTTCACGCCCAAATCAATAGTGCCATTAATCTGTCATGAACGTACATGAAAAAGGCCGTTTCCCATACGACACAGCATCAACTTAGAATCTAATTCTGATAAAAGGTTCAAATATATAACGTTCCCGCCATTACATGAAGGTTGCGATATGTGTGCGAGTCACCAAAATAATCGTAATTATACAATCAGATCTCACCAGTTCTTCAATGGCGTTGTTATTGCAGTATGTCGTTGCACACACTAATGACCATAGGGGATGTGCACATACAAATGTGTAATGACCCTAGGTTTGTGTTGGGGAGGAGAAGTTCTAGTGTTGCTAATCTGGTCAAGCTGATATGAAAAGTCTAGGTAAATTGATATGTCTATATACAAAGGTGTAGTAAATAAAGAAGCAACCAACAAGTAAGGATATAGTAGTAATATAATAGCTGTTATACAAAGGTTCCATCTGATGTTAAAATATTCTAAACACAATGTGCGTAAAGCACGTAAAGAAGAGGTCCTGAGTATGCTAGGTAAAATACATAAAGAGCCTGGATAAATAAAGAATTAAAAAAAAATCTACCTATACGATATAGTGAGTAGTATAGGTAAATTGGACATTGTGTAAGGTATCACACTACCCTCCGCCGGTTTTAAAAGTAATTTATAATTATGATTACTGAATGTCGTAAAACACTTCCTACACAATAATACAATGATACATTTCTACTTTATACGTCCGTAAAGGAATATTTTAGACGCAATACTTCTGAAAAATAGCAAATCCTAGACATAATAGCAACGTTTCAAAGAGGTAACAGAATCAAATCAGGAAATACAAGAGCAGGCATCAAAACAGAGCATATTGAAACTTCGTAGACATTTGGTAAAATTATATGTCGATATACAAGGTTGTAATAAATAAAGAAGTAAGAGAGCAGAATGAAGTCTTCAGAGTTCACTTGGAGGGTGTCTTGAAACATGATGTTTATGGACCTATTTTGGTGGAAAGCCCTATAATACAGGAACGAATGTTTGGAGCAGGGTTTCGAGGATATAATTCTCGAACTGATACAGACAGTGTTTTACCCAGAGGCTGATTACATTATTGGCTAGGTTGGTATGCAAGCTAGACAAGAGCTTTTCGAACCTGGCTGTTCAAAAAGGACAATCTATTCAGTGACGTCAACTAGTTCTATATTTGTTTTATTCCCAACAGAACACTCGGGTTTCTGCTACTTTTCACTATCAATAGCAAATTAGGAGAATCCAATATATGGAAATGTTGGCAACATCGATCTGTGAACTAGTAAGAGGGCAGGAAAGGTAGATCCAACGAGTGATCCTATACTTATAATACTATTACTGAAATGTCTTCACGGGGCTAAGGCAAGTGATTTACTCCTAAACGTGGACTAAATGTTGTCACTTTCAGGTTAAAGTCAAGGAGATCCGGACATAAAGGGCCAGCTGGAGAGTTGGTAAAAAGGCCATTATCAGCCAAGACCTTATCGAGTTTCCTTTCCAAAGGTGACGTCCTGCCCGTCCCTGTGAATAGAACCCTTTAATAGTGATTCGCACCCATCTGGTCTGCGGTGGTCATTCGGGACACCAGCCACATAAATGGATTTTTAGTTAGTGCTGGGTCAAGGAAGATTTCAATGGGTAGCTAATGGGCGATGGCAGATGGACTTGACAGAACCCTCTGTCCTAGGTAATTGAAGTACTGAAGGTCCTCTGAGGGATTTTTCCATTCCATAGAAGGAGTGCCTGGTATCCAGGTTTCACACCACATCCCCTGACCTTCTCCTATCCGCGTAAGGACAGAGATGTTCGTGAACAGCTCCGGGAAACGCCACGAGCCATTAATTCTTAAATAATGAAAACATAAAATGAATCTGCTCCGATAAATAGAGCTAATGGCTCAAGTAATTGTCCAGTAAAGTCATCTATTTCTTTAATGAAAGGGTACAGCCTGTTGGATAAAATCAGTATAAGTTTTGCACCATCACTTTAGTTTCAAAGCCATGAAATTCCTTTCCATATATCGACGGCTGGAGTGAGTCAACCGTGTTATTTATAATAATTATATTCTATTTTTTTTTAAATTTAGACAGTAAATACATTTCATGGCTTCGCCGTCAGGCGGTCATCCTACCACCTGGAAAAAGAAACCTTAATATATTTGTATTTGTTTGAAAATATCCTTTTTGTCCTGTTTGACTGACTGCTAATATTTAGTTATATTCAGGATTCAACCTGGGTCTGAACCCTTAAGTTGTATATACAAATACAGGGGCTAACTTCATATGTAGCGCTCTTATCCCTACAACTCTTACCTAAGGATGCCCAAACATTAAAGCCCTTAATAATTAAAGTTGCTTGTTACAAAGCGTTCAGCATAACTATGAAAATATGACAAATTCTACAATAATGACGTACAACAATACTAAGTTCACGAATATGAACATCAGTCACGCTCTTTTCTGACTGGGTTAATGTTCTCAGAGGATGCATCTCGTTTTATACCGTGCGAAAACCTGGCATAACAAACTAAAGAACCCCAATCGGTCTAGTCGAAGCGCAATCGCAGGATTATCAAGAAGGAATCCTCTTATAAATTCGGCTTAAACTTCGTTCTATCTTTGGAGTAGGCGGTGATTTAGTATAGAGAGACGTCTACCTACCTTTTATTTTCGGCATATTCCCCTTTAAATATTTACACCGGGAAGGTGTGACACTAATAGACCATCAATCTCGCGATTATCTTGTCGCTGACCTTAGTTTCAGTGATGCACGGCATACCTTATAGAGGGGAGGAACCTGACAAGTATATAAACTGCTCAACCGTCGCCTAAATCCGATGTATAAATAACGCCTTCGTACTAATTGGGAGTTAGGCTAACTGTTATCAGGATGACTGCGAGCATCCCCTCACTCCATATATCATGTGTTCAAAAGTTTTATTTTTCGCACCCTGTGACAACAACAGCAAGACACTTTAAATTGTTTTCTCTTGAATCGGGATTGGAAGATGGAATGGATTTTCTCAATGGAAACATGCGCTTCAATTCCCCGACTTCATTTTGGTATCCAGCAGAAATATAATTCCCATGTCGTGTTCTTATGAAGTGATGGGCTTTCTCTGTAAAACAACCACTGAACCAGAAAAAAATTAACCTAGGGCTTCTTCAGCAACCTTTCTTTCACAGCCCCAGCAGACTGACAGGAGTGGGATTGCGATGGGGTTATCTAACTTCTCCTCTTTAATTGAACACAGGTTTCTTCCGACGCTTTGGGATAAATGTAAAAAATCATTAAATTTCATGAAGGGATAGGAACTTGGTGGTTCTTATCACCCTCGACGACCAGCTGCAGGATCCCAGAACTAATTCAGAAAATCTCGAATGGCCCATGTAATGGAGCTCAAGATTGCTTTTCTTGTAAGGCACAATTTTAGACTCTACTTGCATTTATTTCTACCTGTTCAACTGTTAACACGTACCTCCAGGGAGGTCATAACATGCCTCCAGCCATGAAAGGGGTTGGAAAGACGTTTAATAACATTCGTAATGAAAACGGCTTGGTTAGATAACAGTTCAAGGGTTGTACTCAATTAAGCTCATTGAAGTTTGGGTAGATTATGATCATGGTCTTTGATATTTGTAACTATCAACATGCAAGCATTTTTCACTTCAACTGAATAAAAAGAAGGGCTACAATTGACATGTTTTCTCTGTTATCAAAGTTTCATTGATTTTTGTGACATACTGCATGAAAACAATGAAGCAATTACACATAGATATACAGGTCTGCGTATAAAAGCATTGATTGGGTTTGAAGTCGTTTGCCTTCCTAGGTGTCATCATCGGAAATACTGCCATTTCACTTACACATGTATTTACCTATTTATAGTCTTTTCTCAAAGTTAGCTGATGAAAGATTCTTTTGCAGAATTTAAGGTGCAAAATGAACGCATGGTGTTGATAGAGCGTAACAATGGTGTCTGTAATCCAGTATCAAACATTCAGAATACTATAGAACAATTTTATTTTGAAATCATTTCTCTGGAAACCGAATTCATGCATTCTCACTTTTTAATCTTCCTCTGGAAATCCTATTACAGTGTTAGTTTCAGCTCGAGGTTTGAATTTAGCTGTTGGGCTTGGTTAATATGACAATTCTTTTAAGATCTTTTTGATGAAAACCTTCGGGCCATGAAATGGTGTTGCACCTATTGCCTCCGGGAAAACCCCCTTTAGTTCCATGTGGATGATTAGATAGGCAGTAATTCCGAATAAAATGAGGTTTGACTGCCGCAGAAATATTGGATTTAAATCTTGGTAATTTTCTATAGTTGATAAGGGACTAATCTAATCGTGGGACGAGAATGATATCACATCCTATGCCAAATTACCGCAACCAATAAACGACAATTTTGATATAGGATTCGGTTGAACCAACTGAAGATTCTTTAAATAGGGAGAATAACCTACGACTCTGCGCCCATTTGCGCCTTTATGGATGCTTACATTTTCTACGTTGTCAACGGTCCCTTTAACGCGTCGAAAGCTGCTTCTTGAGCTTTCAATATATCATAGTCCTAGATGCACATGAATGAAGTTTTATGCTTTCGCCTCCTTCGCATCGCTGATATCTACAACGGAAATAGCTATTTGTGGTTTCCATCGTATCGGGGAAAAAACAATCCTAGGTATTGAATTTTTTTTCTGACATGTGTACATAAAATCATTTCTATTTAGATTCGTTATTTACTTTTCCGGCACAAGGAAACTGTTACAATATTCAGTCCGTATTAGATGTATGGAAAGCATAAAATTCGAAGGGTTATTAAAGGTCATTACCGATTGAGAATCTTATATTATACCACGATCGGGGGTTGTACACGCTGCAAATGAGTGGATACCTGCTATTGTGTTTTGTTGATTGGATCCACGCGTGAAAATATTACCCTTTTTTAGCCTAAATGTAAGAAGGTTCGCTCGCTCATGACGTCACACCCATTTGTGACGTCATATGCCGTACGTTTCGTCGTAGATTAGCCAATCAGTAGTACCCTTGTCTAGCACTTTGATATCAAAAAACCAATATGGCGGATCATTAAAGTGAAGCGAGGTAAATAAATAGTTTGTTTATTGATTTATTGTACAATATGAGATCGTGGTATAAAAATAGGATGTAACTTGGTTAGTTTCTGACTTACTGTACACGTTGCCCACTCGTTTTTTTCGGCCAGGGATTTCGAAAAAAAACTTGTGGGCAACGTGTACAGTAAGTCAGAAACCAACCTCGTTACATCCTATCATAAGATATTATGTTGTGAATTCCTTTAAAACAACTTATTGACTTAGTGTTTTCTGGCGGGCTCTTGAAGAGTAAATAACATATGTTTGTGCATACGGTCATGTAACCCTTGTAACAAACGTAGCAGCTTATATCCACGGATATTGGTGAAATTAACTATAAAACAGAATACCATTCCAAAATTGATTCTACTCCGTTCAACCATGCAGGAGATGGTATGCAAATTGAAGACAGATTATACTTTTGAAATTCGTTGACTCAATTCTATTGATATCTCCTGTGAGTGATATCTCGGTAGAATGAGGACCAGCAGAACAAAATCTATGCTGAAGTAAGCACATTTCCTCTTTAGAGAAAATAATCTCGTTTTCCCCCTAACGAACCTAATGCATTTCCCTTTGCAAGGGAAGTAATCAGTAGTCTATCTGATATTAATCCCAGAAGAGTATGCATTACCGGGACCGAATGTTGTGTAGCTGGCTCCTGACTCTAATAATATAGATCTACGACAGCAAATAACACGTTTAGACTCATATAACTCGTTGAGAAGTGCTTTACTGAATCTTATATTAATGACATAACACTGCCTGTCATGCATAGAGATCACTGAATCGAAGTGATTCATATACACGCTCTTAACTATATACAATAAAAATCGTTCTCCATTGCGCAGACGAATTCCTACGTGTCCATCAACTGCTTGTGTTATTTAGCAGCCATAAGTGATGCAATTTTCCAAATATTAAAACTTGAATTATATATTCAGTCACGTCCATTAAGGATGATAAAGAGGTAACGTCTTTGGCTCACGATTCAAATTCATAGCACCATAGAATTATGACTCGCTTAATTATTCGTGAATACTAGCGATGGTATGAGCTGGGGTCCGCTGATGAATCGCCTTGAGCATGTGCTGATACACTAGCTAGGCATACTTCATAATTTCCATAATTCTCAAAGGGTAAAGCGAACCGTTTCTTAATGACTATAGAGCAAAGCGACAGAAGCTAGCTGATAGCCGGGGGATCAAAAGTTCATACAGTTGCAGTTTTAGATGGTTTTTTTTTGTAAAGTGTCTTCAAGTTTTAATATCACTGACTTTATAATTGTTTCATAAAAAATGAGCTCCCACGTTGTATTACAAATGTTATGTACGCATATTGTATATCATATACTTCTTCAAAATGTGTAATTATGATGCACAGTTGTTATTGCTTTGTAACACGTAGAAACTGCTACCCAGCAGCACTCAATTAGTCATACTTATCTCACAGCTAATACTCAGCTAATACTCTTCATCCATTATTGTTACATTGTAATTATTCATCTCATAACAATTTCCAACTACTGTTAGTTCTAAGCCTTTTATTTTCCACTTTTGTAACAAATTAATTTATTGGAACGAATCAATTCAAGACTCTGAAAGGAGGCATTCATAGGAAGTCCTGTCTGTAAATCCAGAACTGACCAACCTGATTGTAATAACATCTGCAATAAAATAATTTTTGAATTAAATTGAATTGAATGTCATGGCATTCGATATTGATATTGAAATACAGCTCAATAAACCCGGTATTAATTGTTGTGATGTACAGAGTGGGTATCCACAAAACATTCTCTTCGGCGAGAAAGAATCCCAGAGTGGCCCAAAGTAATACTGCAATTGTTCTTTCAGGTGAGTCTTAGTTCCATAACGAAGCCAATATAAGCTTTGCGGAAATTGTTAAAGTTATCGTCTAACGAGGGCTAAAAAGCTAGAGGACTTCTTGTTAGGGATTGGCTCAATTATAGTAGGCGCCTGATACAGTTGAGCAACTTCAAGGGTAGGAATGACAGAATAAATTCAACCATTTTTAGGACATTCTTACATGGATGTATGTGATGTGGATGCATGGTTGTGATCTGATGAGATTTCCTTGAGATTTGTGATGTAATGGAAGACAGTGAGAAATTGATGGGTGGGATAAAATGCAGTGCTCCCGGGAAATGAACAATCTCAATAATAATGATACAAGGGCCAAGGAAGTACTGAACGAGTTCAAAAGAGGAGAGGTCGACGAAACATGGGAAAAGAGGAGGGCTGAACTGCTAACCAAAGGGCTACGGGCGAAAGTCCAACAGAACGAGGTTGTCAGACAGTACCTTCTAAACACGGGAGAAAAACAACTAGGAGAGGCTTCCAAAAACGAAGTGTGGGGCATCGGGATGACCCTGAGCCACCCCGACGTTCTAAAGATCGAGAAATGGGTCACAGAGGGTAATTTGCTAGGGAAAACCTGGGAAGCCCTCAGACAAGTACTCAACAAGAAGAAGAACGTAGAGCAACTCTACCAACCCAAAGAAAGCGATTAAACTATGACCAACTAATATAAAACCTCTTTGAACTAGACTATTCACACCATCATGTATAAGCACGACAGCATCAACTTTACCTCACTCAACGTCAACGGACTAAATAGTATTGAAAAAAGAAAATCTATGTTTTCCAATCTCAGTAAAATCAAAAAAGGTATCATTGGGTTGCAGGAAACCCATAGTACGAAAGAGGGCTTTGAAATCTGGAAAAGCCAGTGGAAATTCCACATGTGTGTAAGCCACGGTCTCTCAAATAGCAGAGGAGTGGCAATATTATTCACCAAAGATGTAAAATTCTCAAATTACTCTGAAGGTAGAGACCTTGACGGTAGAATCATATACGTAAGAACAAAAATAGAAGATGAAATATTTTTGATCATTAATACTTATATGCCAACAAGCAATTACCCAAATGACCAGGTCAAGGTATTAGGTAACATAAGAGATATCATTGAAAAATCTAATTTCGATAGATTGGTACTTTTAGGTGATTTCAACATTGACCTCGATCAAGGCGACAAGTTTAAAAACAAAGTTGTCTTGAATGATATGTTAGAAGAGCTCGATTTGGTAGACATATGTAAAATACAAGAAGATGGTAAACCGATTCATACTTGGAGAAGAGCTAATTCCAACTCCATATCAAGACTAGACTATATTTTTGTAGATAATGGTATGATTAACAGAGTCACCCAATGTCAAACCGAAATATGTGAGTCTACTGACCATAAAACGGTTACTATCAATGTGAGTACACTTTCCAACAGAAGAAGTAGTGGTTTATGGAAGTTAAATGATAAAATTCTAGAAGATCCCAATTACATATCAATGGTTAAAGACACTTTGGTAGAGGTAAACAATGAATATGGCGCTGCCCCAGCCAGAGAACGATGGGACTTGTTCAAATATATCATAAAATTAAATTCTATTACCATGTGCAAAGAGAAAGCGAGAGATAGAAACTCTGACGAAAGAATATGCAGAAAGCGGTTGAACGACCTTGATTGTCTAAAAAACATGAATGTAGTCGAATTAGAGGAATTTGAATCTCTAAAAAACAAATTAGATAGTATCGAAAGATATAAAGCCAGGGGAGCTCTTATGAGGTCAAAAGCCAACTGGCTCGTAAATGGGGAAAGGGCCTCAAAATACTTTCTCAACTTAGAAAAATGGAACGCAGAGAAAAAGGTAATAAAAACATTAATCCACAATAATGTTACGGTCTCAGAACCGAAAGAAATACTAGGTATAGGAATGAATTTTTATAAAGCCCTATATTCTAAGAAGGAACTGAGCCACCCTGACACACATAACTTCATCGAGTACGATGAGAGTAAGAAATTAAGCGACCAAGAGAAAACCTTTTTAGAGAGAAATATCTCTGAACATGAAGTTGTTTCAGCACTAAAGAGTACAAAGTCTGGCAAATCCCCAGGCACGGATGGGCTAGGTGTAGCATTCTATAAGGCGTGTTGGTCTGAGATCAAGGATCTCTTTATGGAAATGTTAAACGAGTGTATTGACAACGAAGAAATGTCTAGAGACCAATCCAGAGGAATAGTAAATGTTATACCCAAGAAAGGGGTGGACTCCAGATACATCGCTAACTGGAGACCCATAACATTACTCAACTCGGATTACAAACTAATATCCAAAGTAATAGCCAATAGACTAAATACCTTTCTTCCAAATTTAATCGACCAAGACCAACATGGGTTCGTTAAGAATAGATACATAGGTGACGCAGTAAGACGAATTGATGACACAATCTGGTGGCTGCAGGAGAATAACCAAGAGGGATTCGTTCTGTCTCTTGATTTCTCTAAAGCCTACGATAGTATTGATTGGGATTTTCTGCTCCGTTGCTTAGAATCATATAATATTAGCGAATATATCATCAAGTGGGTCAAAACCCTACTCCATAACTCCAAAGCATGCTTCAGTAATAATGGCTCAATCTCGACATGGTTCGAGATAAATAGGGGGATGAAGCAGGGGGACCCCCTTTCATCTACCCTTTTTACCCTAGTCATAGAAAAATTAGCCGAAAAGATTAGATTAAATAACGAAATCGAAGGAATTAACATTGGTACCCACCTCAGCAAACTTGTACAGTTTGCCGACGACATAACACTCACATTAAAGAACGAAAACGCCTTGATAAAAGCCTTAGAAACCATTCAAAATTTCTCTGAAGTCTCAGGCCTGAACCTAAACATCAGAAAGACTAAAGGTTTTAATATAGGCAACATCCAATGCTTAAATGACGAGATCAGAGAGATCAATTGGGTCCAAGAAATGAAAATCTTAGGCATTGTCCTAACATACCCTCGCGAGCACCTCAAAATGGTGGAAAAAAATTGTAAATCCTTGTCGGATGAAATCAAAGAGGTAGCCAATACATGGGGCAACAGAAACCTTACAATCAAAGGTAAAATTGTTATTTGCAACACATTGCTCTTGTCTAAAATACAATATGTACTATCTTGTATTACAATATGTAAAGAAACAGTCAAGGTTTTCGAAGGTACAATTCTTAATTATATCTGGAACAACGGATCCAACAAAATCGGTACCAAATGGCTCAATCAAACCATCGACAGAGGTGGCCTGGGCCTGAGATCCTTAACTAACATAATTAAAGTAAACAGATTAAGATGGGTACAAAGAGCGCTCTTAGCGCCCAACGATAAATGGTCTGATGTGTTAAGAACGATTGAGAATAGATCCATCGACGATATATTTCTGTCGAGGGAAAAAACTAGCAAACTCCACAATGAATTTTACCAAGAAATGTTTGAGGTTTGGGCTGAAGTTTATTATAACCACGGTCCTGAATCATCAGCAGAGGTTCTTAAAGAAAGAATTTGGAGAAACTCACATATCAAGTGTAATAAGAAAACTATCAATTTCAGCAGTTGGAAAGATGCTAATATCGTCCAAGTCAAAGATGTATATGACAACAATGTAAAATTTATGTCGCATGACCAACTAGAACAAAGATATGGTATTGATGTTCATTTTTATGATAGAATACAGGTAATGCATGCCATTCCAAACAAGTGGAAAAGAATGATAAATCCTCTAGAACTAAATGTTGTTGCCGAAGAAGTAATGGTGAAAATCGGCGCCACTAGAGTCAATATATTAAAATCCAACGCGAAAATATTATACGATATGTTTATTTTAGGCACCAAAATTGATATACCCAAGCTGGCTAAGTGGTCAGAAATACTCAATGTAAATGATCACCTAGACGAAGAGGAAACTTGGAAACATATCTTCCAACTACCCTATAAAATTACCATAGACGTGAGGCTACAAGCCTTACAATATAAGATCCTTCATCGCAACATTTGCTGTAATGTTAAACTCAAACACATGTCCATCAAATTGCATAACGATTGTGACTATTGTGGCAGACGTGACGATATAATGCACTTCTTCATAAGATGTAACAAGGTAGAAGTCTTTTGGAACGACATCAAGGATTGGATTTCCAATCTAATTGGGTTTAGTACAATTATAAGACAACCTTTTACCCCTCAACAGATCTTTTTCGGCCTAAGAGGTAAAGGAGTTAAAACTCAACAAATTAACTTCATCATTCTAGCAGGGAAATCTTACATCCACCGCCAAAGGCTCTTCGGAGCAAATAACATTGAATATGTACAATTCTTGCCAGAACTAAAAAAGAGGCTAGGTAGTCTAAAGATCGCAGCAGAATATAATAATACAGCCAAAAAGCTGTTCAAGCCTTGGAAATTTATATACCAACAATTGTAAAATAAACCCCCAAGGTATAAAATCATACTGCCAGTGATACATACACTAAAAGAAGAAAATGCGAAAACTATGAAAAAAATAACAAAAGAAGAAAATTCTTCAGAAAACCAAGGTCCACTTTATTGTAACACTATTTGTAACATTATTACTAGGTTAATTCTTGTGACGCAACATAGGCCTATTTCTCCCACACATATGTAGGGTTTATGGCACCTTTAAAACGCTTCGAATGCGTATTGTTTTCCTTTGTTTTTACCCATGTTTTTAATGAATAAAGATCCGATGTTGGACAAAAAAAAAAAAATAATGATACAAGGTAACCAACGAGTTAGTTAACTGTTTTATTATATAGAAATATAATATAAATAGAAAACATTGTTTAGTCATACAGTTGAATTGATTGCCATGACTACCACACGTAACTCACTAGTGACATACGCACTGTGCACAACTGACTCCAACTCTATTCGTACGTTATTCTCAGAGCAATGCATAAATCCCTGACTGTGTAAATGTAAAACTATTGTGATTGTATATTTCCGAGTTATATTTCAAAGAATGAGACATATTGCATATATATATCTAATGTGAAACTTCTGAGAAATAAAATTGTGATTTTAAAAACAAGCATTTTTTCTTTGAAAATGCTATCCGCTACATATTATGCATATAATGTTGTTATGCATATATATGTACATGCAGACTGAAACATACAATACATATGTGAGAGTATATGATTATAAGATCTAATACAAAACAATCAGTCGCTGCAGTATATATGTCAAATGGGTATTCGTGCACATACGTCTGCTTCCAAGGAAAATGTCAACGTCTTCAGATTCATTCAGCCTCTAAAACTCATGACTGCATAAAGTGGTCCTGTATTTTCTCTCAATACTATTAAGAAGGAAGACAGACGAGGGGCCTTTCTATGCAATTCATCAGCTTGCCCAATGTCTCATTATCATTGTCGACTGTCAACTGGAGGCTGTTCCAAACTGACCGATTGCTCTCATTCGAGACAACAGCTATGAGGGGAAGGAGAGTCTGGATTTATTACATTTGAGGAAGCCCGTCATATCCACCGATATATTGGAGGAAGGACCTGGGAGTTAGGATTGGCGATATCGGAAGAAATCTAGTAAGGAGATCAATGTCGCTGTCAACTATCTGTCAATGGTAATTGACAAGGTGATATATCTGAAATGACGGAGCCATTGAATGATATCACCAAATTCATATAGCTGTATCAGAGCAGACGTACCCTGGCTTGTTGGAAATGGTCAATATGGACCGTGTATCATATCGCCAATCAGTGGTATGTTTAAGACAATAATGATCTAAAAATAGCAGCCTTTTTTTAAAAATACTGAATTGATGATATATTTATATACAATGTAAATGGTGATTCTCATGAAATGGTTCCAAATGGAAAAATTACATTTTTTACATATTTTCTTTAATAGATCTTTCCTGTATTGCCACGCCTTATAATTAATGTTTGTATGCAAGCAGGCTCTATACTATTCTGAACGAATGCGTACCAGTACCTACTTTTCAATACCTACGATGAATACTTAGGAAAATTACAGCCATTAAATATGCTGAAAATGGACCTTCAAACCAAAATATTGAATATATCATTCTGAAAATTAATTAAGATTACATGGAAATGTTTGTTTGTTTATTCGTATGTGCCAAGACTTTCATGAAGTATAATCCGTATCAAGAGTTTGCACCAAAGTCTGAGATTAAATACATAGCAGAGGAATGAAATTAAAACCTATTCTGACCGTCACCGTCCGGGACGCTGATAACATGGTATAATTTATTTTTTTAAATCATGCAATAAATAATATGCGTATGCTTGATGAAGATGGACACATGTGTGTATTGAAACAGAAAGAAAGAAAATGATCAATATTCCTAATTATTCTAAAGAACTATGTTGCCAAATGAGGAAGTATCCTTGGCCATCACCGTGCACGACGGTTTTTCTTCACTGATTCTCATAATGATCCTATGGACGTGGGTTTGTTTTCCATATTTTTTTTTTTAAAGATTTTATTTACACTTGGTTTCACAACTCCACTTTTCGGGGTTAGTTCTGTTGGGCCAAGTTGGCGAGATGTATTTTACAGTGAATTCTGTGTCCAGTTGATGAAAAATTATTATACATTTCTAATGAGCTGTTTTATGACAGATTTTTTCAATATCTCGAGTCTTTAGTTTTAGACAGAGGTGGTAAAATAAAATAAAAAATAGAATATATGTTTATATGTTTATATATAAAAGATATTAGATAAAGGATAAAATGAAATCAATTGATAATTCCCTTTCACTGTGCCACTCAGACATTGAAATGTGGAGAGTCAAATTTGATGTGTTTCAGGATATAAAAGACAGATAAACATTCAAAAGATCTTTCACCCTTGTTTGAGCTCATATGAAATTACAATCTTTATAATCTATAATCGTTTTTATACAAAAATGAAATATATTTTATCACCGTCCATGACGAAATATATTTAAGGGTATATTTCCCACAATTCTCGAACCTTTAGAAGCAGTTTCAGGGCTTAAAACAATAGAATATAGGGCACATATACTAGCAATTTCATCTCATTTCAATGACTTAAACAAATACCCCTTTGGAACCGTTTCATGAGAATCGACCAAATAAGAAAACCTTGCCAAATGCTCGTTAACAATTCAGTACATAAAAAAATAAAAAGTTATAATAGTATTGCTAGTATCTTTCCGATAGCTAATCATTGCATAAGTTCTCGAATACCCGTACAAAGCGAATATTTAACATTCGTAGAAAACGATTCAAATGTCGGAGGAAGATATTTGTCAACTCAATTATAGAAAGAGCTATATATGACTACAGGAGAAAGTTATCCGGTTACATAGTTCTAAATAAAAGTGAGAGAATTGGTAAAATACTCGGTCGTTTTCCAAGCGAAAACGACCAATCTTGATGGACTGGCAATAACTTTCATTTGTACTTCGAAGGACCAGCAATATTTAATGATGAGGGCTGAACCTTACACTATCAACTGCTAGGGCACCTCTCTTAGGAGACTTGATGTGATAAATCTGCTCGACTGGTCTTGGGTCCCGACTGTCAATACCATTTCCACCAGGGCCTACTCCTTTTGAGATCGTAGGAGTGCGATGGGGGGTCGAGGCCTGAGGCGTTATCATAGTCAGTTCTGAGCAAGCAAAGGAGTAGACTCATACCAAATTTTATTATCTGCCTGTCAATTGGCTACATTCCGAAATCAAATACAAGAATATAAGTGTGTCCAACTGGAGGTGTAGGTTACACGTCGTGTCTGTGTGCAGAAGGTCGGGGAGCGTGTCACGTTTATCCTTCTTTCGATCCGCACAGGACGCTAGGCATGTCAGTGTAGAAGAGGGCAAACCTGCAGGGATTTCATTCATTCAGACTTTCGACTCCAATGTTAATGTTGTCCTACTGAATTTACTAAAGATTCATGCCGCACACTGCTGGAATTGAAAGCGGCTAATGTCCGCAGTGCATCAAGTGGAATAACTTGGGACAGGGCATCTACGGCAGGAAACAGGCCACTCTCCTCATCCCCTAGCCACAAAACGCATTACATGCCTAATAAAACCATAGCACCTTTCCTTGCACATTCTGTCCAGTGTTTTATTCACAAAATCTCTTTGTAAGAATCTTCCCATTTCTTTTCGTGTCTAGCAGTCTAAGTCTAAGTTGAATGAATAAATGTACCGAATTTCAAAAATGTGTATTGAATATATCCTCATGTATCAAAGGTCATCCTATGGAGTATATTGAGATAATTTGCTAGTAATTGTTCACCCAGAAATATTGCAAACATGTTTTTCAAACATAAAGCACTTCCATCCCTTATATTATATGTATGTACACATGTTGACTTCTAACGTAAGCAATAACAATGACACAGACACAGGGGCACTTCTCTCTTGAATTTCCAGGCCAGGTGACTTTGTAAATAAGAGGCATTGGCGGACATTTTCCAGACCCTTTCTTAACAAAAACGGGACCGGTTATTTCAAAGAGAAGAGAATTGTGATAGCAATTGTCATTTTCAACGTTAGAATCTGTGACAGCTAGGTTACTACCTTCGGTGTTGTATTCCCCATGCAGGCTGGATAATTTGTGTGTATTATGATTCTGAGAGGAGCAATGGAGTATCATGTGTCACAACTAAAAACTCATAGAAAGGATTCTCGGTTATCCGCCCAGATCAGTCTGTCAGGCCTCGTATCACGGTTTGAGCCTGGCCAATTGCCCGTCGACTCATTTGAAGAGTGATGGACTTATAAATAAAACCTCCACAATATTTCCATATGAATTGCTCATAGATCTCACAAAATAATGGCTCACTCAGAAATTTTCAAAGAAATACTTGATGGATGGGGCTCGTTAAAATCCATTAAACATATGGGAAATGAATACTTGAACTGATTGTTATGGGAAAGTGGACCAGAGGAGAACGCGGACAAGTTTACTTGACTTTACTCTCAATTTAAGGATGACCTGTGATCGAAAGCCATGCGTACTGCTATACGGCATTGGAAAAGGAAACCCCAATACTGAAATATTCCCAAATGATGCTGTACTGGGGTAATAATAATTAAAACTTTGGTACATATATCTAGTTTAACACATCACAAAAACACTTACTCTTGGAGGTCTTGAACTTTGGGGCATTGAATTAAAAAGTCCAACAAATAGCAATTCACTTCTCCAACTACCCAGCGTCTGAAATATAGACCTCACAAAGGAGTCTGTTTTGAATGGTCACAAAAACCATGTCATTTATAACATGCATTGATCCAAACTGTGTCTGGGTTCTAGCAGTGAAATGCCTCTTTACCCATATCCCAGTGGACAGAGGTGTAAAGGTACTTCTGCCCAAGGATATATATATTGGATTGATGACCGTACAGAGCTCCCTTTCCAGGATGCATAGGTCTCTACATGGCCGGCCATTCTTCTTTTCAAAGGAGAGAAAGGCATCCCCATTCGTATCCAAGGATTTCTTGAGAGACAAATTGGCCAATTGACAGTACGCTCACATACAGCGAACATAGCCCGGATCGATCCATCGAAACGGGGGCAAGTCGACATGCGCAGTGACGTTTATTGATGAGGCAGTGACTGTCGGAAAATATTGTATTACACTTGTAAAGCTGAGTTAGGGCCAGCCTATATGTGTTTAATTGCCATGGATAAGGGAAATAAGAGGCCATTTAGACGTTTTAGGCAGCGCTCCACTGACACGCTGATATGTTCAGATAAGTCAATAGAAATGGTGCTCGTTGGCGTTCATCCGTTGAACTCTCTATGTGAAATCTATTGATACAATATGAAGGTCCTGTTTGGAACAAGTTATTAGATCCAATTAACGTAATGGGAAGTTTCAATTGTTTTCAAGCTAGGATATCCTCTTATATGCTGAATAGGCATTATAAAAGAGTGGGTAGATTGATCACGGCCCATAGTTTTGGGATGTAATTTTGCTTTTTTGAATGATTAATTTCGTAGCGCTAGCACGAGAACGGAAGCAATTTTGGAAGAAGACCTACATGTAGTTTGGAATCTGATAAGGTCTTCCTCAGATAACAACGACGAATCTAGATGAGATCTGTCATGTATGATCAAATCTCTATTCAACGCAAAACGGGAAAGGACAAGCTTCAGCTAACCCGTCTGGATTTAGATTTCAAAAGTTTCAGAGGCCTCGACAGATATCAATTACTGAGTAGGAAGGTTTAGTAATTCTTAATTAGGGTTCTGTGGGGAAAGCCACGTTTAGCTTAAAAATATAGGTTCTGTGAGAGGAAGATGCAGACTAGTTCTCCACACCTAATGCAAATGTAATCAAGAACCAGGCTTTACGAATATTCATTAAAATAGAATCTTTGTGTTTATTAAAAGAACTGCATGCATAATATAAACATATCACATCACGCACGCACCTGTATTGGTTCTTTTAGCAACCACATGATAAACTATTCAAAATCATGATCATGCTAACATCTATCAAATTTCGGGAGGACTCGCTGTCACACATATTTATAAAATATACACCGAGGGCTGTTAAAATGGACAAAGGCGGTTGATGGTGTGTTGCCAACAGCTTCAAGTGTGCATATAAATGAGCATGTTGTTTGTCATGCCGTATGTATAGACGGCCTGAAGGCATGGAAGCGGGTGCAACCTCCTGAGTATGTTTTACAGTGCCAGAGTGTCTGAGGGAATCAGAATCAATTTGAGTATGGGAAATGTGATAGAATTATCTCCACTTGGTATATCTCACTTTCTGCCGCCACCTTTTACAATAAGAAGCTGTGTAGGAGATGTTCTTCCCCCCAAACCGTCCGCCCATATCAGCAGTCTTCATTATCTTTAATTATGTAATTGTCATTAGTTGGCCTATCTGAGATTCCAGGATTCGTACATACGTTTGTAATGCTGTCCCTGGCATTTTAAACTAACGGACTCACGTTCCGTGTAAAAGCGCAAGACAAGTGCGACATTAGCCTGACATTACCAGTTTATCTTTGCACATTAAGATAAGAGGTTCTATCACAATTATTTGCCGTACGAGGCCATTAGGAACAGACAAGCAGAGTTGTTAGGAGCATTACTTGATTTCCACAGCTTCACTGGTACCCACTAGAATAACTCTTTTTACTAATCCTGATCAGTCATGCATATTGCACCCGACTAGAAATTGCCCTATACCTCTGCTGAACTGACTATAGCGTTGTGAACCATTATATTCAATATATATACATACCTATCCAAACACGCTCTCATCGCTACATTTATAAGCTAAAATGTACTTGTTTTGAAATAAAAATACTCTCTTGTTCTACCTCTGACTGTCCGGTTAACTTCCACTACTGACAATTTCCCCAGGGCTTCTAGCATTGACCCATCTATTGCTGTAGCCTTGGACGGACCTTCAGTAGGCCGGAGGGACACAATATCACTCTATCAATTGAGAGACTAAGCAGGTCCCCAAATCTGACCCTTCTAATATGCAACAGTGGATCAGAGCAAATGGCTTCTTTTAATTGTTTATACCCGAGTTCATTTCAATTGTTAATTTTAATTAATCGCGAGTGAGGGTCCTGTTTTATCTCCATGAGCCATTACGTCATTATACGTGACGGCTAGAAAGCCATGAGTCATTACGACATTATACGTGACGGCCAGAAGTTGGAGCTGCTCATTTCAGGATTCATGCAGTAGATAAAGCTATTCAAGCAACCTAAACATAGGTTCAGTAGCTGACTTGTAAATCGTGACCAATTGTGACCAAAGCTGCATTCTCAACTATTACGACAAAACAAATCTTTCTCACTCATATTATGGGTGCATTGCACTATATACGATTCTGTGTTAAACCACTCTTAGAGGCCTCGTAACTCCCTCTTATCGTAACTTGCATTGCACTATATACGATTATTTTCTGAGACTAGTCTGAGAGTACTCTGAGAGACCTCTGAGAGGCCTCTTAACTTGCTCAGAAGCATGAGTTTCAATGCAACAACCCTCGTATCATAAAGCTCTCGTAGTCGTAACTTTAAGAGGGTGTTACGAGGCCTTTAAGACACAATCTTATCGTGTATAGTGCAATGCACCCTATGGCTTATATGACTGAATGTAGCAATATTCTGCTGCGTGTTTCTGTTTAGGCTTTACAAGAATTTAAAGGTTAATCACCGAGAGAAAACTGCCGCCGGTGAGCGATAATAAGTGAAGTCATCGCATTAGACGATTTGGACAGGTACTCCAAATACAAATGAGGACGTAGCCAAAGCAACTGAACAAAATCCGCCAAAAGCTTGGTCAAATGATTTTTAGATGAGTTTGAAAAGAATGGAACAAAAAGTATTGAAAAATTACATACCATAAAACTATACTGTAAATATGTTTTACATATTATCGAGAGAAAAAAGGAGAAACACAAATAGAGACAAAGAGAAAGCTATCACATACAAACGTTGACTCGCGGCTCACTGAATAATTCATTAAATATTTTCCGAATTTGTATCCATACCAATACTCTAACACTTGTATTCCGCCACAAGACACACAAGATCAGTCATATCCATTTACTATTGCATCCCAGGTCCTTTCACATACCCAAGGACCTTTTTTATTGTACCCTACGGTCGGGTTTGCCATCAAAGGCGTAGTACTTGCCAAGAAATGTCACATAGTCGATAGCAATGCATTCCCAAGTAGTCATTCCTTGGGGGCACAGTTTAGGAAAGTGCTTCAATGCTGTCTTTATTTCTTCAGACTCACTCCACATAGAGCACATACTTTTGAACAATTGCAGAAAAGAAGACCGCCTGTTGTTAGTTGAATGGTTCATCGTCACAGAATGCATTTTAAAGGATTGTAAGGATGGAATACTCAGCAAATTGCTTTCTATTATCCGTTCGGTGCTGATACTAAGGCAAAGTAATTGACATTTTAAAAATTGACATAAATCTATCAGATATGGATACCTGATTATAATGATGGGATCTGTAAGAATTTCATTTCGTTTTGATACTTGATAATGATGATTAATGTCAAATCACGAAATATTGTTGGTGGGATACGTACATATCTCGTAAAGCCCTACACCTTCGTATCCTTTACATTAGATGAATAGACGCGTTGAATCTGTAGAATCACGGATTTTAAACTTTTTCAGAATATGCGAAAGGTTCCAAAAAGAGCATCCTAAGTTCTGAGCGAGGAGTGATGAAAGTTTCCTGCATGTATAATACTTCGTAAACCATCCTTTTACAATTTTATTCAAATAAACGTAAGGTAGAGAGTTCTCAGGTTCTCCGAGAGGGAATGAGAGATCATTGATCCGGCAATTAAGCCTCAGGCTGCTATCAAATATATCTCATAGAAATCGTCAAATGAATTCTTTATCAGTTATAGGTTACGGGAGGCGTCTGCTTATCAGTTCATCATATAGGCAGGGAAGTGTGTATCTAACCAGGAGGCGAATAATAAGAGAAGAGGAGTTGGGCCAAACCTACCTCATGTAGGGAGGTTTTTTTGGAGACCAACATATATAGCACAGTTACATAAATATCATGAAAAAATGTGCGCTGCTAGCTGGTGTATACGTTCTCTACAAGCAGATGGTAAAGCCGGGCTCACACATTCAAGAACTTATCATATCATGGGGTGTATGATATATACTAGAATAAAAGTTAATGTTAATGTTAATGGAGTAAAGTCCAAACACGTCTTTCCTAAATGGCCAGTGGATGGTAAATGTTTATTTGATTCAAGCTCTACAACTGATCACAGCTCTGGCCTCCTAGCTGTCACGTAGTGTGTGTCCCAGGTGGACATTCCTCTACCTACAAGCCCTGAGGATATGTCTGTCCTCCTGGCGGTATAACAAACTCACAATTCGTACGAATTGGGGTCTCTCGACAATTCGTGGACAAATTCTTAACAAAATTGGCCAATTCGTACGAATTTGTGTTAGTTTTTCGTGGCTCACACATTCCCGAATTGCCTTACGAATTGTCTTAGCACTTTTCTTAAGGAATTACGATTTCATGGACTCATTTTCCTGTGACACATCACATGTTTAAAAAAGAAAGTCAATTTTAAAATGTCGGGGATGTACAGAAAGGGAAATGAGCATTATAAAAGTGGGAAAAATTGTTGATACTCAACTCAATAAATAGTGAAGTTACAGACTTTCAAAGTTTCACACATTACCGAACTCAAATAAGTTTTAAAATGATTTTGAATTCGTACGGATTGTCTTAAGGCCCAATTCGACTCTGAGTTCTTGAATGTGTGGGCCCGGCATCACGTTCAATGTTTAGAGGTGGGACGTTCTACTTCAGTAGCAATTGTCCATGGCCAGTAACTATATTATATAGACCACAGCATACTATGGGGCGCCACCGGTCAACCACACAATTTCGTCCCGTAATTTAACATTTTGTCAACAAAATTAAAGCTGCATTCTCAGCTAATACGATAAAAAATCTTAACAAATTTACTTATATTATGATTTATATAAGGGAATTTATCTACTTTCTGCTGCTGTTATATGTTTATACAATAATTTGAAGTGGAATAGACCAAAATATATAGCAGCTGCGGGTGAATTTCATGAGGCCCTCTAGCAAAAACAATTGTGCAAAATCCTACAAACTTTTAGGCTAATCACTTTTTCTATGGGTTGGAAAAGAACGGAACAACAAGTAGAAAATCTTTAGACCGATGTTAACTGAGAATGCAGCAGTAAAAAAAATGACAAAATTAAATTAGAACATTATGAAATGGAAATAAGAATGAACACAAATAAATTATTAAGCACAAAATAATCCCAAGATTTTTTTCAAGGAAAAGGAATGATAATTATTCATACAAACAAAATTTCCACCAAGTAATTTTGTTGGTACAAAATTAATTTAGTTCAATACACAATTCATTTCATGGAGTACGCAATTCATTTCGTTCTGTATGCAATTCGTTCCCTTTGGTAGAAAAGTTATTTTGCTCCGTGCAAACATGGTGTACATTTAATGATTAAATATTTGTATAATTATTGTCATCCACCCTACCTTGGAGCCACAGTACTGCTGTTCTTGTGCATGTGTGTTTGTATGGTTGACTTGGTGATTCCCACCGATCTTTTAAAGTGTTATGTCTGTAGTTAAGGCATTTAACTTTCGCAACCCATTTCTGCAGGATCTTACCAATCAAGCATTGACCATTTTGATAGGATTCTATCAAGTCAGCGGTATGGAATCCGCAATTTTTGTCGAATTGATTTTAGTTTAACGAATCTACTGATTGTTTTTGACATAAACTTTCGGAACAGTGTCCGGGCAACCCCCGGGCAGAACCCCAGGGACAGAACCTGTCTAGGGAGAAAACCCAGAAGACTAAAAAAGGATATAATTTGAATGTGGTTACTGATATAGGAATAGGACCAGGGAAAAGTGGATCGGTGCGTTCCACTAATCGCTTTTACCAAATGTTACTTGTATACGTCGGTTTTTGAAAGTATAGGTACAGCGGCTGGGGTAGGACGTGGACTGCAGTAGTATCTATGCCAATTACTGCATGAACACAGAGCAGGGGAGGTCGGCTTAGGAGTGTTTCCTCTTGCTAGAGAAATGGTTCTCCTGTATTCTACCCAGACGTATAGCCAGTAGTAGATTCAACCCATTTAGTAGTTCTAAGGGAATGATACACACACTACTCACTCACAGTTTAAATTCCCACATGACATTGCAATAAAGTCGAAAACAAAATTACATGCTGAGCCAACAAAAAGGCTTCTCTTATTCTCTTTTAGGCCAAACAGACATTTACATCAGTATTCCAAAAAATGTTTAATCTGTCCTAGTACTTTTTGGAGCATACATTACGATCAGATAGAATGAAATTGCTTATCTTGATTGAATGCCATTGGCCTAACTATACATTGTGCAAGTGCTAAACTTGAATTCAAGCCAACACCTAGCATGGTTGTGTCTACGACTTCAAGTTATATTCCTCTCCCAGACTGGACCATGATGCAACATTATGATAATGATATCATACAATGGTTCATAAATTATTATAGTGAAGTAGTGCACTGTTTTCTTAACTAAACCCTAGAGGGAAACAGCGCATAGGTCTGGGCACAGGAACATGATATCCAAACTTGCCATAACTGCACGAAGTAACACCCTTGTAGAAAGAACATTGTGCCAGGTGACACCACATACATTATGTATATGCCTTCGACAAGGCTCCACGTGCCTCGACAACTCTGTATTTCCATTTAAAGTTTCAATGCTTTTTGAACATCTAGTGGTATAAATCTTTTCTTTGGGCAAAGCCATTTCTGACCTAGACGGATTTTGAAACAGGCTACACAGGATGAGCTAGTTACTTATTGGATATTAAGGGGTCCTGTCACACAATAGTTGGGTTTCTTTCGAATTATTGGATACCTGTTTCAAGCCCTTTGAAAATGTCTCTTTGTTTGATCTGGGGATGTTGCTTAAACACGTATATGCTTCCTTAAACAAAGATCTTCAATGATTTATCTAGCTCCTAGGTACAACCAACTATTGAAATTAAGCTCTAATAACACTTTCTCCCTTGCATGTATTTAGCTCTAGCTGGAGTATCATGATTTCCTTCCTTTCCATGTTATTCGGTGCATTTGCCCTTCAATTATCTTAGGTATATCATGCATTCAATAAGACAATATAAACTGCTATATTACATTTCTTGACTACCTTTCGACGACTTTGCTCTGATTGTCGGCACGCGCTCACGATGCACTGGTATAAATGGATAAAATATCTGACAAACTACATTAGCTATGACTACCAGTTTTACAGCATGATTACCCTTACTTACGCCACAAATTGCTTAGACCCATATAATATTGATACTTTTTATTAGTAAGAGACAGTCTGCCTTGCGCAAATACGACGAGCGACATTCTTTTTGAGCGATGTTGACGGTAGCGCTCCGCAAGTAAAAACTATTGTAAACTACTTAAGACGTTGGGAGTAGCCCATCTTAGACCATCTTTCAAATCCTGCTTTCATCCTTCTCGGGATAGCGTAGCGAAAAGATGAGCCATTTGGATCTGGTACCAACGCCTCTCTGTTCCTTAGAGCTTCAGCGGGCACATAATTTGTCGGCGCTCTTCTTAGGGAAATGGATCCAAACCTGCAGACAGGCTTATCGACTAATGATCCCTCCCTGCAGTGGCTGCCATTTGAGCCTCTTCCCCCTGGACTAGTTATGATTAATGTGGTTAGAGGGAGCCAAGTGACTGCACCCTTCCCCATAATCAGCCGTGAGGATCCCTCGGGGCACTATCTTGAGAGAGAAAAGCAAAAAGTCCTTGCCTTTACTTCACTGACTTGGGTCGCGTATCAGATCGTCCTGTATACACCGATTAATGGTTCTGTCAGCCTTGTTGGGCTGGAGGAGTGGAAGGATCCAAACCCTCTGTTGGTGATAACCCGCGCTCGACTGAATCTCGACCACCGTGTCTCATATTCCGGGGACGAACACATATCCAATTACTAGCCGGGTGAACAAATCGGAGGTTAAACAAGGCATGTAAGGGCAGGCGCCCTTTCATGGGAGCTTAATTCGCAAAGTTATGCAGGGCAGCTGACATTTGCCAAAGCAAGCCTGAACCATATACTGAATGGATAAGAACCTGAATAAAGAGTGCCCTTTTAACGCAACATTTGTTCTAGGATCAGAGCAGTGGGGGGAAACAACGAGGCCCTCAGGGAAAATGAGTCTGACATGAAGGTCTAGGCACAATACTTCAGACCTACATGAAACGTGTAGGTATCCATGGGAACTCCAGCGAGGTAGCCAAGACTTCCACCAATGTCTTATTGATATCTCTAGACCTGCCGTGTACCGCTTCTATGGGACGCCTGCCTCAATAATAGTCTCAGGATAGTGTGGAATGTGGAATAGGTAGGCCTCATTCCGACATTCCCTCCAATTTCCCGCTTAATAAGAGTGGAAAAAGAGGGACCCTTGGGGATCGAACTTGAAGTTTAAATAGCGCTGTTGCAATTTTTAAAGATTGTCAGAGGAAAAAATAAGCGGGTTCTTCTGCTATCGGAGATAGGAATTGATCTGGGACTCGTGTAGTCATGATTGCTGAGACAATTTTGTAATGAGCTGCCACTGTCCCAATGTAATTCCTTCTGTATATAAGTAATAGTGCATACGTTTAGGAGGCAATTGTGTGACATTTTGTTCTGCGTGTGCTTATGAATGTAGATATATCATTTCTACAACATAAAATATACAATCATTTAATGAATCACTGAAGGCATTATTGTGGTAAGCGATTGTCGATCGAAACCTACTGGGGAAAAATATACTCTTCCAAGGACTCGATCATTTATTGGCAAAGATTATATAAGATCCTGGAAGGGATGCTCTCACATTGAAAGATTTGTAATATACATTGTGCATAGATCTATATTAACCTTGCGTTAGCATCATTGCTAAACCAATAGGGTTGTACAACTTGAGATACATTAACGACAATTTATTCATGATAGTTGTCAAGTTAATCGATAATAGATACACTTCACTTGACAGTATCATCAGACCACAAGCTACATATAAAGTAATAGAATAATAAAACGTTTAGCAACAAAAATAGCATTGAAATAATTGCATGGCTTTCTCCGAAATACGAGGCAATATGGTGATTAAAAAGAAAAGCCCAAATTTGACACTGACTCTATTTGATTATTTGATTGTTATATCTGATTCCACAGATATCTGATTTGATTGCCATATCTGATTCCACAGTTGGTGGAATTTACTAGAAGTCTCGAGCTTCAAAATGGGACCCATGTGAAGGTCAGGCAAGTACAACTCAAGTGGGAAACTGGTTTCACACTTAATCTTTTAATTAAACATGTCTGGGAAGCAATTGGTTACCTTGATAGACTTTCTGATTACTTGCTAAATGGATGTGTCTAAATTGTCTTGAAAGATATTCCTCCATACTACATTCACCACGTCTGCAGCGTTCACGCCACCCTTTCAATCTATGGATTGAAACTGTACTTCCGTTGATTGAGGTTACTTATGTAAGTAATCTAATTAATTATTCCACATATCTCCCACCCACTGAGCAGTGTAGTGGGATTAAGAGGTCATTGGAATACAAATTCCTAGAATAATTATAATTGCCAGGTTGTAGACCTGAACTTGTTCCTTTTTATGAATTGTGGTATGCAGTAAAATGTAAAAGGGTTAGGGTGAATTGATAATTAAACATGCATTAATAGAATTATTGATGTCTCAAAATGGAGTAACATGTGTTGTATGTTTAACTCTATTCCAACTTAGATTGTTCCCTCCCGGTCACATTGTTATCTTCCCGACATTGATTCCAAAAGAATTCCACGGTGTGTTTTTCATGAACCACACAACTTCGACAATTAATTAGTGAAAACGTTATTTATAGACCAACGCTTCTGTCGGAAGATAACCCACAGCGTCCCTCTGGATTTTAAGGACAACCTCCGCTACGAACTTCAATAGACAATGGTCCCCTGATTTGCACAGCCAAACGCGAACCTGGTATAACAAGGCCATTTAGTCTGACATGAAGGGGAAAAACTGGACTCCATCATTCTTGCTGTTGAGGCATTGAACATTGGGAGAGGGCAGGAAACTGCTAAACACACCGCGATAAGAGGCAATTCTGTAAAGGACCAGAGAATCTACTTTGTAGTACCTCCGGTTGTGTTTTCGTCTAGTGCCAACGATTGTGTTCGAGTCCTTTGTGCATGAGGACTTTATTGAAGTGAAATTCGTGAATGGCAGTCTTGTTGAAGTTCATAATACAGGTCTGCCTAGCACCTGTCACACAACGAATGGCAGGGATTAGTGTGTGTGTGTGTGGGGGGGGGGGGGGGGGCATTGTGTTTTCACTTACATATATAATTATTGGCAGGTTGGCAGTAAACAGGTGACTTGAAAGTGGGAACATTGCTTCACTTCATTAAAAAAGATTTTTCTTTTGTTCCATATTAACAGTCAACAAAACACCGATTAATTCATACACTAGCTATAGTGAAACGATATATATGAGATATTGGGTGTGGGGGGGGGGGGCGGAAGAAAGGGTATATTTTGATTCAGAATTCAGTCAATATTAAGAGAGTGCTGCCAGGTTTTCAAATGCGAATTTCTTTGCCTCTGATCCACGCAAAAATCGTGTTAAGACTTAAGAAATGACGCTCTGAAATCTTAACACGCTTACATACCTATAGGTCAAAGAAGGTATGTTTACACAAGCGCGTCACTGTTCGTCGCTCGGCAACAGGAAAGACTGTGAATTACATGTAAGATAATAAGAATTCGGGGTCATCTGTCAGTCTGGATCTGCGGTAAGTGGCAATATTGACCCCTGCACGAAAGGACAAGCAACGGTCCAGCTGTGGGTCCATTCGCTGGCGTACCGACGGAAGATGACTCCCAGAGAAGAGAATCGATTGACACTTGCATGACCATCGCTGCATATGGAGGTACCGCACAGTTTTAGCATGATAGCGATTGGGAATTGTAAATCATTTTTGCAAAGACATTTTATCAATTGTTAGGGTCTTTACCAATATTCAAACAACATTTATTTTGAATTTGTTTCAGAATGAAACCCAGATACTTTATAGGCAATACGGAAAGCATAGATCTATTTGGGAATTTTCGCAAAGACATTTTATCAATTATTAGGGTCTTTACCGATATTTAACCAACATTTATTTTGAATTTGTTTCAGAATGAAACCTAGATACCGTATAGGCAATACGGAAAGCATCTATATTTGTGCCATAGTGTACTGCCCTCCACTTCTGATGTATAAAATAACTTCCTGAACTCATGTCAAGAGAGCAGAGACCCTAGGCCATAGTTCATTCTCTTGTGAGTACTTTGAGTGATTGCAAAGACTAAAAGAACAAAGCGTGACGTGGAAACTGTATAGCACTTAAGCGTTTATGTCACATAAGAGTATGTTTGCGCATTTTGTCATTAGGTTCATTCCATGCAACTAAATTCGAAACAATGAAGGCAGCCGACGGACGGATCTGTATCTAAAAATAGGTTTCACTATGGAATAGGCAGTGCAGGAGTATGGTTTCGCTACCTCTGAAGTGCTTCCCAATTGAATAAAGCCACATTACACATGTTGCACCAGATTGTTGTATTAAGAAAGTCCGCTTTTTATCTGACAGATTATTTCATAAGGTCTCTATCATCATAAATACAACTCTACGACATAACCATATTCAATACATTTTGTATTTCAAACCGTTCCAAACCAGACCCAAACCAAATATGAGTTTCACCAGTGGCAAACTATGGGATGTGTACGTGCCCATATGAGTTAATTTAAAGCATATATATTGAGTTTATTCTCGAGAGGCCTATTTCAGGATACATCCAATTTAGTGTGAATTTTGTCCCACTTTCCATTTTGTCAATATGTGTTAGATCACACTTTGTTCTAATATAATGCTGAAAGGTCAATAAAATCTACAATATATTTAGTATTTGCGAGTGTTATGTTTTATAAGGATAGTAAAATGCCACATCCATTATCTGTTAAGTGGGCACAAATTTGTTCCGCACGTACTAAACGAAGCATTCAGCGAATAAATACAAACGATTATTGTTAGACCATTTTCACACAGACTCACAAGAGTCACGCAAGCATCGTCATGATTAAACAGCGAGCCTACTAGGTGCAATCTTTCACCTAATTCTCCTGTCGCTACTCTATTGCACGTATTCTTAAAGGTACACGCGCTCAGTTATCATTGGTGAAAACCTACAGATTTTAACATTTTAAATCATTTCCTATTTAAATCTTTTCCAATTTGACCAATTCTTTGGCCGATTTTGTCCAGTTGTTTTTGCTACAGGTGTAGCAGTTCTAATGTACCCCCCATCAGATGTACCCCCCGGTATAACTAACCTAGGTCTAATGTACCGGGGGTACATTTGACCTAGGTCCAATGTACCCCCGGGGGTACTTTAGACCTAGGTTGGATATACCCCCTCCAGTTTTAATGTACCCCCGGGGGTAAAATAGACCTAGGTCAAATGTACCCCCACCAGGTTCAAAGTACCCCAAAGGGGGAAACTAAACCTAGGTCTAATATACCCCAAATATTTGAAAATAACCAAGTACTGATCGAAACATTAATTCTTTAAATTATGACAATAAAAGTAATAATACATACCTAAAAGTCAGAACTGAATAGATTTTAATAATGAATTATTGTGATCTGAGAAAAGTATTTAATTCAGGATATGAATTACACAGAGTGCTGTTCTCATCACATCCTGTAGCATTTATTAGATATTAAATTATTGACATAAAATATAATAGTGACAATTCTACTTATAGGCATTACATAGAGCAAAAATCGTAAATTCCAATCTACAATAGTCCAATTCAATTTTAAATGTGGGGTTGTAGCATAATCTTAATTTGAGGCAAGTAATGGAATCAATAGAATTTACGAAATTCAAGATTATCATAGAAACAAAGGGGGGTAATTTGAACCTAGAGGGGGTCATTTAAACCTGAGGTCTAAATTACCGGGGGGGGGGGGGTAATTAGATCGGGGGGTAATTTAGAACTGTTACACCGGGCTTGATAAAAGTCCATATTTATATTTCGAGCCGAGATCATTTTTTGCGGTGGCTTCACTTATCATCGCACACTGGCGGCGTTCTTCTCTCGGACAAATCGACTTTTAAATCCTAAACATGTAACAATAGCAGAATATTGATAAATTCAGTTTTATTAGTCATAATATGGGTAAATTTGGTAAGATTCTTTTGTCGTATAATAGCTGCGAATGTAGAGCATAATTATGTAGCTACATGCTAAAACAAGTCTTGGGGAAAGGGCATGTTATGGATGCTACTACTACATGGTTCATTAAGCTTATGTAAGGAGTCTGTCTTGGCTAAGATGAAACATTATTATAAATCACAAATCAATGATCATTGAATAGGGAAAAAAGAACCGCACTTAAAATCACAGACACAATTAATGTAATTGTTAATGACTGATCAATTGAATTTTCCATTGATCACATTCAAGCTCCTTGTATGAAAAGCCGTCTGATATAGTTACATTCATTGTAAAACTCGTGCTAGCGTTCTGTAATATAATAATTTTAATGATGAATGTTCTCCCATGCTTATTGGTCGGTTAGCAAATGCAACATTAAATGTTCGATTGTTGAAAGTGCTGACACATTGTTTAAAAGAAATTGAAATCCTACCATGACCTAAATAGTAAATTCATTGCTTCCAGGCAGATTTGGATGTCAGATATGACCTCCAATGCTGGGAAATCTTAAACCCTTGCTATCTAAATAAGCTGCAAGCTGTTCGCGTGTTGCCAGTCGCTTGTTTTCTCTACCGAACTGAAGTACTCAAGCGCTAGCCAATTGCAGTACATGGGAGAAACCAAAAAAGTTCGTCTAATGCGTTCAAAGTCTACTCCTCTGCCATCCAATGTTTAAGAAGCGCCTATGAACGCAGCATCATAGGGATTGCTATATTGTGTATTATTAAACTCGATAGACGAGCGTAGAAAAATACAAAAATAAAAATCAATTCTCAGGCATAATAACTGCAGAAGGATGATGCATATTGATGCGCCTTAATTCAATCGAAGTATGCATCTGCTGATATCTACATATTCATATACACGCACATTATGCATGTACGTGTATGTATATATGTGTCCGGTGTTTCCCCCGCCAACATTCTCCCCGCCGACAATCTCCCCGCCGCAATCTCCCCGCCTCCATTTCCCCGCCATACACTTTCCCCGCCCGTCATTCTCCCTGCCAAATTACCTCCCCGCCGACATTTTCCCCGCCTATTTCTTTTTCCTACAGGAATAGGGATCTTATGTTATGTGTCTGGAGATAAGTATATCATGCAGACAATATATCACCCTGTATTGCATAATAACATTGCAACATAATGCAATAGATGTTGGTAAAATAAATAAATAAATAAATCGCAACCTACCATGTGATTATTACAGCATGCTGTACTGTACATATTGACCGTATATCCCCTTTTTATGTGTACTTATACTCAACTACTATAGCTATTTTTTCATTAATATTAAACCTATCTGTAATTTTTGACAAATAAAAGAGTATTCAATTAAATTAAATGTAATTAACCGTGAAGAGTACACTAATTGTTGAAACCCTAAAGAGGTGGTGGGATTGGTTGCTTTACACCCTTATCAACACATTTAATATGGTTATATTAAGGGCGGGAGAGCTGAGAGGGAGGCAGTTTATGATCATACCCAGGAAATAGAGATAGAGAAGAAGGGAGTGGGAGACAGAGAAAACAGACAGAAAGGCACTTTATGGTCATACCCAGGACCAAGAAACCCTAAAGAAGTTATGAATAATGGGCAATAGGATGAATTGTTGTGACATAATGTTACGGCATAGTACGTAACAAATATGAATAATAATAAGTCTAATAATAAGTCCATATGACTTCAGTCACTTTGCTGCATTTCACATCATGATTTTTAAGGTCGATTCCCACTCAAGCTGTACAAATTTGAATCATTTATTGGCGGGGAAAATGTTGGCGGGGAGGTCGTTTGGCGGGGAGAATGATGGGCGGGGAGAATGTCGGCGGGGACATTTTTGGCGGGGAGATTGCGGCGGGGAGATTGTCAGCGGGGAGGTTGTTGGCGGGGGAATGACCTAGAACCGTATATATACTAGAAAACATCTACGACCAAAAACAAGTTAAATTGCTATAGGAATCTGACTATCATGGCAGTGAAGTTCTGTAGTTCTGCAGTATAAATACATGGCAATAATAAGCACTGAGACCAACAGTCCGTCGCAATCACACGGAATTACAGGAAAGGCTTTTTTATACGTACATTCTGATCGCGCTGGTTTCTGATAGGTCCATCCTTGGCAGGATTTCTCATCCATGTTATTGCAGCAAACAAAGAAGTGCCTCTCTTCATGGTGCGTGCTCCTCTGTTTAATGTTATAGCTGTACACCTGGCAGTAGCCAGGCTGGTAGTTTTGGCTTGTGAGTCCTACTTCCAAGGCCAGTTCTAAAAGCCAAAGAAATAGACCAGCAAAGTATCCACTGGAGCCCAGCCACCCTCTTAACTGCATCTTGTTGTTCATCTGGACCACTGAATGCTTTTTGCTTCCATATTTCTGAAAATAAAAAAGTTGCCGGATGAGCATTTAGGTAAAAAGATATCGGATGGGCTCACGGTTATAAATTACTTTCCTGCTTCCGCTCCTGCTTCAACAAAGTTTGGAGCTTTTAATCTGGATGATTTGAAGTGTTATTCACACGTTTAGAAAAGATACTAAGTAGAATTATAAAATTTAGATGAAATTCACTTGCTACAAAGCCCGATTGAAAAGTGTGTACTTTGTAATCTTCAAGAAAACGGCACCAAGTCAAACTTTAGAGGCCTCAGATCTGATTGATTAGGATGATTATTTAACAAAACTAATCTAGCAAAGTCTGTCAATATGCGATTAGTTTTGAACAATTTCAATGAACCACATGACATAAGTTAAGACATCTACAGAAAACAAGAGAGATGTGACCTGTATCACATTCTATTACATATAACTCATAAATGACAACTGATAACCAATTGCAAACATAGGTAGGTACCTCTTGCTTTTACTGCCTCTTAGCCTTTAACACTCTGCAACTTAGCTTTCATATCAGGGTTGGCTGCAACATATCCCTCGAGGGTATCCTTACAAAGGAACTTTCTACAGTTACTTTTCAGAGGCGCCCTCCTAGGCGCCCTCCTATCTGAGACAAGCAGTTCACAGAAACCTTGTACATGAAGCTTGTATGTGTGTGGGAGTGTGGTTAAGGAGGAGTCCGTAAAAGAGTGTCTAGTCGTATTATGGGAATAACAGTTTAACAAAGGTATGCTGGTGTGTGGTTTTGAGGGCATTTTCTAATCTCGCTTTTACATATACCTACGTTGATCGTTCTAGACATGTATACTGGTAGCACTATATTAACAGATTCATTAAGACGTAAATCGTCCATGCATAGGGCGATGGAAATTGGCAAATGGATTACAAAAACAAACGGCTAGGTAAAGGTAGAATCCAGCATTGGAAACTATTGCCACGATACTAAATTACATTTTACCTTCTCTGGTTTTACGTATATATTTACGGTGTCAACCTGACTTTTGCATTTGAAAACAGACTACTAGGAGCAATTCATACAGCTGATGTATATTGTGGAAATCTATGCTTTTAGATTGTGTGACATTTTATCTCCAATCTATATCCCGAAGATAAAAAACACAATCATAATATGAGGTTGAAGGCGCCTGGGGAAATCTAAGTCTTATAGAGGAAAACTTTCATCTCATATCGTCGATCACTCTCCACTATCTAGTGGATGGCAGCTGCAGATTCTTATCCCAACTTTATTATTTGTATTCTTCCGCCCCATATAGATATATGTATTATATATATCGTGTATATATAAACATCTATGTTTTAGCAAGGTCCAAGTAAGAATACAAGCTATAATATGTGTGATATGATGGATGTTACAGTGCATCTCATCGTATGAAGGATGGCCTTTCCACATGCATGTCACACAATACTTGAATAGTATAGCGCAATTTCTGCCTCATTATTTAAAAGTAAGTTACGTTTGGCTTAGCCCCTGTTGAGAGGCTGATCGATGTCCTAGCGCGCTAGTATGGCCCCTTGATGATTATTTGTCACTGATCTCAGACAAGGGTGCAGGGTTGACTGCGAGAAAGGGCAGAGAGGTGAGAGAAGGCTCGGGCGCGGAGGCTCGGGTGCATAACGTATGGGTTGTCGGCAGGAGAAGGGCCAGGAAAGGCCGGCAAACCGCGTTCGGCGGATGGAGAAATGGCAGCGTGGGGACACTTGGAAGAGACATAAGCTTAAGGTCAAAGGCGCGGGTAAGGTAGAGCTGACTAAGGTAAAAGCATCTCTGAGATTGAACATCTTGAAGGCAAATAAGTCTCGTGTCACATAAGAGGAATGGGTAACGGCGAGGGAAGGCCCAAAGGAGCCCTACCCCAAGATACTTCCACTGAGAAGGCTGGCTACCAAGAAGAACGCCAGAGTAAGAGGGGAACGTAATGCAAGTAATAAGTAAATGGTTTTAATATGAACTTCTCATCATTTCCTCTGTGCTCATGTAACCAGTTTTCCGGGTCTAAAGTCAAAAAGTGGCTCTATAATATATATGACAGTCCTCAACTGCAGTGTATAATAATGACCTTAATGAAATATTGTATGTCACATGAATACGAAAGAATCATATTTGTTTCATAGAAAATATAGTTTGCAGGTTTTTACAGAAGTTTCCTTTTGGATTATCATTGTTGGATATGTACAGGTTGGGAAGAGTTAAGGTACTTCAGCGCTTGATAGAGTTTTGGCACCAGGGAAAGTTAGTTTCTGTTTGCTGAAACCTCATGATTGTTAAAGTAACTATAGATCTATATTTATCATCAATATCTCAGCATATAAATTCAATAATGGTGAGACGCGTGGGGCCACCTCTGCCCCAGCTTGTTATAAGATGAACTCGCATCGTTATGCCGGAGTTCAGGGATGGAACATGGTAGTGCAGCTAAAAAAAATAAGAGAAAGGACGATCGATATAATCACCTCCCACGAGTTACCTAATAGATGCCCAACAAGACACTGGTCTTCTATCTATTGACTTCTACTTATACATCGCGCCTTTCCTTTGAAATACATGTTTACAACCGTTGCCTACATTATTTCTCCCGATCTCTTCGACCTTATTCCCCAAAATGGGCGATTACAAGCACATACTAAAAGCGTCGGGAGAATAGACAAGAGGGTTGTTATTTCAAGATGGCTTGGGAATATGGATAAACTCCGATATTGTTAATATTATCAAGTCAAATTGCATTCTGTACACGCATCCCAAACCTAACTTTTATATTATTGTCAGGTGAATAAATAGTATCTATAAAATAACGTGCATGGTAATAGGTATCATTTTAGATTACTCGTACAGAGACGGGCTTGATACGGGTAAATCATGAATGCTATGTCTGCAAATAATATCTGATAGGGTATGGGCTATTATATACTAGCTAGTGTTCATGTACATGTATATATTTGTTACTTTTACCCTACGGGAATCCATTCTCTATAAATAGTACAGATTTAAACCGATGAAACATGAACGCGTATGGTTGGTTATAGCATAGATTAATTGTCTATTCATCTGATTAAATTCAGAATTATTGCCAGTCTTTATGATGAATCTGGGAGATGGAATAAAATAGAATACAGGCTGTACTTTGAAAGTGCTGAAATCTCAGTTCCCTGCTGCAATTGTTGATCAACTACTCGCGAGGCAGACCCAATCGATGGCGATGACACCGCCTTTGGGCACGCATTCCCAAGACAGGAGCTGGGTCGTCCTTTATAGTGTTCAGAATTCATGTCTAGGGGGAGCAAGTTATGTAGGTCATTCTCAAAGTGAACGGCAGAGATTTCCCACACGTTAATTTCACGCACCCTGAAAGTAAGGATTGAAGAAAACGTCTGCGTTATGCGTTTATACTAAAGACTATCAGTCATCGACAATGGAATAAAGAATAGGAACTGTTTTAGGAAGTATTTTGAAAAAGTACAAGATTAGAGAATTTTAACTCATTTGAAGTTGTGGTATGTTTGATTGTGTTTCTACTTTATTTACAACGGCGGAGGAGGTATTCTTACTGTTAAATCTGAGAGGCGTTATCATTTATATCTCGTTCCAAACTGGTCACCCATACAGACATGCATCATGACCGATCCCCAGACCTCATAGGGACGTTGTAATGAAATGGTAATGAGACATGTTGCTTTCTGCCCGTGAGTCTTAATGACGCTTCCCAATTACTACTGGAGTGAAGTTCCTGACGCATGTTAGCGTTCTTTCATCAATAAGTGCTAAATATTACAACAGATAACTTTCCTTTTTGACCTTCAAAATATAGTGCTTGTGCCATGTGCACTAATCGGAATATTCGCTATAAACGCAGGAGGCTTAATCCTGAAATCATCAATGTAGCGAGCTCATCGACCACGCGGATATAACATTATTATTTGTCAACTTTTGATTTTGTTCTACTCCTAGTCAGGTGGGAGGAAACATAATGTATAGCACTTCGGCAGGATGAGTTCTATCGCGGCATTCCCCAGTATGATAGTTTTTGATCTCCAAGCACGTGTGGATTCAATAAACGTTCCTTTCATGTGCTGCATTGAATTCAGCAAGTATCAAATAGTCATAAATTATATATAAACTAGCAATGCTGCTTGAATATAGAATGACAAGCATCCAGGAAAGACCCACTTTTAAGATACATCGCACGTTCCTTCCTTCGAAATTCGTTCGCCCTATCGTGCGTTAGAAAGGCCCGGGTGCGAAATCAGTCCATTATCTGAAAATAACTCTCTTTAGAGTCATGGTTACGGCTTAGCCAAGGTGGCCAAATGTCACATCATGGTTTTGGGGAAATATGCAGCGCCGAAAATGGTCGAGAATGAGCCATTCCCTGCGATTTACCGAAGTGCCAAGGCCGTATGGAAAACGGAAAACCTTGCCCGAGAATGATTGCACTTTTTATTAAAGGCGTAACATCTCGATCTTATTCAATTCTCCTTGTTTTATGACGCAACAGTCGTCAGTGCAAGCTATCGCAAGAGGCTTATATAAAAAGCGGAAGACCGATATACCAATGCCATGGGAACATGATGCGACAAAGGGAAGATAGCGCTGTAGAGGACGTGTGTTGATGAGATAATTTCATTTCAAGCCCCAGGGCATTATTCTCGAGTCAATCTGCCCGTTAAAATGCTTTTGTACTGCTTGATAAGATAAACACACGCTAAATAAGCTATATATGCGTCTCCGGCTTGGAGAAAGTCTACCATATTTGGTATACGAAGCATCACTTCAATATACCCGCAGTCCGAGATAAAAAAAATCATTCATTTAAAAAGGACTAACTCGCACGCATATATTTGTTGATTAAGGTGGATGAAGAACCTGCAATTATCATAATCATTGTTGCCACGAACTGTGTAACATGGGTACTTATTGGCAAGCATGCTAATTTCTGGTTCAATACCAATCTTAAAGCACTGAAGTAATGCAAAGTCAAAGCCTCATCCCTAATGCGGTTGAAAGCTATTTGCCTGCACTCGTTCCTCCAGAATCATATTGAGAAACTAGCCATATTATTTCACATTAGACTGAAGAATACCTCCTATATATCTAAGCCAAAAACCTTTTACATGAAATACTTATACGCTGGTGTGTATAGAACGGCCCCAGGCAGCCCTTTTACAACGGCAATTATCTTTCTTGTGAACTTTAATGAATAAAGGCTTTAAAGGCTTTCTCAGAAGGTGGTTGCGGTCTCTAATCTAAATGTATGCGACTCGAAAAATGAGATAAATGTGTGTGTGAGATTACCTGTATGCCCACATAAAGCGATAAAGTGACAGACATACCTCCTACTTTAAATGTCGACCGCATAGCATGTGACACGCACGATATTTCTAATTGGTCTATCATAATATGGAAGAAAGGATTTACTTCATTTGAAGGGGAATTGTTAGACGTGTCTCCTTTAATATAGATGTTGAAATCGTTCACACTTGTTTCCCCTCCACAACGACGAACTTGGTTAGCGTTTGCAAACCGAGCTTTGAAATTGACATCATACTATTGGCAGCCATCTTAGAAGCAGAATATTTAAAGCCATGAACTGAACATTTAGAAATTAACTGAAACGCTGTCAAGTGTGACAATTTAAGACACCTGACTTCTGAAATGATTGTTCTAAACAGGTATTTTGATACCACGAATACCAACATGCTCTTGTCTTTTTATCTATTTAACCTGCTTGGAAATGAACTTTCTCCTATAGCAACTGGCGGTAGCACATACATGTACTGCCACTAATATATATAGTCATCATATAAAGTAGTGGTGGTGGTAGTAGTATCATAGAAGTAAAGTGTATGGATAATATTTTATGCAGAGAAGCACTTGTTTCTATTATTGTACCACGCGTCAAGGAATCATTGCAACCTCCGAGAAAAGTCCGTCACTAATACAACTTGACGTTTAGCCGAAGCGAGCACTCGGACAACCATATGAGAATGATGAAAAAGTGTTCATAATCGCCGTTATAACCCAGGTGACGGGACAAGGTATCAGGTATAATGCCTTCTCCGAAGAAACACTATGAGAACCTGTGTTTTGTCATTGAAACGTACCTCCCTGCTGCTTATATGTAATCCCCAGTCTGACGCATGTATTGTAAATCCTTCTAATCCTAATCTCCCGGCTTGTTTTCTAGACCGATGACGAGTTCTCGTCAAGTTTATATAGCATCACCTCTAAGTGTTGCGATCGATCGATATGCCCAGCTTTTATTTTATGTTCGACAGCATAACCTTGGCAACAATATTGTAGTGATAACGATAATGTGTCTGGGTTAGTCTCGTCCTTCAACCTCGTGCGAGGATTTACATGAACAATTATATTGTTCTCCTTTCAATGACTTAACAGCTTTTCTCCTCTCATAAATACATCAATATGAGGGACTACATTAATCGTTAGTGAACATTCTATACATTTGGCAGACTTTCAGAATCGGCGACCTTCCTTAAGCCAAATCAAGCCTACTTTTACATATTGAATATCTGAGATTCCCTGCTTGCAACCTTGGTTCCCAGTCCCTCTGCCCAATTCTGCTTATGAAACTAGCCATTAATATTTTAGTGGCTCAGCATCGAAAATTAAAGGAGGTTCCTTTTTTCCATTTTTTTAAACGAACGAATGGTGGCAGACAAAGTAAGGACTTAATGAAAAAGCTTCTTTTCAAAATCAATTATTGATTTGTGTCTCTCTTAAGCTGTAATGCGAAATCTCAATTACATCAGAGAGACAATGATTTTCTTCCCTTCGAAACGTAACCTGTTGAAATCAACATCGGTGTCAAATGCTGTAAAAACGGCCTAGCGGATGAAAAGCCGTTAATGGCACTGCGGAACATATTTTTGACAGCGATTCATAATACCCCTTCGTATCCGATGTTTACACTACCATTTCATCAAGCAACCACGAGGAGTCCGCCTCCACGTCAGTGAGAATTACATTTAATGTCGTGATGTTGGGAAAGGTTATGTTTTTGCATCGCGCTGACTTGTTGAAAATCATATACCAGGCGCAATATAAAACAGCTGCGATATTCGCGAATACCCATTCTGTGCTCAATATATATACGACCTATACTGACTCAATTGGAGCCATCAATGTCGTTTCGCTAAAGGTCCCCACAAGTATTGATTTCTCCCTTATCGCGAACAACACCACATACGCTCACTGTAGTATTGGTCCATTTTGTCCCAAGTATTTTGTAGCAGTCGACAGAGGCAAAGTCCAACGGTGGAAGAGCATGCCATAATCATAAGATATATCCTATGACTGGAACCAAGATGTCCTTGTGACGTCTGTTTCTGGTCTTTATATGGGAAATCGTTGTCTCTCTGAAAATCCCCTTCATGCTCCTCGTCTGGCCTTTAATGCCAAATGTATGCCTAAGGAAAGTTGTAAAAGATGTCCATAAAAACATCTAAAAATAAAGGGATCTACCATGCTCTCAGATCAAAGCCCTAAAGAAGCAAACATAAAAGCTTTTCCCGTACAAACCTTAATCATCTTAATAGAACACACGCCCGTGTTTTTATAATTCAATTCGAATAACTCGCGACAGAAATGCCGTTCGGATGACAGGAAATGTAACCACTGTTATTGATGAAGCTTTGAGGCTTCACTTTATACTTGATTGGATTTAATATCTCTGCCTCTCTAAAAGGAACGAACAATTACCACAAATCAGTAGAAAATTCCTGAACTTCTAAGATTCAGTGGTTATCTCCGCGGTGGCAATAAATAGTATTTGCCGTATTCATAATTGTTTTTCCATCTGGATTCAGGTGAATTCAGACGTGGATTAAATTCTTTTACGACTAATTCGGTTTGTCCTTTGAGTGGTAAGCAAATATGGGTAATGCCTGTCTCTCAGAAACGTTTTACCTTCGATCGAATAAAAAATACAACGAAATGTAGGATGAGATGTCCTTGTGTATGTAGTAAGTATGAGGTGACTTGTTCGCAGTCCATGTATGTTAGCTAGATTTTCATATTACTGTTGACCTGATTTGTTCGCTTGGAAACTACTGCAACATTTCATTGGAACTTAAAAAATAGCATCGTTTTGTATTCTGCGTCATTCTTGCCATTGTCGTCCGAGCCTTGACTATGTTTTTTTTTCAGGAAAGGTCCATGCACATTGTCTCTCGTTTCGTAACAGAGATAAATATTCCCACCCTCATAGTCAAACAGAAGTGGAAACAGTTTCTGGGAATAATAAAAACATGGGAATTGTGTCTGATAAATACGGCCAATTGTTCCAATGAATAGCATGTGTATCATGTATAAAAAAAACCTACTCCCTCAAAAGCTTTGATAGAAGTCATGCATGACAGCATGTAACATGCGAACAATATCCCGTGACAAGTATTGTGTTTAGTTCTAGGACAAATTGATGTCATAACTACTACTAGTTATGTTCAAGAAAAGTAGATTGCATTCGTTTGAGTCTCGGAATATTCTTCTATTATAAGTGTTTCCACTAATTCATATGCGAAAAATGACCAAAACATAGCTTAATTTACCATCGTTTGGATTTTGTTATTTTCCACAATATTCACAACGTAACGGTTACAGTTCTAGTATATTCCTGATAAAGGAAAAATTCGCAGTCCATTAAAGTACATGTACATGTATGTGTATATGGTTATAAGCTCGAGGATCCAAGCTATCGCACCTGTGTTCCTCCGTCTGTGCACATGGATAGAATACTAATTCTTCCATTAGGCTATATCCAGAAGGGTTCTTCCAGTGTACGCCCAAGGTTCCTGTGACACATTTACATGACGGGTACCCAATTCACCGCCCCTTATCTTTAATTATGTTCTTGAATATTCCCTATACTGCGGTAGAAGTAAGCATAAAATAACAGGGGTGGGACAGGGCTGGAGAAACTCAAGTGATAGGCCAAATGATGGGAACATGTTCCGTACACTTACAAGTAATCTCCGTTCGCAGCGGGCGTGCTAGTCCCTCTTTCGTTAATTAGAATAGTGTGTGGGGTTCGTGAAGAAAGAGGTCGGGAGCGAAGCAGCAGTAGGTACCTTTTAGCAGGGGGGCCTTTTATCATTATTCCCAACGCCAACTCTCCAAAGGCCTTCCGAGATCAAAGAATTTATGAGCCAGAAAAGGACACTGAGATATAAGGAGGATGGATCGGATTCACCGTCACAACCAGCTATACATAGTTCTTGGTCAGAAAGGCCTGATTTGGTAGCACTATATTCTGTCCATTAGCGACGAGGGCATCGTTGACATAAAGGGACTGTAAAAGTTGGGGAAAGATCATGACATCTTCATCCTTTCGCTACCACCATCAAATATCATCGTCTTGCCATTAAGGATAATTATTTTTATCTTTGATATCTTATTTAAATCGTCAGACGAAGGATTCATTCAATATGGCAGCGTATTTTCATCCATGGTCGACCATAGGAATAATTCTGGCCTGACATGTTGAGCTCCCGGGAGAGAATTTTTGAATTCATTTTTCATATTTCCATGCCTCGATCGCCATAAGCCAAACATGTCATGGAATTTTTTTAAATGTTAGGAACTAATTAACAGCGATTGACGTGAAAAGAAGGCAAAAAGTATTGATAAGGTATTGATTCAATATAAGTATCGAAATAAATCTTCGAACCAAAAAAGACACCATGCCAAGTTGACTTTTGACATCCAACTCATTAAACTTTTCTGATGAAAGGCGAGGAAGCGAATTGCACATTATACAAAAATATGCGTACTTCCATTCACCATTTCCTAATTGGTGATATGACACTGGGGACGCGTGGGTTTCCACGTTGTAGAAATTTCTATTTCTTATACCTAATAATGTTACATGCAGGAGGATGACACTTTCGTGGGACATTACCCAACATACAAGTTGTGGTATTGAAAAACAATATTATCAAGGTTCGGTTCACGCTAATTAACTTGTATCACTTTTCTGTATCTCGCATGCGAAATGGGGATGATACTATAATTAGTATAGTATCATTGCATGTATCAAATATCGCAATGGTAAAGTTGCGGGTGGTTCCGCGTTGTGCAGGCATGTATAACCTAAGGGCAAGCCAGGTACCTCAACAGAATAGAACATCATGATATACATGTATAGGAAATGAAGCCATAATTATATTTTCTGACCTAGCCATGTTCAACCGTTTTGGGTTGACAGTGATTTTATAAAACTGCCTTCCATAAATATGTTTATTGGACATTCATAAAAAGGCTCGGCGGTACTTTATCATTTGAGTATCATTAGTTTCTTGCTTTGCATAAAATTTATTTTTTAAATTGGTTTATAATTCGAGTAGAAGGACGACTTATGCTAGATTTAACCAATATTATGGGTCTACTGTGAAATAAATGATGGTGTGATCATGTGCGCTTCTGTGAAAACTATTGACAGTGACAAATTATCATGTACCACTCTGGATTAACCAGAGCCATATTACTCTTTTCATATACTACTTGTGCCACTATATTATGTATGTATTATCCCATTTGACGGCTAAACTGGGCCCATTTGAAAACTCTGCAGCGGCGGGAAGTGCCTCCCAGTATGAATAAAATCTTTTTAAAAAAAACACAGGCAACTGATAGATTAACCAGGGCCAGATTACTCTCTTCATATACTACTTGTGTCGCTAACCCAGGCAACTGAACCAAATTAATAATATAACAATCTGACAGATTACCCAGCGCCAGTGTTCACTTTTCGTATACTACTTGTGTCGCAAAACTGGGCAGCTGCGCCATAATATCATGTACCACTCTCAATATAATGGTGTTGCTAACCCAGGCAACTGAACCAAATTAATAAACTAATAATCTGATGGAATAACCAGGGCTAGATTACTCTTGTGGGTGTTCATATACTACTTGGTTACTAACACAGGCAACTGAACCAAATTAATATAAACTAACAATCTGGTGGATTAACCAGGGTCAGATTACACTTTTCATATGCTACTTGTGTCGCTAACGTAGGCAACTACACCAAATTGATAACATGTATAACAATCTGGCGGATTACCCAGGACCAGAGTTCACTTTTCGTATACTACTTGTGTCGCTAAAGTGGGCAGCTGCGCCAAAATATCATGTACCACTCTCAATAAGTGAGGGAATGATGATGTCTGCTCCCACCTTACTAGATATAGCGCCTAAATGGTAGCAAAAAGCACAGCTTTTTACTAATATTATCACCATATTTTTATTACATGAATGGTCATATGGAAGTGTGTAAGACGTATACTACAGAGCAGATCTTCCTGATGCCTGGTGTTACTTGCTGGAAACCTTTATAATTATTACTCTTCTCATATATATCATCCATATATATTATATCTGTGTATTGTACTATTGATAATAAAAACCGGTAGAATACAAAGTTATGCACTGTGTGGTGAGAAAGGAGATAATAGGTGCTAGGACGTATTAGACCTTCGGACTGGTTCGTTGATTGTACTAGGTGTTGTTCATTGTTATATAAAGTTTCTAAAACTACAATTGTTCAAACTAAGCTGAAGGCAATATTCATATAAAGAAAGATTCAGGTGTCATATCAAATGTAGCCTCGCCAAAATGAATTGTAACTGCAGATGTTTGAGTTGGATTTATATTGTAGCAGCAGAAAGAACTGTATTGTACAGATGTATAACGCATTCACAGTATTTCCCGTTGTAGGAAGTGAAATAAATGTATCAAAAAAACTATATGTTAACGAAGGTTCTAGAGAATAGCAAGTATAAGAGAAATGAAGAATAGTGATGTATTATATAAGTCAAATAGAAAATGGAAACAAGTTATGTATACTGTCTTTGTTTGCTGTGTAGCAGCCTAAAACAAGAAACTAACTATGGCTAGCATGAAGACGGAATATATGTTGGTTTCAGCTGTCGTGCTAATATCAGAAGTGGGCGCCTCGTGAAGCTCGGGAGAGAAATTATGGGATGCTGCTCTAGGTGATTACCAACCTACAACCTTTGGGATTTTAACAGGGCAACCATTCTGGTTGGCATTTTGCGTAACTTTCCTGTGCCTAGCATAGTCCTTGTACATGTGGTTGTCCCATGTCGACAGCGAATATACAGGCGACCTATTACCTGTATTTTTCACACATCCGCTGGAAACTCGAGGGGAATGATAGCTGAATAGATTGTTTTGTCACATACTTTGGTTTCATGCTTTGAATATCTTGTGTTTTGTATGAAGTGCTATGGCGGCGATTTTACAAACACCTCCCCATTGCATGCAAAGATCATCGCAAAACCAATGAGGTTGGAAAACATAAGGTGAACTTTTGCTAAGGAATGATATATATGCGTAATGCCTAATATCACATGTATAATATACTGAATATATATAAATGTAAGCCGCTACACAGCTACATTGTGCAGAGAAGCCACAGGTGCGGTGATGCAGGAACTATCGCTTCCCACATTACCGTAATGACACGATATGCTTTATAAAGGTGAAGTATATAGAAGAAGAGACGAATCGCACACATTCGGGCTTTACACTGCACTTATTATCGTGCACCAAAGAGACCTAATTAGATTGGTAACCACAGCAGTATGGTTAATGGCTCGCAGGACAGTGCTTGCCATCCATTACCGATGGAGATAAATCAAAGCTGTCATCTCTGGTATGAAGCCCTCGGACGATCATCTGATAACAGTCGTATCGCCGAAACTTGCAAAATAGAGGTGGAATTTTTGGCCTTTCACTGGGTGTTTTCTGGAAGGTGATTTAGTATATTTTATATATTCATATCTAAGGAAATTATAGTTAGATATAATATTGCAATATATTCGTTTCATTCAAAATGCGCAGTTACAGGCATTTATGTATTTCTTACACACCAATAATTCCCTTTACAGTTAATCAGAAGCAGATTTGGTTTGGTTTCTTGCGGCCCTGATAAGAACATCGACTCACACGTGATATATGTCGGAACGCAGTCGATATAACAATTGCTGGCATATATTCATCCCTGTGATGATTGATTATAGACGATTTATGGGCGGGTGGCAACAAACAAATCTCTGTTGATCAAGGTTTGTAACTAAATTGGTATTTCCGACGGAATGGTTTAACCACGCACTACACCTATGTGTATTTGATTTAGATTTCGTGAAAGGTATAATATTTGTATATGCTTAGTTTTCGGTTAACGCGTTACATCCATGTTTTCATTCATTATCAGATGCCAATATAGAAAGGGAAGGTAAGAAGAACCCATAATATTAATCATTTTATATGTTCACCGGTACAGAATCGACAGCAGTTTCTACCAAATATCATTTTCACTTTAAGAAGGTTATTAAAGAAAGGAGAATCTTAAAGTTGGTGATGCCTTAGTAAAGCATGATAAGAAACCTTTCTTGGGAACACCAACAGAAAATCCAGCGTGACCGGAAGGGATGCGCTGAAAAATCAACCAAATCCAAAAGTTGTCAGAGAAAGAATCCCAAACAGTGCACAGCATGAAATGCACTGGATATGGATCAAAGCTGCTCTGTCTCAATCAATCATTTTGTAACAGATTAAAGCACAGCCAAACGGTACACCATGAGTAAGTTAATTGAAGAGAAGAGAGATTGCCAATGTTAAACACATAATCGATGATATCATTTAAATTCTAGGAAACACTTCAACACTATGTATCTGAAAACACCATTTATCATTTATTTATTTATTTATTTATTTATTTATTTATTTATTTATTTACTTCAATAGTATGTTCCATACCTTAATAAATGGTAAATCAGGCGATGATATCTTCCCAATCGAAACCAACTTGATCAATGAGTAAAAAAGGTAAAAAAAAAATGAAATTCCCACGCCATCCGTAAGTTACCATATTACTCTTTCTACTGATGGCTATATATCTCTATTTATTATATACGCATTGCTCTGAGAACAACATATCTATGCACAGTGCATATTATGTCACTAGTGAGTTACGTGTTTAGTTTCATCTTTAGCATTATGATTCAACTTTATGACTAAAGAATGTTTTCTAATCATATTATTCAAGCATAGTATATACAAAATCAGTTGACAAACTTGTTGGTTTCAGTCGCTTAGACTACTGTACGAGTTGCGCAATATTCACACTCCTGCCACCAACTTGTTACTTAACCTGTATATAATATACCTCGCATAATGTTTAGACAAATAAGATATATCTCATAGTTACTTTATCTTCCTTTCTAGCCTTTATGTAAGGGACAATTGGTTTGATTTATGACGGCAACCTATCTATCTTCCTATAGATATAACTCTTGCAGTATAATATATTGATAAAAAGCACTTCTTTCAATATCCATGTCACGTAACTGCTATAACAGGGTAGATCACTCTAGTAGATTATCACATAATTATAATGAAAGATGGCGTATGGACTGGCAACTATAAGAAAAACATGATGACCACCGACCCTCACCATACTCGCCTTGCTGGGATAACTAAGTTATCCTTAAGGATCTACCTAACAAAATACTAATATGGTCAGACCTAGATCAAGCAAATATCTCAATTATAAAAAGTACTTCCAGGGACGATGGAAAGGACATAGCCTATCTAGATGACCTAGAGCACAGCCAGTCAAGATGGCAGTCGATTTATCCCGCAGGGATGCGATTTCATTTGACAGGCGCCCGTCCTAGGATACATAATTATTTCCTGAAAATAAGTTTCCCCGGATAAAACGTGGAGATAATGGCACGACGTGCATGACAAAGGTGAATTTGGAGAATAGCAGTGAATGCCGAGTCATCCGTATGGGAGGCTAATCCCACAAACTGTAAAATGAAATATAACAATACCCTGATTTGTGGCCAATTAACTTATAATGGTAGGTCGGAAAGAAGAAGAAATGTTATCAAACAGGAATAGTTCTATTGAATATTTCTCCTTTCTTCACACACCTTCGAAGCATGCACACTACAGAAATCGAAACTAGAAACTCTGGCGCTCATGTTCATCTGTTTAATTCAGTCTATGGAATAATAAATATCCGCTGAGCCTCCACTGAAATATTGAATATTAAAATTAAATCTTGGAAACACATTACCTCTAAGGATAATGTCCTCTTCGATTAATTTTAATTCTTGATATAGTAACCGACAAACATATATTACTTTTCTTTAGGACGAGATTTGGCTCATTTCCGGTTGATAGTAGGTCTAGGGTCTTTTCCCTGTGTTCTAAATTGGTTCAGTGTCACTACGAGCACATTTGGTGAAACGTTCATTTAGAGCCATGGTTCTGTGATAGAGGGATGTCCTGACACCCGTACTGAGACGTCGAAAAATGCATTTCTTTGATGTTGTTGTGACTCTGTGTCCCCCATGAGATGGGGCACCTTAGTCCAGGGCCTTATGGCCAAAAATTGGCCAAAAATAAAATTTCATGTTTATTTTATTTTTAGAGTTGAATTCTATAGTTCAGGAGGTGCTGAAAATGATGAGATTGCCTGGCATTTTTTATTTTCAATATTTCGGCCATTTTGGGCCCTATTTATGCAAATTAGCTGAAATCTGATTGGCTGAGAAGGAATTGCTCCTAACTCAGTGAATTTGAAAGATATTTTGATTTTGATGACACCTACCCCCACTAAATCGACCCCAAGGAATTCAATGGTATCATTGAAATTGTTCTATCTGCCTTGGTTGCTTAGCAACGAGGCATTTCCATGGTCAAAAAAGCCATACTAAGGGGGATCAGCCCCTTGTGGTCAATCCAGTTGAAAAATTGCATTTTAAAAGCAATCACATGCCTGAATTAATCCCAATGAGTGGAATGGAGTTGTTGCAATTTATCTATGTACATATTAATCACTTAGCAACATATCCCATCCATAGTTACCATTAGTAAACAGTTGTGGAATTTGGTGCAGCAATTAGCTCCTCATGAGTAGGGTATTGGTTAAGTATCTATAAAATGGCATCACTCCTGTAGAATAAAATTCCTTTTTTATTTGATTTTTAGAGTTGAATTCTATCATTCATGGGGTGCTGAAAAAGATGAGATTGGGTGGCATTTTTTATATTCAATATTTCGGCCATTTTGGGCCCAACTTATGCAATTCCTTGGGGTCGATATAGTGGGGGTAGGTGCCATCAAAATCAAAATATCCCTAAAACTCATGGAGATATGGGCCAATTTCTTCTTAGCCAATCAGATTTCAGCTAATTTGCATAAGTTGGGAGCTAATTGCTGCACCAACTTCCACAACTGTTTACTAATGGTAACTATGGATGGGATATGTTGCTAAGTGACTAATATGTACATAGATAAATTACAACAACACCATTTCACTCATTGGGATTAATTCAGGCATGTGATTGCTTTTAAAATGCTATTTTTCAACTGGATTGTCCACAAGGGGCTGATTCTCCATAGAATTTCATTTGTGACCATGGAAATGCCTCGTTGCTAAGCAACCAAGGCAGATAGAACAATTTCAAGGATACCATTGAATTCCTTGGGGTCGATTTAGTGGGGGTAGGTGTCATCAAAATCAAAATATCCCTAAAACTAATGAAGATATGGGCCGATTACTTCTCAGCCAATCAGATTTCAGCTAATTTGCATAAATAGGGCCCAAAATGGCCGAAATATTGAAAATAAAAAATGCCAGGCAATCTCATCGTTTTCAGCACCCTTGAAAACCCCTATATCAATTGAGAAAATAAAATAAACATTGATATTTAAAAAAATGGCCATAAGGCCCTGGACTACCTGTTTGAATGTCATTAATAACATGGGAATCCTAAAGAGATTCCCCCATGTCGTGACAGGAAGAGGCCAAAGAAGCTATGTAAACATGGCGGGAGTGAGTGACAACAGGGACAGGGTGCATGAATGTTTTCAAAACAGCATTGCTGGACCATGAATGCAGTAGTTTTTCCAGACAAAAGGGTAGCTAACTAAGTCAAGTTTCTTTCAGATGAATTACAGGTCGTACCATATTTCAGAGGTAGGCTTATCCTGCCCACAGAGGGCGAGTCGGTCACTTCTCGACCAGAAAATGAACTCACAAGGATAGGAAATTATAGGGAATGTTTTGCATGGTTATTTTAGAAAGATGTTTGTTATCATCCCCCCCTCCTCCCCCCCCCCCCCCCCCCCACTTCTACCTATAGTGTCCCATACACACCACCGCCACTGGCGTCGTGTGTATGGTATTCTCTGTGCCTGTGCCTGTGCCTGTGCCTGTATGCCTGTGCCTGTGGGAGTGTGGGGTGGTTGATAGCTATGTAAACATGGCGGGACTGAGTGACAAAAGGTAGAGGGTGAATGAATGTTTTCAAAACAGCATTGCTAGACCATGAATTCAGTAGTTTTTCCAGACAAAAGGGTAGCTAACTAAGTCAAGTTTCTCTCAGACGAATTATAGGTCGCAACTTACATGGGAATACATTGAAAATAGGGCCATAAATCCGGGTCGTATATAGATAGGGAGTGGACACTGATGGGTTGGGTGATGTAACAAATTTCAGAAATGGCTTATTCCGCCCACAGAGGGCGGGTCGGTCACTTCTCGTCCAGAGTATTACCGCGAGATTAATTTGGGTGTGGTGTCTTAGGCTGTGTACTTGTATCATATAAATATGGAATCTTTTTCTCATTTTCAATGCTGCCTACCACCCCACCCCCCGGCTCCCGCTCCCCTCCTACACTTTTGTTTTGGTGTCTAATAATACACATGCCTGTGTGAGGCATGTGTACAGCCAGCAGTAGTGGTATAGTCCATAGAGCGCATGCGGTGGCGAGTGCACGTACTAAAGGGCGGCAATGGGTGCTTGGTACAAATCATAACACAGCACTTGAAAGTGGTAAATGGGCTTATATCTTCTTTTCTAGACCATATTGTTCCAGTAATCACTAGCTAATATCGTTGCTTACTAATATACGGTAGGAGTGAGAACGGAGAATAAGCTCAATAAGCATGTATTTGGTGGGCAGAGACAGCTATAAATGTTGTTCTAGGTATATAGGCGTTTAACCGTGATAACCGGTACGACTGCTCTTTTTCTTCGGATCTGCCGTTGGCAAGGTGGCCGTGGGAGAGTCCAGAAGGAAAGCCCATAATTCATTATGATTTAACAAACATAACGCATTTTAAAATAAGTGGAAAGCAAGAGAAGGTGTGAAATGAGTCAAATCTCCAGCCAGATCCTCCAGAATGTTGGGTTCTCGGGACTCTGTCCTGTTAGAGGCCACTAACAGACAACTAACAGAACCCAGTCCCTCGAACCCAACATTCTGGAGGATCCTAACTACCTAATATATGCCTTTTTATTCCAAAGGTATTACAGTATGGCGTCAAAGAGTACTAAGAAAAACCTCACAGTAGAAACAGGAGATTTGGGTCCAGCCGAGACTACAAATAATAAGGATGTTTCCTCGGGAACTCCAACATGACACTCGGTTCCTCGGGATCGAGTAAATGGTTCCTATAAACAGCCATGATAGTGAGAGAAATGGTTTTGTCTCGTGTGATGACCATCCTTTCCTTCCGCGTAACTGACATAACACTCATCAGATGAGAGGGCGAATCATGAATCGCCAGGAATGGTTGATACGTTGGGATTAACAAAAGGGCTTGTGTAAGCGAAAATACAGAGTTAGAAATACTTATATTCATAATATTATATTTATCCAATATGAAATTTTTACAAAAACTCTTTGATTTTATCAACACACACCTGAAACAATCATATTTATCAGTTTAATTAAATTAATTGGTATCGTGATGTTATTATTCAAAGCTTACATAATCGAATCATTATTTTCATCTTCAGTAAAAACAGAACCAAGAGATGTATGGAAATATTCATTCGTCTACGAAGTAGACGTTTTTGAAACTGCAATAATATCTTTCGGTCCAAATAAAATATATTCAACACAGTAGAACTTATCATCAATCACTAGTCATTTAAAGTGGGAGACATCTGCCTTCATGGCTGTTTTCCATCTTAAAGTTAGAGATGTGAATTAAAACTCCTGGCACCGCCCCTATCAACCTTATCGCTTATCAATAACTTAACACCAAGTGTCCCCGGATATGAATTACACCCAGAGCAGCAGCAGCAGCGTAGCCAGGCGTAAATTAATATCAAGATCACATCTTCTCAAGACGCGGAACTCTTTAAAGACTTTATTTCAGGTATAATTAGCACAGTGAAAAATAAAATTTGTTGTCAATCCTTAAGGATGTTGTCGATTCAGAAGGTGTAGTGCGGCATGAGAAAACTTAACATCGTGTGGTCAATAAGTGCGATGGTTCAAATCGAAGGCTACGCTCCAAGCGAATAAAGGATAGGTCAGCGATGGCTACTATATTATGGTTCTTTTATGGCTGAACCGAGAATATATTTATGTTGGGCTGAGCAATTAACAAGGCAAACAGAAGCCTTGTAATCAATATAGGAAGGACTGATTAAAGAACTGAATAACAAAAACTTTTGCTATGTCAGGCGCGCACTTACATGATAAGCCTTGACTTGCTAATTAATTTCAGATTTGAGAGGAAGTGTAAAAAGGTAATCTGTTGGCAAGTTGGGTGAATAGAAACTAAAAAAATGAACGATTATTAATTACGAAGATGTTGGTGACAAATAAAATGATGGGTGGAGGAGCAATTCAATTTAGCCCGAGTCCGTCCACTCTTTCACACTTAAAGAAAACTTCCAACTCTTCTAATTGGCATATTTACTAATATCCTCGATTGAAGAAAGCCAATATCAAGTTTGAGATTACTATAATGTTGATAAACGTGCACTATTCAATCATTCCAATATACCTAATTAGACTATATGAACATGACATGGCCAAATATTCATAATAATAACTTTATAAACGTCGGTCGGACATAATATTAATCGTTCGTATTAAATAGAAGTCATTCAACAGTGAAAGTCTGGAATTAAACCAATCATTTTTTTTTCAGGTAGGTACAAGAATAATGGACTTTGCATTCTGTCGGCCTCTTCCACATTCCTCTTTCTTGTGCGACACTGCAGTGACTGTTGTAGCTCATACTTTTACACTTCCCAAAAATCTTCGCAAATCTTCAGTTTAAATAGATGAGCGTGAAAAGGATTTCCATCGGATTGGCAAAGGCATGTGCTGGAATGGGGAGCCAACAGATGCAAAATAACTGATCCGCACTGTAATATTCAAATACAAAGAAAAATTACATCTTTTTTGGTACCTACTTGAACCTGTTGACCAGAAATGTAATTGATTTTAAAATTAATTCGAATCCACACCAATTAAAAATTGGATGGTGAAAAATATTTTAATAAGAGGTAAACGTGCTTTGAACGTGTTTCCCCCATGCAAGTGTTGGAACTCTTCGTGAATATGATTCGATGTCTGCATGATAAGATTTAATGGCCCTTGGATTGAAAGGCATCTCCTCGAACGGTAAACCGAATAAAAAAAAGTAACAAAATATGTTTTCAATAGCAAAACAGGTCTTTTAGTTTAAATAGTAACCCTTTCTTAAAAGAATACATGTAGGCACATCAATTTGCGTATCTCATCGCGGATCTAAAACTCAGACAGCCCCCTAAAATATCCATGGTGGGTAACGCGTTTTTTCCCAATGTATTGTATGATAGTATTGTACTTAATTATATTGGCTTTCAATGAAATAAAAAAGAAAATTGGGATTAAAGGAACAATTGTACTTACACATACAGTATTGTTACATATAGAACAACTTAAAAGCCAGGCAGCTTCATTCTATTATATAGGTGGAGTGTATTTGTTTGATACAAGTCGCTAAATAACCTGCTGAAATTGCTATTTGGTGGTTTCATTACATTAATTCTAATTATCCCTAAGAAAACGACATACTATGACATCGACTGGACTGAAATTAAGTCCTGGTAAGTGTATTAGATAATAATTAACATTCATCTTGTTGCAGTTTCTTAGCCTCTGTAGGCTTTTTCCTTTATCATCCCGCCCGCCTTAATTATAGGAGAGTCTTGTCACACACTCCGGGCAACCTTATCCTGCAAAGACAGCCAACTTTGATAGGTTGACCCTTCTGTCTGAACGCTCAGTTTCCCTTAATCCCCAACCTGATGGGATATCGTCATTCAAAGCATCGGCTGCTAGTTATCACACCAGGCTATTTCCTCTCGCAACACTGCAGAGGAGCCAGGGATAATAGTATCAAGCAACAGCCCTGTTACCTTCCCGTGGGTCTGTGTTTGGCAGCAAGAAGGTCCTTGTCAACAACCTCCAGCTTGGCTCATCTGAAGGCGGGTCACCACCTTACTTCCTTTCACAATAAGGAATATCACACGAGAAAACTTTCCATGGGAAGCTCTTAGTCAATACAGAATACGCCATATCCGGCTTTACCTTGCCTGTAATTGGTACTAGAAGTAGGAAGATCGTAATTTATCGACATTTTATATGCCTAGTTCATTTACTTCCTTCGAAGGCGAGGTTTTTCTATAGCCTACTCGGTTGTACAATTTAACATTTGTAAATTTTAAACTAGTCGAACATAATTGACCTCCAAGATTAAATATGACCTGCTGTTTAAAAATATGAATGAATGTTTTATCATAAACAAGCATGTAATACCAGATGGTTGTTGCAAAATACGTATAGCATGTGTATGAGTATCAGACACTGTTACAAAAGGCGCTCTATATGTTCGAGTTGCTGATCCAGTTATATATAATTATATATATATATATATATATATATATAATTGCTCCAATCGCTGACCTTTTGTTTCCCTTGAAGGATACGCATGGAAACATAAAGGGAAATCGACGGATATTTCCACATACACGTGAATAGGTCACTGCAGGAACAGGATTTTGCTTTTATTCAATCTAGCCGATATTGTCCTGTCGTCCCTAATGTATAGCATTTATCATATTTTTTTTAATCTATACAGACGTTTTCTGCAATTTCCCGATATTTACCGACGATGGTTGATAATGACAGCATGATTACGGAATTTTGGTGCAAGTGCCCATGGCTCTATGAGCCCAGAGTGTGCCTCTGGGCCGATTCCTTTTAGCTTGTCGTGATGTGGCTTTTCAAATAAAGTTCCAGCAGATCTCCAATCAGATTAATTTGATTGGGATTGAAGCGAAAAAGGGCAAAGGGACCTTAAAATGAGACGAGATCAACTTAACTCGGGGGGAGGGGGACTAACCCGCCATTGCTGCTCCATATGACCATAGCTTTTGTTTTTATAAGACATGATTATGGTTAATGCAATTAACTTTCCTGTGTGTTCTATCTACTTGTAACTAACTCTACAGTAAATGTTTACATGGTTATAAGTTTTCACCCATCTTAAACTGACCTTTTGTTTCCCTTGAAGGATACGCATGGAAACGTATTTTAAGGACCTTAAGTCAGTCATTTCCGATGTACTCATAGAGCCATAATTAGACAGCTAAAGTATCAATCTCTACTATGTTATGTAGAGAGAGATGGATAGTATCCCTCTACAAAACAGTGAGATTGTTGTTATTTCAATGGAAGCAACGCCAGTTTCAAGCTTTAAATGAGGAAAAAATCTTAAAATGTCCTGATTTGGTTGGTTTTTGGTTGAAAACATTATCAAAAGCTTTCCTACGGTTCGTCATGAAGTGTTTCAAAAGGCACTCTTGTGCATGCGTTAATGTAACAGTGACCATGCACTGTCGAAGTGAGAAAGCTACCTGTAGCTGCTCTTTTAAAATCTAAAAAACGTTTGTTTTATTTGCATTAGAACATCTAATTACATACAATAATCATATTTATAAGGATGCTTTAGTCTTACTAAATATAGGGGTGGGATTTCATATGTTAAATGGATGTTATCCAAGCAGTATCAGTTTATTTAACTCCAGGTATTAAAAGATGAATTATACAAAAGTAGAAACCCAGAATAGCACTATATATATAGTCGGAACTTTGGATTAGAATAAAGGCTTACTATCATGTACCTGGGGGCTGCCGGGGGGGGGCACATCCCCTAGACCCATAATATAACCCCTATGTCCCCTAACTCAGAAGGGTGGAGAGCCCCTAATGTCCTGCTAAAAGGCCCCTGTATAGTAGGGGCCAGGTCCACTGCCCAAATTTTCACTCTCCTTCAAATCACTGACTGAGTCGTAACGGTGTTAGCACCCTTCTCCATCTTTAAACACCTAGTGGTGATGATTAGTTAGTTGTTTCCTGTGTAGATATTACTCTACACATTTATTTGATTCAGGGAATTGAATTGGGAACATTTTATTTTGCTTTTTTTTGTCAGACCATATTAATGAAATTTGTAAAACTCATTTAATGTATCATAGTGTTAGAAATAAGGTCGGCTAATTTCGACCCCCCCCCCCCCCGCCCACATACACACCCACCAATCAAAAGTAACTAATGATTGATACTTGGTTTGAGGTATGCAATTAGATGTACAAAACACCTTGGAAATCATAATCTCCAACAGTGTTGTTTGCCTCTAAATTATATACTGGGAACAACTATGTGGTGTATTACAAAAAAAATGAGTCACCAGGCACAAAACATGATTTACCCCACTAGCCTGTCTGAGGCACTCAAGGCGGATCCATAAATTAAACATCCAGATTTCTGGCCTTCTCCCTGTTGGCAGCCTTGTATCATTGACCTAAAATTGTTCATTATCATTGGAGTTTTTCCTCACCATTCACAGCGTACCTGCAGTCAGTAAAAAGACAGTTTTTCATACATTCTTGCCCATACTTAAAAATTGGTCTCAAGTGAATTTTGAATATGTATCAATTTGCATGGCCTTCTTTGATGATAGAATGCAATCAAACCATTCAATAATATGTTAGGGTGACTATGATTGTTATGCTGTTTGATGCATTGCTCTGGAACCCCTTATAATCGGTAGAATGGACTCAAAAAGGCACTCATTTTACTAAATTAATAATTCCTGGGGGAGCATGCTCCTGCACCCACTACAAGGTGGTTGCACTTCCTGTGCATATTTCTTTGTATCCTGTGTAATCATCTGGGTATATCATATATATATCCATACCCATGTAAAATAATTGTTTATTAATTATAGATAATTATTTCAATATTCGGGCAACTAAAAACTTTAGTCTTAACAATCAAAATTTCACGCGAAGTACTCTTTTAATATGAAGATGTCTTGTGTATTTCAAAGACCTTTTTTATCTGCTGCATTTCGTCTGTTAAAAGTCAATACAAATTGGACTAATTAGTCATTAAAAGCCAGTAATTCTGATGTTGGTTGGATTGTGGGAACGATGATTTAACAGTATGAGGTAAACATCTTTTTGTATGCTGGCTTCATAATTCTTTGGGACAAGGTCCAAGACACCAAACCTGCCCCCCCCCCCCCCCAAACACACACTTAGAAATAGCTAGCTACGCCCCTGATAGTACAGCTATCGATTCAATTTCTCACGTAAAAAAAATCAGGAAGTTACATCTAATAACAATGTTTTGAGAGTGTAACCAAGCGGCCTGTCAATGAAGTTTTTTGTTATCACTTCGATAGCGAAACACGGTACTCACCCACTATTGTGTTACAAATTATTCATGCATGCGGAACTTCAAGAGGAGAGACAGGCAAGGGGTGAGTGATGTTAGAGGCAGGAGAGAGGGGAAGATGACTGGAGGAGAACATCAAGAGAATACAGAAAAATAATACAGCGGACAGCAGGGGTTGTTTAGCTGTCTCAAAATTATGGTTATGGGTTCAAGAGCGGGAAGGTTCTTGACTAAACATGGACGTGTATTCTCCGAATAAGGTATCTTATGAGTGTAAACCTATAATGGTGCCTCTTTGGAAATTAATGTTTTTGGTTTAAAGCCCCATGTTCATTACCACGGCTGCCCGAAGTACTCTTACTTAGGTGCATATTATGTATGGGTCACTGTTACTAAGATCTATATTCCAACAGTATGTTTTTCGGCAACTTTTTACTTGGATACCTGAAAATGTCATGCCATTTATGAAAGTGTGTTCACTAAAATTTATTTTTTTAAATTGGGATGTCTTCTAATAGGGAATTTGCATGTACCACTGCGCATGTCTCTAAAGTGCATGCTGGATTACAGTTCAGGTCTGTTATACAAATAATTAGCAGCATTTTTATCGAAAATTGCAAGAATGTTTTTCGCCAATCTCATAGCTTGTGTAAAAGATCTATAAAAAAAACAAATGCATAATGGGAAGGATGGAGGCGTGTTTTATGGAAACATGTATAACACATGGATATTGCCATTTAAACACCGATAAATATCATATACTAAACATGGCACGTTTTCTATAGATTTTACACTTACATACAAGTCCCACAATTCCTTGCGAATCATGATTCAAGAATGTGGACATACAAGTCCATTATTCTTTATCATCATTTTCTAAAGTGTGAACCTAATATCATCTTAAATCTTTCTATGATAAATATCCATTGATCCTAATCATCCATCATTAACATTTCAACTGGACAGCCACAGTAGTAATTGTCTTTTCATTCACGTGATTTATCCACGCTATAAGAGATTAGATTATCGATTATATTTCGTGTCTAGAAACACCCTAGCTGGCATTAGAAACCAGAAACCATTTACAATAGCCCGTGTGTGGAAATAGGCACGGTGACATATTTAAGGAGAGGCGAGGAGATGAATGTTACATAGATTTTCCTAATATATTGCAGCAATTATCTTTAAATTGCAGCTGTCAGTGCCAAATCTGACCGGATGACATGAGCTAGATTGTTAAGGTACCATGCCCTGGAATAGTATGTTCATAAAACGAAAAGGAAACACTACACCGAATGAATGTTACAGCTGCTACAATTGGTACTGCATCTAAACAACTTTGGAAGACGCAGATATTCTAATGTGCCTTTTTTCCGTTTTGTTTTTACCTTTAAGGCAAAAAATGAGCTTGATTAACAATATTCTAATAACCCTATTTTGATACAGCTAAACACCAACGTAATATCATTACGTGACCCAATACCAAAAACTTCTTTGTTACCGGTAGTAATGACAAATCAGACAGAGGTGAATTTGGAGACAGTTACATATACATTTATACCCACACAACTCAGCCAGACACCCTTCCTATATAGACTCAAGTGTTACATTGATCAGCCTATAGTCACCAATGAAGGCATGACTTCTGCCGAGGATGTAGCCAGGTTTGGCGATAGTACTATCGACTTGGTGCAGCTCGCTACACTTCAATCACTGAACCATTGTGTCTTGATACGGAAGGTAAATATAAATGTTTGAACGATCTCGACGACCCAGCAAGTAGGCCCCCAGAGACTGCTTGATGGACGGGTCGGGTGCCTCGGGCAAAGGAAGGGATGACATATGAACGACCCGTCCCTCACATTCGTCCATCTTCATACGCAAGATCTGCGAGTGCTTCACGTTGATTCAGATACATTGTCGGCCCTATAGGGAATAACAGCCACTGGATGTCAATCAACAGTCACTCTTCATTTCCTTCCAACACACTGGCTTGTCGTCTGTATGCATGTTCTACGTTAAACAGCCAAAGCAGTATAATTAGATAGGTTCCTTGCAACGTAAATCAAATCAAGAGAGGTATTAAATCCAGCCAGTTCTGTTGATGTACAGAGAATTCATTTGCATTAATTTCAATACTAAAAACAAACAGAGCGATTCGCTTCAACTGGGCACGGCCCTTATGCAAATGAAAACACAATCATGATATCAACACATATCATGTAAAGTCCATTCAAATGGAAGGTAGGCAAATTATCCAACCATCTATTGCTATCAGCATTTCAGTAATTGCTCGCTTAACGTAGCAGGCTGCGGGAGTTAAAAAGATTCCGACTGTTTGCGTTCACTCGTAAGAACTGCCATGCCTCCAATGTCTATTGACTGTTGCAAAATGCCCATGTCGGCATGAGACCCTGTGTGAGACAGAGGCAACCAAGCCCAGCTGTATCTCAATGTCCTTTAGGTTTCAAAACACTTCTCTAAATGTAATCAATTTGCCTTGCTTAATCGATTCTCGCTTCAAAGCTTCTCTATATTAGGCATGGATAATTTGATGTGAATATTTGACGCTGTCTCCGCTGTGTCCCCGTCTTCCTCTGACTACTTCTCTGACTTTGGAATTAGTTATTAGTTTTGTTTTTGTTTTAATGCAGATTGATAATTATGACATGATCGTTTTTTTCTCAAAATCGTCCGATAGCTATATTATGTACCACATTCAATATTGATTGCAAATAGGAATGCAATGGACGTGCATCTGGTCATTTCCACCAATTGGTTGACAATTGAATCAGTTTTAGTTCCAATATACCCCCAAATCACAAATTCATTTCATCATTATTTTATTTTATATTTTTTGATACGTTATATCATGGAAAGTATGGAAAATGTCCATGTAATTGTTTCACACTATTGAAGCTTTTATACCCGGCACGTGTTACAAGACAAAGGCACGCGTTATGGGATATAATAGTTTTTCATTGACAGTGCTTGAAATTAAAAAGTTTTTTTCCCCATATAATTGATATGTCAGCGGTGAGTGAGTGAGTGCAGTTGTTGGTATTGTCCAGAGTGAGTGAGTGAGTGAGTGAGTGAGTGAGATTCGTTGCTTTACGCCCTTATCAACACATTGACATTACTATCATAACGTATAAGTCCATCCGTATACTAAATAATACTTTTGCTAGCACAACGTATAAACACACGTTATGGGACACTGGAGGGTTCCCATGCCATCATAGCTGTGATAATGGTATTTTTGTGGCGGGGAGTATAAAAATCGGAAATAATAAAAAGTCATGAAATAAAAACCGGCCAATGATTGAAATTTCAATTCTTTAGAAATTGTGTTGGTCCTTTCGCCTTCGAATTATTGCTTATATTATGATTTAGCCCCTCGTTACGGAACAAGCTACTCCACATAATTATTTTAGTCCAAAATTTCTACTAACACTGGCAGGGAATGCTAACTATTGGCCCTGTTTTTATTTTGCCTTTGACATTGATGGGAATGAGTAAAAATCAATTTCTTATCCTAAAAAGGGCCTTTTCTATAATTGTTTTTCCGTGTACAAACGCTAAGAAAATGTGGTCCTCCGGGTTTCTCAGCTCAATGAATTCATTTTTGAAGGTTCCGAAATCAAATAATGGATATTTTTTTTAAATCTTGAACGCCCCAACCTCAGAACCAATTATTTTCGACCAATCGGTAGAAATGTCCGCCTGCTTATTGCTAACATCTTAAGCCTGATGCAGTTGTTGGTATTGTCCAGAACCTCACTCCACGTCTTTTAAATCCCTGATTAAATATTACACTTATCCCATTACCTGTCCTGTAAAATGTCCCTGGCGAACAAAAACGCAAATCACATCAATTCTTCCTGGAGATAGCTTATAGTAAAATATCGTCCCCGTGTCTGCTATCCGAATGTGACAACTTCATGTAGTCCTATGCTTCTAACACAGGACTCTTTGAAAACCATAAAGGTCATAAGAAAGTTAATACCAGTCCCTTCATCTTCATCATTCACTGGTATAACTGCACACCATGCGAGCCGAAAAATGCAAAAGGCATTTCGTGCGGCGATAACAGACGTATTTATGCCATTCTCTGTGGTAATTTACTCGGGAAGATGCGTGGGGAAGTTCTTGCCACAGAGCACATCCAAACAACCTTTCAAACGTCTCCTGTGGAAAGTACATGTGGAAATGACACAATAATTGGACAGCTACTCCTTAGTGCAATACTTTTTATTCATGGCCGGCTGTAACCCAGTCTACATCTTTTATTGGCTCTCACCGCCTCTGAATCGAGTGCAGCTGGCATGCATGTTCAACTGGCGGAAGGGGACCGGCGGCTTCCTCGCTCTGTCTCTTTTAAGGCCAGGATATAGCGAAAATCTACACCAGCATGGAACCATATATACCTTATTGCTTCGTCAATAGTGAATGGCATTTTATGTGTTTATGAAGGAAACTGTACCGTGAGCTTCATATTATATATATGAAAGAAGCGCCAAAAGGGACCTGTTCGTATGTACTATGTGCCCTTACTCAACTTTATAGAGAGAATGAAAAGCCCACCATGCGTTATTTTCTACGATTTCTGCTTAAAAGCTAAGGCAGAATGAGAGTTGATCCCTGTGCTATTCAGCGGCTCCCAATCATTTTACACCGGTGCTTCTAACTCTATTAGGGCCGTAATATGTGACGAAATATAAGGCCCACAGTACTGCAGTGTATGCCAGAACTCATTTTCCTTTAGCGACGTACTTCTGCCGTTTGTGATTTACCATTGTGGCGACAGAATTCAATCATAAAGCGGTGTGGTAGCCAGTCGCTCCATTTGCCATTGATAAGACATATCTGTAATTAAACTCTTAATCCAAATGCTGGCATTGCGGCTGAGAGGCACCGATATGAAACAGCGACCGAATATGGTTCCATTGGAATCAATTAAACGTTTATAGCTTGATAAGATTTCATGTTCGATGGCGATTTCCTCCTCGTTAAAAGAGCCATCAAACACGCGCTTTAATTGGAAGCCCCTCCCTCTCTTCTTCGCTGGATAATGACATATGCATGTGTTGTTCATCTTTCATTCAGTTTCTGAGACCATCCTCTTATTATTTTGTATGATGACTAAAACGGAAGAGTACGAAGAAATCTGTGCGTATCGTTCATTGAACCTTTTCGGTTCTTCTCAAATGCTGAATATATCTTTAATCTGCCTATTTTTATCAGATAATTTGCATGGAACAGTATCCTTAGTGCAAGGATAACATTTCTATTCTATACATATAATTGAAAACGTATGCATTGAGTCGTCGATTTAGGTTTCACTTGAAATTAGTTTGTCGGAACAAACAATTGCAGGGGTTTCCTCTTTGTTCTGTAAACGTAACCTGATGAGCAGAACATGAAATCTTACCAATGAACAAGGCTTACATAAACTAAGCAAATAGAAAATAGGCAGTATACATTCACCATCAGAAAGGGCGCCTTAATAATGGAACATCACACACACAGGGACGGCTTTGTGGGACACATCTAATCGTCAATAATGAGTAGTGTATTTAGAATGGTGATAATCCTTACCATTCGATGGGCATTGTGTCCCTGTCCAACTCTCTATTGACAAAAAACTATTTTTAGCTGTTCTGTGCGGGACAGCATAACGAACAATAGACCTGTATTTAGGAGTCTCGCTGCTCTATTGCTGACAACTTAATAGGAAAGAGTCTATGGTCCTTTAGAAAATTGGATCCATTTTTTTCATAAGCCTTTGTAACGTTACATAAATGCATTATATTATATCCTAAGATGCATATCATACGCCCAAATAAGCTCAAAATTATACATACGTAGGTTATAGCTTTGGGTGTGACCACCAGCAGATTGACAGTCCTAGAAACAAACATGTCATCAACACTTTTTGCCTCTGGTGAGAAAATATTTATGAGGGACCAGGTGGATTCATTCAAAGCTCTACCCTCTCCGGGACGGCTCATATTAAAATACGAGTAGTTTCTTTTATAAACTGTGTGCGTATTATCCGTCCGTCAAGCCGAAAAATCACACTCCATTCCCGGAGGACTTTCCATGGCAACAAAGGCGTGTTCCTGTATAATGCTTTGAGATGGGTAAATGAATGAAAACATATTTGTGAAGAAGTAAAAGAGCAATACACAATTGTTATTTTATATATCACTGCAGTCTATTTGAGTTATTTTCACTTATCCAAGAATAGCTATTAGATATACTATATAGTACATCTAATAACTATTCTTGGATAAGTGAAAATACCTCAAATATGCAATAATTCAAATTCAAATTTGAAATAAGGCTTTCTTCTGTAATCTTACTTAATTTTAATTCTTCAATACGGATGAGATTAAGTACATTTTACCTAAGTGTCGCATACATTCAAAATTGATTCTCTCTTTTGCAAGGGTCATTATTTTACATATATTATGTGATAGGGAAGAAAGGCAAAGGAGACCCTAGGTCCTAACAGCGAGCGAAGACTCAGCCGATGAATGACACTTCGTTGGAGTCCATACTAACGTTCCCCTTCAGAGGGAATACAGATTTCTCACCACCACACACTTCAACATACAAGTATCCAGCGTGACGAGTTGAACCCAACAAACTGGTTCAATTTTTTTCTCAGAAACTCTATTCCTTCAAAGTATCTGAGACGGTGGATGCACGTAGTGTTAATTGAGATAATGGGTAATAAAAGCTCATACGAGCTCGCAGACCTACCTCAGGGACTTGTAAAGCTTGGCTCCGGGCTCCGCACACACCCTGTGTACTCCAGGTTGCAAAGTCTTCTGAGCCACTCTGCTCGTGACCGACGCAGGTAATTCCACATGAACTCACGAGGTGGCGGGACAAGCGACGATTGAAAAAGCCCCAATTCAATTCATTAGATGTGAAGGCTCATTCCTTGCCTTGATGTTGAGTTAAAAACACAGGAAACATCAATTAGTATAGTGTAATTAAGGCAGACTACTTCCGATTGGATCAGCTCTGGGCGGAATGTGGCTCTTAATGATTAATGAGATCATTTGTTAGCAAGGCTAGAAATGGCTCGGCACAACTACCAGAGGAAACGTGAGTCTAAAAAGCAGTGAAGGAACTCAGGAAGAAAACAACTTGTGGTGAATAGATCTAATTCTATGTAATGAGCCACCGCAGAATGCTAACGGTGAAACAGGTGCTAAGATAAAGAGCAGTTATAGAGCATTAACGTCACTCGAGCTATTCAGTGCCTAGCTTTTCACATCTTACTTTTTGTCCGTAGCATATAAATTTCGCGTGAATTGTAAATGTCGGGACATTCGAAACGTAGCGAAAAGGGGTTTTACGCCGTGTTGAATGGGAGACAATGGTCTACATTGATTGTGTAGCATACCAATGACTGGGCTGACGTCACCGATGTTTATTAATAGAAATGACATGATCTTGAACACATAATGTAAGCACCCGTGTGGTTCAAATCCTACTATAGAGGATATCAATTGGTAGATAATCTGAAGGTAATTGAGAATAAAATCTAACATTTTCTATTTCGATCTAATATTCGACATCTTTAAAGAGGCCAGTCTCCCTAGTTATGTTCACCTTTAGTGAAGTCCTTTTCTCAATTCTCACAGATGGCAGTATACTACCACCTAATTCTATCTGTAAAAAAGCTTGATTTTATTAGGTCAGTGGTTTTTAAGATAAAGAATTTGAATGCAATGTTGTAGTCTGCGAAATAAATCCTTCGTCGTGAGTGGCGTATCATCTGGGGTGATGTATTCCCAGGACTATTGTGGAATGAGGTCACTTGAAGATACCCGGTGGACACCAAATCAAGATTTAAATCAGTTACTTTTCTGTCCTCTTGGGCACCATCATCGCGCCCCAACCCTTTTCTGTTATTTCGGTAGTGATTGTAGCCTTCTGTCCCATTGAGTACAGACATTGGCGCTCTGTTTTTTTATTCCATTTACAGGCCAAGTCATTAAATTACAGATTGATTGTTTAAAAAAAACCGCAATTGTCGTTCAACGACGTATTTCGAGCGTTGCCTTTTAATATCTCACTACCTTGTAACTACGATTTCAACAAACGCAGACAATACAGGTGGGTTAAAAAAAAGAGTCCCACTAAACTTAGTAGCGGGAAATTCAGATAGAATTCTACCATAAATTCATACAAATCTATCTTAAGAATTTATCATCAACCAGACTAAAAAACAGTCTTACTTAATCAATCACATCACATCTGTACTGTAATATTACCATACATCTCATATGATTTAGCTGAAAAAGTTACAAGATATGACAGTAACGTTACAAGGTATGTCATTGTCATAAATACTGGACTTAATGAGAATAGCCACTTTGATGTACTGCCATAGTGTGCACAGCATGTCTTTCGTTGGTTCATAAACCAGGAATCATCCTGGTTAGATCTGTACGTGTACAAAGTCAGTCTGTTGCGCGCACCTGCGGGGTATGCCTGATGTTTTGCACTACTTTCCTTGCACTACTTATAAACACTCCCTTCACTAAAAGCTTTAGCGCGTTATGCTGACACAGCCCATTCATACTGATTATGCCTAATTTAGTGTATGACTGGGTGACAAATTAAAATTGCCCTGAATTATTATAACCACGTGTGCGTGTTTTTAGTGTTGAATACATGTACAGTGCCCCTTGTTTAAATGTTCATATACTACTTACAACAGCTTCACTGCACGTTTGCAGCACCAAAGAGCTTTGCGCATTGTGCTAACACAATGAATAAAGGTTTTGCACACATACATGTATAGCCTTGCCCTAATCAAATGTAATTTGTTTTTTAGTTTGTATTATATTTTTTATTCAGTAACAGTATCGTACATAATCGCACTGTTATTAGATATTACCGAGCGGGAATTATATTACGAAAATACAATTTACATGGCGGTTCATACAGTCTGTTAACAATAATTATTGTCCCATTGATTACCTATATCCTGGATCCTAGAAGATTATAACTTAACCCATAGATTGTCTTATTATGTTGATGCTGATGTTACGTCGTACATTTTTTGCAGTTGAGTAATATAAAAAGTTGAAAACTAGTGGAACTAGGTGAATCCTAATAGATAAATACATTTGATTAAAACAAATATTTTTCCTGAGGATCTCCAGCCGGTCCATAAATATTTATTAGCCATGGTATGGATAAGGCCAGGACACTTACTTATGTGAAGCTTCCAACTTCCATACCACAGAGCGTGTTGTCAGAAAGAATGAGTAAGGTGATATATTCGCTGTACAAGGTATCAAACGTGTATGTTGCATAGTGAATCTATTTATAGTGAAAGTAGATGGGGCAAACGTTATTGGATATTGGATTAATCAAGACAGAATATTACCAGAAGTTTTGATTGAGAAATTTATATTGTGGCGGCAGGTATCTCAATAACCGAGTTGCCAGGTATTGCCCACACAAGGTCATAGAATAGTAATTACAGCTACACGAAAACACGGCCTACACAATGGTAGGGAAGGCAGAGAGCAGGTGCTTGGATGAGGATTGGGGGTAGCTTGGTGAGGATCAACCCATGTAAGCTCTCTTTATCTTCATATCATGCTATTCCCGCGATCACAAACACCATCTGTCAGGATTGAGATAACAAAGCTCCCGTCTCCGCGGAGTACAGACAAAGTGTATCTTCTTCCCTGGAAGTTACATGTAGGTTATAGCTTGATACACATGCGTGTGTATTGTATGGAATATATTGTGTTGCGCTTAGGATTATAGGCGGGACATATCTACTCGTTTCAGATACTGTTATCCATATTACTTGCATTACTGTTATCCCATTTTTTTTGTTAACAAAAATAGGTCGCCGACAGAACAAAATATGAGTAGTATTAAAAACATAAATACAAGATCAGTTTTATATTTTTATTTGTCATCATAGCAATTAATTACAGTGGATACGCTGAGGAAGGAAGTCGTTAATTTCAACATTTACCCCTGTACTAAACAAACAGTACAATGTATTGGTGAGGAATTCTACACCCAAATCCAATGCCTAGAATAGAAGCCCTAGAATAAACGCCTTTAGAAATAAATCCTATTCTTAACTCATAGTAAATGCGAAAGATTTTTAATTAAATAAATACAGTGTTTATATCTCATCCCAGTAATTTAAACAAATTCCTCTTTTACCAGTAACAATATTTGTATTTAGTTAGGCTAATAACCAAGACAGAGGTCAGAAATGCACAGGAGCTATATATAAGTACATATTGGCGTTTTGAAAGGACATGTTATAGTCGATTTTAGATTCACACATGATACTATATTCCAGCCTACAGGTATATAGATTTACCCGTAAGCACTTATATTAGGGACATTTTTTAAATTCCCTATCACAGTCAAAGCAAAGTTATTGCATAAATTTAATACCCCTTTCGCACTCCTACAAAGAAGTTTAATGGTGGCAAATTTAGTTACCAGTTCTCACTTTGTTAATTTAAAGGTTAAGGACTAGAATGAGGAAAGGATTCGAGGGAGGTTTTTCAAGTCAGAGTTGCATGTACATTAAGTATCTGGAACGTGTCAGACAAGCCTAATATGGAGAATTTATAGAGGTAAAGTCTTGCAAGGATACATAAGCAGGAATTGTTGGCGGAATGTTATATTTTCGTAGCATTTAGCATAGCTATATTTTTCTTAGGCACATTTTCCATTTTCCAAGCAGCTAGGAATATATTCAATTTAGGATTGCACAAGATTATATACAAAATAAGTATAGCTCTAAGCTTAACAATACACAGAACATGAGTGAAGGTGGTTCACGGTTTCATATTTACTTCATGGAATATTGAACAACAATATGTATTATTGATAGATTAGGGCGAATTCAACACTAAAAATCGCAATTGATGACATAGTAAATTGGCAGGCAAATATGCAAAGCTGTGGAGAAAAGTATTAATTATCAAGAAGAAACCGCGAATATAGTTAGCATGATTTGAACCAAAGGGAACGAAAATTGTTATTATTTTATAAGACAATCCGTTTATTAAATATGGCATCTTACGACATAACAATGATGCATAAAAGTTCCATTTGAAGCGACCAGGGAAAATCTTTAGATTCCATTACAACCTGTCGTATTTTAAGTATTAGTATCAGTGGTGTATATCATAATCCAAGAATGCTTCTGGATATCTAATGAAGGGTTCATTCTATATTTATACAATTTCAGATTCTTTGGGCAATGAAATAATTGCTGTAGGTCACTCATCATCCATGACTTGACCAAGTTTTCTAGCACAAGAACGCCTAATCTAATCTGAGAGAGCTATATCAACTTGCAAAGATAGACACATAGTGCAATTTTCTCCAAGAAAAACATCTATATTTCCATACCAACTTCGCTCAGACTTAATCTAAATCTAAAGGCCGCGACATATCACAAATTTACATTTTACATTTTACACACAAAATATTAAAAAAATAAGCACAGATATTTGTCTGCACCAGGCGTATTTAATATACACCGCACTTACACCAGCTGATAAGTAGACCGTAAACAAAAACATAAAAACTGGGACAGACATACAACGACACACGTATTCGTAACGTAGCACTAAATATCGAAAGGCCATGCCTTATTAGTTCTATATCCCACAACTAAGACTAGTTTCAAGTTCGCCAGTTTCTTGCTCCATAGACTAAATTACCCAAGTGGAGAAATCGGACCCTGGTTCTCATGGGAGTAAAAGTACTCTAATATATCCAATCACAAAAGTCATTTAAACTCGCTCGAGCAATTATTTAAATGGATGCCGAAGGTTATATTAATTCCACTGTAATAGAGTACAGTAAAGAAAGGTGAGCGTCGGAAACATAAGAATCAAGAAGCTCCTAATATTCAAAGCATATCTGTTTGCTTCACCATGAATACCTGATACACATCGTTTATAGGTATATAGAATGGTAACAAAGAGTTTAGTACAACGAAAATGTAGTGATGGTACATAAAGCCTACCTGTAGAATCCCCAAGTATAAACGAATTTGGAAAATTATAAATCTCTTGGTAAGTTATCGGCTAATGATAACACACGCTTCCAATCCGTAAGAGACGACCTAATGTTGAAGGCGGGAATTTTAGTACAACAAATGGTCGGATTTGTAGAATACTTAGCAACAACCAAAAGGTCACATTTTCCCTGCTCATTATGCAATACTTGTAGAAGGACGAAGGTAATCTTTGGATAAATGAAGTTTCTCATAGTATATAACAATTTGGGGTGTATGGGTGGGCAAAGGTTAGATTCAAATGGATTACGACAGATATACAGCAGCTCATATGGAGACATCTTTACTTCTGTTTTGCCATTGCCTCCTGGATGCGAGTTAAAATCCACTGAAAATAGAAAAAGAAATAACAATAAATGGATAGTTGATATATAAGGTCTCATATATGAACTCAGAACTCAAAAAGTGAGTGGTATGGTATACATCAAAATTTGATTACGTATCAAATAGTTTATTGCAAGTGTGTTCTTTCTGAATATATGTATCATTCGGTCCACCACATTGTCGCACAGATTTATAAATACATTTGACCACGTTGTTATTCAAGTATGCTATTTTTACTCCTACCCCGCCGCCCCCGCCCACTCTCTCTAGAACTCAACAATAGCATGAACTAGGCTGTCTTGTCGGGTTTGAAAAGTTCAACAACAATAATGAATGACATGAATGAAATTCAAAAGCATTTACACAATTTCATTACAATATATAACCGAGGAAAAGCATGAATTGATTTTTTATTTTATGTAGAACTCTGTATATCGGGGCAAATATATAAACGACCGACCGTTCGTCTCTACCAAGGTGCCATCCTTGGGGATATGTATATCTAATGGTCATGGGACGTTGGACCATTCGAATATTAAACAAGTTACATTATTGGGGTACATAACACAAGATGATCTGGTCGCATATGATTGTGGATCTAGTGCATTCGAAGCCATTTTGTATACTTCACTGACAGTAATGTGACATGTCTTACCTCCCCAGTTGCTTTCTCCGGCATTGGAACGAGCTTCCCGACGGTCCCACTGCTGAAGAATGACTTCTTCTGTTTTTCCTATGAGTCATAAGTGAATAAAATAAGTGGTTAATTTGTGTAAAAGCGGTGTTGTATTCGTGCTATGGTTATGGTTATTTTTCATTTAACTTTTTGAAACTATCTTAACTCTTATTTCGCTCTAAGCGTAGGTGATATACAAATTGACCGAAAGGAGAGCTGTTATCGGAGGGTCAATAAGATAATTTGGTGTTCACATAATTCATATCTTTAATATTGTATAATGCTATAGATATACATGTACTGACTAGGATATCCCTCTAAAAGTATTGTAACGGATTAAAAAAAATGAAAAATAAAAATGAATAAGAAAAGGTATCGAGGATAACAAGGAACCAGGCCTGACATAATAATAAAGCGCCTTGAAGTAATTTCCACATGTATCAAACATTTAAAGGTTAAGAAATTCGAGATGGTTCCAAGGAAATGATGTCACCCAGCGTAGTATATTCTCCAGGGAAATCATAGGAAAGCAAATTGATGAGAAGCCTTGGAAAAGCGGGACAGGGATCGTACACAATTACCAAACCTTTCAAATAAAAGGTATTAAAACTGGTATAGCGTTAGGTTATGGGATACTGCACCTGGTCCCCGTCTTGAACCATACGAGTTCGGTATATCTTGAATTTCTTTTGCTAAATTCACAACAAAATGTTACTAGGTGGGCATTAAATGTAAAGGATGAGGGTTCTAACTATCAAAATTAAAAGACCGCTACATCCACTATTTCTGTTATACGAAACAAATCAAAGTCCTGCTGCATTTTATCTGAAATGCTTAAAATGCTTCCACGGGTGGTATGGGTAATGCCATGGGTAATAGTTATTGACATATTAGAGATCAATTCTTAACACTATAGCATCCGACTACTTGTTTCAAGTTAGAAATAGAGATTTCTACGCACCTTGAGTAGGAACTGGAGTCCTTTAGAGGTAAATGTCGGAGGCTCTTTCAGCTCCGCCCACACATAAGTCCAGTCGCAATCCCAGTGGCCGAAGATTTCGCCTTTACTTACGAAAAGCACTCTCCTACAAATATAATACATCAGCTGTCAGACGGACCATTCGTTATAGTGAGACTCAATGGTAGGCACCAGGCCCCATTTAACAGGAAATTAAACTATCCAAATTTCCAATGGGAATGGTTGGGAATCATTGATCAGTTATGAAGCGATCTAGCACTTCTTTCCATATCTCAGCAAAGGCTAGTGACCACTCTGCCACCTCTATACTGACAATTAACCAATGACAATTGACATCTGAAGAATGGCAACTATGTATTTAGGATAAAACTAGCCCAGAAACATCAAGTCAAACTATGAGAGTGAGAGAGATTAATGACATGTACATTTAGATGTAAAAGTCTCGATGGCAGGAAAAATAAATAAAGAATTTGCAAAAAAGAGAACAAATAATGGCTACTAACTTGTCAGTGACGACGAGGACGTTCTTGCGGTCCTTAGTGAGCAACACGTGGCCCATGTATGTGTCTGTCTCTGTGTATTTGCCTTTCTCTGTGTCGTGAAGAATCATGTTGCCCTCCGCCTCCTGATGTTTGTACGGACGCACAATACCGTCACTATGCAGGAACCGCGGAGGCCTCAACCGCCGCACCTCGTCGCCCATCTCTGTCGCACTAGATATAAATATTGGAAATGGTTAATTAAAAAACGCGTCTCTAGAGTTTATTTGAGTTCCGCAAACATAGGGAAAAGCGTGCTATGAGCTGAAGTACCTGAGACAATTAAATAAGAGTCATTCCAAAAGATAATACAGAAGCCATCAAGTTGGCAATGAGCCACTTTCAAAAGCGCTTTAAATGACAAATTAAGTTTGAATGCTCATAGTCCTACCGTTTTACGCCTTCAAATGTTGTGCTGGCAAAGTCTATCACGCCACTGGCAGGTCTTGCGAATGCACCTACAAGTCCTTTTCCCATTCCTAGAAAGAAAAAAAAAAGAGTTGTAGGTAAGAATTACAATAAAAGCCTCTCTAAACAGATTAAATAGTTAAGAAAACTATAGTTAAGAAAACAATCAAAGGGACAAGAAAATAAGACACACCTTTGAAGAATCCTTCCACTCCCTCTTGTTTAGCACCTTCGACTGGTTTCAGAACGATTCCTGTGACTCCATCAACCACACCCTATACGACGAGAGAATAAAAACAAACGCATATGGTTAGAGAGGACCATGGTATTTGCATTAAACCACCATAGAACAGTATTTAACCAGTTACACAGTTCTTAATCTAAAGTATTTCTGAAGGGTTAATAATATATTCTTGTGTTGTATTCAATATACATCATACAGAAAAAAGGTCAGTGAGCATCTTATGACTTAATGGCAGGTCACCAATTGTTCCGAGTTCTACATGTAGTTATATTTTCAAACTAAAATTCTGGTAAACATTTCTTATTAAATCAATACGTCTTTTAGAATTTTAAACTTATTATAGCTTAATTTTCTTCTCATTTGGGACTACTAGGGAGACATACCATGACTAGGCCTTTCCCTCCTCTGGCAAGGCCCTCTTTCAGGTCAGCTGGTTTCTTTGACATCTGTTCCCTGCGTTTCCTCTGGTAGTCGTCGTCCATGGTGAGGGTAGCGATGCCCTTGCCTAGAGCCCCTGTAATCCTGGACACAGCACCGGCCGCTCCGCCCACGGCGTGCCCGAACAGACTCCTCACTCCCAGCGCCAGGCCTTCGGCGAACTCTTCAGGCCCTTGCACAGCACCCTACAAGTACATTGTCATTTAGCAGAGACGGAAAGGAAAAAGTACAAGGTTGATAATCAACTGGACAATCTTAGTGACCTGCGTAAACAAATTTGTGTATGTTCACGAATACTTTTTCGGTGGTGCGTTACCTTGCATGAACTCTAGTCAATTTTGGTAATGTTCCCCCTTTCGAGTGAATTCTTAGGTTGGCGGTAATACAAGCCTCTCCATACATATTTTCTCTCTCATTGGCAATACCAATTCTTCATATATTCAGGTTTTGTATGACACATTCAAAAACCAGAAATATATTTCGAATCAGATTTTGTACCCCATCCGATTTGAATTGTGCATGAAGCAACCGCATTAAATATATACATCAATACAGATTATTTGGAAGGTGGATATCTGGCCACTCAAGACTTCAACTACTAGATAAAGGAAGGTATTCAGTTTACCTGGTAAGGTTCATAGAACAGATCCTCCAGACCTTCAGCTACTCCTCGTATCAGACCGAATGGGTTGCCGAGCACATCCAGTCCAAGCACGAGTACGTACATTTGTTTTATAGCTTGTTGTGAGTAGTGCCGGGTTATTTCACCCGTCAGCTGATTTTGGTTGTAGAACGTATAGTTCCGTTCGAAGAAGCCCAGTCTTAGAGAAAGAAAAAGAAACGATAAAAATTCAAACAAAAACAAACTGGTTTCTAAGCTAATTCCCTGACAATGTAGGAGATCATACTTTTGTAGACCTTTTGTACCAGTGTGTTTGTTAAATCAGATAATTTGTTTGTGTTTTTTTAAAACAGTGAAATTAATGAAATAATGGGCGCCATATTTACAGATTAACAAATTAACAAAAGTAACAAATCTTTTATCCCTGCGATTTTTATTTAGAAATAACTCACTTGAATATTACATCTTGTATGTCGCTAAGCACGACTCCCACACTTTGTAAGAAGAGGTTGAGCACGTTGGAACTTAATTGTGCCGGCTTCTTGTCGTCTTTCTCAGCCCCCGCATACATAGAAAATGACAGGTGAATCTGGAAATATATAGGGATATTGAATTAATGGTATACGATTATGTTCGCAGAATAATAGTCTATGGTTTTCAAAACACGAATATGAAAAACAACCCGTCAGTTAATCTCTTGGTCCACTTGCAAAGCTTCTGATATATTATATATTAAGTGAACACATTAAATTCAAGTGGGCTGGTTAGGGTAGCCTTCTTCTATTATCAACCGTATCTTCGATAAATTTTGAATCCTAAGCACCAAAATTCATTTCACCAGAACAAATAGTGAATATAAATACGCTGACGCTCAAAGTATCATTATGTTAAATATTATATAGGCCTTTAATGAAATATATATAATCTTCCACTAAAGCATATCCTTTACTATCATTTGAGACCGTTACATCCAATTATGCATTATTAATATTTCATAAAGATTTATAGCATATATTATATATAATATAACTGATTGGAAGAGTAGCATTATCTAACACTCGCTCTAAAGGGTTCAAATCATGCATGAGTACCTTGAGTGGTGAAAAATGTAGCATATCATAGTAATTCTTTTGTTCGCTGGATGAAGATTGTGAGGCTTGCTCTAACAGCTGGGTTTCAATCATCTTACAATCGGCCTTGAAGAGGTTGGCCTCTTCCTCCTCGGTGGGTGGGTCTGACGCAAACAGTCCCAGCAGGCCGTTGATGAATCCTTGATCCACCTGCACTGACATCTCTTGCACAAGGATCTTACAGTACCTGAATTGAGGATGGAATAGGATAAGCCCGGACAAGACTATGACCTGGATGGATAGTATAATTAATTACACTAGCAAGATTACGGCGGATTTGGGTCCCCATGCAGTAGAGGGTTGTTGTGATGGATAAGCTAAACACACGGGGATGACTGATTGATAAGGTGAGTATGGCTCATCTTGAATCCTAAGCATTGTAAGGAATACTGCCATTCAGAAAACCAACAGGTAAGAATACCACCCAGAATAATACCACCTACCATCTATATTAACACCTGCCATAAAAGGTGCTGCACCCATCACCCCGAGTCGGAGACATAGGTAATCTCCCATTGGTTATCAACAGTGTTATTATAACTTCTATTCTATATTTACTCTTATCTGGTCATTCATCAGCTCTAAATCATTTTAGAGATTTAAGTTTACTGTAGTAGACGTGATATTCATATGAAAATTAGTGTGACTGTAATGATTGTTTGGAAAATCATTTCATCTAAAAGTTGAGAATTTTTCAATATCAAAATATATATAGAGAGATGCATAGATAATAGAAGAACCTTACTACTTCTTTCAACTGTAACATTAGTTCTAATTGTCATAGAACAATCATTCAAACCCCAAAATTGATTCTCACAATGTGGAAAATAGCATTCTTATAGAGTGCAACTGTGGCGGGGCATAAATCTTTGCAGCTTTCTCTGTCAGATTAAGAGGGAAAGGGTCTCCGACTCAAATCTGATATATAAAGCTCTAGAAGGTTTTTTTTTGTCACGCATGTTCTGGGAATCTGTGATCTCCCCATCTGTCTTTTTGGTCAGTACTAGGTCCGTCGAGCCTGTCTGGAGGACATTATATATGTGGTTTGTGAAGGTATCTGCGGTGAAAATGTGATTTTGAAGCCTTTTTTAAATTGGCATCTACACACTCTATTTATAGCCTGGGAAAGGCCCTGTGAGATACTATGTCACTTCCAGGGGGACCCGACTACATGCAGAGGAGTGGGCTGGGGGATGGAGAGGGTTGGGGTATTGGAGAGGGGGAGGGGGAAGGGGGGGAAGAAGAGGGGGAGGGAAAAGAGGGGAGGGAGAGGATGTAGGGGAAGGGAGAGAGGAGAGGGGGAGAAAGCGGGGAGGGGGAGCATGAGGAAGAGGGGGAATCGGAGATGGGGTTGGAAGAGAAAAGAACGAACAGGAACAGCATATAGATCTACGTTTGATCTACGCTATCATCTAAATATTAGGTATTCCAATCAAGAAAAGGTTGTGTGTACTTACTTGAACTGCATTACTGTGCTGAAGTCTCTTTTCCGAATCATCACACTGAGTTCGGTAAACGGTTTAGGAACTGTAACGAAACAATCGCAAAAATGAATGACGCTGCGTAAATAAGATAAGGTAATCAAGATATACTACTTAGCACCAACATCAAACACCAAAATGTCATTCGAAGCACACATGAATCCCAAGGCATCAGTGGTTGCATATCATATAGTCTCTCGTGGAATTAAAGATTATAAATTGTTAACGCCTGAGAACATCCATGTTGGATAGAGCGTTTTTCTGTAATCGTATTAAATATTATTTAAGCCTCTAATGAATAATAGTAAAAAAGAATAACATGAAAATGAAGATTCCATAGCACTTACCACTTTCAGCAGCTACCGACTTTGGTGGGGGTACAGGGGCCATGACGGTAGGGAAAATAGCTTCTGGTAATTGGTTGTCGAGTTGCAAATGTTGGATCTTTGCATGGAACTGAAGTTGATGGGGAGAGGTGCGATACTGCACCCAGAAACCAGTTTGGAAGACACGTTGTATGACACCCTTGTTAGGTTTAAACATCATCATCTTCTCGCCCCCTAAGTCCACCTGGAAGTCACAATCGAATGGACTTTCATTGCAAAACTTTCATTGCGATTAATACAGACAAGATGGAAATGAGTATTATCCCTGTGAGGCCGGGGTTGGCAACAACCAAATCCCTCCAAAACATTTGAATAAACAAGACCGAATGGTTATACTTACATCCATTTTGTCAATGTTCATCCTTGACTTAGGGGTCCTTCCAACTAAAAGCTCTGTTTGGTACTTCTGGAAGGCGTCTTCTATCGCTATACTCTGTTTGTTCTTTAAAGCCTTGAAACGTTTCTTCTTACCGAACTCCCAAACAACTCCCGAACTAAAATAATAAAGCGTGTTAGTGAAAATCTGTGAAACTGGTGAAATACTCTGGTGTGGTCGATTGTTAGTTATACAAAGGACAACTCCGTTGGTTGAATTTCTTGATTGTATTTGCTTAAAGAACTATCCGATGCTTTAGACCTGTCTGGTCCTTCTGCATGGACCTCTAGCTAGGTAATAACTTAATGGTTTCATTTCAGTGACCATGTAGTCAAAAAATGTTTTAAAAAAATGAAGAATTTCCATCAACTTCAACAAATAATATAAGAATGTTAGCATCTCCCAGTACACATGTATTACCTGGCTATAGCTAGATAGGCAATTTCCCGGCCCTGTTGGTTGTTGACAAGCGAAACACCAAGTCCCTGCAGCGACAGGTTGATCTCCTGGTCGACTTGTTCTAACTCCCCAGCCTTCAAACAAAAACCGTCGTTGTCTTTAAAAACACTCCATTTTAGATTGGCGATACAATTGAAAAGAAAGTAACCCTAGCCACTATTTCATTTTGGGTGTCAACAAGGGAAAAATGATCGGGTCTAATTGAGATGTAAATTGAGATAAGAAATGTTTACTTATGATATCACTGAAATCACTTTTGAATAAATAATAACCATAGATGAATCTTAGACAATAGACAAGAGTTTACATCTCTCTAATCAACAATAATTCATCGAAAATATATCAATAACATACCTGTTGGGCTTTGGAAGCTAAGTTAACATCTTCTGTGAATAGAAGGACTCGCTGCATTCCATCGAGGAAACACACCCAATAAATCAACGTATCTGAGTCGTAGAAGAATTTGTCGATTCCATCCTTTGAAAAAGAATATATTCAATATGATAAAAATAACTAATGCAGCTTACTTAATTTGTTTTATCTGATATCCAAACAGGACGCCATATTATTTATTAATTAATCGATTGCTAAATCCATAGCTTCCCTTATATCAACGAGGATTTATAATTTTGTCAGGGATTTAACGTAGATGTTAGCATTCGTATAGTACCATATTTTAATATGGTCAGGGAGTCATATCTCCCTGATCTGCTGATGGTATAACGCATTCGGAACTTAGAGGAGAAGAAGCTGGGAGAAAGTAAACTAAAGAAACCCACCTTGACTAAGTCGTTTTTAACATCCTTTTTGTCTCCTCCGCTCCACACAAGTTCACGTTTACCTAGAGCGTCAGACCACGTGTATAGCACCGCCTCTCCGGGACGTAATTTGTGTACATCGTCCTTCGGTACATCTCTGAAATATATCGTTTTGTATAAGAACAAAATTGAGGTTCACCTCTACATACAGAGGCTTTACTTTTCGTCCTATTTACAGAGGCAGGCCAAGTGGTAATTGAATATATAAATACAACATAAAGCTGGTTCATAACTTGGGATAATTCCACTATAAGGAAATAAATATAGTCCGAGTAATGTCTTTGATGGTACTGTCTACGTGTATATTCCTAAGGACGGCTGCGCCGCGAGGATAATATCTGGGAAGGTATGTGGGGGAACAATATCATAGATAAAGTATGGAGGGAGTGCTGTTACGAGGTTAGTATTCCAACAAATCTTATGAAAGGGGTGTGCAATCTTCTAATCTGCGTGTGACCTAGAGCATTTCGAAACCGTAACTTCGCAAAACTTAAAATGCAGATCAATAATGTCTTTAGTCATGCTGTGTTGTTTTCCTACTTTACTGCAGTAGTTTTACGATAATTAATGGGTTTTCGCCATATCGTGCGTAGTACCAGATAAATTCTGATATATGTACCATGCGTTAAATTGGTTGAAACACAAAATAGATCCACCTAGTCCTTTCTAAATTCATACATCCACTGAGGATGCAACCTTGCGCATTTGTAGATGTTAGGAAAGCGAAAAACATGGATCTTAACATGGATTAGATTTAAAAAGCTGCACGCGACTTTATCCAAACTCATATCAATCCTTTCCATCGGCACATGGAAGCGCTATCACTGAATTACGCTCTACTTAAACCTTCGCATATCAACAAATAGCATCCGGCAGATAAATGTGCAACGCTTTCGTCTAGTTCTGACCTTATTCCAATATTTTTGGAAAAGATTTTGGACCCTGGCAAAGGTGACGATTCTACAAGAGGTTTAGGACTGGAAACAATAATAAATCTCATGGTAACACGGAAATGTATGTACAGTAAGAACACACAAGAGAAATTGATGGTAAACATCCAGAGTGAGTAAAAGATATAGAATACCTGTACAAATACGAAAAAAAATATCCTATCATTATCCCACTGTCTCACCCTACTCTAGACCCCCTGAAGGCAACACACATAATTATATATATAGGTATATTTTGTTTTGCGCCTTGAAATTATGGATTTCTGGGGATGAGAAATCCATGCTGTGATTTATATACTAGCAAGTGGTAGCAAATTAATCTAAAATCTATTAATTTATTGGGTATATCATTATTGACAAACTGTAGTCGACAAGTTAACAATTCAATAGTGAAACTCAATCATGACCTGGAAATGTATCCTCCATAATTTCAAACCTATCTTCCGCGCTTAAGAGGTATTAGGTGGCTATGGATTGGGGAAATAAACAATTCAATGTGAATGAATTATATGTCATCACTGTGGGTAAATCAAGAGTGATTATAATTTGTAATTTCAGTCTATTATTTTAATCACCATAGGAAAATTGGAGTGTTTGAATATTCCTAATTCCTAAAATAACTAGCCCATTTATCAAGTTTACGAATCATGAAACACTCAACAAACGTTAAATAGAATGGAAAAAATTAATTTCAGAGTAATCAAGACTTCAGGAAAGGATTCACCAACGTCAAACCTTTTTCTTTTGAGGGCTTTTTTAATTTTCGCCAATTTTCCGTCAACATCGAATATATCGTCTTTTTCTGATACAAAGACGAAGTCGTCTGTGCTGTAAAACGTATAACCTGATCTTTTCAGCAGAATAGCAACAGCAAATGAGGAGAGTAATAAATGCGCAAATGGTTCTGAAGATTTTACCCCGTATTCACGTTTATAATACAAGAACACAAACAACATAGCGATAGACATTTTCTTCAAATTGGCATGACGTCATCATAATCATCTGGTGCACGAATACATGTATAATCTTGCATGTGACCTACACCAATATTGCGACAGAAAAAGAAACAAAGAAAAAAATTAGACAGTTTGAGTTGAAACTATCTGTACTTCTAATATCCCTGTGTTCAGAGATAAGCCAAAAGGAAACTTAATTACCTTTGCATGTACTCAATTACCGCATTCTGGGTGTAGTTGACTATAAGTGCGGTAGCCATACCGGTGGAATATTGTTGGAACTTTGTATAGATCGCTGCCTCCATAACTTGGACTTCGACATTAAGGCCTCCATACTAGATGTAGAAAGAATAAATAGACTTGTAGATATTTCCCAATGCAGATACAAATTGCGCATGAATACCGGTATTTGTATTGCGTATTGATATTCATGTTGCAAGTGTTAATATGTCTGTATGCTTTCTTTTTGCCATACATCCACATTGTGAGTCTGGAAAAATACATTTAAAACAAATTGATTATAATTATATAGATATAATAAGCTTTTTTTAGTTCCAGAGGCAGATTTAGAAATCAAACGGGTTTTTTGAAAAAATATAACAGCAGCTCACCTCGTTGTCAAAAGGTAGCAGAGTGGTATGACCCTCATTAAAGTAGAAAGACGTTGTCTCGATGCCTTTGTCTTTGACCTTGACTTTCATTTGCATTTTCTTCGTTGTCTGGACAGGCCAGAATGGAACACATTCGCCTGGTGGTACATCAACTGCGTGCGACTCAGGAACAGACTCTTGACAGGAAATGGTGAACTGCGCGTGTAAGACAAGAAAAGAGAAGAGTTCGAGCTGGAACATTGATTCTTTCAAGTATAACAGAGGTGCAGAAGATCCCTGGACTAAGAGGAATAATAATCAACAGAAGAAGACCACACAGCCTGGTCGAAACGTATTATAGTAATGTGTCAAACGCCAAAATAAAAGCCAGAACATTAAACGAATAAGTTTCACATAAAATGGCGAATAAGTTTTTTTATTTTATTTTTACATAATTGCATGCTCAATTGATTACCATTCCATGTATTGAGCACAATGTCGTACAAGGGATAATCTCATGTGACCGAAGTTGAGAAAGAAAGTGTATTATATAACATACTTTAAATATTAAATAATTCCTTTACTTACAGTACAAAGATATTTCTTTTTCATTTTTCCTTCTCTAACTATATGCAGTGTACACCCATTAAAACAACCTCAGTCACAGGCATAAGAAGAGCGGCGAGGTAAACTTATACACGAGACAACACATTCACAATAACGCTTTTAGAGAACCGCTATAGGAGTTGTTATGGCGTTGGGAACCAGTCCTCGAGGCATTTTGTAATAAAAAAGCGGTTATTTGAAGAAATATACATTACCGGTGCTTCGTTGACGAGCATGAAATACGGAGTGAACGTGACTATCTTCGTAAGTCCAGAACTGGACAGGGTAATCATCACTCCCACCTGTAGAATATCATAAATTATATAGAGTGACCTAGCTATTGTTATAACACTTGCAGCACATTATTTTTACACTAGAGGTATTACATTTGCAGGCTTTCCTGAATTATCATTGACAGATATAGCGTTCTGTCCGTAAATTTAGCATATTGAAAGCTAAAACATATTTTACCTCGTAGTTGTAGCCCTTAAATTTGCAAGAAACGGTTCCTGCGCTTCCGACTGTGTCTAGAGAGAATTTATCCGACCAATCTGAGTCTCTTACTTTCAATGATGCCTGAAAAAGTAGCAAATACGAAAATGAGCCATCGTTGAAAATTACTGCGACATTATTATTCGATAATGGTGATAGATAGTGGGAAATATAGTGATTAATGAAGAATAAATTAATCGAGAAAAAAATTGAATGATGGAAAACGACCCGTAAAACAAATACAACTTCATTATTAGAATTGTAATTGTGACATTATAGAGGGGAAAACAATAATTCAAAAAACAAATCCCATGGTTTACGAGCAAATTGATCATATATAATGCATGACAAAAAGCTCCCGTCTTCGCACCAAATTCTAGCATTAAACATGCAGAAGGTTTACTTGTCTACTTTTGATAAGGAACACCGAACTTTGCCGACAACATAAACAAATATAAATCAACCAATTGTCATTTTGTTAGGCTGATAGTTACCTGTATGTATACTGGCCAGTTAATGTTACATTAGCTTAATTGTTAGGCCGAGAAAGTTTACGTCGTTTAGAATTAACTTGTATATACAATTTTTAAAACATGACGATGAAACTGAGTGAGCAGTTAAGTATTTATTTATTTAATCAATCAGCGGTAGATGGATACCTATTAAAATATTAGTACAGACAATCACGAGTTCTTATACATATACTCCACAAATTGAAAACAAATAATCACCCCAGTACCAACAAAATGATAGAAAAAAAAATTACATCTAAACATATAGCGTGTTCCGAAACGTGCAATTTAAAAAAAACAATCTAGAATTCAGAGGATGGTTGTTGTACGATAGCCTATAACAATATACTATTATACACATCCACGATAGTTTAAATATGAGGTTAAATAGGCCTCCCTGACTAAAATTAAAAAAACACATGCATGGAACAAAATAGGTTTAAATATGATGGCTTTACAACGAACATGCATTGAGATATGGACGTAAGCATATAGTTTGAGTAGGGGCATTAGCCACCCTCATCAATTAGCAAGCAGGGTCCCGCTCTGGGTTACATTAGGTGCGCCACTGAAGGAACTTACTTTGATGGTCTTTTTCTTGGGTGCTTTGCTTTTAGCTTTTTTCTTGGGACTACTCGGAGACTGAGGGGGCTTGCTCTTTCTACCGAGTGTACCCTTTTTAGGTATCTCTGGTTCGCCCTCAGCCTCCTCCTTAATAGTCATAGTCGGAGAGTGGGGGATACGGGATATATTATTATAACGCCATGTAATTGTTTGTTTCATTCATAATACATCTTTACATATATATATTATATATATCTCTCATATAATATATATATTGTTTGTAATATATATAAATTTACAAGTTACGTTTCATTCATTCCTTGAAAAATGTATATTTACCGGTTCGCACTTCGAACAATGTCCGATCATGAGATCTAAAATCTAATGTGATAAAACATGGAGTTTTACATTGACCAAAGGATAATAATTGCATTACGTACCTTCTTTTTACCGAAGAATGATTTTGACTTGAAGGAAAATAGTATAATGCCAGATTCATCCGCCGCGTGCGGGACAGTGAAATCATCTCCGGCCTGATAAAAGAAGGAACATTGTTTTAACATTCTGACCGCAAATAGTTACAAATATTTAAAGCCTACCCCCGAAATCCTAATATAAATGCAACACCTTACTCAGAGTCAACTTAAATACTAAATATCAAAGAAACCCTTCTTTGAAAGAAGTGACCTTCTGATTTCTGACATAAAACTCCCGTGATAGATTTAAGGCAGTCCGGCGATAGACAGGTAACATGAGATGGAATTTATATTATGGAAAAGATGTGTCCCCCATCGCCACAAAAGGAAATAGTCAACCAGACTCAGGGTAGTTACTGAGGGTTTACCTGTTTTTCCTCCTCATCATCTTCAAGCTTCGAATAAAATACAAGTGCTTTCAATTTACACAAAATCATATTAGAGCTAATATGGGTCTATTTTCCTTGCTCCATAGAACAGCATTATTAATATACCTCTATTAAAAGTACTGACAAATATGGTTGAATAATGTTTCACAAGGATTTTTTTAAATAACAACGCTTACCGATAAACCCATCTTCAGTTTACCTTATGTCTAAATTACTAGCTCTGACTTACGAACTTTAGCACAAGTGTTTATACACAGATGGCGACACCTCTTACAAGTTGGAAAGATGCTTGATGATAATTGATATATTCTTTATTGCACTATACAGTATAAAGGGGAATACTATCAAATATACAAGGGGCTACACATCTGACTACTCGTCAGTTTTTCCAGTGTGTGCCCCAGAACAATATGACAATAACCATACACAGTAATTTGAACTATCATATATATATATTCAGAAAAAAACTTATAGATCTACGGCAGGCAGTACCTTAAATGGGAAAGAATAGCTGCCCTATCAACTTCAGAATTACCTTATACGTGAGCTGACATTGGGTCTTGTTGATCATCCAGTAGGGACAATAGAGTGACAGCTGCTGGTAACCCTTATCTTCTGTGGTGTGCAAACCGAGGTCCTAGGAAAAAAGTAATATATCGATTTAACCAATACTAATCAACAACACAGAGACCAAGCGGTATTAAGAAAAACTCCAAGAATTATAATGCCAATGTACGTTATTCGATAGATAATTCATGATTAGCCAATTCATTAGAAATACGATCCCAGGTGAAACTGCAGGTGTGAAGTGTAAAGAGAACAAAATATGCTTTCATCAATATAAATGTGTCCGACTTCAAATGGTCTCGTGTTATGGCTACGGATGATAAAGCTTTTATGAGTTCAACAAATCTCTTAGGGTCTCTCATGTTTCTCCCTTGTTACAAGAAAGGAAAGGAGGTTCTCTTCTCTCCCCTGGCTCCACATGTGCAATTACATCAATGAGGAGTCATCTAATCCAGCAAAGATCTAGAATAAGGAATTGCAGTAGAGCCTCATATATACCATTGTTTGCTTGGTGGCGCCTTCAAAAGACTCGAATGTCCAAACTGCCAGTGGTTCTGGCTTATCCTCCATTGTGTGTTTAGCGCTCCATTCCTTGCCTTGATACTTAGGTATCTACAAAAGTATAGAGTTTGATGAAATGATGTCCTCAAAAGTAAGTTAGTGAGTGATTAAATGTTTCATTGATGATTGATATATTCGTTATTGCACTATAAAGTATAAAGGGGGATACGCATATGACTATTGGTCAGTTCTTCCAGTGTATGCCCAGAAAATATGACAATAGCCATAAAAAAAGTAATTTGAATAATTAAGAGCAGTTTAGAAAGTTACCTTAATTTTATCTTGAAAATTGTTTTGAGTAGTCAAGTCAATTAGGCACTTACCCGAACTTCAATCGTAGTAGTGCCCACACGTGCATGAAGTAGGGGTGAAGTAGCTCCCTCCTCTACGGTCACACTAGTAGACGTACCCTGAAAATAGGAATTACAATTTCCAAGTAACAAATACACTAGCAGTTGTAAATTATCCGACTATAATCAAACGAATTAGGTTATTCCCCATTAGAACACCAACAGAATTATTATTCTAAATATTAACAGATATTTACCTCAACCGTATAGCAGACTGGCATAGGCAGTTGGTTTTTGAATACGGCACATGGATGAATATGCAGGGTGTAGTTCTTAGCAGTGGTTTCCCCAGTTTGCTCGAACAGAATGTTTTCCACTTCAGTAGTGATCTATGGAAAAACATATCCATAAATGCATATTGTTCACTAAGAATTCACCTTAAAAAATAATGGCTTAATAGCCCCAACCCAATAGTTATGGTTATAATAAATCAATACATCTTAGGATCAATCGTTGCAGGGTTACAGTTGAGGGAGGGGTACTAACACAATGAAAAATCTGGCAAAAAGAGTTATGAGTGTGCCAACATATAATATTTCATCGAGTTTGTATGAATATAAGAAGTTATGGATTTATCAAACACTAAAATTGCCATAATGAATATTGCAATGACTGACTATAGAATAATGAATTACGAGCCTTACATTGAAGTAGATAGGAGGTTTAGAGGGATCATTGGGCTCACAACAGACAACACTGGGTCCATTTCCCTCCTTGAGATCACGCCACATCAACGGCAGCTTGGATTCTCCATAACTGGGAATAAAAAACGGAGAAATGTTTACAAATTACATTCACACACTCGGATGTTTTGAAACTTTGAGTAAACATCAACTTATCTAATACAAATATTCCCAAACGTTTTCTAAAACCTCGTCAACTTTGAATGAAACCTATGGGAAGAAAACACTGTAATTAGTATCAAAGTGAATAAACAACCTACTACGTGCGAATTCTGCCTATGTGTCCCATAAAGCAGTACCTATAAAGTGTATAAGGTTCAGAGGCCCAAAATATTTGAGTATATTTTTTTAAATTTATTTATTATTGTTATACAGCACATCTTCTGTAATATATGACAGTTGAGTTATCAACAAACAAGTACATTGTACAATGAAGTTCTAATACTCAATTGAGGACATTAACATTGAGATATGGGCTCACAAATGATAATTCGATACAGAATAACCATGGTCCTCCGCCCACCGCTGTGTCTATCTAGACCTAACTCTACTATATATGCGAGTAATGTTAAGAATAAAGAGATGAAATAAAGTTTGCAAAAAAAAAGAATAAAGAGATAAAATAAAGTATTGATATAAAGCACCTGAATGAAAAATAAGACTTACTCGGGATGTAAAACCCTGAAGTAGAGCTCGTAAGGGGCAGCATAGACCGCTTCTAGGGGAACATTAAGTTGGCCCTCAGGATCCATCACGCCACATCGCCCCTTACAGTCGTCACCCAATTTGTAATACAGTTCCATACCGTGCAGAAGGTGGTTCTTAACCTGGAAAGTGCAATCACATTTAAAATATTGATACTTAAGATATCAATGTGTGCCGGACGCTCTGGAGTGCATTCCTGGCAACTCATATGCATCAGTTATTAGTTTCATGTTACGTCTATCATGTATGATTATTCCTTTTGTAGACTAAGGTGGTCTGATATGCGTATTTTCTTAAGCATCTATTGTTTTCTCTATTTAATTTAAACAAGCTGTATATCACTTCTTAAACCTTTGGAAGCCGGAATAAAATAGTGTCAATCAAAGTCTTCAGGGGATCAATAGTATCGGCGGGGCTACATCTAACAATTGCATGGAGAAATCATGACATTGCATTGGTTTTGGATACACCACAGAACTATAACTTATATTTTAGCACAAATCATCCATGATCCATAATATTTTACAGACCTGTAACATAGACCTCAGCACGATCTCCTTACAGCCTACTTTAGCCTGGGTGTCGGCTACGAGGGTCCACGTGTCTCCGGGATAGGATCGTTGGTTAATAGAGAAGGCTCTTCTCTCAGCGCGAACGACCGATAGCTCTCTCGTGGCCCCGAACTCTTCAAGCTGTCGATACAGATACATGGATTATTGGTAAAGTACCCATGGACTGAAAACGTTATCTATTGATTTTTTTTTAAAAAAAAGGATCAATGTATGTGCAATGAAATACTGGATTGAGGGTCCTTACGTTTTGAATAATCGAACTTTATACAATTTAAAAAAGAAAAATCATATAACACCTTAAAAACTTACAATGAGAACAAGAGATCTGCGTTGCTCTTTATCGGTACTCTTGATGAGAGACTTGTCCTTCTGTTTCTCGATTTCATCACTGTTAAACAGCAGCACACGGTCGTCGGGCATGATACTCACATGGTCGTTGGTAGCTTCTTTAGGCATCTATGTAAATCATTATATCATATATACATACGTTGTGTTGGCAATAAACAATGAACCCCAGGCAGTCAGGATAATGAATATACATAGATGATAAGGTAAGAGATTCGGATTGACCAATTAAACAGCAAAAGGAAATTTCTTTTCATTTGGACTACACATATTAATATAAAGATTTAACAATTAAAACAGTATAAATATTAATTTATTATATGTTATATACCTGGCAATTCAAAGAACCAGATTTAATCTGGCACAATGCTTAACAAATAAAAAGGAGTAAGCCAACTCACCTTGAATGTATGGTCCAGCTTGGCGGTGATAGCAAGCCCGCTGTCATTTTGTAAAATGTATGGGGCGAGATTTTCTTCTCCCTTTCCTTCTAGCTCAACTAGATTGTAGGCATCACCGAATGCCTGGAATTTAGTTAAATACATGAAATTAAAACACCTACGCGCCGGTTGATGTTATAACGTTATGACCAGTAAAGTGTGTATTATATAATAAAGGTCATTTGAGACCAGAGGGTTTGGTTTGGTTTGGTTAGTTTCACCTCCGCTAATAGTAATTAAAAGTTAGCAGATATACTGTGGTTTTATTATTTTATTCTGTGAAATTCCCTATTTCATGAAACAGGGTTTGGCCTGACGAAATCAGGCTTCATTTAGGTTACCTAAATTTTGTCGTACAATTTGGTTTCCCGTAGGAAATCAAGAATATTTTTGTTCCCAGATTCCCGGAAAATACTCTGCAGTGTCCTGCGATTTTGCAGGAATTTTATTCTGTTTCTCTTGGTTGCCTGACAATGTATTAAGAAATGCTCTACACTCAGTTGAGTGTTGCATGTCTGACATACAGGAGCCACTTCACCTTTTAGAAGGTGCCTGTGAGTCAGTTTGGTGTGACCGGTACGAAGACGGGTCAGTATCACCTGTTCGGGTCTTGTCAGGTTATCATCTTTGAATTTTGGTGTGATTGATGGTGTGATTGCTCGCAGCTTGTTACTGTTAACACCATTCCATGTGCGCTGCCAGCTTCGTTTGACATGTGCCTGCGCCACAGGTACAACGTCTGTGTATGGCATTTGGTCAGCCCCAACAGGGCGCCTCAATGCATTTTTGGCTGCAATGTCTGCTGCCTCATTTCCTTCTATTCCAATGTGGCTTGGCACCCAGCAAAACACCACTTCTTTGTCCAGTCTTTTGTTTTCAGTAGATGTCTCTTGAATTGCTTGTATGATTGGGTTCTTAGGATAAAGGTTGGTCACAGCTTCTAGACATGGGTGTGAGTCTGAGAATATGATGAATTTCTTCATCCGTGAGACCTGTACCCATTCAAGTGCCTTAAGCAGTGCTTTTCCTTCAGCAGTGTAGATGCTGCTTTCCTTGTGGAGAGCCTTCTTCAAGTTCCCAAATGGTGTATGCACGGCAAATCCAACACGACTACCATCTTTGGAACCATCGGTGAAAATGGCTGTATGGCTTTCAAGGTCTCTTTGTTACAACCCCAGTTGGGGTGACTGAGGACCTTCAGCAGGTTCATTGCCTTCTGGCATTTCCTCCGGAGGTATTTCCTCCGAATACCTCCGGAGGAAATGCCAGAAGGCAATGAACCTGCTGAAGGTCCTCAGTCACCCCAACTGGGGTTGTAACAAAGAGACCTTGCTGACATTGTACAAAATGTATATCCAATCAAGGTTAGACTATGGATCTATGGTGTATGCCTCTGCTCCAAGGTCTTACCTGGACAGACTTAAGCCCATTCAGAACCAGGGACTGAGACTTTGTCTTGGAGCCTTACGTACAACTCCTTCACCAAGCCTTCATATTGAAGCTGGTATACCACCTCTGGAGTTTCGCCGGGAAAAGCTCACACTGCAATACACTATACGTGTCAGAGCTAACCCCAAAAATCCAGCCCACAAACTCATATTTGACAACAAGAACACTGTGTATCGGGAGAAGCCAAATGCCATCAAGCCAATGGCAGTGACAGCAAGGTCTTTATTCCGAGAAGCTGGTGTACCAATGAAAAGAGTATTGACTGAAAAACCACCAGAGACTCCACCATGGGAACAAAAATTACCCCTGGTTATCCTGGACCTTGACACAAACAAGAAAACTGAGACTCCTGTGCATGTATTTGAAAAACAATACAGTGAAATCAGACCAGAGGGAATTCTGTACCTTGCCAAGGTTTGTTAGGACCTCCAAACAGGTTTTAGTGATGGTAGTTTGAAGCACGTCACTAGATTTGATGTTGACAGACATCTTGGGTGGAGGCAGCGTTACAGAGTCTACGTCTTCCTCCTCCAGAATGAACAACTCATTCTGAACCACCTGTGGAATAATTGATGAATATGGTAAAGTGCAGAAAAAGATGGCTTAAAATCCTATGGGCTTTTACTTTGAAAACTTGTCGCTACATATACTCAAACAAAAGACCATTTCTTGATACATCATGATATTGTCAAAACAATATAAAAATGTAAAAAAAAACAATATTTTTGAAACAAATTAGAATTTGAACGGGCGTAAATAAAATACTGCGTTTGTAAAGTGTGCTGTTGTACAACTTTAATGTTTGTGAATATGATGTTCAAAAGATGTTTATAAAAGCAGGTATATTATCATGCTCCGTTGTCAATTGTATTTTAATTTTTATCCATTTAGGATATTATATTACATTTGATCAATAACATTACAGGTCAACTTAAATGTACATACGAAATATTGAGTACAATTGACACAGTATATTGAATAAGAGTAGTGCGTAAACGCATGTATTTCCAGTAACGCATGAAAATATTCATATTTATGGATAGGCCTATATATATGCGTATTTTGTATGTCTGCTTATTCAACCGTAATACAAAAAAAATCAGGGAAAAGACATGTTTTTCTTTAAACTTACATCTGACTGCAATGTGCACAGGGTGTTTGAATAGAATAGAAAAATAGAAGAATTTTTTATTTGTCAAAAACGATACACATGAATGACAGCGGATAGACAATTAAACCCACCTCTAAGTTAAGTTCCCAAGGTCTGTAGACATATTTCTCAAGGTCCTCGATGGGTTCAATGACGGGCTCCCAGACGGCGAGGCCCTCGTTATAGTAGGCTACTTCTAAGCTAAGGTCACTTGTGACGTAAAGCTAGGGATGAACAAAACAGAAAAGATTACCCAACAATTCAGTATTTAGGTCTTGGATATAATTAATACAAAGCCATTAGACAATGCGATACATTACACCGGGGAATAAGTGCTCGGGCCTTTGATAAACTTTATGAACAGAATGAAATAAAAGTGTATGAAATCAAAACCACATAAGAGTATCTAATCACTCCATCCATTCTTTTGATTAAAACAGATAGCTTTTAATTTAAAATGTTTGAATCGATGATATTGTAGGTAAAGCTCGACTAATGATTGAAACAGCAAAACGATGTACCTTTGTGTATAAATCATCGTATGATATGAATTATTTAAATATGAAAGAAGTTAATGGGAATGTTCACCTTGGTACTCCATTCGCGGACTTCAGCGTGGAAAGACATTTCAGTTGTCAGGAGCGGGATCGTGCGCTTACCTACACCTCCTTCCAGTGTCACCATGATACGGTTCACCTTCATGATCATCTATGAAGGTAACACAAGGCTATGTTTAGGTCTTTATTGCCGTTAATTCTTTTAAACGTAAATTATTCGGGAAATGCATATCAATGAAGTTGCACGCTCACTTACATAAACTTAGTATTTGTTTCGTTGTCCTCCACTAAATTGTATTACTTTAATAAAACACATTGTTTTCTAAAGGGTCATGCTCTTTTTAAACAATAACGTTTCTGTTGTATGTTACAACCACATAGAGGCCGATTGATGAAGAGGAGAAATGTGAGACTTTAATATATAGTGTCACAGGAAATGTCTTTATTGCCATTAATTCTTTTAAACGTAATTTAATATTATTTAACAACATAGAGGCCAATTGATGAAGAGGAGAATTATATAGTGTCACTGGAAATGTGTTCATGCATACAGGAAAGAACCATTATGAAATTGTAAAAATAAGACTTCAACATATGAATAAAGAAGTTGTTAGAACCTGTTCGCCCCTTGTTTCCACTTCTTCCTCAACGTCTGTTGCCAGAACTCCATCACGACCCTCTCCAGCTGAAAAATTATATTGATATGTCTTTTATTAAGGATTATATTATCCTTTTAGGTGATGACTCAAATAAAATGTACTTTTACCACGTGTTTTGCATAGAGTAGAATAAAATTAGGTCAAAGTTATTCAAAGTATTATTCAAATATTATCCCCTTCACTAATTAAATGCCAAGCCAATTATAAATAGTATAGTGGTCATGCAAATGAAGACATAATGATTAAATTGCCTTCAAGACGCAACTCAACAGTTCATAATCATAACAGTTGTTTTATTCGTAATCTTTCTAAGCAAAGACCAAGTCACAACATGAATACCACCTCCCTAAAAATGAAAGTCTAAAAATGTACGACGCCTACTTCCTCATGAAGAAGCATTTTTCAAATAGTAAGAAAAAATAAAGACAGTAGTTGGTAGAAATAGTTCATGTGATGAAGTTTTAGAAAAGATGTAAATAGTTTTCGGCTACATGTGGACTAATATCATGCCATAAATTCACATGTAAATTGTTCAGGAAATGTGGAATAAAAGATGAAAGGCTTTGTGAAGGAGGAAAAAGAGAAAGTTTTGTTCCAGCGTTTCATAGACAAATTAGACTAGGTATTCTACTAGGAGAGATCTTTGACCCATGCTCTTTTTAGAGACGTCGATGATGAGACTGGGTTCTCAATCCTTTAATCTACTCACCCTCCTCCGCTAAGTCTGACAGAATCATACGCATAATGTTATAATTGTAAAAATAAAAAATAAATAAATATCCAGTCGGGTCCTTAAACGATTAATGCAAATTAAATATGATTTAGGATTATTTCGACATCTTTCGAAATAAGTGTTGTAACAGGCTTTCATCGACCATCTTGATGCTTGATTTTAGCTTTCAATTAAGTGATTGTGCAGTTAGTATTGTATTTGAAACACACATATTGGCGGACATCAACCGTGCAGGCATAAGTAAGATTATGTATGATTGGGGACACCCAAGTTAGTATTTACCAATTATAACGAGTTTTGTGAAAAGGCCACACAACACAATAAAATGTAGCTAACTGATAAGTTGTTAAATCAAAATATTTGCTTAAAAAAATCTTATTTAACTAAGTCATAGCAAGGCATATAAAACACGAGGATCTGCTATCGTCACATTGAATTTGATATAGACCATTCTCTTCATTCATGTGATCATATTATCAATTCATATATATATACATCGTACTTAACTAAAATATCTAACACCGAGGACATTAGGTTAAGTCTTTGTGCATGTCAGTTGTTAAAACCAATCACATTATATATTATCACGATGACTGCTACTTTACAAACTCTTAAAGGAATAATACCTGGTAGACGTTGTGGCGCCGCTAGTGAAGGAAATCAGTGAATGCATGTGGGTTAAAACAACGTTGACTACTTTGACAAAAAATATAAATAAATCTTCCAGATTCCTTAAGAGATATTCATATTAAATGGCAACATACACCTTGACCAATCACCTAAAATGTTGTCCAGTTAGAAATAAACTGGACGGGGAGCTATAATCAGATAAACGCAGATACGATCAAGAAAACGTGGCCATTATGGGGGCGAATGGTCATGCAAAATGAATACCATTTTAAAGGAATTTCAACAAAATATAGCACACCGCATGTAAAATCAGAACCAGTAAAAGTCCGAGGCGGTTTGTCAAAATAATTGTAAACCCTCACGAATTAAAATACCGTTAGTTCACAAGGGATGATTGAAGATGTTGGTATTGGTATGCGTATAGCGTTGTCCAGATGGTTCTATTTACAGTTCAGCTTATTCGAACCACAACCCAAAATTGTTGTTTCTTTTCCTCATATGGGCAAAATATGGTAAAAAGAGTGGGAGATCATAGTGAAAAAAGGCTCCCAGCGTATATAGAACTATTTACGGTCCTTTCGTAGAAATCTTTGTAAAACAGTAAATAGAATCATTTTGGACAGTTTTTCCCGAGTTGCACACGAACACTTTAATTAACCTCTGCATGTCCCTCACTTACTCTGTTTTTTCTTCCTCCTCACTGGAGGAGGCGTGGGAGGCTCCTCTTTTAAATAGCGAAAATTAAGTCAATATTTTGACATAAAGATAATACATGTAATGCTTAATGTTTTACGAAGTAAATAAAATCTACCCATGTGTTGTATGGAGAGAGAGATAATAGTATTTTATTTAATCAACGAATTAAACCCTAAGATTAAGAATGGTATAGCTAGATTTCTCACCTATTTTCAGGAACCAAAAATCACAGTCGCTGACCTTCTTGACGAGCCAAAGGTCATCAGGTATTGGATCTTTTTTCTCGCCTTCACCATCCTCCTGCAGGCAAATTGTGGAAATAGCATGCAATGAGTGACATAACCATGAAACCGTAATCACAATTAATCTGCTAATGACACAAATATCGGGGCAAGGAAACATGTTCTGTTATCACGTCTACACCAGTATGGATAGTGATCCACCGTTCCAGCTTTATCAAAGTTTGGATGAGAAAATACCCCAAAAGGAAGACTCAATCTCCCGATTGTGAGATAAATGCAGGTAACCCGGCCCTGAAATAACACAGAACTGGCAGGAGTCGGAAATTGTAATATAGAGCCGATCACCAAAGACACTTTTCTGACATCGTAAAATAATCAAAGCAACATAAAGCCACATGAAGAAGAGCACCACGATGATGATTTTTTAAAGAAAATTGTAAAATATTAAATATTAACCTCTTTAATTTCAGGTTCTTCCTCCTTTCAGTGCATGCACAAAACAGGGGCATTTGAATTAAAAACATCAATCGAGAAATACTCATAATCAATGTCTTGATTGTTTTCATGAGTCGCCCCAAATCAAATTGACAATAGTATATCCTTTTTAAAGCTATATATCATATACATGATGTAATCAAGTCCTGTTTAATTGTGTTGAACGTAGTTTTGCTACCCCATTCAACCTTATACATTTATCCAAAATTTATTTCAAAGTTACGAGTCAATCCATCGCTCATAACATGTTCTTCCATAAGAATCAGACGTTCCTTTTTTCACATTCCATTATACAACATATCAATATCTTTTATTGTTACTCCTAGTAGCTAGAAAAAATCACCTTACATACTTTAAAGACAAAGAAAGAGAGTGCTAAATTTACAGGCTTATTTCAGTAGTTTGACATAGAAGAGATGCATGAGGAGACTTACTGGCTTTTTAGAGGCAGAGCTGAGAGTGGCTGTAATACAGCGTATGGTGGTGGGCGAGATGTTCATCACAATATCAGACACGTCGATGTCCATGTGCATGTTCTTACCTCCAGGGGCGCTACTCGTCAAGGAGATATCAGTGGGAGCCAGTATCTGCAGATAAGGTTAAGAATATCGTAAATATCATCACTGGATCCTCTCACGAAGGATCTATGGCCATTATCGTCGTACTTAACGCATACAACACCGATATTACACACACCGAGTTCTTCGAAATTGTATTTTCTTCCATCTTATCATGGATTTTACAGAGCATTTTTTTACAAAGAATTTTTGTGAGAGGATATTTTTAGATTCTGAACTATATATTCAATTTCACGCATCTTCATAGCCTTAAAGTGTAAAGCAGGCATCGAGCATCCTTTGGAAGGCCAGAAAAGGGGATTCATACGAATGAATGATATGAAAGTGTAAATCATTCGTTAATGAGTGGTAATACTCATGAAAAGTTGAACGTCAGTTAAGTGAAAACATGGTAGAGAGAACTCACAAGTTGCTTGGTTTTCTCGCGCTTTTGTGGGGCGTAGATACAGGAGACGATCTGTAGACCCTTGATGCTTCCCATCATAGTTTGATGATCAGGGTTCATCTTCATTCGGAAGTAGATGTGTGTCTGTGGATAATCATAAATGTCATAAGAAATACTGTGATGGTTTAAAGGAACAGCTAGTGGAAGTGAATCATATATGTACTGTGTAAGAACTGCGGAGAATTCTATATATCTACATGAAAATGCAAACGGAATGATGATTGTGTAAATCATGACAGACTGATATCTTTAGGATCAGTTAGGTTAGTAAAAACCCACGCACACTGAAACAAATTAATAAGCTTTACCAGGCTACAGCTAGCACGTAACAGAACTCTGGACACATATAGTTATACTAAATTTAGTAAAAGTTAACAGAGACCCCGTATATTTAAAAAATCATGAGTGTGGTGTTTTTCCGAAAAAGATTAGGGTGTGCCTTGTTAATAATTTGTTTGAATGTGAAGTAGAAAGAAAGTGTTATTTAAATACCATATCCCTCATTATTGTTAGTTTAAATACTTAATTTTTAAAGGCAGGGAGATCTAAATAAATGTATATGATATACCTGAACCATCTGTATTGTAATAGGCGATCACAGAAAATCAGTGCATGCAAAACTATAATTGTTAAATAAATTAAAGAATGAATCGAGTTTTAACGATAAACTTTACCGATGAATGATTAACATTTTCATGCAAACAATAAAACCACTTATCAAGCCTTCGTATTAAAAACTAGAATATTGAAATCCCAATTAAGCCTTACATCTAATATAAGAGCGTTGCTGTCCATATTCATGGCATCTTCTACCATGACTATCTCTGGCTGCTCTACGGTCAGAGTCAGCGTCATATCCCCGGCTCCAGAAGATGGTTGAGTAGATTCGTTGCTAGTATCAGTAACTAAAAACACACCAAAGATTCCTTTGTTAAACCGACAGTTCCATCTAAACAATCTTCACTAATGATGAGTTTACTTGTCCAGACGGGACGTGAATATGTTAGGTAAAAAACAGAAAACAGAGATGGTGAGGGACAAACTTCTGCCGGGTTAATAGGAGATACTTTCGAATATATTTCAAATTACATTGATAACGATATCAAGATACAAAACATCTATGAAAGTGAAACTGCAAATCACCTTGTTTGGTAGGTGGTGCGCCGGGTACAGGTGCAGGTACTTGTTCTTGTTGTGGTGCAGCTGGCATGCCTTTCACAAAGAAGTCTGCGATGGCCATAAGATACTCAGGACATACACAGATGTACAGCCCATTCACGTTCACCGTCGCTACCATAGAAATGCAAGATTAGGTCAGCAATTAAATCATATACACTGCCGTACAAACTAAACACGTATTAACCTTGTTGTAGGCAATAGTCCAACATAATAAGAGGAACATTAGAGTTTTCAGTGAGATGTTATGAAATACAAATACATACGGTAGTCAAGTAAGAAACTACTAGAAGGTCCATTAGTTACAGATATACAATCTAGGCAGATAAATCACTTATGATACATGACCCTTTCGGACAGCTACCTTACAGTCAGCAAAACATAACACGGAATTATATTTACCATTTTTACTCTGCAGACTATTTTGGTCATATTTGAGGTCGATCATGTTCGATTTTTTCCCGTCGGATTTTGAGGCACGTTCAATCATTCTGAGTAAAATTCGTACAGAATATGTATTTAATCATAAGGCATTTTGGGCACAACTGAAAGTACTTACATGCTTTACAATATCTAGCCTCAAAATAAAAATGACAACTAATTAGCATAATCAAGGTGTCAAATGAAATACGATGGAGGGAAATAATGGCATTCATTACTTCAAAACGCAGTATTACTGGGGGTGGGGGGTGGGGGGGGGGGGAGGGGGCAATCGTTTAAATAAATGAACCAATCAACAAAAGGTATTAAGATACATTTACTACACATTCAAAATAAAAGATACTATAAAATAAGTTTCCTACATCCAAGTATGTTAAATGGAAGCAAATATAACGAGATGATAGATTCATCAAATGGTAAATAATGCTACTACACCGAGCTCTTTCTAGATGAAACAAAATCATGTTCATCGCTCTAATTGAAGTTTCCAAATGTAATCTCATATAAAATGTCCTGTTTTCACAATGGAAATAATTAGCAATAGGCGGCTGAAGGTGTTAATTTAGTTAAAGGATAGTCACATGCATAAGGATTCAGAACCGTCCAGCATGCAAAAATGGCAGGGAGAAAAGAATTATTACAGGGTACCATGACATTAGAACCATATATAATGCACATTACTCTGACATTAGGAATATGGTGAGTATATTACCTGAGCACTAAACCGCTGAAAATGAGATACCAAATCATTAATTTCAGGTGAGGTCCTATTTAATAAAACCAAATGATGTGAAGGAATAATCAATTTTACTCATTGAGGAACCACTGTGATTTAACTGAAATATATATACAAATAAAGTCGTTTTCGTGCCATTTCTCTTAGCATTAAAGGTGAAAGGATTTTTAAACCATCAGTGAAATTGCTTTATATATATACGTGGCAAATGCACCTAAAGGTGAACACAATCTCTCCATGGTCACTAGATGAGAAAACGCAGGTGATGTTTTACTTCACTTTGGTGCTTAAAGCGGTCCGTCTGCATAACAAAACCATCGTAATGGTATTATTTTGATTCCACGAACAATCCTAAAAACTCACAGTGGACTGTTTTTATTCAAGTTCCACTGAGCGTCTTACTTGAGGTATGATGATATGGTACATATATATGTGATGGGTAGGTGACCAATAATTTGGAGGGCAAGAAAGTGTCTACGAATTGGGTTTTTTTCTGTAATGAAAATAGGGATGTCGGTAGAAAATGACTTACTTGGTGATTCCTTTATTCATGCCTGGACGGGTGTCTTCCAGAATGGTTTGGTGGAGAATGACAGAAGCATTCATCGATGTGTCAGATTTCATACACCCTTCCACAGCGATGAGACGCAGCTCAAAACGACCGAGGGACTGCTCAGTCTTGCGAGGACTGAACCCACTTGACTGAATAATGAAAGCAGAAATTGATATATAAGAACGCCAATTTTGAAAATAGATACTACAAGTGGGTAATCTAATCCTGCGTTTGTAAAGAAAAAATATGGATATGACATAGCAAAGTCAATAGAACGTATGTCTTATTCATTTACTTCAGTCTAAATAAGGCAGTAATGGTAATTGGAATTTAACTCAGTAGCAGTAACACTAGAATTTATGGGGCTGCAACTGGATGTATAAAGGATACACAATGTCTACTCACAAGATTGCTGTCCCCGAGGTAAAGGGTAGCATTGATGGTTTCAATAGTAAAGTTAAATTTCATTGTAGTGTAGACTTCGGAAGAACTGGCCGGCTTAGTCGAGGTAGTTGACTGATCAGTAGTCGATGGGGCTGAAATAAAATCTTATTCTATTAACACGAATTGGTGATTCAAGAAAACTTCGTGATCAATACTAGTCCTCAATATTTATTCAATATGAAAAGACAGCTAAGTGCACTAAATGATGCTTTCTGCAATACAACAATTTATAGCAGGGAACAGAATGTTATCTGCCAGGTCTTTGTTTCAATAAAACCCAGTTAGCCAAAGAATGACCAAAATACTATGATTGTTTCTCAACGTTTTCCAGTGTAAATATTTGGAGATAGTGTATGTAATCAGCAGATATAGCCTGCAAACCAAATACACCACAGATACACGTATCAAAATCTTACCTTGAGCTAGGACAGTTGAGGCTGACTGTGCCACAACAGCTTGCTCTGTAGACGGTGCTGGAAGTGCTGGGGTACTCTTGCTCTCCGCAGGCGATGCACCCTCAGTCAGGTTCTCATTCAACAGTGACATCAACATGGTGAAGTCACCTTGGCTTAGAGCCACCTGTTGGGAGTTCAAAATCATGAGAAAGAGTCCAAGATATGAAGGAAATACAATCCTATTATCCAATTCCTATTATCCAATTCCTAGACCCACCACATCATCTAATCCCATTTCATTACCTAATTAAGTTAATCATTCACAATGTAACTACTAAAAGCAATTTATAGTAATAGCCATACATCAGGAAGAGGCAGAAGACCGGGGTAACCATCTTTATGACCAGTGCCAATTACAGAATGTTTTCCTGAATAAAAATAGCTGTTTTCCTGAATAAAAAAGATATTTTCAAAACATTTATGGTGAATCATATTACTGGATTCATGGAAACCACTGCATGATACCTGACAAAGGAACCTTTGATAAAGTGAACTCACCTGGAATGCATCTAATTTGCCTGAGATATCGATGTCGGGATGGCCGTGATACCATCCTCCAGAAAGGTTTCTAACCATATCTAACGAGATGGTAACAGGTTCGAGGATCAAACATTCTGAAGTCACTTTCAAGTCCTTAAGAATCGTCCTAAAATGAAACAAACCATTTCACCATAAACGCTACAACTGAGAGAGTTTTGTAGTCAAAGTTGTGATCACGTTCTCGATAAACAATCACTTATACGTCCGCATATATATGTATCAAGTAGGATATTAGCTTCGTACGTTCCTAAAAAAAAGCATTACAAACATATTAATTGCTTATAAACTGACCTGGACACTTTGAGGGAAGTAAGTTTGATATTCATGCTGTCAAGTACTGCAGGGGTGCCATCCGAGCTGATGCTCTTAAGCCCTGAGGCTTTGGAGAATTTATTGGCTAGAGTCAAATCTCCCAGATCCACGAGTAGAGCATTGGTCGAAGTAGACTTCTGAGGCACGATAATAATGGGAGCTTTTAGATGGATGTCGAGCTTCACACGAGGAGACTTGGCTGAAAACTCCTGGGCGGCGGCCACTGCAGAAGCTGCTGCCGCAGTACTAGCCTCAGCCATTTTGTCCTTAGCTGCTTGGAACTGGTTCAAAAAGTTCTGAAACAAGAAAAGTATTAATATTTTTAATTACTTTGTTACTACCTTACTTATATAAAGGATCTAACAGTGAAATATATCAGCAATATCTATAATGTGTACAACGGAAAAGCCACATTTATTTTACATGAAATACAAATATCAATAAAATGTGATTGAATAGCATTTAACGAAATAATAGTTGTTGAGTATAACATATAGTTCAATGACAATGTTCTAAACTTAAGATGCAATACTTACTAGTAGGTTGTTAACAAACTTGTTAAGGAAGACGATTTTCATGCAACCAGAACCGAAGTGCACGCTGGTGTCGACTACATCCATATTGGAGTAGTTAGCTCCTTCTGTAGCGCCATTGAACACTCCGATGTCGACATTGAATACTTCATCGCCATCAATTGATAGAATCTGAAAAGGGATAGATGGTGGTACTCAGTGAAAGGATGGCTTGGAGATGATATAGATATATATATATGGCCATGGAATGCTACAAACCTCTTTGATTTTTCTTTTGGGTCCTATTATCGTACTAGACCATATGAGCACATGAGCATATGATACAATATATAGCGAAAATATTCTAGTTAGCAGGCAGTCTAGACAAGGAGAAGCACACAAAGTTATTATATGTTTCTAGCCTTGGATGTTACTTCATAATACAAGTAGCACTGTTTAATTGAGTCTACCTTGGGGTAAAGGGCTCCAGGTGTAGGATCAAAAACGCATATGTCTTTTAGAGAAGCTTGAACTGAAGTTTTGGCCTTAGTAAGGCTGACGGTGGCCTCCAGCCCCTTGATGCGCACATCAGTGATGAGTTGTTTCTGCGTACACACGGCCACGGCGAATACATCTAGTTTGGCCTCCACAGCTATATCAATAACCTCTACATCTTGTTTTTTCGCAGAACCTGACAAAAATCGCAAAAATCATTATTAAGTAGCATGTCTTTAATATCATGTGTCGGTTCAGTGATTAACTCAGATGTTGATATTTTCTCAGATTTATCAGAGTTGTACATTACATAATGTATATGTATAACTCTGTATTTATTTAAAATAACTCTGTATCTACTATATTTACTAATTGTAACATGTATCTTCCAAAAGGACTACTGACGAAAATATGATTCTATTTATATAGATGTTCCCCGAAAAAACTTCCACAAACGTTATTCAATCTATCAATGTTCATCCATCATCATGTTCTAGATCTGAAAATCTCCCTTAGACCATCCAAACATCTTTTAAAATCAAACCATGTGTAAACACGTGTTTACAATAAAAAAAATAAAAGTGAAGTCATAGGATTTGATTACAGGTTCATACCAGCTTTATGTGTGGAAGGTTTATCTTCGAGGGCCGTCACAGATTTACTGGTTTCTGTGAGAGCAGGTTTGGCCGCCTCAACTGCAGCTGGTGCTGACGGGGACGCAGGGGGCGGGGCCAGTTTCTGAGCGAAGGCAATGACGTGCAGTAACGCCTCTTGGTGGAGCAGCACCTCCAGCGATGTGAAGTGAACAGATATTTTCTGCTCCGTATTTTTGTAGGTAGTCGCGAAGTCAGGGGCTCTTTTGTTAGCCTGAAATGTAGTCATATATATTCATTTACATTTATTACGTATTTTGTAGTCGGTAATCAAGTGATAAAAGATCAAATATTCTTCCATGAATTCTCATATTCAGATGAAAGATGTAACTATTTAAGCCTGATTTGAGACCATTTTTTAAATTCATGTCTAATCAGCATTCAGGAGAGTAAAGTTTTGGGTGTAGTTTTGAGGAGGATCTTGAATATGTTTTTGTATCAAATTCGCCGACTTGTAACAACTTCTCAATTATATATTTTTTAAATGGGTGACAAATCAGGGAATGCCTAAGAAAAGCCAAAGCCATGAAAAAGCTATAGCGAATACCTTGAGATAATCAACCATGAGTAGTTTAGTATCAGCATCTCCCCCGGGTGTGTTAACAAGGTTGATCAGTGGCCCACCTTCTAATTCTGAAACAAAGGATCACAAAGAAAGATTATTTTAAATACCAAACAATATAGTCAGTGGTCCCATAAAAAGTGTTTCTAATTAGGAAAAACTAGCATACAAGAACATAAATGATCTGCATTTAAGTGAGTTGAAGCTAACAGAAGATAGCTTGTACATTATTTGATATTTTACTGAAAGCTTTGGTATAGTGGGGATGCCGGCGAAGGTTAAAAATGAACTAAGTGACATATAAAGTCATGGTTAGAGAATGAACGCTATCACACAAATGAACACAGAGACATGCATCAAAAGGTTCTTTGTGTTGATATACAGTACCCATATATCTACAATATGCGACGTCTTTAGACAGTCATTCGCCTTTTACCACATGGAAAAACCAACCAACAAAGGGGAAGCCCTAAGACTAATGGAGCAAACGACCAAAGCTAGAACAAATTTGCAGTTAAAAGAGGATCTGACAACAATATTACAACATCTAATATACAATCACTTCCCTCACAGCTAATATACTAATTATAATCCTGTGCAAGAGCTTCAGAAGGATAGGGTTTTATTAAGGCTTTATTTGTTTTATTTTATCTTGTCAATGGTTCTTCATTGGATTAAAGGAAGTGGTGTACGTGTGATGATTTTACATTTCAAGAACACAAACGAAGAAACAGACCAGTTGCCAAGTTGATAAAATTGCCTCGGAGAAAATATCAAAGCAGATTCTTATAGAAATTCTAGTATACATAACGAAGTTATCATGAAAGACATGTTACAATTATATTTTCATCTCAAGATTTTGAAGATGGCAGCATCTAGCAAACGTTCTGGTTAGTATCTTCGATGCTTATTATATAATAATGCTTGCGATGTACTATGAGGGTACTAGATCTTACAAGATAATACGTAATGGTGGCTGTGTCACAACACATAATTTACCTTTGCTAACTTTGCCTTTTGAGAGCCAGGCTTGAATTGGCTCGGTGGCTTAGGGGAGAAAAACAAAAAGGAACCATCGATTAGGATGAGTAACATGCTTCGTAGGTAAATAGATCCAACACCAGCAACTACGATTCATCCCTTTCTTCATTAACATAACATTCCTTGTTTAATTGAACCAATTTACCTATTTACTGTTCAGGTTGAAATGGATGCTGTCGAAACATGTATTTCAAATCAACAATTTACCAATGAAATTCATTGAATCCATTTTGAGTGATAAACCACAACGAATGCATATCGATCGATAAGCGACATATTAAATCAAGAAGGCTTCAACCAAAAGATGCAAGTCTAAAATAATAAAGATGAAATTCGGTCCGTCATTATTATTAACATTTATCTTGTTCAACATTATATATGCACGCATGTTATGATTTATAGCCCAAAGGTCATGAGGGGGCATCTGAGGAACCTTAAAACAAAGCAGACTCCCATGCTCGTTTAGTAAAAACGGTATGCGCGTCTTATGACTAGTATGAAAATGAAGCATCGGATCCATGACAATCTCTTCCATATAACATTTATTGGTTCTTTATGACATACCTTTAAACTCGCAGTGTTGTACAAATATGCCTCCTAGGTAGGCTGAAGCGGACATGTCGGAGGTCCGCATGGTAAGTGCGGTTCCTAACGAATCTACAACAATTTTGAGAATAGGAACATCCTCATTGCCCCGACGCTGGGCTAGATGAAGTGCGATCTAGAAAGGGAGAGAAAATCCAAGTTTAGGTTAGATGATATCTTCATGGGAACCTACCAAAAATTGAGACTTAACAAATATTATTTTCAAAGTCTGTTGACTGACTAGATTAAAGGTTCGAGCTGTAATACCTCTTTAATCTCAAAATTAAGTTGCAGATCAATGGCATTCACATATTCCTGAGATGTTTGAGACGCCAACGCTTTCTTCTTCCTTGCCTTTGGTAACTCTTCTTCTGCATCCTGTTGAGGAAATATATACATTTAAAGACCAATAGACCTAGAGAGATTCGATGAAGAGCTCACATATACTCATATATAATAAAACAACTACTACAGTACCAATGAGGCCCCTTTCCACAAAGATTAATGTATAATAGGTGACAACAAGTTGGAAATACTGCGGTTAAAACACGATGGACACAGTTAATAAGTGAAACAGAAAATGTTGGCATAAAAATGAATACATAAACGTAACAAATACCTTTCATACTCTCATATCTCCCCCGCCAGCCCCATAATTAAATCTGTCATGTCCACTGCTACCAATCAAGATTACCTTGACCATTCCGCAACTTGAGGACCAGAACAAGTCAAGCATCAACACTGACAACAGCCCCGCCCCAAGCACCATCCCTCAATCAAGAGTCTGAAATGTGCAATGACTCAAAACCCTCAGTCCGCAAAACTTTTCCCTTCTCAACGACCGAAACTTCCCCCTCAAAGCAGATGAAAACCTCAACATTTACGCAATGCTATACCTAGCCATCTATTCCAATTAACTATCTGTAATTAGCAAATATGTTTTATGGTTTTCTCTCTCAATTACTCATTGTTACCCCGAGCTGAGCACATTGGAAAATCCCGGATAACTAGGAAATGTTTCCCCAGTGGAAATTAAATCTTCAAAAAAACTAGAAAAATTTTGGAAAACGCAGGAATCCTTCTACCAGTCATAGAAGATTTTGACTATGAACACGACCAACTCCTGGGCAGCTCACATATAATGTTACGAAGCTGAATGATGCCCGCGTAGCCGGACGGTTCGGAGAAATTTCACACCATGAAGGTCTTTTAAAATCAATTAACTAACGGGACTTAAAACTATAGATCCCTTATCGCCTGTTCAACATTTATGGGACTTAAAATCACAGATTCCTTTATTACATTTCAACTTTGATTAGACTTAAAGTTGTTATAGCTTTCGTTATTCATCATATTGTATGTTTTTAATATAAAAAAACTATTGGTAACGATCTTAAATCGATCGGGACTAACAATAATACTTTCCTAAACCTATTTTAGCCAATAATTACCATTCACATATCTCATATCATCATGGTGCTACATTGTGCAACCTGTATACCCACATTGTACTACCTGTACATATAATTATAAGCCCTACAAATCGAAGGACCCTCACACCTGTGAGAAAGGCGAAATGTACTCCGAAGCGCGTAGGTTGAACCTACTTTTTATGCGGTTAAATATCACCAATTTCGGAGAACTTACTTGTGCGTGTGCTTTCAACTATTGGATACAAATGAACAGATAAAGTTAATATTAAGAATTAATAGAAATCAACTGCTGTTAATCGACTTATATCATAATTAACGTTACATTCAGTAATGATTAAGTATTCACTCTTACATAGAATTCCTCATCTGATGAACCCTCTGATCCAGGCACTTGCATTTTCCTCACAAGAGCTTCTGCGTCCGGTACCAGGGTGACATGCTCTATCTCAATTTCCTAAAATGTGACAGAAATTACACATATTAATTATGGGTAGTAGAACTCCTAACAACTATCTAAAAGCAAATATTCCAATCATTTTTTACAAAGAATAATCTGTGCATGTGTGCGAGAACAGTGACTGGTAATTTATTTTTTTATAGCAAAAGACTATTTATTATCTATCAATGCTAAAAAGATGTCAATCTAATTAATTACATCAGGGTCAACCCCATCATCAGGCGGTGCAGGAGCGGATTCTGGGAATGGTATACTCTGGACCAGTGCCAATAGGTCCTGGAGACGTGCGTCGGACATAGTAACTGAAAGCTGAGGCAGTTCACCTTTGATCCTTGTTCTAGTAAAAGTAAAAATAGATGAAGAAATATCAATAGTAACCTTGAACATTGAAAAGCTGCACGGAAACAGGAGTTTTATCTAATTATCTTTTAAGGTGAGATTCTTTCCTAAACAACCGTAAGATATAATGGGGAAGGGTTACTGCCAACCGGTTAAAAAATATTGTAGAATGATTCAACAGTTCTAATCGGAATACTTACTTGGGAAGCTTCGGATCAACAAGAATACTTTTCTCGAGCTCCACTTTCAAGGTGAGAGGCTTGAGGACGTGCAGGGGTGATACATATAACTTCCGCGCTGTTTTCCAATCTTGACCTACACGGATTGATAGGAGAAGTTAGTTTTATGTTACCTAAAGTAATGTTATGTTATTCATCCGCAGAAACAATACACAAAAAAAACTTGACAAATGTCAGTGTATAATTCCAATTAAATATCTTTCTTAGTAATACGAATCGGGTATAAAAATGAAAATAAATACGATTTACCTGCATTTGCGAAGAGAACTTGGACACTACTGAGATTTACATTGAATTTGTCGTAAGCTTTCTTCATCACTTCGTCAAAGGACAGCTTAAGTAAAGAGAAAATTACCAGGTTAGCCGATTTATTATTGTGAGTAACCAAGATGACTGATCAATTCGATTTATAAATTTAAATGATGATATATATTCACTTGGCAACATGACTGTATATTTAGATAAAGAGATCAAACAAATAGTCCTTACAATTCGCTATGATAATTATTTCCTATCTCACTACGAGAAGTGAACACTAGATCTACTGTTAAATATGTAAGAAACACAGCAAGACTTGAACTAGTTTTGTGGGAGTTTGACAGTTTAAACAAACATTTGAGTTGACTTAATGGGTAAAAGAATAACTGTGATTATGATTACAGGCCCTTATTCCAATAGAACATACAGCAAATGACATGAAATACACATTATAATGGACTTTATCGACAAATGTTAGTAAACATACAATTCTGGAAACACACTTTGTTTCTGCCTCACTGAGGCAATAACATAATATCCCACACGAAAATTTCTTTGTTAATTAAGATGAAAATAAAAAGTGTACTCCATACATTATTACCATTATAAACTATTGACACACTTGACCTTTGGTTTGTTTTAACTTCACCCACAACTTGAGGTCTTCAGGAACTTATATATATATACACATATAGACCGCTCACGTCAAAATCCTTATATCTAAACCTACACCAAATTAGATTACTTCTATGCACTGTGGAAACTTACGTCGTAGTTTTTCTCCTGGTGAAAACAGTACCACATCATTGAATTAAGCAAATATACTTTTTGAAACAAAATACAAATGAAACACATTGAACGGAAAGGAAAGTATGCCATGAAAAGACCTACAGCATCAAAAGAGTGTAAACACAGCCGCCATGCCTGTTATGGCAATGAAATGTTCTCTATAAATAATGAATTGAAGCTAGTTACCAAAGTGCTTATTATACATTTAAATCCACAGGTGTGTACTTACTGCTTCTGGTGACTTGGGAGTAGTAACAGATCTATCCTGTTTCTCACTCATTACACGAAGGTTTCCTAGATCAACTACCAGCATACTAGCGTCCCTGTTAAAAATAAGACCAATCAAGCCGTGAGCCTTTTAGATGGGGAATAGTGAAGGTAGGATGAAGGGAAAACAGCATTCTATATCCTAAGCTAAATTATCATTAGATATTATGTCACAATAATATGATCTTACACGCCATATCAGAAATATATTTCGAGATAAATACGTGCGTATACTATTTTATCTATCATGAGAGAGAATATATCTCTTAGATCAGGGTACGCACTAAGTTTGATAAACGAGAAATCTGTGATGAATTAAGTTTGAGAGGCTATATATGAGCAAAATCACTGGGTTCGTTCCTTTACGTTATTCATCATTGTGACTTGAGAGTTGGATATTTCGCTGTATTTACCTCATATATATCAATATATCACGCCTTGTTCAATACTTACTTTCTGTATACGCCTTTGTCTGGGATGATAACGTGGCAGGGTTGCAGGTCCACATTAATGTCTGTGTATTTATGTTGTTCAATTGCATGAGCCAATCCAGACGCAGTCTGATCTTTGATTGATTCAAATTTCATCATAGCAGCCGCTTGAAGTCTGGAATGACATCAGGCGTTGTATAAATGATGCATGATTACCAATATCCCTCAGACTAACAAAGAGGGGTTATTAATGTGCATGAATGAAATACCGAATTTATCCACGATTATAAGATATCAGATTTCTTAGAGGGCACAGAGCAGTTTTAATGTGTTTACAATGGAATTACACATGCAGTAAATGCACTTATAAGTGATTTCAGAAAAAGTGAACATAAGATAGGGTGATCACGTTCGGCTCAAAAAGTTATGTACGAGTCAAATAAAAAGACGTTTGTAAAGTAAACAAACTATGTTGAGGTGATATACAATATGCTTGATTACACACAATGGTGGGGGCTTTGGATGTCCCCAAGTCCGAATACATATTACAGCTATAATATATACAGAAAGATGACGTACTGTTTAAGGTAGACTGCTTCTGGGGGCTTGAAGAAATCAGCGACTTGGTTGATGGTACACTGTAATCAAACATCGAAACAATCTCTTTAAGGTGATTTCTGCTATTATAGCCACAACAACTTATAACCCTATTACCCAGTAGAGCATATATATACGCTTTATACCATTCTCGGCGCTTTAACACTTCTAGGAAATGAATTAGCGAAGAGGTTCTATATATAGCAACACAAATACAAAACAAGGTTCTTCATAAACTCACGGCGTCATATATGATCTCGAGTGGCTGTGAGTTGAGCTTAACTCTTTGATCACACGATCCATCGAGTGGGTTAGTTTCGAATGTAACAGCAAGGAGGGCAGCGTTGGAGGTCTGCGCTTGAGATGAAACCATCACGGGGACGTTGTTGTCGAAGGGACATCCGAGCACCTGGAATCGGTCCATCCTCGCGTCCAGTCGCATAGCATTAGCCGCCGGCCTCTGGTTGATCGCAGCAGATACATCCTGGAGCTGTAGTTTGACTATATGGCCAGCGCTGAAAACATTAACACGAATGAAATACAACAATGAGCTTATATTGACATGTAAAGAAACATCTCTCGTGACAGTCAATTGGGTGATATCGTCACAACAGCAGAGTAGTCGGACATTGTCCAATGGTTTACAGAATAGTTTTCACGATTAGTATCCATTCAGATCTTAAGCTTCAATGATAACTATAACAACAAAGAATGTAGGCTGACAAGATTATCATTCTGAACAAGTCAGTCAGGTACCATGCCGCATAAGTGATTATGTCCCTCCATCTCCCACGGCTGTTGCCTTCTCTGCTGTTAACCAAAATATTAACCCATCTATTAATTTCATACTTTGTCTGCCTTGACTTCTTTTCTTTTCTTAAGATTGCTAAATAGCATTCCATATTTAACAATGCCAGGGCATAGCTAAGGCGAAGACTGGTGTAAGGAATAGTACCTCTGTCCCTTCACAGCGAGAGGGTCCTTGAGGGTAACAGACAGGTTGTGCAGCCGGAAATGCAGTTTGTTGGCTATGAACTGTTAAGTAAATGCAATGATACATGAGCTTTATCAAATACAGGTAAAAATAAGTGAAGACTCGAGGCAAGTCTCTTAGGGTTGCCTTAAACAATAGATAGAAACAGTAAACTGTGCAAGGAATATATATAGGGCAGTACTAATACAAGACTGTCGTAGTAACTGAGGGGTTTATTGGAAGATTTTGTCAGATTTTGAACATGACAAATAAAGAATATAATTATTAATTATTAAATTTACCGGTACAAAAACAGACAATTACATGCTTCTTCATGTGAATTCTGCTTAAGGAATGTACGTGTTAATAAAACCAGGGAGGTATATATATATATACAAAGAGAAAACCACCCTGATATAGTCATTATGGGAAAGGTTCTTAATAGTACTTACTTCCTTCGGTAGAGTCGGATCGACTGCATTTTCTTGATAGCCAATGGCTTCGTACAACTTGTTTTTCTCCTCAGGGGTCATCAGCTGTTGGAACTGTTCGCCTGGAATGACACCGACCGAACCTGTGTTCAAAGAGGGAAACACAGCCAACCGCCACCGGAGTTCAAGGGACAGGTTAGCCAGGTAGAGAGTGTTAGGCCGGGAGGTTATAAGTGACTTATGAAAGCAAGGTGTATAGGAGAAACACATGGTAATTGAATAACATTCACGTTTAATAGTAGGCGTACGAATTAAATCAAATTGATGCAACCATAAGTTACAGGTGTTATAACTTTCATACGATATTAATGAATAGTTCATTAGATAATTATGATCATACATTTATGGAGCTGAAGCAAAAGCATTTAATATGTTTAGCCAGAAGAGGATAGCATTTTGCCACGAAGCCTTAGCAGTATTACAGATATATTGTTCATACATTCACAACATCGCTAGCAAGCGATACACGTATGTACAAAGGATACTTCAAAGAGATTAGATAATTTTCCTTTGGTATTGGATTAAGTATCATTCAGACAGTCCTAGCAGGGAACGCGACAAAAAGGTTGCTGGTATTTTCTTACAAAAAACTATATTATAGAGATGAATTAAATAGCGACAGAAAAAAGATGCAACAAAGGAGGTATTAGAAGATTAGTGACTTATAGATGTATGCAGTGTCAAAACAAAGGCTTACATTAGACCTGTTGAATATGTTTTGCAGCACCTACATTTCAAATGCATGCGCTATAAGTGCAGCACTTGTGAATATATGCATTATTGTATGAGTATAATTTTGATGCGAACAGTAATTTCGTGTGATAATGAAATAATCTCCGGGTCCTAGTCAACTGGGGTTAAAATTCCGAATAAACAAACGAGGTTCCACTAAAAGTAAAAACATGGATTTCAGAATTTGAGTTCAAATAAATGTATTATGTTTCAATAATGAACCATTAATATTAATACTGAATGCTCTCAAATGTTATACCAGGATGTATTAAAACAAATACCGTAATCCGATTTCAAACAAAGTCTTATGAAAACTACAAACATTTCCATGAAAATATTAAATACCTCAGGAACATATAATAAAATGTTGCTTCAATCAAATAAGGCTTATAACTCGTATTCATTGAATATCTGAAAATATCATGTACAATATAAACGTGTGGTCAATGACATTTCTTTAAGAAATAGACGTTCCATAAACAAATAAGTAATTCCACCTAGGTCAAGGTTCACACACCTATTTCCTTTTCATCAGACTTCTCTTCCTTTTGGCCTCCACCCCACCATCCGGAGAACCAACCTCCACCACCACCAGCTTTGGCTTTTTTGCTGCCCTCTTTCTTTACCTTTAAATAAAAAGTTCCTATGCTTATATTTGCTCTGAAAAAAGCAATCACATGGTGAGAAATGAGAGAGCCATTAACGCATCAATTCAAGTATTGTCAGTAAAAACAAATACAGGTCATTGGATTATTATTCATTAGAATGAGAGAAAAATCTACTAAAGACGAAACTTATTATAAGAAATGCTTTCTGAAATAAATTGACTCATAAATGAATTTACAAATATTACGCTACTTCAGAGAAAGGTGGGTGTGATCTTGGATATCATTTTTGTAACTATGAATATATATTATATATATTATACACGAGTTTGATACATGGCTGACGAAAACTGCAAAAGAAAGTGTAATTCCAGTCCTCTTGCACAGTGCGGTTCAGGCATCTGCAACATGGTGATTGAGAAATATTCAAAACCTCGTCGGTTGAGTTTGATATAAATTGGGGCACGATTCTCTACCAAATCCAAAACTGAACAACCAAACTCTCAAAATTAACATTCACAAAAAAATCATGTTGATAATTTATCGGACAAATTTAGTTCAGTTCCTATAGTCTTCCACTAACTCCTGGGGTAGTATACTACCATCTATTTTTTCGAATATTAGCAGTGGATCTTTTGCGTGCATAGTGCCAGAGGCAGCCATACAGGAGGCCGACGTAAGTTATGGGTCACTTCAGAATAAATGTCTCAAAGAAGAAAGGCCTTTAAATTCTGTCATGGAGTTAGAACAGTATGCTAACGTGCTAAACTTGTAGGTGTCGTACGCGATATTGCTTTTGTGTATATTGTGTTACACATTTCTCAAATGTTTGCTGGCGTTGGTAGATACAACTACTGAACTTTAACTACAACAACAATAACCAATATATTTACCTGACACAGATCGATGATCTAAGGAAGGCAAACCGAGATTTAATTTGATTGACTTACTTTCTTGCTATATTCTTCGAATAAATCTCAGAGGGGGAGCGGGGCTAAAGCCCTGACAGAAATGGACCTATCACTTATGGATCTTATATCCAGCGCTACCTGGGCATTTAAACATCTATCAGAGAAATGGGAGTCGTCTGCAATATAAAGACCTGACCTTCTGGAACAATTTGCAGCATATGAACCAAACCACGTGTATATAGAAGACGATGGCTTCAAAGAGAGAATCTTGTCGGACCAACTTGCTCACCTCTACCTCGGCTTGTTGTCGCGCCAAGGTAATGTTGAACACACTCATTGCAGCCTCACATCTCTGAAATAAATGGAAATATCTTGAGAAATGCTAATTCCGTTCATTATCACTTATAGCAGAGACTATTGCAAATAGAATATAATAATGCCTCCAGCTTGGAATAAGGCGATAGTTATGTATCTGGACACCTTTCGGTAAAATCAAGAAGAATACATATTGATACAATGCAAAAAATGTTTACATAGAACAAGCAAGTCTGAAGAGAAGGACTCACGTCTAAAATAGCCTGTACATCTTTGGCAACTTTTTTGTTGATGAGCTTTTTCTTGTAGGCAGTTTTATAGTCCCGGAACGTCTGTCGATGCTGGCGAATGTTGTCCCAAGACCACATTTTCCTTCTCCTTCTCACGCGCTCATTCAAAACGCAGGCGTAGGCAAAATGCCACCTGCGAATTACATCATCACACTAAATATTTTTTTTCACACACTAAATATACATCGGATTGATAAGACAGCACCAGGAAGGTGTGCGTTATGGGAGGGGACTCAAATTCTAGCATAATGATAACCTTGCTACATTTATATATTATTATATTATATGGGACATTATAAACTTCCTGGTGGTTATGATCATATAAATCAGGGACAAGATATGGTGCCATATGGGCCCAGATCCCAGTCTGATCCCCTCACCTGTCTAGATCACAATTCAACTATTATCTCACACCTGTCTCTACCTGTTTCAAAATGCCTTGTACCGAAAAATTCGATTAACATGTATTTTATCCTATTGTTATACCTCACTGTGTCATACCGATCTAAAAGCAAGCGAGCGATGCTCCCAGTTCATTTCACCAACCACGGGAGCCATCATACTTTTTAAGTAGGTCAAATTCCGCCACCGCTCCACCGCGCGCTTGCCACGGCGACGTTGCGACAACCTCTTTTAAATGTTGGACACGCCAATTACGGCCTGCATACACGCTGACGCAACGGGATGTACCCATCCCAGCTGGTGCAGGTCGGCACGTTAAAACCTAATTTTAATTAATTATTCTTTTATTACGTAACATGGCGCAATAACTGTTCGGCGGAGCGAATTATAGTCATTAATGGGGGATAATATGTTATACCTCATTGTGTCATACCAATAATTTTCAATTTATGCAGGCTAGCTCCTTCCTCTCTGAAGGCTAGCTAGGTACTAATTTATCCTGCACCCTGATCGGTTGCGGCGCACCTGCCAATTTCAGGTATATAACAGGTGCTTCGCACGCACCCAGGTTACTTGCCATTACCATTAACATCGGGTATTATCATCTTTACAAGGCAATAAAGCACAATTTCATACTCCTCCCAATCTTCACTTCAATCTTCACTTTATGTTACATTCATTATAACACTATCAGACCAAAGGCAATACCCATATATATGAGCTTTTACCTAGAACGTGTACCGAGACTACCTTATAATATCCATTATTATCTGTATGATAAAGTGCTACCAATAAACAAACATAAACATATTGAGTGAGTGAATAGCCTGTTACTACCCCCTTTATCTACCTCTCTCACGGTGCAGAGTTGCTAGCGAAGATTGACAATACATGTTTACCGGTATGTAAAATTTAAAAAATAGAAGGGAACACATAAAATAAAGCTCGTGTAATTTGTATTCGATTATCGCATGAAACAACACATACCATTCTTTGGCATATCCTCTTTTAGTCTGAACACTGGGTCTGTATCTGCGGTATTTAGAAGACAGGGTCATACGCTCCAGGGCTTCTAGTAGCTCCATGACATCCAAGTACTGTTGTCTCTGCAGTACAACAGCAATTTCCTCGAAAACAACATTTAACAGAATCTTGGGTATGGTGAATTCATCTTTTTCTGGCTTGGTATGCATTCGCAGCTGGACACTCGACGAAATAGGTTCTAGCACTGAAAAAAAGCAATGTAGCCTCACTGAATATATGGTGTCTCAAACGGATACTTCAGATATTGTATGATGCCCAGTCTCTCCTATGGAACCTTTTTGTTATCGATATAGTTTTCATGATTACTGGGCCAAGTGAAATACCCCTTGAGGGGACTTGTTCAACCAGTATTTCACATTCAATAAAAAAGAAACGGAACAAGAGATTCCCAAGGCCATGCATGTTAATTTCGAAATCTATATAAATATGAATGTAAAGATGAATGAGCGTGACACCACGAAGTAATTTTTTTTTATAAATACATGTTATTGTCCAAAGGATTTCTCATAAACTATCAGGGAACTATCGCATTATCAACTTACAGTACTGAAAGTCCGTTCTGTTTCCTGGTGCAGCAATCTTTGTTTTCATGAAATCCTGAAATAGACAAATGATCGACATCGTGACTTTCTTGTAGATTCCTCCAAGGGCTCGCTGCTTTTATTAGATACGTAAACAATAATATTCTCAAAATACCGTGTGTTACTCTTTCTTTTGAGGGGGAGAGGGGGGAGGAGAGGATACAAGATGCGGAATAATGCTGTTAACAATTTATATACAATTGATATACACGGAGAGCAAGGAAGGGGCAGTTATGTGATAATAATAAAACTTACAAGGACTGCCGATCTCTCCATCCGTAGTAACGATTTCGTGTTGCTGTTCCAATATAGGGATAAGCTCTCCAACCTCACCAACTGAAATACAATATAAAGTCGAATAAATCGTACAACAATCTCCAAGGGATATTTATCCGCGGATGTCCCACTGGAGAAGTAGAACCAATAACCTAACTTTTATTCGATATAGAGGATGTCATTCTTCTCTTATGTCATGCTTTCCGTACGTCCATTTAACAGATACTTTTTTCAACCTTGAGCTCACACTTAAAAGTGTATGGAAAAGAATAATAGACTATGTATTGACTAGTTATAATGAAAATAACTGACCTTATATATCTTATCAACAGTCTCTTTGATAATCATTGGTTTCCAATTTTCATTGGTTGTCTGGAATGAGAGACTTTTCAGTGTTACGCCAACGGCGAAAGGATTTTGCGGGTTTGCGAAGTGATCTTCATAACGCACGTGGATGTTGCTCACGGTAACTTGAAGATTTTTGATCACTTGACTGGCGAGTTTCTCCGCGAAAGTATCGGCCTGTACTTCCTTCGGCTTGTCTGTAGTCAAACAGAAAGGGCCTTTAGTGATTTAAAACTAACATATAGGGAGGATCTCTAGGAGCGATCATATTGGTTTTTCTTTTTCCTTACAAAGTATCACCACTAAAACTATTATGCCCCTCTATATATACATATGATTGTTTGAGTAAACGTATATTTATTATTTGATAGAAGTTAATTTATGCAGTAATTTCTTGTCGTTGTATCGATATAATTATCACCATTGTATATCCCTAAATATACCCAGGGTACACTAACAATTAAGTAAATCAAACCAAGACTGGGAATAAGGGGGTAAATTGGGCAAATAAGATGTCCCTATAAGACTCACTTTTTTCGGCCTCTTGTTTCTTTGCTTCCTCAATACGAGCCAGCTCCTTCTGCTTGGCATCTTGTTCAGCCTTCCCCTCTTTTTCAGCGTTGAACTTGACAGCTGAAATTGTAATGAAATGGTATTATATGTTAGAACATCGAAAGCATACAGTAAATCACTTGACTAGCACTGCTTGGAACCAACTAAAGATTTAATATTGATAAGAAAAGATATCAATGTTAATACATTCACATATATATGTGTGTTATGCTGATCTCTGGTTTAATATTTAATATTTTGATATTGGTATTATATAGCTTGATTTCCAGTAAAAAAAACTATGGCACGCGATAGATCTTCAAAATTAGTTTCAGTTCGAGGATTGAATTAAGATTAATACACTGCACTCCTGGCTTAGGATACACTTTTCATTGCGTTGCTTTTAAACATCATTCCTGATTTGGATAGCGAATTAGTAAATTTGATTATGCACCTCGTCCTTCAAACTACTATGTTAAAAAAACATTCAATTTGCTGTAGATAGTCTCGAACTTACTTGTTTTGGGAACGGCCACCACGTATAATCCATCCAAATCGGCGATCACTGGTTCTGTATATAAGTTTTTCCATGGAATTTTTAGCGTCAGTTTCCCTAAAAAGTAAACATGAATACCGTATATATATATGACCAACTCGCACGATGTTCTTTTACTCGGGATATATATACAGCAGTCTTGCTACATCGCCAGCTAATGTATGGATACGACGAAGGCAGGGACCACGTATTATGTATATATATATATATATATATAGGTTAGGGTGCCCGATCAAGTACTATCAGATTTACAACACATGCAATGTTGTTAGCTTCCGTACGATTTTGTAGCTGTAGTAATGTTGGGGATGTTAAGCATATTTGGATATTATAAGAACAGCAGAAGCTTAGAACTTGTTCTATGTATAAATCAATGCACTTTAAACTCGGAATTCTGTAACAACTTTGGCTATTTCGCTAAGTTTGGTTACTTGGTATACGATATATATTTAAATAGTAATTATTATGATCTTTCACAATGCTCTTGGGTGGGAACTGATGGAAGATTTAGGAGAATTAATTTCTAAATCTGCTATAAATAAATTCATCAAATGGAACAAAATAACTAACTCTTAAACCTCTCATTAGGACGCCTACTCCTGGGCCGGGAAAGTCATTAGCACAGTAGGCGTCGAATCACTGACATACCACCATTCTTATCTGATCGGAGAGGCTGTGTGCCTAGACTGTTTCCAAAACTCACGTTTTGCAAGTTAAAATCATGTCAAACTGGAAAAGGTTTACGATGTATTTCTCAAGAACGCAATTATGAGTTGAAAACTAATGTCCTTTCCAGCAAAGAAAACGCTGCCAAAGTTACCTAATAAAGTGAACAACAACATCATCAGTGGATCTGCATGACGGCAATTCCCTTTATCCCTGATATTAGTACATAGTGAAAGCAATATATTCCTGTCTGCAACTCTAGCCATGAGTGGCATTCATTTTTATGCAGTACTGATATATATCTAGGGAATAGCAACATTTTTTGTATGCAGTCTTCCTAATAGACACATATATATATCTATATACATATGTCAATCAAGAAATCCCAATTGGATTGGCTTTTGGACAAGAGTGAATCTAAAAAAGCAAGTCTCATCCCCTCCCTAGAGTGGAAATGCAAGTGGGGTTAGTGCAAAACATAAATATATAGACCCTCTCTAGTACCACCCTCGGACCAGCCAGTGTGTATAGGCACCGTGTATGTAAGCAGAATAGAAGGTACCTTATATTAACCCTATACACAAAAAGGAAAAATATTGATTTCTTGTTTATGTATCAGCTATCTTTTCCGAAGAATGGCCATGATCATACATTATACATTCGACTGTACATATATTTGTTTTACATGAATATGAAAATTTATCTTATCATAAATTTGTTTTAATGAACTATTTGATATCATTTCATTCGAAACTGAGGACGCTCAATTGAGGACAATGACCCGGACAATGACCTTCTGTCTCTATGGTATATACCATCTATACATTTACTTTAGACTTCCGCACATTCACGACCTATACCAGTTCCAATACTGTAAAGACGAATGAAAACTCCCTGTTCACAATATACCATCAGATTCAGCCATCAGCACCTGTCTCTGCCAGGAACCAACCACCCTCATGCCACACTTTTACTGCAGTCATATAACTACCTCTAAACCCACTCTGAGTTCTTGACTCGAATAAATACTGCCCTTTCAGAGAACCCCAGCATTAGTAAATGTTTAAGTCAATCATCAGAGAGATAAAAGGAAGCTGGTAAAGGTGGAAGGAAGGCTTGGATAGGGGCAATCTATCTCTCTCGCTCTGAAGACATTCTGAAGGAAACAAGTTTGGCATTGCATGACCCCCAATTTTTAATCAAATATATTCCCAGATAGAACGGGGAAGGTCAGTCCCAAACGAGATATGGTCACTATTCATGGATGAGGAATGCACGTTTTAGATTGCTGGTTCTTCAGACGTACCAGACAGAGAGAGTAAGCTACTAGGAGGTATGCAAGGTCTCCACCAGGAAGGGGACGTGAGTAAGATGTGTAGAGATATTATTTATGAGTGTCTGGCCAGCATTATCAGCTTCCGGAGGGGCTCGGGTCTACCTCCGCCCAAACAAGCTCGATGAGTGAAGGAGTTTAGGTTTTTAGTACAACACACTAGGGTGGTCATGCAGATATGCGAGTAGTGCAGCCATTCGTCCTAAACTAAGTCATGTCTCCTCTTCATAATATTTTTTAAAACGACTGAGTTAAATATATATGAAAGAAATATATACTAGTGATCAATGTTGGGCCTTCTTTCTTTCTTTCTTTCTTTCTTTCTTTCTTTCTTTCTTTCTCTCTTTCTTTCTTTCTTTCTTTCTTTCATAAAATAAAGATAAAATACGTTTCAAAAATAAATAAAAATACGATAATATGTAAAAGAAGGATACAGGGGATTGAGGAAAACTAATGTGGTGGAAAAACTTTACAAATAGATAACAGGCGAATGGGAATGAAATTATTGTGTCATTTACAACGATCTGCATGTATCCCCACGCTCAGAATAGTTTGCTACTCTCAAGGAATTCGCGTGTAAGGTTGTTTTTCACCACCCTACAATCCCCCAGAAGCAGGAGTCGCCAAGGAATATTGGATGTTTTATAGCCCAGATGTACCGCAGAAGTATTCTTAACTATCAGTTTCGACATATGCCAAAACTAATAGCAATTCCCTATATCATCTACTTACTCCCCTACCACAACCCCTTCTCCCAGACTGACAGAATTCTCTTTTTTCCATTCCATTGAAGCAACATTGAAGCTGAAATCTAACAGTGGGCATGAATACTTATATGTTGACTTGAGGGTTTCCCATTTGCCTTGAACAAGTTTATGGTATAATAGTTTGAATATATATGAGATTTTAACTTTAATTTGGCAATGGTACTGTGTGCTGAAGCAATTCAGACCCGTTTTAATCAATCTATAAATCGTCATCTTGTAAATGTATTCTGAGGTTTGTATGAAGCAATATAATTCACTACAGATCAAATATTGTTTGGAATTTAATACTCAATCGGAAAAAATAGAGAATCAAAAGAGGTTGGTATGTTGATAACAGTTGTGGAATAAAGACCATACAGATATTCAAAATTCGAAACCATCTCTAATGTTATAGTATTTTGTTTTCAAGGTAGTAGCAACTAAGGGGCAAAAATTCTTTGCTAAAATCGCAGGTGTTATTAATGGTGTTTATTCGCTCCTGAAGTGGGCAAGCCAGGGAAGGTTCCTTTGAATGAGTGGCTCCCGTACCTTAACATAGTAACCCGACCTACTCATCTGCACCAACCTATACACATGGTACCAGTCAAAATGTAGAACAATCTGGGGACTATAGCAGAAAAAACTAGATAAACTAGATCAACACCGCTCTTCTACGGTCTTGATGTAAGATAATGAAAGGTAAATCATATGATATCATCTTACCAATAACGCCCTGTGTAACTTTCACTGGTAGATCCAAATCATCCTGCAAGTACGACAAAAATACATTAATGTTTTCTAAAGGCACTTCTGATATATAATCGCATATGAAATATTGAAGTTTGGCGATCTATATGGGATTTTTTAAAAATGAAGTCATATTCTTAAATAAAAATAGAGGTAAAGGGCTAGAGGCGCCCAATGTTCCTGATTAAACATGAAGTGAACTTACCAAAGCGCTGTCTTTAACGAAAAGATTATTCAACACAACATCACCTGCAAGAAGAAAATATAAGAACTATAATCATATAAATAGTCAAATAAGAATATCGTTTACAATATGAATATGATTTATGAACATAAACCAGGGCAGCAGATTGATACAAGCTGGAAATGGGAGGGTCTCTTTAGTAGTACCATGTAGGCCAAAAGATCTAAAAAGGTGGGCAGCTACGATCTTAAAATTTACATTAGAATAGAATTTATCCCTGTTCTGATCATGACATGCTTCGGGAAACAGTACAGTACTCATATCAGTAGTGTGACATAGGAATTATCCAAAATATCTAAGCGCGAAACCCCATTTTTGAACAATCAAAACATGTTCCTAATTTTAGAAGTAGAGAATAAAATTCACATAGGATGATTTCATTCTGCAAGTGTTAGTGGTATTACATGTCGAAACACATCATATCATACTCAACAGGAATGGAAAATTTACCATTAATATTTAGAACGAATTACCGGTATTGCCAATGTATATCATTATTTTGACAGATACATAATTTGAACAGTGTTTTCCGCAGGGGAAACCATACTTACAAGCGTGAGGATAATAAGTAAACAGACATTCCACCCCGGTGACAGGCAGAAAAACAACATGTTTGGGGCAAAATATATTCTATTTGTTGTTAGGAAACGGTTCTTAAAACAATCTTTAGTTTATGGCAACGTACATTTAGTAAATACTAGTAGGACACATAACAAACATCAGCAACTGGTACAGAATATGGCCTGTTACCTGTAATTTATTACTTGTCAACAACCAAATTATGATATAGTATATACCACTTAAATCAAGTTTATTTTGAAGCGATTTGTTGAAGGAACCAAATAACACGAACTGATCAATATGTATTCAGAACGGGTGAAGCATATTCCAGACCGATGCAGTAACACATAACATGTATAAATATCTCCTTTTTGCCACACGTTTGGCAGACACAGATGTCGTTGTTCGTTAGCATCTCCAACTCATACTCAAACAGAGGAGAGACATTAGAGAAACTAAATATACAGTTCTGATCATACAGCCTAAACACCTTTACTATGTTTCACTTTTTGAGGAGAATTAGTGAAGCCTTCTGTTGAAAAGTCAATAAAATATGATACCACATTTGCTTATGTGTGTAAATGTATACACATCATCCACAAGGCAACAATGTGGTCATGCGCGATTCAATTCAACAAAAGAATTCCATATGTACTGAAGACTCACAAGTGTGATATTATTTTAAATATGTCCCATAAGTGGTTCAAATTAAACGACTCTTGCTGAACAAGGATGCATACATCATTACATGTATGAGTAATATATTATATAAATATCGATATATATCGTATATAAATATCAAGAGGATGAATTCGGCAAGGATCATTCCAAAACCTATATCAGACAATTAAACAAGGTTGGGTCATCAATTCATATCGCAGAGATTATCCCAGCAATACATGTTTAGAATTACTATTTATCATTCTTACAACGTATCATTCAGGATATATAACGAATACAAAATATATAGTCCATCCGTAGTTGGTACTGTAAAAACTATTTAGAGCTTCGGAATGAGGACATGCCATGTGTTCAATTTTATTTAGATTGATTTCCTGCTTCAGGAGAAAAATGTGCGCAAAAACCTACTGCGCTTGCCGCAAATGCAATACCAAGTTGAATCATAGTTGGTTTGAATGAATGCGATGCATGCGGGCAAATATTACTGATGGCCACGTGAAGAGGATAATACCATATTTCCAGCTGGAATCACTCCACATATATACATGCAGGGCAAAATAAACACTGATACTGCTACCAGGTACAGAATGAATGTAAACCCTAATGAGAAAGGATTATTACAAAGCATTGTTCAGTAAATATTGGAGGAGAGTGGATGTAAACCAATGTGCCATGCTTCTTTCACAAGGCACTCTTGAGTCAATATTAGACAATGGCAAAGTGTCTAGTCTGGGAACAATAAGATATCGATGTTCTTTGATGTATGGTTTCAGATAATGTGCCGCATAATCTGACGGGGGCCATACAGATGTTATATGGGATCGTACAGCTCATTCTAGGAACTTGGCTTTTTTGAGTCCCTAGAGAGCTATAAGTTAAAATAGAAGTATATAAAAAGTTCTGAGGTTTAAAAGGTCAGGTTACAGGGGATTAGGTTGGTTCAACCCAGTGTCATTTGGTATACCATAGAGTGGATCACTGTTAGATTGACTCGAATTTTATTAATACTGAAAACAGGCTGGTGAACTATGTGAAAATGAGTCATACTTCTCCTACTTTATTTGCCAGTGACAAGCAAGTTCATCATAGATACACAGTGTAAGTAATGAGGAAATTCAAACAATAGGAATTTAGTGGTCTTCCCAGAGCTGGTAATATCCCAAAGTAAGCATCCATTTTATTTGGGATTTGTGTTTTGTACTACCAGCTTGTGCCACTATTAACCTTTTCTTCTCTACTCCGCTAAATTAAATTAGACCACCTTGTTATTTGCACAGTCTATTTAAAATGCATGGCATAGTCAGCTTCTATTTTTAGTTCTATAGCCAGCAGATCACTTTCCTTGGTACTCTGACAATCTTTAACCAGAGAAGCTTCCAAATTATTTCTAAGAAAGGCACCGGCAGGAATGCCCTCTCTGTACTGAATAAGGAGCAGTGTACATCAAGCCATCTTCTGACCAGTGGGCAGTACAATACATTAAAGTCTAACCACTGGGGATTTAACACCCGCCCCTGACGTGCATCCATAGCCCAAAAATAGAGTATAGTGATCCTTGGAGCCATGAGCCCCACCACCTCGGATGTGTAGGCACGATACAATATTGAACACTATTGATAAAAATCGATAACGCTACAGGTGTCTAACTCGCTGGCTAGCCCGAAGATCCAAATGTCGGGCATATATATCTCCTATTGGTATACCCACTGGGTGCCGACTGTCTGCCTCAGAAGCACCTGCCCACTAATACTGGTTCACTCCCAGTATGTAGCCAGAGTTAATGTCATGTCTACAAGGCCACTTAGTGGCTTCAGACTTTTACATGACCTCACACTCACTACCCAAACGAAAAAGCACAATGTGTATGGCCCAGAATAGAAAACTATTTCCCAATTGCATTTGGTGTGCATTAAGTGGTGATTTTATTGACTCAATTTATAGTTGCGCACGTACATAATTTCCTTCCGAGGATCTAAAAATATATTTTCTAGTTTGATATATTATATATAGAGAATCACTCAAACCTGCAATATATTCTTGAGATAAAAGTTGCCATTCATTAATCAATCAATAATATATTTCTCATCCTGTATAGATGCGGCGCCATAAACAGGTGGACATCAAGGTGCGATATCATCACCTTGGCTGTATCAATCTGATTGTCCAGACAAAGGAAGTGATGAGCCCATAATATATATGCTCCCAAGTAGCATTATGTAAATAAACTATTAGAATATTTATGATATAAGTGTAGGGGCCCCCTCTACCACCAACGATGGTGTTTGACTGGTTTGACTAGTTGTTATCACTAGTACAGCTATGAGTGGACAAATTTTAAGAATTAATTTAGAGAACATTCCAAAGATCGAGTGGCCATCATTCAGGAGAGGGTTCGTAAGCCCTGAATCCTCTCAGTGCGAGAATAATAGAAGATGGAGATATTTCTTCCCAAATATAACTATATTATACACACACTCCTTAACAATTGGGCGCCTACATCTATCCCTAGATGTGATCCGTTGAGAGCTAGGGCTCCTCAACTCGCACCAAAAAATGTATTTTTTAAATCAGAAAGTAGTTTTTAGTTAGCGCGATCGATGGTAAGGAAAACCACTAAGCATAGCTTTTTGCAATACTTCCCGTCGTAATGTTATCAAATCGTAAGACATCAATGAGTACAGATCTATGCACTACATAGCTGAAATTTATAAGATTGATAAACTGTTCTACAGGTTGTGGCCTCAGCCTGAAATGTACCACAAGTACGTCAGGTAAATCTAGGCCAGCGATTCATAGGTTGTCCGCTCAACAGCCACCACAAACACCCCTATATTAAACAAACTCTCCCAAGTAACATAACTGGGTACAGAGCAAACAATGCAGCTGTTTTTGTTTAAGGAGCTACTCGATATTTATGTTTAAAATACTGCATTACATGTGATCGATAAGTATGTTCCAGTCTAGATTTAATCATGGATACCTATCAGATATAATATAATTGATCTAATTTTTTATTTTCTTGATGGCATTCAATGAGTTTGAGTAGGGGGTGGGGCTCATCCACACACTTGTCAAAGCCAAAGGGGTCATGGGACACGGTGGTATATATAAGGTCTATATTTAGATATATATATATATATATATATATGTTAGCATCAGGACAATACATTAGTGCTATGTAATGTTGTGATCCCGTGTATGTAACCAATATTAGGGAGGTATATCTCCCTGTCGATACAGACTAAGCATGAAGGGATGAGCTACTTTTCAAATAAATATCCTGCTACCACAATATATGCAACAACGAACTTTATATACTTATTTTATGAGAGATAAGCGATAAAATAATCGATGATAAAAGATATCAGGGATATTCTGTATTAGATAAGAAATGCTATCGTGTCAGATTATAAGCGAAAGACTGCTTTTGCCAAGTCAGCAACTTTTCCAAAAGGAAGCTTAGCAGATTATGAGATGGCCTGAAATGCAATAAAAAAATTATGAGATGGCCTGAAATGCAATAAAAAAATAAAAATACAAAAACCCAACGCGTTTTGGCCGGGAGCGGCCTCCGTCATGGGTAGCATATAGGTGACGATGAAGTCATCTTTTATATAGTTGACAATGCCCGAGCCATTATAAAATGATATACTTAAATTTGAAGTCCGCCCTGCCTGGTCTATTAGTGAAACAATATCCGCCCTCGATTTTAAAAATCGTTCACGTTGTCGCCTCTTTAGACTTACATGTATGTACCCTCCCCTAAGGTCATAAACGTATCTTTCATTAACACCTTGGTTTATGTAATATCAAAGGGTAATCAGAAATTGATGCCATGAATTTTTTGAAAATGCATTAGGAATGGGGGAAAATCATAAATTGTGAAAATCATGCCCCATTTTAACATTTTAGCGCATCAGATTTTGAAATTTGTCTTAGTTTTATATCTTCCAGAATAAGTTCCACATATTATATACAAAACGATCGTCCAGTTTACAATATTACCAAAATAATCTTAATATAAGTGATTGATAAATTTACTTAAATAAATATGTGGAAATCTTGCGAACTACTGAGGTGAACTTGCAAACCAAAATATGAATAAATACTATATTGTGTTTGGGTTCTTATATTACAATGGTCTTAGAACTACATCGTTATTTTGTGGTGTTGCATAAGGATATGGGATGTTTTTGAGCACTTAGTGTTGTTTTAAACTAAATTCAATGGGGGCATTAGTGATAAGGATATTACATTCATGGATAAGGATTATGGATACAATAAAAATAGGTTAACAAAACGTACGATACAATCAGTCTACAGTAAATAATATCTCATTGAAACGGACCAGAGTGTTCACTATAACATGTATATACTATATGTGGGGTTCCGGCACCAAAAAACGACATCACCATTTATCTTATAGGAGTGGATACTTTTGTTAATTACGAAGCCTTTTATCTAGAAATTTTATTAGTGTTTAAAGATCTTTATTCACCCCAATATTATGCACTTGTACATTATTCTCAATATTATTATAAGCTGATGTTAATTACTCACATCAAGATATTTTGAAAGAAATTACGGTAATAATAGCTCAGACAAACTGTTGAAACGGTAGCTCATGTAAACAAAAATAAAAGAAAGATGCCAAAATAAATTCTAAGAACCAGCAGGGGAACCAGCACCCGGCGTAGTGCCAAATATCATGACATACATTATATTTATAAGCATGTAATCTAATATCCTTCTAACAATAGTCATAATCACATTTGTTCCAGTGTTCCCGAAAATCGGGAACACTGGAACATAATTCTAGGTAAGCGAAGAGGGATTGATTGACAGCTTTGGGTGAACCAGAAAAAAAAAGACGGAGAAGTATGGGTACGGTACATGTTAAGTGTTAGAGAGCTGTCTAAAGTAACTAAATCAATATGTACAAGATTTGAATTCACAGTCCTCCAGGAGGCCAGTGATATCAGACATGCAAATGTGATTATGACTATTGTTAGAAGGATATATTAGATTACATGCTTATAAATATAATGTATGTGCGTAGTCAGAGGAACACACGGATTCCTTCGACTCCGTATTATATACATATTTAAAGGCGCATATAGTGGGTCTGAATATATCCCCCAAATAAATATATGAATATAATATTATTCTTTTTTCTGAATTTTTAAGGCACCCATCATTAGGCATATGGGTCAGATCTTCATAAAATGTACAATTGGCAGCTGTACACATTTAGTAAATTCTGCTAAATTAGGCTGCAATTTGGTCAATACTTGGTAAATTCGAGTATATTCGGCATTGCATTGATTCTAGCAATCTGTTTGGTTAGGTTGAACTGTATTTTGAACTTTATTTTCGTCTGAAATGTGGGTTATTTGAGAGAATTGGTGAAGTTGAATTGTACATTTTCTGAAAATCTGACCCATATATTATAGACAAGAAATAGCCATAGTAGGCGAATGAATTTTACGAGGCATTTGAAGCTAGCTAGCTGTCATCCTAGATAAATCGACCAAAATATGTAATCAATTCTTTAATCCCTATAGCAGTGAGGTACTATGGAAGATTTGAATATTGAAAATGAAGAAATAACTGGCATTTCCTTGAATTCCTTGCATGTGTTTTTCAAGAATTCATGTTTTGTTTATCTTATCTTTTTACAATTTTAGATTGATTACTGTTCTACACTACAGTGGCAATCTGGGGTAGATAGGATGAAGAGTGTAATGTGCAATTTGTAACTCAATCTTATTTACCCGCAAATAGGCACTGCATGCAGTAGGCTATAATTATACCGGTACCTATCTAGGCAGGGTCCTAATTAATACAACATTCATTTAAATAAGGAATATTCACTGTTATATCGTTATCATAAGAAATCACTACATATAACATTAAAGATGTAAGTTCATCAATTGGTCATTTATAAGTTTAAGTGGGTAGAATCTAAGATTTTAAAAAGTGCGATTTTGAATTTCGGTGGGTCACCGAAATGAATGTCTAATTTGGGAGATTTTGACCGATAAGAACGGGCCCAAATCCTTTATATTATATATTGATAATATTATTAATATATTATTATTTTGGTGACTTTCATTTGAGTTGAGAATGAAGACCGCAAAATTTCTTCTTTTTTTAGCTGGTAAGGCAGCTTTAATATGCATCACAAAACAAAATAAAAGATTCATCTAGAAAAATAATTGACCCACAATACAGAACATACGGCACAAATCTATAGCACCTCACTTGGCATCGGCTGTCAACACATACAACATATATGGCCCACATATATACTCAAATAGTGGGCAAGGAGTTGACCTTATGAGTTCACTGTGACTGAGGGATACTCATCAGTATGTAAACTCACAACTATAACTCATTATAATAACGCTATCGTCAAGAAAGAAATGAAAATCCCAAGCTGCGAAGGCTAACAGCCTTCCATGACGGGGAATACATCATGCATTAATTGGGACTGGCTGTCATCGTCCCACACAACAGCAAGCCGCATGCATGATGCAGATGCTGAGTATACGCAGATGACTAAGCAGACACGGTTGAATGAGCAATGCACTAAACAAAGACTTGACTGAAGTGTTTGCACAACACTGCCTGCAAAACTGGTTGATTGTGTTAATCTCAGACTTTGTTAATCAGCACCAGATTAAATAATTAATTTGTAGACAGGCTTTAAGACCGTTAGTTAATGAAAAAATATTTATCTGGACCACTAGCGACTAATCCCGCCCTCTGAGAAGAGGCGGACTGCCACGGAACTAAAAATCAAAGCTGTCGCAGGATATCTCGGTACTTCCCAGTACTGTCCAGGTCAAATGGATCGTCCAGTCAAGCAACTTTAACACTATGTACAGCAGCCTATTTAGTCTTAATCAAAAGCTGTATTCGTAGGCTACATTTTCGATTGGAGGAATACAGATGTTTATGGTACACTAACATCAGGATCAGCACTTCTTTTGGTCCTATGGCTATTCCATTCAAACTTTTGCACACGGCACCACTGGCCACTACCACCATGCTCATGCTTCCCTCCCTGCTCTCACAGTAGCGGCGACGGCGGTACTGTGTGGAGCAGGTATTACACACAAACACCAACAAGGAAGAGAGAGTGGAGGAAGCAGGGCGGGATGGTGGGCAGTCATTAAAAGTGAGAAAAACGACAACTATAAGAACAAAAACAGAAAATAAAATAATATCCTCTAGCGGGCTAAATTCTGGATCTAGTCTGATATAGCTATAGCCCTACTGTATCAGTGTATGTCATGACAATGAAATAATAATGTAAGAAAGTTGATGGATGAAGGTGGTTGGACCTAGGCCTAATCAAAACTTAATAATATGGATATAAGTTTCAGTTTCTAATCGGTCACGGGATCGAAATAAAGCAACACGAATTATCCCCACCCACCACCCTTAAAAAGGGGAATAAATGAAGGAGAACTGCTTTGATGGTTGGGCCGATGATTATCCAGCGGAATCGCCAATAGCCACATGCACATGCAGTGAGTGGTAAGAGCACCTGCAGTGGGCTGCCAGATACTACCAGACATGGGGAGGCAGGTCACCGGCAGCCACGCCTTCTCCACTGCCTGGCACTGCACTGTACGGCCAATACTACGGCCTGACAAGCCAATACTGACTCCTTGTAATTTTCTCTGACATGCGATGATATCGATATACATGTGCTCCCACTATATCTATGATCATTAAAGAACTGCGTGTCACCACCGTGAAATTCCAATAAGCTCTAAAACCCCGCACAGATAGAAAAGCCGCTGTCCATCTCCCACACACTGAAATAGTTGACATCTCTAGAGCTGCATCAACAACAGCAACACAACAAGGTTTGAGTCACTCACCTCCCCATATACCGATTTTCAACTGTGATTTATCCAAATTCTCGATGAAATCGCCGAGGTAGCGATTCATGAGATCCACAACTAAGGATTCGAAAACCATCTTGATCCTTCGGCTTCAGTGTATACTAAAGTTAACTCACAAAATCAGACACAATCGAGGCGATACATTTTACAGACACATGACCACATGACTGCTACCGACGCCAGTCTTGTTTTTGTCGAACTGGGTTGGTGTGGTCTGGTCACGTGACCAGCAGAGACCTACATCTCAGCCAAACACCAACTTATGCGAGACACTCAGAAAAAGATCGCGAGGACGTTTGTGACACTTTTGAGGTAACATATCCAGAGGGATAGCCCATAATTTATAAATAGAGTTAGGGTGAAATGAATTATTAGCAATTTGGATTCATTTTACGATACTAAACCATATTATGTATAGGCTAGGCCAGACGGTACCGCATAGTCTCAGGCTCAGCCTTGCGCACACTCACCGATTCAGTGATTGGGTAGGCCTTTGCTAGCTGTTTGGAAACAAGCTATTTTTCAGCGATTCAGAACCAATGAATTGTCAGGGGTTTTGTGTGCAATCTCTGTGTTATTCTAGGACCAATTGGGGGTATAGTTCAAGAATTGTTTTTCGAATACTTTATGAAGATATCATCTAATTAAGCAGTGTATAATGTGGCAGTGATACTGATACCGTAGTAACTGGGCTAATGTTAAAAAGTTAAATGACGTAGAGATAGTGTTTTGGGAGATTAACCCAGTAAAACTAAAAGGCTAGATATGCTAGATATATATAGCCTAGGCCTACGGTATAATAGTAAGACAGTAAAGGTAATATATTATTGTTGCTTTGCATATGACAAGTAATGGGAGAAAATTAAAGAAATAATTCGGAAAAAGATTAATTTAATAATTGTCTCTTATTTTTTCATCACGAGCCTATTAATTAAGGCTATAGGGCATAGTTTAGTCTAGGCTCAGGCCTACCGGTAGGCCACTCTAAGATCTATAACTATATAGGCCTATATATAATATAGTATAGCTTTAAATTGTTCGCCAAGCAATTAATATGAAATATAATAAATCGTATTCAATAATTGCTTAACAAACAATTTTCTGGTTGGGATATTAACACGTAGGCTATTAATTCTGGCCCCTGAAAAATTCAGTTTTTATTTACCATGGTGATAAAGATAAAATTGTTAGGCCTATATATTAAATACGAAGTGGTAGACTACATTCGCGCCAGTAATAGTTGATGAAGTTTGTGGATAAGAAATAAAATTAACCTACCGTATTATTATCAATATTAATTATTTGGTCCTTATATATTTCAGAACTATATAGCTTACGTCTTGATGGACAAAGTATTCGTCCCCTTGCCCTGAAAGCTTGTTCCAGGGGATCAATGTCAGCTAAAGTTCCTGATTGAACGAGTACAACCAGCAATATGGACAGATTTAATGGACCTCCCAAAAAGCGAAGATGTGTCGCAGAAACGCCAGGTCGGAACTCACAGTCCATTATTTTGTGTTTATCTACATCGGAAGGACATAACCAGCCTTCGATATTAAATTTACCCCCTGAAGTGCTTGAAACTATTCTCATGAAAGTAAACAACCACGCGGAAATTGCCCGCCTGAGATTGGTGAGTAATATTATAGGCCTAAGTGTGCTTAAGTCCTTTTATCATTAATCATAAAAAAAAATATGATACCCGTACCATACATCATGATTATTCCTTAGATTACTGAGCAGTTATGTTCTACTGTTCTCTAGGTACCGTATCATTATAATTGCTGATTTCGCTATGTCGATTGTACACAGGTATGTCGATACTTCAGAGACACTGGCCAGCGTATACTAAATAAAGGTTTCACAAAAGTTCAAGAAGTGATCCAAGCTCGTCTCCAGGTCATAAAATCCCAGATGCCGCGAAGGGAATCTTCCAGACGAAAACACCCCTTGGCGAGGGAGTGTGATATTATGGAAACACTCCGAATGCGGCTGGTCCTGATGCAAATGACTTTTGGAAAACACATCGAGGAAGAGCATTGCTGTTTCTTTGCCGGTGAGGTAAGCATACCAGCTAGCACGTAGAGTTCCACTTGGTGTCGTGAGCTATACTGCATTGTTCTGAATCCAATTATCAAGTTCAAACTTACCGGTATAATATATTCAAATTTAAATTACCATGTACTTATAATATAAGCCAAATTAAAACAGCTAATACTGAAGTTTATGGTTGTGGTGTTTTCCTTCATACAATATTCACCTTTAGTTTTTCCCTCTGCGCCGTTAAATTAAATCAAATACATTTATCTTAAGATTTTGGACGAGATCCTGCATATCCTGCAATACACAAGAACTGCTGCCGTCCTTGGTCGGGTTTGTAAGGTGACTGATGAATTGTTCGACCTTTCTACCATGGCTATGGAGTACTTCAAGGAACGGATCGAACCAGGACTGCCACAAGTGAATTACTTCTCGCCAGATCTTAGTTCATCCCGGTCAAGTTAGTAATCAAGCCAGTAACCTAATCACTTAGGCGTTTCATCAGCTTTAAAATGCATCGTTCTAAACAAAAATAGTATACCGGGTACTGGAAAATTTGGGCCCTTGTTTGTACTATTGATGACTTCGCTTAAATTTCGTAGCGCTATTACAATAATTGATTTCCAATTGAATTTCGTTTTGTAGGTCCTTTAAGTAGCACGCTAAGTCCAGTGCAAGAAGGATCACAAGATTCTCCCAGCCTTCCAGCTCTGAATGAACCCCTCCCAGATCCCGGCAGTCCAGCGTCTTCAGTGCATAAAATCCGCAAGTCCAGGTCTAAGGCGTTCAAATCCATAAGGAGAAACGTGAAGCGAGTAAATGCTAATGTAACGACACTACGCAGGGAAATTAGAAGCAGCAAAGTTAAACTGACCTACCAGAACCGTCAAATGGTGGAATACACGGCCCGACTTGAGCAGTATGATCGAAGATTTGATGAACAATCCAAGAAAATAGAGACTCTGGTAAAAGAACTGAATCAGTGCAGGACTGAGATTGGCAAACTTAAGAGCAATTTGAAGCCTGGGGAAGATACATGAAGTTGAAAGGTGTGCGTGTAGGTTACATGTCCAAGCGTCATACGCCATTTTATTTCATTTTTGATTTATAATCATTTATTTGTTAGTTATGCTAGAAAGCAAGTTATACACGAGGTTCGCGCCCAGGGACATGACCGTGAATGTTTGCCATGTGTGTTCTCTCGACTGCTTCATGAGTGATATACAAATCTCAAACCCGAAACTTGCGTTGATTATGCTCGCTGGGTTCTTGGTCTCATTCCATTTTGATTTACTATCGCTGGTCAGTGGGGTGGGTTTCGTACAAAACCACCAAATTTGAAACAGGTTTCTGAATGCTCATGGAGGGAAAATGACCAGGTAATCTGATATGATGAACAGTGAGTCAGTACATATATATGTATCAGTAGGCAGATACTCATGAAATTTTTTTTATGCAGAATCTGATATCATGTTTTCCGAGATTTTCTCAATTTTGGTTGCCGTGGCAACCTCATTTATCCTAAGATTTGCGATCAGTGATAGTTAAATAGACCGTAGACCGGCTCTCGTTGCTCGTTCCGTCGTTTCCCAGTCTTATCTGAAGATGAATTTGCCTTGGGGTTTATTTTGGTACATTACGTCTGAATGTATGATTGGATCGTCGAGTTATTGTTTGTGTTATACTCGATCGTTGTGTTGACGTAGCGAGGATGGCATATTTTCCATGATACTATATTTATTTGATATGTAAGTAAATAAATTAAATATTTCATTTCATTGTTTCGCGTTACTTGCTATTGGATCTTCAGGATCATAAATACTTGGACAAGGAACGTCATAAAGGGCATGCATTTACATGGGCATTTCTTTCCATTTATTACTCCGTCCACCTTTATACATTGTGCATCAAATCAACTGTAAACTGACTTGGTATATGCACACGATTGAAAACATTCATCATGTATGTATACAGATTCCATTTTCACATATTATACGTGACAATTCATTCACTGGGTTTGGTCATTCTGCAAACAGAAAGACTCAACTGTCTGGACAAGCAATAAATCCCTCGCTAGTACTCTATATTACTGCATGATTTGAATCCATATTTCATATTACAAATCTATGATCTGCACTCTTACTAGACGACCAAATCTTACTTGTTGTATTCAATATATATACATTACAAATGCAAGTTTATTTCAGTATAAACTTCGATTTCGTTGAAATGAGAAATTCGTGAATACCTTTCACTGACACTCCATCTATGTGTAACCGACATCCAGTTACGATTTTACGATAACTGAAAGCACTAAAATAATTTTGTAAGTAATGTGAACAAAAAAAACAGAATGACTGCAGTCAACCAAATACGAAATGAATTTACCGCTACGATTTTTTGATAAAATAAAACCCAGATGATTTCAAACAAAAGTGGGATGAGAACCATTAATATCCAAAATCACAACTACTAATAGCTATCAAAAGAAATGAACAACTGGAATGGGTAAAGCGCAAGCAAATTTTTAAAATGAAGGTAGGATCTAGGTTGGACGTGAGAAAATTGTAATTTCATAGAACACTGATATTATATGATAATGACAAATAATAATCCCTTCATTCACAAACAAGACTACGCAGTCGCTTAATTATTAATTAAATGCTCGACTGAAAACGTATATCCGTGATGCATAAAACAGGGACATTCTGGCGTGTCGGTGTAGCATCGTAAATTACTCCACAGTGAGGACACCACTCATTTATGGACTTAGTTGTGGAGGAAACAGCTGATATACAAACATTATAAAACCTAACCACCAACATCCACTTGATCTACTCTATTCCACTGCACATCATGTCAGATCAGTATATAAATATAATATAAACACAGACCCACACGAAACAATAATGAGAATCAGCGTACTAAAGGTACAAAACAATATGCAAATGTCTTTCGTGGAGTATGATCAGGGAGGTACAGCTCCCTAGTATAAATTCGTGTGTCGGCCTCCTACTTTATAAACCATCACAGCTTTCTCCATTGAGACGGACAAAGTGTTAGTTACTGTGACTTCAATTTCAATATTCAAACAATAAATTTAATATGCAATAACTGGCAATGATTGCGTCAGATATACAATAGTACCAAAAAGGGAAATAAATACAGCAAGTTTATCCCTCAAATCTAAGTATTGAACTTCGGAATAGGATATGGGCCGAAACAGGTGGAGTATCACCTTCATGTCACTCCATTATATCTATTGATTTGTTTCATGATTTTAAAATAAATCATGGTCATATAACAACAAATAACATTGGTTGAAGACAATAAGATGTCCGCATTGTTATATTATTTACACAACAAACTACAGATTTCATATATATTGGGGCGGACGATTCAGACATGCAAAAAGGCACTGCTCATATACATTGAAATGAATCTCCTGAACCAAGACATACACTTCACTTAATCATTAGCTACACAACTTGTATCCAATTAATCCGACTGACATGTCCCACAATAAATTGTACAATGGAAAGGAACGAAGCATCATATACATTTTTGTAAAAGAAATACTGTCTTCTAACTAAACAATAAGGGATCTCATATCTTGAGAAACGCTTTTGAATGTGTATTACAGGATTGCTGCCTAAGTACTTTAAACTTCAGAAAATTACTTATCTACATATTTTAGGATAGTTTGCATCACGTGGATTGAGAAAAAGTGCGGGCGCCCGATCTGGGATCAAAATCTTGATTTTACGCCGCCTTTTACCAAGCGTCATGGGGGGTAAACTAACCTTGAAAAGTGGGGTGTATGCCTCAACGTTAACGAAAATCAAATGCACCTAAATAAACATGTCTGTTCCCAGCTTAAAGGGAAACTTAATAAAACATAGCAGCAATTTATCTATCCTCAAGACGTCGTCTTTGCATTTATTTCATTGAGTTGCTTCTTATATACTTCCGCCTCCTCGGACTTTTCTTGAAGTTGAGCCTTGTATTCTTCAGCTTTCCGTTGGACCTCTTCAAGCTGACGTTTAAGATCATTAGAATCATGTTCTACTTCTATACGCATTCTCTTGACTTCTGGTTCCATCCCATCCTCAGCCACTAAAACACAATTCAACAATAAATGATGGTGTCTGCCAGAGCCCAGAGAACCATGCATTATTTTCCTTCAACAGCAGCATATTTAAAGGTTATAAAGAATTAGTATTTTTTCATTTCCTAATCATGTTGCAGAGTGACTATGAGGGCAAGTGTGAAATACCCTTACCAGTCTCTTCACAAACAGCTTCGCCATCCTCATCTGCAACAACCATTACTGTCGCTGTACCATCTGATAGTTGACTTTGGTCTTCTACTATAGCAATTACCCTTTGGCCATCTTCGTCAGTGACTACATTTCCTAGAGTTTCTACGGTTTCCTCCACGATTTCTGTTTCAGCACCATCTGTTAAGGATTCCTGTTTCACATAATTTAAGGCCAACTTTCCAGCTTCTGTTAAACACATTAAAAATAGGGTGTTAATCATTTCGCATTTGAATTGAGGATAACATTGTGTATGCGAGTATAGTGTTTCAATGAGTAAGAGCATCGATAGCTCATTTGTACATCCGAAGTTATTCGCGCCAAATCTAAAAACCACAGATAGTAAGAGACTTATTATCAACATCTAGCGGATCTGCCTCGAGCAAAATAATCTTTTAAAAAAAATCCCACAAACCTGTTAATGTTAATGTCTGTCCGCTTTCAAGCGATGTTGAAACCATAGTAGGAGCATCAGCCGCGGAAATCATGGTGATTCCATGCGTTTCTAACCAATTCCATGCTTCAGCTGCACTTGTATCTGCAATGCAATTGTTCATTAAAGATGGTGAATGACATCGGACGAGCATTCCCAACATACACACTTCTTTTAACATCAATTAACCAAGTCTTGCTATTGACTTTTCTGAGTTTCGTAACCCCCTCCCTCCTACCTAACAGGCCGACGTTAAGTTCCAGGACAAATAGTGAGCACCTATTTCATGAAGGCAGATAAGAATATATCCCTGATATAAGTCATTTCATCGTCTACAAGTTTCCCAAGTGAACAAAAATACAAAATTAGTCCAAATTCCAGTTTCATGGCATGGCCGCAGTACTTACTACTGTTTGATGCGTTTAGAGGACCAGTAGCTTCTGCTAAAGCAGCTAATGTAGCTAAAACACTCGTACTGCTTTGATCTGTAGTTTCAATATGACCCGCAGCTGAAGACGTAACAACCACTGGAAAAATAAACAAGAGACCATAAAATTGCCATTTTGCAAAGGTATCTTTCGATACCAAGGAGGCTAGTCCAGCATTGTTATTTATTAATACAAAACAACAACAGTTTATAAACAAAATAAAAGCCTTCCGTCTTAAGAGATCTTAGTATGGAATGGTCAAATCTAAAGAATGAGGAAATCTAAGGTAATAATCAGATAAGCTGGTCACTTGTGCAAACGCCACATTATGTAACCACTAGTTACCACCACTTGTTTATTGTAAGATCATGTGCCACTCACCATGTGCCATGTCATTACAGTGCAACTAATATTACTAAAAATCTTGATCGATTAATTGTAAAATAACTCACTACTGATGTAAAAGTAGCATGATTTTACATTATGTTATCATGCCAAATGGCAATTTACATTCGAGGGATAATAATTTACAAGAGGGGTAATTCGATCTCGTTCACAAAAGTGTGACATCAACACCAAAATTTATAAATGTTTTTTTTTTTCATTTTTTAGTTCATTCTGAAGCAGAACACATACACTCTCATGTAATAACACTGGCATTTTAACAAGAATTAAACGAGTGCAGGGCACTCGTTATGAGGGATGTTTCGGTTATTTGAGTATAAGTATAAGTATGAGAATAATTTAGTATTATAAGTATAACTATGAGAATAATTTCATAAGTAGGCTTTCTATCATCGAGAGAGAGCTTAGATAGACTCCATTGATAAAAAAAAGAAGAAAAAAAAAGATTTATTTTTCTTTGAAGATTCAATGTTTAGGGGCGGGGGAGAGGGGGCGCAGTAGGCTTCCTATCATCAAAAGAGCTTAGATAGACTCCATCGATGAAAAAAAGATTTTTTTCCCGAAAATTATTTTTTTAGGGTGGGAGCGGGGGAAAGGGACGCACTCGGCTTCCTATCATCGAGAAAGAGCTTAGATGGACACCATTGATGAAATTGTCGAGAGAGCACCATTGATGAAAATAATAAAATCTGAAAGTTCAATTTGGGGGGGACAGGGACAGGGGCGGGGGCGCAGTAGGCTGCCTATCATCGAGAGAGAGCTTGGATAAGACACCATTGATGAAAAAGATAATCCTGGATCGATTTGTTTAGTCCCTGGTGTCTATGCAAAATCCCCTATTGAGTAACCAAGGAACAGACACAACAAACCTATGTGCTCGCGCTAAACACGCCCACTAAGAAATACGTCACTAATCATAATGAAAAGGAAGATAATGGTTACAATTTCTTTTCTTTAAGTCAAGTATCATGAAAATTAGACCACTTTCTACTTTTGGGATCTGTGTTGGTGTGTGCAGGGGGTATGGAGTGGAGAAGGAATAAGCCAAAAGCAGAGGACTCTTTTGCACTAAATTATGTGAGAATCGCATGAGAATCGGCTTAGTGGACTAGGCCCTTTACTATCAGGTGAGCGAACAGCACACGCACCTGGGCTATCTCGTCCCCCTTCTTTTCTTTTTGTCTCATCCCCATTTTTCATGTCGGGTAATGTACTTCCTTAATACGAATATTTACAGGCTAAATAACGAGTTGGTTGAAGGAGCGTGAATATCACACGAGTTAGCAACGAGTGCGATATTCTAATCCAACCAACAGTTGAACTGAAACCAACTGGCTTAGAATAAGACACTCGTTCTCATTGCCTCGCGTGTTATTCACACACCTTCAACCAACTCGTTAGGTCTTAGTATCATGTTTCATACTACCAAACTCACCCAAAATAAAGGAAAAACTCACCTTCCTCTCCAGACGCCGTTACAAGTTTGGTATGTGAATTAGGGACAGATGATGTTTCTGTGGTCTGCAACGTACCATCAGCTAGAACTGTTTGGGTAGTTGTGACTTCTTCCACTACCTGAGGTTCACCCGATGTTACTTCAATAGGATTCGTTTGACTCTAAAAACAAAATGAATGACACTATTCGTACATAATTTGTAATTGACTTGGGAAACATCAACTTTAAAAAGTGGTAATTCTGCATTTCAATCAATAGTCCCTATTAGAAGTGAAGCGAACATGTATGTTCTTTAGCCCAAGCCACCGCTTCCTAGGGAAATTTATGGAAGAAAAGAATGCTTTAACTTCTCTTACCAACTGAAGTAGTTGTGCTATATCAGTTCGTCCATTTGCTATAGATATATCGAGTGGACTTTTGTCAAACTGAAAATGAATAAAAAAATGCAGATATAATGTAGATTGCCATCGAGTAAAAACTCAATATCAAATACACTCATAAAAGTTCACGGACCTACGGGATAGCAAGGATTATTGAGGTCCTTTTCGATGGTAAGTAGGACGTTCAAATTGTATAAATGTTTAGTATAATTTATCCGGGTCTTTGTTGACATTGCCAAATAATACAGCAAGGAAGAAATATTATCAATTTCGAAAGATTTGAAAATGCCAATTATGGAATATAAGATAAAGATAAGATGTTTTTTTATTTGTCATAATCGAAGAGTACATAGTGGGTACAGTCGAGTAGAATAAAAGAGACAAATTGGTTGCATTCTTGGTAGATTTTTGCAGATTGGTAGCATATTTATGGCATATTTATGGCTTTGATTTTTATATGGCGTCGAAGAGAATTAAAATTATTGATATATAACAGATATATTACAATGTATATAGTAAATATTATGTTACCTTATTTTTACAGGTTACATCAGAGCCCTGTTTTAAGAAAAGTTGCACAACGTCGATGTTACCCTTTTCGACGGCCCAATGCAGTGGTGTCATCTTCAACTGGAAGGCGAAATATGTCATGAGAGTATTCACATACAAATATATATTTATCTACTTTCACCGATAAAAATACAACACAAATGTCGATGGGTTCATGGCATTTAAATATAGGATTTTAATAGTGTGGAATAACAGATCAAAGAAAGTAAGAGGGGTACTGAGTATCAAGAAATTCGGCTTACCATATCTTTTGCCTCAATATCAGCGCCATTCCTAATAAGCAATTCAACTATCTCGAGATGGCCTTCTTGACTTGCCACGTGGAGCGGGGTTCTATCGACCTTAGTCCGTGCATCCCGGCTGATTCCTGCTCGAAGTAGTACTTCAGCCGTAGATATGTGCCCGAATTGGGAGGCAAAGTGTAAGGGTGACGTCCCCAACTGGAGTTAGAGAAACGATAAACAATAATCTTAGATGCAATGCTGTTAGCGAGTATGTTTGCGATAGGAGAGACAGGAAGACTGGGGACCAAGGACCTGGGAGCAACTCGGTTCCATTATCAAAGTACTGATTTCATATACTACTAGGGTCGAAGAATTCATCTGCTGTATCAGCAATTCGTTCTTAAGTGTTCCGTACCTTCTAATAATATCCGTGCTTGGGTTCGAACCCAAATAAAGACTAGATTCAACAAGTTGTAATAAAGGTGTTTTATAGAATCTAGTTCAGCATGCACATATCTGTAATGATGACAATTGATACAGTGTTCCATTCTGAATTATTAATAATGATCCCTAAACTCGGGGACATACCCAGTCTGTTGTGAACGGTGCTCCATTAGACATCAAAGTTCGAACATCTTCTGTGTCACCACGTTTTGCTGCCTCCAGTAAACGTTTTCCAAGATCGACAAGGGACATCTTGGAACACCCTAGACACAGCTAATCTGAAATCATATGTAGATGCATGTAATTAGTCTGTCTTCTATTCCACACATCCGATCACAAACTGAAGAACTCACCTGACTGTTCGACCAACAAGTTCAAGTTAGTTTTCAAAAATAGTCTAACAAAACAAAGCCAATATCGAAAGTTTCTAATACAATTTTACTGTAAGAGTCGATAATTTGTTGTTGTTGTTGTTACATTTATTAGTCACTATTCAAAGGACGTACGTCAGTGGGTCAATCTCCCGGGGGTGGGAGGATCTCGAGCCCTACTGCCTACCCTGCCCTACCCTATAACTTCAACCTTGTGGTATCATCATTAGGGTTCCGAACAATCACTGGAAAATCCTGAAATCTGTCCTGACCAAAAACACGGACTGTTTTCACAAAACCAGATATTACAATTTTAATCCATTTCCCCCTCCCCCGAAGTAGAAAGTAGATAATTGGTTCGATTTATCCGATTTTCAAGAATGATGAAGGGGAATTTCTATCCTAATACAATACGTATTTACAAATTTTGATAGCCTTCTATAGTAAAATTTAGCAGATTTCGGAGAGACCCGGAATAAAGGAGGAACAAGAGCTTGTTGTTTCACAAGGACTTGTTTATTCGGGTGTCTGACGTTTCGGGCACATTAGTACTCTATCAAGGTGTTTCTAGGGTAAAAATATAATATACATTTTAATATCTAGAACATTGCAAAACAAAATTCAAACATGGTTTTCAACCAATTTTACATTGAGTACTATTTTTTGAGCGGCGGGCCTTATATAGTTTACGGCGGCCGTCATAACGTTACGGCGGCACGCCTAAGGTTATGGAAAACCCAGTGTAGGCTACTGGTAATTTTTTGGAAAAACTTTTCATAAAATGTACTGTTATATTGCCTGTAATGAATGTGGATCACTTTTAGTTGAGTTATCGTCGCAGCAGAATGTTAACAGATTAGATACTGTGAATAAATACTTGGGAACAGTATCTAGTGTCCATCGTAGTGGGGCTTTTTGAAGGGTTTGCAAGGTAATCAAGATTTACATCTGAGAAATAAGGTGTTACCACTCTGCTATAGACGAGTTATAAGATATTTAAACCTTTTTTGACAAGAAGTCTTTTCGGCAGGGTGAGAACCTTATGGATATATATATACGTACTATACCTCAGCCTATTAGATCTAACAAGGAGGGTATATATATATTTATTTCTCCAGAAACATCAAGTTGCTTTATCATGCTTTGAGAATAGTGAGGAATGCTGGAAGCTCCCACAAACCTCTAGTTTGGGAGAACATGTAGCGTTTTTTTCCGTTCTGACATCGATTCAGAAGGTTTTTTGTTAGATCTATTTTTTTTTTATTTCATTTTTGTTTCATATATGACTGTCATGATCTAAGGAACACACAAATGCAAGGTGTTATAATTTTTAACTTAATCTGTTTTTATTTTTTCTCTTCGTATCCTATTATAATTATTATCTAAGCCTGCGTATTCTGATAACATCTGAGTTAGCCACGGTAGGCTTGGAATTTGCACAATTACTCGTCTTCGCCTCGGGATTATGCACAAGCCACAAACCAGCAGACCAGAAACGGGGATTATTAATCCTTTTAGTCTGTCTAGTCATTTGCAAAGTAGGCCTATTACTTAGGCGGTTAGAGGATGAGGTTATGGTGATGAGGGTTGATTATGGCTGCCGGAACCAGAACTCGGCGAAAGGGTCATTGGCTTGACACCACACTAAAAAGTAAAGTCTGTGATTCGTGAACGGGAGAAATAGCCTTTCATCTCCTTTGCCTTTGCCTAGCCTATAAATTACTATAATAGAGGCCTTTGCCTGGCTTTGCCGGCAATGGCAATGGCAATGCTGCAATGGTCATAGAACCAGACCTACTTCTATGCGGTTAACTCTGCCATCTATCCTTATAATGTAGGCCTAGTAACAAATCATAAACTTATAAGCGGGCCAATACTGTAAATTTGGACTGGTTTTGCCGTTATACGCTTCGCACATCATCGCCACATGAGGCAAGTCCAACACCGCCTCACTTGAAGGATGTCCACAATGAAAGACAACGAAGACATGCATAAATTTACACCGTGAAGGGCAAGGGGGCTGACATTGGGCGTCTTGGTAGAACTGAAAATGGTTCTCTCCTCAAGCGGTATGAACTATTTGTCTTCACATTTTTCGTTAGTGGCTTCATGTACAGATGATATGAGCCGCATGGCAACAGGAAATTGTCTTGTTTTCTTACCGCCATTTCCGCAGGGTAAAAGCGGAAGTGGTGAGCAGGGAAAGCGGAAAGACCCTTCTGCAAGAGTCAATGTCGGATTTAGACGATGATCTGTCGATGTAGACCAGTAATAAAGATTCAACATACCAGTTTAGTTGGATTTTACAGATGAAACACTCCCAGATGGCTCAACAACAGCGATAAACGATTCGAGTCCACAGCTATCCACGCCGGAAGTTTCTCCCGGAAGCACGCGAAGTGGCGCATCACCGTAAGCGGTTGGTCATGAATATTGCGAACTATTTACTGGGTAATTCGGTATGATATTTTCCTCTTGGGTATAGAGTAATGTACATATTAATTTTATATTCATTCTTAGTATTTATATCCGAGTGTGGTACCTATTTGATGTACAACATTTCACTACTTCTAGAACTTGTTTTTGTAGGCGGATAAATATAAACCAAATCACAAACTATAAAATATCGTCCTTTCCCGCCCGCGATGAGAAAGAGTGAGAAAGCGTTTGGGCATGCGCAATGGTGTACTCAGGCAGCTAATGCTGAATGAATCGCGAATCCATCACAGGTGTTGTATTATTTGTTTCCCGATAGTTGATCAAATGACTGATATGATCGGCAAGCCTGTGGGGTATTAAACCAAACGGCACAAACAATTCACAGGATGTGTTATACAAAGGGAATCTCGTTCTGACATTAGCAAGAGTTATCTGTCAACACTAGGCCTAGCATCTCGTCTGCTATCGGAGTAACGCTCGCTGTTTACCTCGGCTTTCGGCATCTCGATCAAGCATCAATCCATCATTGACATTGTACTACGGGACAGGATTTGTGCCCTATTACAAGCGGGATGCTGCTCTCAAGCCTTGTTGGAGATCTTCGATAGTAACATTTTCATTGGCGGACAACTTCGATGTTATGGTTTGTCTAACCCAGTTTGATCAGCCTGCGGTAATGTCCACTCCCCGTACAAGGGAGGTGGTGGCAACATGCAACCGGGGCCAAGCACGGATGCAGGCGGTGGCTGACTTACTCCTCCTCACAAGCGACTCTCGGCCTGTAGCAACCGAAAGTCTGTCCTCATTTTTTGGCGGATCATTCCCCAAGTGCAGGGAAACCATTGTGACTCGCTCAAAGGGTCTCCTTGTCTTGACTGGCAAAATAAACGAACATTTGCACAGTGTGTCCTCTCAATGGCACGACGTCTCTGTGTGCTTGCAGGACATCTGCGAGCTCGTCGTGGGAATAACAGAATGTTCTGCCCATGCTTCATATCTAATATCTGTCAGTAAACCGCAATGTGTTAGTGCTGTGCCTGGGATAATTGATCAGTACAAAATATGTCGTGCTAACGTGGAAATAGATCTGAGTTGTAAACAAATAAGCCAGTCAGCTGTGGAAGATTTGACGCCCCAATATCTTGTACAGATATGTTCAGATATTAACAAGAATTTGACAATACTAACAGAGTGCTGTAAATATGCCAGTGAAAATGCCAGCGATGGGTTCAGTCAGGACCAATTTAAACTGTGTATAAAAAGTTTTACATCATGTGCCAGTTGCTTATTGTCTAGCATCAAGTGTTTCAAAACCTATCCCACAGAAACCCATCAATTAAGATGCATAGGATTTTGTGAATCTCTTCGCCAGTCTACACAAGCCGCAGTTAACTTTGCCACCGAAGATCAGTTCATAGGAAAGCCAGCGATACTCACTACTGAATCCAAAGACGCTAAAAAGGCTGTCCTTGGTACGTTGTTTCTGAATACATGCGATCCACATATCAATTTTGGAAATGATTCATTCAGTCTGCGTGCTAAACCCTGTAGAAATATAAGGAACAATCAGAGGCAATGCTGTTGAAAATAACTTCCGTACTAGCCCCTATATATACAGTTATGAGTATACCTATATTACTTTGTTTTTACCCCCTTCATAAAGGGCTAATTAATGTGCCCGAAACGTCAGAATCACCAATAATTGAATTCCACGAAACCCTACCCTGTCTCTCATCTATATTCTGGGCTGTATTCAACTTCGATTTTTCTTTAAATCAATACTCATTATTTGTGTAATGTGTAGTAAAAATGATTAAATGTAATAGATCTAGTAAAGTTTGTTGGCCTCTTGATATCTCAGGAGTGCTATTAGCTGGCCTTGATTCCGGGAACACGCTCCTCCCCTTTTTGCTTCGGATAATGCATTTTGAAAACTCCAAAGGTAAGGAAATGGGTCGCGCCCCTCGACGTCGCGCCGGCCGTCCTCCCTATTGAAATGTCTTCGGGGAGAACGTCTTTTGCCATTTGCAATGACCGTGTCCGTCGCTCGACACACTGCCTAATTTCATTGCCGGCTTCTTCCACTCTCGTTGCTGTGATTGTTGAGAACGTTAAATTATTTTGTATTTCATGACGGTGCTTGATCGCCTGACCCACCACCCACATATATATTATGGCTTTGCTGGCCACGATTTCCCCCATTTCCCTTAATATTTAACCATCGATCCTTTAAATGTTCAATATATTTAGAGAGAGAGAATGGAACTAGGTGCTAGTAATTGAAAATATACTTGTTCTAATTTGTTGCCTAACAAGGCAATTTTGTCTGGTGCTACCCAAACATTTTTTAGCTTTATATCAAGAAGGACAGGCCCTAATCCTTTAATATTCTATAGGGTCATAAAAATCGCGTCAAAAAGTGGTTGTCCTATTCAAAATATAGTTGTCTTGCATACCGTACTATTTCCCCATTTATAAGTCCGGGCTTATATTAATTTCAAATGGTAATAGACCAGGCTTATATTCGGGGTAAAGATTATAGTGCCTATTTTACCATAAGAATATGTTTACCCCCCGGCTTATAAATGGGACCCGGCTTATAAACGGGGAAATACGGTATACTGTATATACAGGACAACTATATTTTGAAGAGGACAACATATATAGGCCTACCGTATTCTGAAGCCCTGTTCTATATGTGTTACTTTCGGATAGGTTAGGAATGTGTAGACTGTTAAACCACAAAATAAAATCATTTTTTACGGAAATTAGCTGCGTCCCCTTTTACACAATTATAATAAGTTATACATCAGAGGCGTGGGCAATAAATGGAACATTACTATAACAGGGTCTCCGTGGGGCCTGGAAAAGCCTTGAATTTGGACAAATAGATTCAAAGCCTTTTGGTCGAAGGGCCTGAAAAATCATTATAAGGGCTTTGAATCTTGTTAGAATCCATTAAATAGCCTTGACATTTTCAAAGATTCTGTTTCTTATTGTACACTTTCCCCTGATGTTCTCCTTTCACACCTTCCACAGAGTGACTTATGAAGTCAAAGTTGAAAAACGGTGATTGATATAAAATATGAATATATAATTTGTTAAATACATCATTGGCCTATGAATAACAATATGTACAACTGCCATGTTCCGTCATCTAGGTTCTGAAAAAAAAATCGTTGATATCGGCCTGGAAAAGCACTAAAATTGGCTTGGAAAGGTCTTGAAAAGCCTTGAATTTCTTTAGTCCAAAGGCGCGGAGACCCTGTATAACTAACGCGCTGAAGAAGAACATAACGGGCTATAATTACCTTTTCTAAAAAATAATGAATAACAATTTCAAGTATTTTGGCATAAATATTTGTTGCTGAGGTTTTTTTTCTCTTAAAAACTAAAAACTAAAGTTCAACTACCGGTATACGTCCTGCTTGCCCGATGGGAACCTGAATACTTTCAGCCTGTATTACATTCTTTTTTTCGCTTTTCAGGAGGATGCCTCGGCATCGGCGCTTCATGTATACAACTTTGCCGAACCATCAAAGACCTTGCCTATGATAACAAGAACATTGGTCAGCGTGACCGCATCAGTATGTGCACGGATTCCATCTTGCGGGCTTCTAGTCAACTCGCCACAGCCCTTCGCCAGCATAATGTCAGCGACACCGTGTCTCAAAAATTGATTTCACAATATTTTCCGCAGAGATAACTAGTACTACTGCAAAACAGAATCATCATCTCCCCGAGTCCTTTTCATAATCATTACATCCAACTGAATTACAGATCATCGATGTCTTCCCAGAAAATCATTGGCCGGATTCTATATATTGATACGATGAATACTATATTTTTGGCCTTCAGATAATGTTTCCAGAGCAATTGATATAATGGAATTTACAACTGCTTCGAGCTGTTTTATATGAACCAAGTACTCGTGTCATTACCTCTATCAGTATCAGGGAATTTAGAGAGTCTATTTATAGTGTTGTCAATGGGCATCATCTTCCAATTCTGCTACGGTAACCCATCTGGAAGCTATTTCTTATGCAAACGTATCGATGAACACCTGAGTTTGGCGTATTACAGAGTTCATCATCTTCAGGGGAAAAGTTTTGATAATACAACAGTGGAAACGTATTTCAAATTCAATGCAGGTGAGTTTGGGAGCTGTTGTTTTCTAAAATACATATTCCAATATGGTGTGAGACTCGATGCATATTAGATGTATGTCAGCCGGTTTTCGACCTAAGCTGGAAGGTATAATACTTCCTGGCTTAATTAATGTGTGTTTTTAAAAAAAATGAGTCCCAGAGATTAATGCCAATAATTACTCAGTAAATGTTTAAACATGACAAAAATAATACTCGTCCTCCCCACAATGTGTTTCATTCCCTGTTTATGGTTAGGTGTTTGGACAAAGTAGAATAAAAAGATTTTTAAGGTACGTTTCCGTTAGATTTTAGTTGGCCATCCAAGAAGTTTTCCTGAATTATTTAACGTTGGCAGGACAAACCTGACGCGGACAAAAGCCGACGGTTGTGATGAGTCGTTTTAGTGAGTTCCCCCGATAAAGCATAAATATAGTTCTAGAAAGTTGACCGGCAATAATCTGTCCATTTTAAAAGCCTAGTACATATATAGTTCACCAGGAACTGACAAATTTTATATTTCTTTCTTCAATGTTCTCCGACATTACTGAAATAAAATTATCACTGGAGTCTTTCTTTGACCTCGAATTTCAATAGCCTATGACTTTGCAAATTTGAAAACAGTTTTAGAAACCTGAGAGGACGGGCTTTCTATGAATATAATAAATGAAGAAAGTCGAAATTAAACTTCACCTCCCCTACGGTACGTCTAGTTTAATTTAAAAATCTATGTAGTGTTAAATATGTCGGCTTTGGTCCGCGTCGGCTTTTATCATGTAATCATAATACAGTAGGCTACCAATTGCTAAAAATATATATTTCGAACAACCGCTATGATAAGAAGTACACTGGCGTAAAACGTAGTAAAGAAAATATGATCATATTTCTTGTTCTGACCCAAGATTTGGTGCTGACCAGCTCCGTTTGCTTCATTGGTATTTATTCGGGCATCACTTCTGTTTCATTTGGCAGCAATCCTGCTGCTACAACTTCCAATATAACTTAGCTAGCGGTCGGCTTATATACCTTGATACTGAATTCTTATTCACAGACAGCATTTTAAGTACGACAGGATTTCAGCTTTATTGATCTAAAGTTCCAGTATACATTATACTTTAAGAAATATATGGCAATTGTTTGATTTTTACTTCATAATCTCATGGTCTTAACCAAAGACCTTCTGTAGTACTGACCAAATCTTTCCAGTACCGGCAATTCATTATTTTTACCCGCAATTCAATTTCCGATGTATTTAATGACAGCATTGCATTGTGACAAAGTTTATTTCATATTGTGGTATATTTCTTTTCAAACGACACGGGTAAAAACTTAAAGGACTTCGACATAATTAATCTTTTACAGAGATTTTTAGGTTTTACATATACATGTACAATATTACAGAATTCAATCTCTTATACATGTACCATATGAATGAATCAATGACAATATTTAATGTGAAATAAAATCACAGTATCCCTTCTCCCGCTTTCTGTTGAAAGTATTAATATTTAAGCGTTACCTATAATGCAGACCAAAAGTTCTTTGACTTAATTAAACTTCACAATTTGAAGTAAATCAATCAATTATTATCGCTGTTTTAACAGTACCTGATGGACATAATTTGAGCGTCTAACGAATTTAGAAGGATATTGATTTACTCCCATCTTTTCTTAGTTTGCGCCTAAGCTGTTGGCTACATAGTTAGGATAAGTTTTAGAACTAGATACACATGTGTGTCATGTGGGACCCGCCCTGTACGTTTGTTACCTGAGCCAGGTCCTACCTACCTTTCAGCCTGACTGATCTCATGCAGAACCGACTCTGCTCTTGCATATATTTATGGGTATGCAGGCTGAATGAACGTCCTAAAAGGCGAGGCCGAATAACTTGGCAAGTTGCTATGTTTGGGGCGGAACAATTTGCTATTAAGTCAAAGAATTTTTACCCAGTCTTGGGTGTGTATCACTGAACTACAAATTTGAGCACTGACATATGTATATATATATATTTGAGGAACCTGATAATGTGTTGATGTCATGCAAATGATAATTTGCGTGTCTTTGAACAATATACACGTGTACAAAATTTCAAAATTATCTTTTACAGTATTGTCGTAATTTCCTTGAGCAATTAACAATACAACTCAGATATGCTTTGTCTTTGAAATGGCATCCCCCAATTAAATTGCATAGATTAAAAAAAGAGCTGGGAGCAAATGAACTTTTCATATTAGACATATATAACTCCTCCTGGTTCATTTAGTCCGTGGTTGTTCTTATCTACATGTACATGAACGGTATTAATTACATTACCTAAAGAACACTACCTTGTTCCTTTACCTGACTCAATCAATATTTTTCTTTCTTTCCAGAAACCATCTCTCAAGGAATCAAATTCTAGTGTTGTATACTTTATGACGTCAATGGACGTTCCGGGACATCATTTTATTACGATTTATCAGGAATTTATTTTTTCTACACATGTTCTCTGACGGATATCGCCGGTTCTATTTGTAAGAGTTGATAAGAGAATGTAGTTCTGTGCAATGTTAGAATGACTGTTAAACTTTTGTCCCATACCAATTCTTGATTTCTGTAAGGCCTGATCGGACTCAAAGTTCTTGTTAAAGATGTATACTACAAATAGTTGCACTCACCCCCGTAAAAAAAACTTCAGCTTTTCTTCGGCTATTTCCTAATTATTTATCACACTTTCCGTGAAAGTATTAACCGAGAAAATATTCCCCCTACGAATGTTCTATGCTGAATAATTATGAAGCGGTATTTTTAATCAATAGTTCATAGATACAGCCACACCTGTGCCTTTGTTTTTTACTCCTGACAAATCATGTCATTCCAAGTAGGTAGAATTCATAGGCGGTGACATTTTGTCCTTTTTCTTCTAGATGTATTTACACATCACTTAGGAAATGATTATCTTCATTGTTTTTAGTTCTGTTCTTGAAGGCATGTGGCCTTAATGTTATTTATTAATGGTAAATGATTGTTTGAGTGTTACAACCCGTTTGCGAAGAGTTGGTTACGTGGGGATGCTATTTTTATTTGCCAGAACAAAATGAACATTATGAATAAGTGTGCCATCGTTAAAAGAAAGTGGTCCGGTTATCTCTAGCAACTCAAATACATATCTCTGTGTATTTGAGATGTTAATTGGAATTAAATAATTTATGAAAGACCTTCCCTGTAGCTGTTGATAATAATTGTGATTACTCTAGAGTGACTATGAGCGGGAGGGCCTTTAACCTTCGGTCGCAATTATAAAGACTGCCCGCACCTCACAATTGTTCCGTCCGTTCCTGAATTAAATATTGACTGCACATGTGTACTTCTTACCGTCCTTTCTTAAAGAATATCTTGAAAGAAATTATTTATTTAATAATTTACTCCTCAGAGTAATGCTCTATTACTTTAATGAGCACATGTGTACGCCTGAAGGGCCTTAGGCCTTAGGGAAACTATGGCTTAAATGTTCATGATCCGCCCTCGATGTGGAAATGTGATTTCTGGTCAAAGGAATGAAGAGAAACGCTATTTGATGTTTAGTGTTCTTAGATCCTTATCAAACATGCTAGTCCGTGGTATTTATATACATTCCTTAATTGTTTTACTGTCGTTTTGTCTCGTATGTTGTGTGAGTGAAAAATGCAATTCTTAGGCATTGTAATATGGGATCACTTGTCCTCCGCACTTTCTATTTCACCTCCAAACTTCAAGCTTGTAGCCTTTTTTATTTCGTCACCTGACGCTGTGCTTACCATGCATGTTGTCTGTTAATGATACTGCGCTATTTTCACTACCAATTTTTGTCGCATACATGTACATGTATCCTTTACATGTTAGTTTTCGTAATCTTGATTAGATACGAATATTTGTCTTTATTTCATTTCTTTATATTTTGATCACGATTACATAGGAAATTAAGACGGAAAATTCTACTATTTCTATCCTAAAGAGCGATTAGCATTGTGAATACAATTCTGTTAAAAAAATTATATCGGCAATATGTATTTTGTGAGTCACGCTAACTGTATTTCCCAGAAGGCGCTGGCTTCTAATCCAAGTTTATTGTGTGTATTTGCCAAGCAGATTACACGGGGAGCTATCAGTTAGCATTAATTAACAATGCGCCCACAGACTACGGTAAGTTGTGGGCGTAATGTGCATTTACTAATTGTGAATTGGTTCTATTGCACTTATCCCTGAATGTATTAATTGTTTCACAGTCCAAAGAGACCCTATTGCACGCTAAATACCCTCTTTACCGATGTTAGCGCTGGATGTTTTTGAGTCTCATAACTTTTAGAGCGTATAACGATTCTAGTTGAATAGGCGTGGTTCCTACTTCATACACAGTAATATCTCTTTCCGCGCCGACCTATTTGTAATATTTGTTGAGTTTTTGCTGTCTTGTTGTCCCTGGTAATTCTAAGGACATGTGATGCTTAGACACTTTTATATATCGTGTGAATGTCTCGCCCATTAATTTACCACCGCTTGTTATTGTGTTCACTCGCGCATGTGTAGATGTACAGATCATAATGAAATGATCAATTACTAAATGTTACTACTAGTCACGTGGGTCCATACATTGTTGCCTCCACTTGTGATGTCCTTTTACCTCACCCTCAGAGACCCCCACCCTCCCACCAACTGAAAATATCTCTCTCCTCTCCTCTCCTCTCCTCTCCTCTCCTCTCCTCTCCTCTCCTCTCCTCTCCTCTCCTCTCCTCTCCTCTCTCTCTCTCTCTCTCTCTCTCTCCCTCCCTCTCTCTCTATATCTCCCTATCTCCCCCTCTCTTGCACACACACTGTCAGTTTGTCCGTTTGGGATTAGGGAAATGCCCAAATCACCTAGGATCTCTACTTATAAGTTATATCTATTGGGATTAAATCTTCAAGGCTGTCTCAAAATGGGTTGTACATCATACTTAGACGTAAGCCGTCGATCAATTAACATGATATCTTCCAACACAAGACATTTCATCCCATATTCATCAACGTTATTTGTAGAATGTGTATTGTATATGGGCTGTGTATTGTATATGGGCAAGGACTCATGAAACACTGGGTCTTCCATTGAACGCCCGTTAATTATTCAAGATCCATTAAGGTTCATATACTTTAAACAGATCAACATACCAGTTACCGTTGTAACCTCTGAGAGGTCCTTTCGGTTTCAGTTATACATGCCCATTGTTTCCACCCGGCAAAACTAATAATTAGCCGTCATCTTGATACGTAGGTGTGGTCCCCTGATAAAAATAAGTACTATACGATTGCACTAATTGTGCATGAAATAGGTCACGTCGACGCTACCAAGGTAGTTAAAATGGTGCTCGTCCTGCTATCTTCAGTGATATCGCTACCCTTTTCCTGTAAGACAAATAACTAAACCCATTTACTGCTGTATATGCAGGAGCTTCCTCTCATGTCAATTTTTACCCTCACAAGTGGAGGATGTAAAATAGTGTGTGGTAACACAACCCCAGCGGTACCATAAGCCTATAAAAATATTTATAATGCTTCCCATCCGTTACAGTTGTACGCTAGATTACCATTCTCTTGCCCCAAAGTGCAAGAAGGTGAGAATTGAATGAATATTTTATTGTAGTTAGGTTAAGATGTACTGTATAAGCAGATGTATTAGTATTGGAAAGTGCAATAGTATATCACTTGATTGATAAAAACTACAATAAAAAGAATTATACCAACATCTCAACCACATCGCCTTGTCACGTGTCTCGTTGTGTTCTTTCTTATTTGATATGATCAAAGGGTATTGCTCCCTCTGAAATATAGCACTATTCATTCGTGCCATATTTCAAGCAGCAACACGCTATCATCAAACTAACAATGGTTTAACTTGAAGTAGATAATGTGATCCCTATCAGAAGGGGTACGATTTCAGCGTTGAACGCATCAACAGTTCGATATTTCTAAGCCTGGGAGGTTTTGTTGATCACTTCTTTGGGGAAAGGAGTTCCACCTGTATGAGGAAGGCCCCGCGGTTTCAGTGCTGGCAATACACTTTACAGGCCACACCCAAACCACTATAACACTTGCGTGGAGACCAATCCATTATAGTTGACAGGCTGAACGATATAGTATCCTGATTTGCTTCAATAGGACATGTTCATTCATTTCTGCGGGTTACCACTTTCATTCAATCTAAAATGCTACATTTTTAACCTGTGGTATTCATATACTAATTTATAATTATGTTTATCATATTTATAATTCATTCAAAATGAATAATTCATTCAAAATGAATAAGTCATTCAAAATGAATGCAATGGCATATGATACCCGTGTCAGTAAACTTATTTGCATCCAAAGGGAAAGATAACTTCTTTAATTGCCACTCGGAGAAGAAACTAGTAGTATTTATATACTCTGCCACCCAAGGTATTCTTATTCAAATATACATTAATAACATAATGAACTACTTCAATATAATTACAATCACATTCACATCTGATGTGAATGCATAGAAAGCTATAGGTATCCGCTTAACAACTGCCTTCAGTTCTGCCTATCGCTGTTCCATTGTGTGATCTCGGATATGGGAATTACCTTATGAATTCAGTTTCGTGGGACATTATTAATATGAGCTTTCATTCTGCATTTGGAATGACACTGCGGTAGATCTATAATACATGTACATTGGGAATAGGCCTACCGAAAAACGCACCATCAGGTGATTGTTTTATTTGTAGCCATTAGGAGGAAAATCGGTTTGCTTTTAATTGTTTTGTTTTAATTCGTATTGTAAGCTCTCATACATGTATGATATTTTCAGCCTATATCTATGTTTTCTATTGCACGTAAGGTATACAGGGCCATTAGTCACGAGTTAGTGGGCAGGGTTTTATGTCGGAAACTTCCTCAATCCTGTCCCAGAACACGTCACTTTTTGCGAAATCATTATAAATTTTCCTGCTCTCAAAATAAAGTTAATATTCGCATAATGTTGTCTCTCAGATTACAGTGCCATTTGGGAATGAACAGGGGATTTTATATTTCATTCAAGCGCCATTTCGTTAAACAGTTGATTAAGTAAACCAAGTTCTATCTAATAGTTCTTTTGGGATACATATAGGGGCCAAGAGAATATAATATTATGTCTCCGACTAGTGGACATTTCATCGTCCCTCATCGAGTGCCCATTTATTGTTTCCGAGCGGGCACGTGACGTGCTTCCATCCAAAATACACATAAAATAATATTAAGACTTGAATAAAATATGACTTAATTCAGCTACTCGTCACAAATGCACATGAAATGTGACTTAGCCTAATTCATCCACTCGTAACAAATGTAAGCATGCATATATGATAAATTATTCATTTAAGTATTCATGTTTACTGCCATACCGCAGCTATTACACTGTCAGCATGGTGTTGTTTGTGCCGCAAGAGTGAGAAAGACCAATATCTCCAGGTTTATTCTGTGTAATAGACACCTCCCTATCTAGCTGGTATTAGTGCAGTTCTGGCTGCCGCTCTGAAGAAGGCTTTTAACTTGGAAGTGATATTTAGTATCTTGCACACCACCTTTTCTTCGCATTTTCACCAATAGGCCTACACTTGTTTTTATAATTCCTTACATTATGTCCTATTTTGTAATATAATAATTATGGTAAAGATCCAAATATATAGTCCGCATTGTCAGTATATTTAGCACAACTTATAGATCAACTGGTATCTTGCCCCGCAATAATCTGAGACCGATTAGCCTAATACTAATTTTGCTTGAGCGTGAATCAAATCAGCTGGACTATTATTGCTGCCACCTAGTGCAGTAATGTACAAACACGTGGAAAACGGTAACCCAAGTCTGGGGAGCCAGGTGGCGCTCGTTGTTTAGGCAATCAGTACAAGCCACCTGAGCGTAAGTCGTAACAACGATATCAGGTTCAAGCTTATAAATGTCTCCCTAGTCCGAGGGTATCAAATGGGAAGACATGTCAAAAATGGAAAAACCTTCCAGCAGCTATTTTGTCCCCTTTGGTATGTTGGTCACAGGAACTATAGGACTATTATAACACAAACTGGACTGGCCCGGCCTGAAGAAGGAAAACGAAACGTCGGCCAGTTAAAAGTCCTAATAAAAAGTGCAAAATTCCACTCCAAAACTCTCTTTTTCAACCAAAGTCACAAGCTAAAACAATTTGAAATTCAGACGGTTGGTAGAACCCCTCTCAACATCTATAACACAAAAGTTGAACCTGTATTCTCAGTTAGGCCTAATTTCCGTTAAAAGGAATGAAATTGTCTATTAAGTGACTATTATTCATCCCAGACCCATCCAAAGGTCACCCAGATAAAGTATTAAAGGGTTTTGACCTGTTCTTTTTGTTGTATAATTTCATTATCTCCCAAAATAATTATTTAGAGGACCCACCGAAATATCACTTTTTTCACCGAAATATCACTTTTTTCAGTCTGACTCTATCAATCATCTTTGGCAATCTTTTTGGAATCGAAAATGTAAGGATAAGGGGGAAAAAATAGGTGTGTTTCCGATTTATGGCTGAAAACTAGGTAGGGGTGGATGGTAACTTTTTTTAAAAGTTAGGAAACCCCTTCCCAGGAACTGGAAAAAAAATGTCTATTTTATAACAATAGTTGTTTTAAACAAGGGAAATGTGCTTTTTGACGGTCCCGGGTTAGGAAAACCTGTTTTCCTGTTTTATTAGCTTTTTTTTGTCAAAAAATCAAAAAAAAAGTAAGGTATGGTAGGCAAAAATCAGGTATGGTCAATAAAGTTTTTAGGTATAAAAGTTTAGCGCTCCTTTCCATTATAGCGAAGGGGGAAGGGGGAGGGGGAAGGCCAGATGCTTTGGTCATTTAAGTGTCATAAAACGTCGCCTATATGATACGGTCTATTATGGCCTGGCTTGGAGGGTAGAGGATTAAAGCTAAAACAGGAGGAACTTTCCCCCAAATTGGGTCGAGGGAGGCGATCCGAGGCTATGGCCCAGCTGGTTTTTTTTATGAGGATGTGAACTGATTAACAAGGACTAATGGAATGCCTTCTTCGACACCTCGACATCAGAGAGAAATCCCTGCACTATAATTATCCTGCCATAAACTATACGGGAACGTTTTTCTAGGTAGGGGTGTGGGGGCGGGGGGGGGGGGGGGTCGAAAACACACCTATATTTTTTGGCCTAACACTGGCTAGATAGGAATATGAAGAGGCCAAGTTGTATTGTATTGTATAGTGTTTATTTCCAGATATACTAGTAACATAACATAATACAAAAAATTAGTGATAATTCTGGAAATGGGTGCCCCTCTCTATGATGGTCTTTGCTCTTCCATGGGGTATTTGGACTACGGTATTTGCACTATTAATCCCATTTCATCCAGATTGCCACTGTAGATCAGCAAAAAAACAAAATCATAAAAATAGCCATGAATTCATGAAAAACTCAGGAAATTTGAGGAAATATAAATGTTTCTTAATTTGAATCTTCCATTCTACAGTAGTAGGAAAAAGGAAAGAAAAAAACGAGAACAATATTTTTGGACAGTCTTTAATATCCATGTCTCTATGTATAGTAGAATTATATAATTAGTATTGTGAGATACAACCAATTAACGCCTTGATCTGACAGTATAGTCACTATATATCATGTTTTAAACCAGTGGTGGCTTTAGAAGGGCGGCATCTCCTAGTTTGGCTGCTAAAATAAGAAAAACAAGTAGAATAGATATATACCGTATGTTTAGATGTAAATTTGGGGAATTATTAAACACTGTAGACGCAAAGATATACCGTATATATGTTTAGAAATACAATTGGGGAATTATGAAACACTTTAAATGTCAAATATAAAGGTTTTAATTGGTGTTTGATGCATTCGGAGGAATATTTTGAAACTGTCTACAAAGTTATAGCTTCCAACCTATGAAATCAAACCAGTGGGTCAAACGAAGCCGCTTCGATAATTTGGTAAAATGACGATTTTGTGGCATTGTGATAGACGTCTTGATATAGAAAATTGGCATTGAAGTAACTTTGCATGGCCGGGGCAAATCTCTCTCACTCAGTCCAATTGCGAAAGTGTTTTATTGTGGATTTATCTTCAATGGTCGTGTGGAGACAGCTAGTGCGCCTTGACTGATTCATACCACAGCCCGCAAGAGTAAATTTAAATTCATTGATTGAGATGTTGTTATCGCACCCCATGGCAAGCATCGCAGCAGGTTAACAGAATGGTTGAAGGAGCATATTGCACGAGTTGCGTAGAAAGGAGTGCGACTGAAACCAACGAGTTAGTTAACTGATTTATATTATTATAATCCTTTAATATTTCTGTAAAAAAAACAACCACAAAACCCTTAGTGGTATACGCATGCAAAATTATAGATACGGTGATTCATATAAAAAAAATATAATAAAATAAAAGAATACGTACGCTCGTTGCACTTACAACTCCTTTTTTATTTCGGGTAGTTTGGGGTCAGGTGTCAAAATCAATCAAATACCATATATGTGAATATAGTCCTTAATAGCTCCATGTTAACATCAAATTTATAAGTTAGCCTGGACATTTGCCAATATTGGCCTTTAGTGTGACAAGCATAGCGTACTCATAAGCCAACACCACCGATTCGCACGATAAAGACCTCGTTAGCCAGACCCCTTCACGGGTTTTCTTGGCAGGCGATGTATCAACCTTAATTTACTGAAGTGTTTAAAAGCGATGGACGTAACATGTATTCGTACTTCATATTCATTATCATATCGGACACTTGAGCCATAAGTTCCTACTTGACACGAAAGATAGCATGTTTGACATTAGATTTCTTGAGTCGCGCATATATCATATATATATACGTGTAACCATTGAAATAAGTATAGGCTGGCTAAGGTAGCTTAAGGTATAAAATATGGTCATATATATCATCAAAGACTACGCATGGTACATCATAACATAACAACGAGTTATTTCTATAGTTCATATTCCATATATATATTTTTCTTTTTTAAATATGGCGGATTAAGGAGATCGCTATAAGACACAAACTTTGAAAGATGTTGGACTTTTGAAAGCAGTCCTGTGATTAATTTCAACTCTTATCATTTACTTTGATGGTTGTAAGATTAACGGGGGGAAACTTCAGATTACGTCCTATATTAAGTTTCGAACTTCAACACATTAATGTAGTTGTTTGAATTCAGATTTAAAATTGAATGTATTCAAGTTGAGATCTGGACAAGCAAATAGCATTTTTTTTATATTCAGGATGACCTTACCCCGTCTTACCCTTCCTACCCGCTAGGAAAGAAAGACCCGCGGAGGAGCCGAGTCCATCGTTTGCACTAGCTGCCCTTATACCGTTTGCCAACTGTTCAAAGGTGGATATGTACGGAACTGAATTGTTCATAAGTTTGGATTTTTTTTGTGTATATCGTGACATGAAGTTTAAGAACACCAATAGTTAGACGCACTGGCTACATTGGAACAGAGACATATACATGGCTTTATACTTTGAAGCCTTTTCACCCCGGAACCTTTGGGAATTGTTACAGACTAGAATTAAAGACCACAATCTCTAGAATTGAAGAGTAGTCTGTGCAACAAAAAGGTAGGGAATGGCCCAACTGTCCATACTGGTGCGATGTCCAGTCTGGGAATTCGCAAACTAGTATAGAGGCTTTGAAAGTCCAGCACTGAAACCATTTAGCCACTGTTCCACGGTTTTAATTACTGTATGATAATTCATGAAGTTGCTCTTTTAATTTCACTTAGTCCATGTACATAGGGAATACACGGGATTATATAGGCGTATACCGTATTTAGAGATGTTGAACAATAAAGCTGCAATTAAATACTGCGCACATTAGTCCGAATACATGCACCAACTTTACGGAGGTGATATGACGCACTGCATGGTTTAGACATGTCTGGAGCGATTGGGATTTGACAAAAAGTGTCACTGTTTGGGATTGATTTTTCTAAAAATACCACATCACAAGTGGGATGGGGAAAGTCATTCAGTAACACCTCGGTCATTTGCTTCTATATTTCCTATTGTATTGGTTGCGGGTACTGAAATAGTTCTTCACACTTGGGGATAACCCGATGACCCCGATGTCCGGTGAGATTCGGCATTATTGCCCGGAGTGTTTCTGTTGTGGGTGCAGTAACATTAGTATTGGCTATTGTATGGAGAATGGTGATCCATAGAAGGAAACAATCCAGGGGAAAGGAAACGGCATGCCCCATCAACTCACAATAAATTTCAAGTGGAGCATAAAAACAAATTTACTGAAAAGCAACAGAACCTATAAGAACTAGGTAGGCCTACCGTAATTGCGTATTTTCCATCTGTACACATGGGCGACAGATCTAGCTCTCGGTCTAACAATGCAATTTAATGCATTTAAACAGAATGCATCATTGGTAGTACTTAGAAAAATGTGCATAAGTAGCAATTAGTATTTGGCCACCTGTAAATTTTTAGTGATTTCAAACTAATATAGAATCTTATATTATGCTGGTATATGACTTTTCAGGGAACTCTTTTGTACACATTCACATATAGAATCAGTGTGTTGAATTTATTTTGCCAACCCCTGTCCACCGCCTTTTGATAGAAAACTTTCGACGAGACAAGTTTCTTACATTGTCTGCTGGTGAAACATGGGGTAAATGACAATGTGCCTATTCTTGGAATAAAGCATAGGAATAAACTAAAATATTTAAAATACTTACCGGTAGATGAATAGCCAGTAAACCTGTAAACTGATTTTGACTTTTTAGTTATGATTGGCAAAAATAAGCCCTCACCAAGATTTATATTTAAAATATGAACAAGTAAGTGCAAACATTATTGCTATTTTACCTGGTAATGGTATATAGCATATCCTGCAATTGGACCTCATATAAGGCGATATTATTTCCATGGACATTTCTTGGCAACATATACTTTGTATGGATATATCAAACGCATAACATGGGCAATAAATTACAGTCTTGGGATATTTTGATGGGTGTAAAAACTTGGTAGTACCAGTTCATGTCTATCAATCCAGCTTCAGGTTTTGCGCAAACAAGCCTCTAGCTGGATTTTTAGTCCTATCATAACCTTGCTTCGTGTTATGAATAATGCACGTTCTAATACCAGGGTCTGGACTGAGCATGACGCTTGCGTCTGTAACTTAGTGTAAGATAATATTCTGGGTTCCTCCTCCTCTGGCTTGTCACTGCAGAAAAAGAAACCAAAGTTTACATTGTGAATACTTGCCTAAGCGAGGGGGCTTATCTTACACTCGGGTGAACATTACATAATCATATATATTCGTGGCGGCAGTTTCAGAAAGCGATTTTCATTATATTCTCCACCAAAGCTCACCAACGTACCCAGGTTTAGCTACCTTTGTGACGGATCGGAACGCTATTACTCACAACCAGGAAGACCTCCCGGGCGATTTATCATCCACATCCTCATGAATTTTGAGCGTTATGAATGGCATTTTTTACTACTACGGGCTACGTTAGGCACACTTTGTTCTCATTCCAAGCAAGCTTGCCCCACGGTAGAGGTACCCCCTCACCAACGAGCTAAACGCATGGGCGTCATTGGAGGTAGAGGGATGTAGTACGTTATGGGATGGCTATTTTCGCCATGCTAGCCAACAGCGTCTCAGGTGCTTTTATTGAGCAAGCATCGCTCATAGTTATTACACCTAACACCTGAACAACATTGAGATCCATATTACATGTGGATTGTTCTCCAACAATTCACAGGGTTACTGTCAGGAACAGACACTGCGATGGATATTCTGGTGTTATTTCAAACTGCAAACAACACAACCAGTCCCAGACCAGGGTAGGAGATATTTGCATTGGTCCATTCCATGTTGACTCTTAGGAGTAGTCTGTGTACAGCAAAGACCCTAGCACACCCGTCACCTATGAACCTCAGATCATCCACTGAACCCCAAAACTCACTGAGTACTTCTCCTCAGTTCGTAGAACGTGAGATCGGAGCAGACTGAGACGAGATATTTTTATATTGCCTGTGGAACGTTTATAATCGACTTCACGAGATAATGATCAATGGACTGATTTACTGAGAAATCCTATATGCTTTAATCAATTTTCCATTGGATAACTTCGAAATCAAAAGATTTGAATCAAGGGACCGACGGATTCTTCTATATTTGTATATCACTTGCAGCCGCATTGAAAGTAGACGGAATACATTAGACATATGTTACCGTTGCATGGGGAAAGTTAATAGATCACGGTTGAAAAGAGGATCTTTTGCACTCGTGCAAAAGGACATTATTAATGCTTTCACTGGCCCTATTCATAAACAAGGGCCTGCAACGGACACATCCTTGGTGTCGAACAGTTCTCTGTCCCAGTTGATAGTGGTATGTGTAACGTGAAAGTTACCCCTTGAGTGACTGCTCCATTATAAGCTACGGAACAGAGCGACAATGTTCCATTTAATAACGCATAGTTATGGATATGCCTGATTCCCTGCATACCGCGGAGAACATATTACATTCTCAGGACATTCGACGCTGATCCATTCCAATCATTGATAGACAATATATTAAGTCTTTATTATTTCCCTCGAATTATTTCAGATCAACAGGAAATGGGATTGGCTGATACTATGAGGCGACGAAGGGCACAATAACTTAAGCAATACCTATATCTACAGATTAGAATTATGCGGAAGTTGTAGGTGTGTCCAGGACCTATAGCTATGATGTGTAAGACGGATTATTAAGTCAGAACTCGCATCACTTTACCAGGCATTACAATTATATCCGCTATTAGCGAACCAACCTGAAGTGAGCACGTGAAGTTTTACGCAACATACATTTTTGGACTATTTCGACCCATCCGAAGGATTGTGTTGAAGAGTTAATATCTCCCTAGTAAAGATGCACCTGTTTTTACTCCGATTATTCCCATTAGTTGCTTTAGCGCTTTCCCTGGACTGAAAGCCTTCGCAAACAAATTTTTAACATATCCGCAAAGTGCACCATAATTCCGTTGAGCCTAAGTGCGGTGCCTGTTCATCGTATATATAGAGAGAGGGAGCCCGGTCAGTAATGAAATGTCAGAGAAGCCTGGAACCATTCCAACTTCCTATACCTAGCTTAAATAGGTGAGTGCTTATGGTTATAGATAAAGATGAATGCCGTCCGTGCCGACCAAACTCAACAGTCAAAACAGCGAGGACCCAAGGAACGTCCTCTATCGTGTGGTTCTGACTCAGGATATTCTGGATCGTTAGGAAGTAGTAATCCGGATAAAATTTCTTCTGCGGACCACAGCTGTGATTCACCGATGATTTCTGCCTCGCCAACTAATCTAGTTGAGGCACACATGGGGTTTGACGCCAGACCAGGAAGGTGTTTTAATACACACAATAACAATGCGCCACTTGTTGTGATCAATGGAGATATAGCACAATGCCCCGGCGATGATCCCGGTGACCCTCCTTCAGGTGAGAGCGACATATCGGAGGGGCATCGGGAAATTGAGAGCTCGAGGGGGGAGGAGGAAATCACTCTTCCAAAACGGTTTCAGTTAGTTATGAGTCGTTTAAAACCAACCGAGACTGGCAAGTGTTGTGGATATCATTCTCAGTCCAAGGCAGGTGATACCTCACCTGTGGATCATCTAGCTGGTCCGGGAAGTATAGATTCCTCGTGCAATGACGTTACATATGAAGAGAGGGAGAAAGATATATCTATTGTCCTATCATGGCTCCGACAAGAAATGGTAAGGATATATAGCAAATAATTAAAAGATAAAGAAAATTGTGAAAATATGATCAATGTACGATCATAAATCTAAAATATATCTAATTATAGTCTTAAACAATTAACCCATAGGTAGTCGTAAATAACTCATATTCGCGCCCCTTTATTATGTGTATCCGCAACCATCATGCGTGTTTTATTGGAGACGAGGGCAATTCATTACGCCACATGGGGTGGGGTAATGTGATTTATCCTTACTTTTTCTTACTATAATTACTTTTGAACCACTTTTGGCACACTTCAGTTTTTTTCTATTACTAACTTACACTCAATTATATTCTCTTTAGTTAATTTTGTGTGGCTGATAATAAAAAATGATATTACTATGGAAAATTACAGGACAATATTAATAAAAATTAATTCACACACGACTTCTTCCGACCTTATTCTACCAACTGCATGGTTCTATTCGAGCTGTTAGATATGCTACTAGTATATGATATTATTGTTTGCACATTCTATGATGGCTATTCAATCAATCGATGGCATTGTTATTATCATGCCATTCTGACCATACGACTGTCCCATTGTTCAGAGATTAGATAGTGACCAGCTCATCCCCAAGATAAAGTAGCCTGTACCGTTTATAAAATAAGTACCGCCCTTTGAAATATTATGACGATAATAGATAATATGTTGGTACTGAATGGAAATGGAAACAATATACCAACATACTTAATTAAGTTAGTTTCGGTTTGGTTTATTCCTTCTGTACTATTCTCGTTCCATTTCTTAATTATCTATCCCTCCAGTCTCCCTCCTCACTTCCTACCTTGATACTATTCAAGGCCTAAACATCTGCCACAACATTGAGAATTGTTATGAAATAACACAATGTTTTAATTTTTATTCTTTGTTCTCTAGAGAAAAAAACGACCAACAGAACTCTCTTGCAGATTTCTAACGAGCAATGACTCCAGATTATTAACTACTCCTGTACTTTCTCCGTCACCATTAACAGATTCATATCCTTAACCATTGACGTTATAGCTTTTGATGAGAACACTATAGTATCACCTTCCACGTGATAACGATTGGGTGGTCCTAAATACCAATTAATGAGTGTTAATTAGACGTTAGGAAGAACACACATCAAACCATAATAATTTATAAGAATTGATAATCTACAATTCTATAATGATATCATTAAAGACTGAAAATAATCACATATCCCGATAAGATTGATGGGATAATCATTCAATTTTATACACTTTTACACGTGAGCAGTAATATTCTTCAGTTCCTGGGGACAGCACAACAAAACGGCGACTAGCCTGTAGATCGCTCTTCAGTAGGAAATTAACGTACACTTTCATTGTTTCCCATTGCCAACCATTGCCAACCGGTGGCTCTAACAAATACAACACCCGTCCCTATATTAGTGCCGCTGTGGGATATTTTTGTCGAAAAACTGCAGTAACTATTCCAATTGGTCCCTCACGTGATCGGCGGTACTTCAGCATCAACTCATTTTGAATACCGGCGACAATCAAGATGCAATGTCAATGGCCCAACAGGCTATTATATAGAAGGTTACTTTTATCAAATGATTCAACTTTTCCTCTGTGTCCCCTGTATGTAGATGAGGTGGTAACACAAATAATCACAGTAAAAAAACTTAAAACTCCCGTGTCTAAAATATACAACTCTTGTTACGATTGTTTTATATTACTTCATGATAATGTTGTGGTAAGTAAATGATATTAAAAATACAAAAATACGACCTTAAACAATGGAGGATTTCCCACATTAGTATAATAGGAAGGAAACATGCACATGCATTGAGAAGGTCATGGGTTCAGATAAATACATTCTGACCACGTGCTCCTTGTAAAGACTCGTGTTATTAACTTCCACAACATAGACATAATTCATATAATATATGCCAGTCAGTGAAGGTCCAAGCTGTTGCCTGAACCAGCTTGTCTTCCATGCAATATGGCTGCATCGACTAATGGGAATACTTTCGATGAATTAAAAAGTACAATAAAGCTGGTAATGTGAAGTAAATTGACTATAAGTATAATATATGCCCGTGAGCCTTAGCAATGTAAAAGAGGATACTATCTTTGTCACAGTTACAATCTGCCGTCCCCATGTGACGGTCACTTAGCATGATTTTCTCTCTTCCACATTTGACTATGTGGACTTCGCGCCCTTTTCATTGCACGAACAAAATCGTATTCATCATGAAGGACTAATGAAATAAGCATATATATTATTTATTTAGTTTACCTATGACCTCGAAAGATAGATGTTATATAGATCCGCCAGGCAAATCCTATACATTCATCCTCTTATTTCAACAGTCATTATTATATATTATATACGGTACTAATAGCAATACCAACATAAATAAACCCAACATAAATAAACCCACCTTGGTCGTATACATTTCGTTTAATGTCTGTGACAAATATCATACAAATGGAACTCTTGCAGTATGATTGGAAAATCGCAGGAAGACCGGCGTGCATGGCTTCATGCCAACACAGTGTTAGTCCAAACGGTGACCTGTGCGTGCATAACTAGCCCTATGTACCGGCTCATTTGGATTGGCCTGTGTCGGGCTGTGTCGGAAGGAAACGCTTATAATTCATTTTCTTTGAGAGCATTCCTGTTCACCTATTAGATACCCATGCCGATGTACATACCACACGGAGGCATTGACTATTTGATTTAAAAGTATTATCCACCCATTATAGCAAACACACACGTTATACATAGGCCTATATCCCAACAAGTGAGTATTTCAAATTAATTTCCTGCAAATTACCGAGGAGTGGAAAGAAGAGTAGAACACCAATTCGGATATGAATTGAGAGCATGCATGGTTCATATGAAAACATGACCTACAGGATGTTCGTCGCTCATTATTTGGGATTTCCTAAAAAGTACATAAACTAGGTCTAATCCATTGATGATGTTTTTCGACCATTCATCATCAGATATTGAACGGTATACATATATATACCGCTGGTGGTGTTTAGGAAGCTTAACATACAGAATAAATGGTTTTGAATGGGTATAAAAATGGCATTGGTTCCGGTATTGGATATTTTCAAACTGTCCCCTTTTTTACTTGTAAACAATGCAATTCATCATAGAATGTGAATAAGTATGTGTCAAACATTATGTTCAGTGCCAATATGCCCCTCTGAATACGAGCTCCTGAAAACAGTAAAAAGGCCCAATTAACTTCTCCAACCCAATACCAACATAAATCAACCCACCTTGGACATAGTTCTAGTGTTTGGAATGGATACTTCCCCAACTTGCCCCTTTAAGTGTAATGCACGCGTTTTCAACGAATAAGAAGTTAAAAATCTACCACCCTTCATGATTCGATTTGAATAAATCTTTTCCCTCTTAATATAGTTGATCGAAGGATCACAGAGGATTGCGCGATAAAAGCCTTCAATGGTCACTCGTACAGGTGCCCACAGGCTTGGTTCCCAGTACACTTTCCAGTCTAGCTCACAATTCTATATAAATATCTCAGGAGGGTGTTTCTGTGACTGAACACAAATAACTGCTAAGACTGAACACATTTATATACTGTTTGCCATACAATTCTGTTCTCATACTCAAAGGCTATTCTTCAAAATGTTTCCACTAGTGCCTATATATGTATACCATACCTCCTAATTTCCCTCAAACATTAGTATACATTATAGTAATGGATCTTCTACACTAAGTAGGGTCAGCCAGATAATCAAACGTATTGCATAACTGGAGAAAAGCCTGTTCCAAATCCCCCTTAAAGCATATTGGACAAGATTTGGGGGAAAGCTTTGGCATGCGTTGTACCCCAGACAATTATTGTTTAGGATACGATACTATCAAATACAATTACGTTACATAATAAGTTAATACAAATAATCTGATTTTCCCATTAAGAACTACTCTCTAGAATATAATATTACTCACTATTGAAATATACTGTTGGGTGAGCGCTGAGATTTTACTGTTTATTGCTTCCCAAATGTATATTAAAAAGTGAAAATATGGTGGTAACGTTATTGGAAAAGTTTTCTATTCCCGAGAATTTCACAACATTATGTGATACATTTCATCACGAAAATGCGATGTGTAATGCTTGCTTGTAAAATAAAAAAAAGATGTTGGGAGCTACATCTCGTATCGTCAAAAAGCATTGAGTAACATGGACATGGATTTATATTAGAACTTTAGATAATAATATTGGTAAATTATTCAGGACATAATGTTCTTTGTTTTCTAACTAGTTATTCTCAAATCAGAAGCACTGAAAAAAAAACTAAAAAAAAAAGGGAAAATATCTGAAGCTGTTTTGTCTAGTTGGGAATCCCGCATTAACTAGTTGATACCATCCTTCCTAATTAGATTTTACCAATTACCAATCAATAACGCAAACCTATGTTTTCTATTTCCAGTCTCGGATGAAAGAGCAGGACAGAACGTTAATGCGTTCATTTTTAGAACTTCGATCATCAATTCATGGTTTTAGGAATACATCACAGGGACCGCACAGTGCGACGGATTTAACATCGACTTCAACAAATAACTTAACAGTGCCTGGGACAAGTAAAGGCTACTCTCCTCAACGTTCCCCCCTTGGCCTCAAAGGCGACGAGTGCCAGGTTGAATTCAGAGCAAGGACTGTGTCAATGGTTCCCCCAAGGCCCAAGAAGGTTTTAGAAAAACTTCAAATTAAAGCGATCAGCAAGGAACTGTTATGACGTCACGTAGCTTTAGAAATTGCATAGAGAGAATAAAAACTATTTATGATACACCTGTGGGGAAAATTAGTTTTATTTATATTCAAACAAAACTCCATGATAGTGATATATTGGCGACCCCTCGCGCTTGGCTTGCAACTATGCAGTTCCTTAAAGATGGTTTGAGGAACTATATTCAACCAGACATAAAACAACGTATTCGATATGTTACTCGATATCGGAGGTTACTTTTAAAGAATGTGATATAATAATATTTCAGTGATCTAATTCAAACAAAAAACTGATGAAATTAGCCTCGCATATTGAATCGAAGGTATTGTGTGTTTTTGGATAAGACCAGTCATAAGGATATCGCTCATAAGAGAGATGTCATGATAAATAACACGGTAGCTCCTGCCTAATATCGACATAATATGTAGTGAAGTGATCTCCCAATAAAACTTCGGTGGTTTCATTTCGTGCCGTTGATCAAGCTTGGCGGAAGGTTAGATATATCTATCTATTTTTATAAAGCTCTGGAAAATATTGAATAATGTAAATAAATGATTCTATATTTGTATTAAATGTCGATCCAAACTGACTGAATTAGTTTTTTTAAAATTCGTGCAAACACAATAAAAGAGAGTTTTGGCCCCATCCTATTTAATCTTTTACTTCCATTTCAGCCCTGATATAATACATTTAATATAGATCGATGTGAAAATGAACAGCGGAGAGCCTATACGTACGTCATAACACAGAGTATCAAGTCAACAAATTAATATATGTATTACTCCTGCTTGCATAAGAATAATATGAATACGAATTTTGGGGTGAGACATAAAGCTACCTTGGTCTGGCGTCAATCAGGATTATTTGGCATATCAACCGTGCACTTCCATACACACCGCGGTATGTTTGGATATTATACGAGATGGCAGAGCTTGTCTCTATACATGTATCGTTTTGCTTTGTTCATAAGAAAAGCCCGATTAATGGAGCAGACTGATTCTGATGAATATAAGTCACTCTCTATGTGGATAACCTTGTGAATTAGCCAATCCTCTATTCTCAAGAACTGCAAGGGTTGTCAAGGCAGACATACCAGGCCGCATGGAGGCAAATGAACAAAGGTTACCATGTCGGTGGTCGGAGGGCGTTCAAGGGACGATGATAAATGTTTACCCTTCTTGAGGATTCGCATTTAACATGTGTGAAGCAGGCAGAAGCGACATCAAATTTAACAGAGAGCAAGTTGAGCTCCCTGAAAAGTGGCTCTGCATCGACCAAGCCTCCTACAGATGCCATTTCTTCGCCGGCCCTTGAAAAGAAATTCATTAACCTCTTAACTATCTGACAATTCGGTCTTAGGAGTCCGTTATACATGACCGCTTTTTTAAAAAAAAACACATCTTTTTATATCTTAACTGACATACCAATTAAGCTGAGTACCATGCTATCACTGCTCCGAAAATTGTATACGTGTAACCTTTAACGTTATATATATCTATATGTGTTTGAGATAGTAAGACTCCATCTTAAAATTGACATTACAAACTTTTAGAACATAGAATTCAGAACTCCATGTTAAACTACAAGATCAGAGTATCCATATGAACAGTGTATACAAACAAAAGAAGAAAATTATAATTTACCCCCTCCCACCTTCCCTAGAAAATCTATGATTTGAATCTATAATTGAGAATAAAAAAAATATTTATGATAATCCACGTGGTGAACATTATTTCTTTTTTTTTTATTCAAACACAACTCCATAATGATATATTGGTGACCTTGCAATATATGCATTTCCCTAAAGATGGTTTGAGGAACTACAACCAGAATTTTAAAACAACGTATTAGATTTGTATGTTACTCTGAAGTTCCTTTTTAAGAATGTGACATTATAATAGAAAAGAGGCACCCTTTTCCGGTGTAAAATTACTGTATTACTGCATATTGTCTATAAGAGAGTTGCATTTCCAGATATAAACATTATACATACACATATACAATAATGTTATACGCGTAACAAATGATGTAACAGTTAACTGGGGTCTCTGAAGGAGAGACTAAATCAGACAAAAGCAAGTGTTTGTTTGATCAAATTAGTCCCTACAACTTGAATCTGAATCTTAGTTAAGTTTTATTTTCCGATTTGAAGGAATGTTAAAGATATTCATATGTTCCCAAGTATACAATTCATATTTTTAATTGTCTTCTCAATTTTGAAACACTTTCAGATTGCAATAACCCCGTGTTCAGTGTCCTCTCCATGTTTCACAATTCGAATTTTCATACAAATGTATACACTTTCAAGTGATGCGTCACTGGTATAGGTATGTGTATCATGCTCATGGCAGTAGGTCCCAAACCCAGCAGTCAGTTATGCAACTCCCACATAACGGGCGGCATAACCCGAGTAGCTTTGGTTTGGTGATACGAAAACATGGGTTGGGGTATATATATATTCAATTATAGATTAAGACATGAACCATCCCGACAGCAAAACATCGACCGCCATGATGCTTTCACCAATAAACGAGTATTTATTAAAATGATTTTTATTTTTATATAATCGTTGGTTCAGCACTTTCTTTTCTAGATACTGCTGATCAAATCACTAAAGCAACTTTTGGCAGGAATTGTTCTACTTGCAACATATTTGTTAAAATAATTATATATAATTATGGGGATTACCTTTGCAACGGGATGAGGGTACGTATTCATTATCATTTTTAATGATACATGTATAGCTTAAATTCTTTTTGTAAGGAATAAAATGAAAAGGGTCTTTATTATATTTCCCAGAACACAAACATTGCCTACGCACAGGTCCATTCGCGTAATCTTAAGCCACTATAAGGAAGGGGGGTATACAGTTAATTGGTGTGAGATGCAACCTAGTGCAGAGATCCATTGGCCAACCAGAATAGTTCCACTGTTCGCCAGCTTCAGTATATAGGGTGTTTCATGTTCAATCTGGAGAAGCTGGTCCAATTTCCACCATATCAAGAATCTTGGTATTCATTTGCATTTGATTACATGGACATAGATTCGGCATCATGAAGGTTCAATTTACGGGCTAGTTAGGCCTACTATTACAAGCTATTACATCCCCCGAAGCAATTTAATATCAAAATGTCATATTTCGCCTCTTCCTAATTGGACAATCTTCAAACACAAGTAGATATACAAGTAATAATTTGAGGGGTGTTCTTTGGTTGGTCTTAGCTCAAATTTCAATAGTTATAAGAGTAATTTAGGATGCCCAGAAAAACAGTGAAGTAGGTATGACCTATTGCATGGTCATCAGGGTCAGGCAGGGCATTCGAATCAGCTCTCCTAGGGTGAGCGTGGTTGGAGAAAGTTGTACTGTGGCGCCACCTGACAATGTAAAACAAAACTTTACTGCATGAAACTGCGCCCTAACCCCGGAGCACATGGTCCAATCTCACACCAATCCCCGCCAGCTCTCTTTTATTCCAGGAGTGATACGGGACTTCTCGCTCATAAAACAACTAACCCCGCTAAAATACACGAAAACAAGGGAACAACCGAATCCTTACGGACTAATAATTCCCCATTTCTCATTTTAAATAGATCATAATAGCCTACTCATAATTAACTGCATTCAATATATTTCCTAGGTTTTACTTGCCGCATTTTGCCGTTATTCCATTCTCTTCTTCATATCCAACAACAAATGAAACGAAGTTCAAATTCGAAGAGGCCTAGTAAAAAAGATTGCCTAGTTTGGGACAGATTTTCATGACTTTCGTTCTTATTTGCACGTATCATTATCATAAATGATATCAAGGGCCTGACTTTAAAACATGTGGTGCTATTCACGAATTAAGTTAAATAATTAATGGCATCTCTCTAAATGGCAACCCTATAGGCCTACTGCATGGTTAAATCATAATTGTATAGCCCTATTTACGAGGGTCCCTGTCGAATTCGAATTCTTACTTTAATCAGACATGTAAACCGTATTGACCTATTCTATACAGGGTCTGCATTTATGATCAGCCTAACTGACGCTATATATCGTAGACGCGTATGCAATTAAAATTAAAATTGGTGTAGAAGGGAATGCCTGGCAGAGCTATGATTTTCATAGAAGGGGCTACCCATGTCCAGGTATATTATTACCACTATTTTGAATGTAGGCCTACAATGTGAACTGGAAATTAACAATACATATACATAGACCTACATGATAGGATAGAATTCCCGCGTATTCTCGTTTAAGGATATAATTATGTATACAATAAACTAAATCGGATTTTCAAAAGTTGTTTTTATTAAGCAATTTCATCCCTGTCAAATAGCCTATTAAGGCACACACAATATATTCGAATTTTTATTCGGTACACGAGTGTTGTCTCACCAATTTATAGTAATTAATTCCCAAACCAACAAATCCTGGGAGCAAAAATCACAAAGTCAATATAGACCTAAAAAAATGTCCAATAACTTCTCAATGGCAACCATAGAGCCCAAGCCCTTGGTGTGGGATGCAGGCACTGTAGCTATAAGTGGGTGTGTCGTTGCGTGGTCGGTAGGGCGTAGCGGGCGCCGCACTACCTGCGGGGAACATCTTGGAAAGAGGAATGGTACTGGAGTGTGGTCTGGAGCCATCGCTACTGTGGACGGCCTCATGATATGGGTGTGTCGGGTATGCGTTAGAATGATACCTGTGCATTGCCGATTCCGGACTGCTATGATTGCTATATTGATTCATATATGGAGCCGAACAATAACTCCCACTGTGGCTAGTGTTTCCTGCAATACCACCGCGAACGCTCTCCAGCCCCATGGGCGTAACCATGGCAACGCCACTAACGTTGGTACACATTGTGGGACATGGTGCTTGTGACGTCATGACGGGCAAGTAACTATAGCGGGGCATGGAAGTGACAGTGGCGGGAAGGTGTGCAGCACTGGCCGGATATCCGGGGAGGAATGTGGATGATTGGTAGCCATGCAAACTGGATCCGAGCATCCAGGGCAAAGCGGCAGCGTAGATAACATCTCTGTTGCCAGATATCGTCAATAATGTGGGGAAGTCGAATTTGTAGGAGTATCGCTTGCCATGTAGTTTGATCAGAATGTTCTTGTCGTAATAGTACCTTAGAGCGCGGCTGCAAGTATAATAATAGCAACATTTTAACTTAGAGATCTGGATGAGACCTAGGCTTAGGCCTACAGCAAACTACATTTTATACCCTCGATCAAAGTTCGCGTAAGTTTGAAAGTTTATGGTGATTCTTTTCTCAACGTAGGCTTAGGCTACTGGGAAATAAAATCAATATTATGGTAATAGCTAGAAATGAAATGTAGGCCTACGAAAGTGGTATAGCTTATATACGACTATTCTTCACCAATAAAACAAACATCAACATTATAGGCCTAATGATGATCCAATTAAATAAAATACTTCATGTAAATAAATATACCCTAAATATTCATGATATTGAGACATTGTTGATAAATATACCTGTAGCCAAACCTATAAATAGAGCCTAGGCCTATAGCAGAGATTTTTTCGAAAATTCCCTTTTAATTACGTTTACATGTCCAGAGAAAAGGGTGGGCCTTTCTGATATTGTGTCGGATTAGACAGCGGTAGGCCTATATCTTAAGGCAACAATACTAGAATTCTGAAGGGACTCATACCTGAGTTTATCATAAGTCATGTTAGGTTTGTTCTTCCTCTTGCCCCACTTCTGAGCTAATAGATCCGGCTGTGTCACCCTGAACTCTCCATCAGTTCCTTCCCATACGATGCACGTATCTGACGTCTCAGGTGTCGACTCCCCCAGTAGCTCCAAGAGAAATTGCCACAAGTGCGTTTGTCCTTTCTGTGGTGGGGTCTCTGTAAAAAAGACAGTTATAAATGTATTCTTGAGAACAAATAGAAAGATAATAAGTTGTGTGGTTACACACAGTTATTCTCACCTCGAGAATTAAGCTTCACTTTTTAAAAATCTACATCGCAGACTATGAAAGTATTTTAGAAGTTATTTAATCGGCACAAAGTGAATGAGTAGCCTATATCAATTTCGTCAGGAGAATTATACTAGCTGTCCCGTTCTATATATCTATAGGCAGAAATTGTTCCATGATGATTTTATAGTCTTTAAAGTTGTTAATGAAAGAAATGGAATATGAAGCAAACAGATTTTTATTTAGGATAATTTGAAGACAGCAGGACGCTCACCCCAGAAGGGTGGTATTCATTGTGCCCTGTAGTACCTTACATAGACTTTACAGAAATTGAATGGTTGTATACATAATTAGGGAAACCGTGAGTCGAGTTACCAGGAAAACTGCAAGTCAATTATAAGACTAATGATATTTATTATGTGTTGTTTACAAAAGTTGAAGTTGAGTGAGATAGAGATGGATGAAAATGAAATGATGACGAAACCCCTTCTTCAGATAATCAAAAACACTATAACGATATACTCTGATTGTAATAAGTTGTAAAGTTTGGCAATTTAATAAACGTGTAAAAAAGCCACGCTGTCGTGTAACGAACTCTCTAAAATCATAGAACTGTTTCCCGATGAAAGGTTTTAAAATGTAAACGTATCTCACCCTTTTCACGTTTAGTATTTGGCGAACTGTTAGCCGAAGTTGTTTTTGGAGTAGCTGTTTTTCTATCCATTTTCGGCAAACTATTCTCTGTTGGAGTTTCCAATTTGTTGATTTGTTCCATTGCTAATATTGGCAAGAAAAATATAATTTCCTTCCTCGATCACTTGATTAAATACAGTTATATCAGATTCCTAGGTTTGCTAGTGTATTTCCGAGACTCGAAGGTGACGAGTTGTCCTGGAAGGTCCCTGTTCCGTTCTGACGGTGGTGTGAAATTTTCACGCCTTTAATTGTCTTCCGCAATCAAATTATCCACTTCCATACAGGGTAAGTTTGTAGATGTATGGATGTGGGGAGGGATATGGGTACGCACCGACCAATTAGAGCAGTGGCCAGGGTCGGGGGGTCTTAAGACGCGTGCCGGACGCATGACGGGCGTCTCTGATTGGTTCTTTACCTTTGCGACACGGGCAACATTCACACCCAGATACCACCCCAACCCCCGCCTTCCTCCCCCTTTTCCCGCTACACCCTTATATGCATACTATTACTTTAAATGGTCTAACTACATTGAATTTTGCCCTGCAATTTTCGTGTAAACTTAGTTGGTAATATTATCAGAACTCCGATGGTAAACTCACTAGAGTCCATATTGTCATTGTGACGCGGACATAAGGACAATGTACTCGTTTCAACTACACTAAAAAATAAGAAATAATGCAGTGCAATATTAGGCATAAGAAATAATACCAATTCAATGTGTTTTAGTCGTTAGAACTCAATATACAATGGATATTCATTTTTCCTGATTTGGCTCGAGAAAACTTTCATTGACTAAAACTTGAATCGACGAGAAATATTAAAGTGGTTAATGAGATGGCATCATTAGTATTTATGGGGACAGCTGCCGTTTACACCATCCAAGGTAACTTTAAATACGTGAGGGGGCATTTCTTTTCACCTGCACAATTATTTGCCCAAGAGATATTTAAACAGAAACTTCAAAGTGGCGTGCCACAGGACGCGCGCCTTCCCCTAGCGCCCATCGCTGCCCATGAACCCGCGAGTGCCCAACTCACATTGATGGAGGTATATTTATAGGGTATGTTTTATATCTCTATATCGACTTTTAGATCATTTGAGATGCACAAAGGTATCACCCTATATCAAGTCTATATATGGTTGCCACGCTTAGCGAACGTTTATAATACTATCGTCTAGGCTTTCGGCAGTACGATATATCTCTGAACTAGGAAAAGTATGGAACACGCAGAACTATATTCATAGGCAGAGGTTATTTTTCAATAATGACATTTGCCTAATACAATTCATAAGGGAGACAGTTAAAAAGTTTAGAGCCATCCAATATGGAGAGAAAGTCTTCCAAAAGAAGGGGGGAGAAGTGGAGAGTACATATCCGCGACTTGAGCGAGTGCCTCTCTAATGGGTGATGTAATCTCATTGTATGCGGTGGTATATTGTAAGAAAATTTTTAGCCTAACACGAGGTTTGTTCTTTGCATGCTGGCCTGGCTTCAGTAGCAGGCAATGGTGTAGAAAAATGTCAGAAAACCCCCCAAAAAATAAAATAGTGCGGTAAATAATTATCGCAAGCATGAAACAATGCTAAGAGTGGAGGTAAATGACGCGAGAGCGATAGAAATGTAGAAGCCCAGTTGGCAGGAATTTTGAATAAAGTTGCAATGTTTTAAAAATAAAAAAAAACGCCTACCAAAAAAAAAAGAAAAAAAGTATGGAACACGCAGGAAAGAACTAACAAACAAAGTTAAAAGAATAGTTATAGGTTCAAAGCTGGATTTAAGATATTCATATAATCTCCCAGCCGTTGAATTGCCATCATGTTCACGGATTCAAAAAGTACGTTCAAATTAACGCATTGGATCTGGATGTATGAATTGCGTTAAATGCAATCAAAGAGGATGTTCAATTATATTTTCCAATATATACTAATCATAGGGAAATGAAACTTGGGTGTAAATAAACCTATATGTGAAATAGTGCGCTTTTGCCCTCTGCAGATGCAGCCATGTTAGTTAGAACTTAGAGAAATAGTCTTTTACTCCAAGGTTAGAATGAAATAAATATGCCCCAATCGCGCGATTTTTGTGTCCTACTCAAATGCAATTCACTGTTAACTTTGGCGCCCTATATTCAGAGTTTTGGGAATCTGAAATGTGTTCTTTACATTTTCCAACTTGGGAACCCTATTAAACAGAGTTGTATATCCGCTGTTTGTCCAAAAAGGCGAAAATTCCGACCAAGGAGCGCAAAATGGAACTACGACTAGGAACTTGTTTTGTCACTCGCCCCCAGTCAGACCCGTGACGCGCGGTCCGCTGTAATTAATTAGGAAATCAGAGGATGAATAAACAATGTCAACAAACAGACTATAGAGCAAGCCTCATTGTAAGCAGTAACAATTAATGAAAGTAGCGGAGATGATGTGTTTACCCGGTGGCGACCCAGTGTTGGGAGAGCAGTCATCATGTCTGGTTTTCGTCAGGGTGTAAAATGTTTCGTGTGTGCCTTTAGTAGCAAACAATGGGTCTGATACAGCCAGCGCTAGAATATTACCAAATAGTTTGCCAGATAATTAAGTCTAAGTCTTAAGACAATTCGAAGAACATTTAGATAACCAGTGCTATCTGCATAATACACTGGCCCAGAAGTATCCTTAACAGTAATTACATGGAGTGTTGTCACCAATATTAGACGGTGACACTTCTGCTTAACTCTGCTATTAGAGACTGTCAGTCAATGTCACTTATTTAAAAATGTTCTCTATGGTTCATTTAGGTTTATTCCTCAACAAGCCGCCGTTGGGACATTTAAAAAGGCATCGTAACCATACGTAATATAATAAAATATATAATCTATTAGGCTCGTGGAGAGTATAAATGACCGCGGCAATTTCACTATACTCTATAGTCATAAGGTTTTTGTAAAGTATATAGAAATCGTCCGGTTGTTTGATCACAATGTCATAAGCCCATGCTTCCGCCGAAAGGGCCCTCGGGCACCAACGTTCCCGAACAAGAAGAAGTGCACAGGAAAAAACATTTCGGCGGCGCGTCCTTTGAAATATTCAGTGAAAGACTATATGTTGTGTGCACGCAAACTCTCCTTGCCCGATCGCATTGAATTGCATGGGATTAGCTCTTCACCCCGAGTCGCGATGAACAATCGATACACTCGGATGAATACCGACCATTTCATAACTGATACATTTGCACAAATCTGTGTATGTGCTAAGCATTGTTTCCCGGTTGTCTTTAATTCTCGCCACCCGCTGAATGCATTGACTTTCTGATTTCCCGTCCTCCATCACTCATTTATACAGGTGTATGTACCTGCTTTATTGGGAACAGTACATATAAACGTTAGATGTCGTTTTTTACCTATCACTATATTTTAGATTTGCATTAGAAAAAATGCTACTTAGTGCATGGAATAAGTATCGCATGATGTGTATTGGAGGGATAGTGCAGCAATCTTTAAACAAAATATCTTAGTGCAGAACGAGATGGGAAAATGTGTCTCCTCATAAATACAGCTCAACTAACTGGTTGAAAAGGTGTCTCCTCATAAATACAGATGAACTATAACTGGTTAAAAGAGCTTGACTATTACAAGGGTTGTCCGGAATGAGCGAAAAATTCTAAGCAACTGATATACGGTAGTTGAATTTTCATATATACATACATGTATATATATACATTGATATAGGGCGGCGCTCTTTTTCGCCTTGCTTCTGCGTATACCATTATGCGTATGACGCACATACATAATGGTACATACATATATCATTATGTATCTGCGTCATAATAAATAACATAACATTATAGACATACCGTTTGACATTACGCTCATCATGAACATAACTATTGTATTGGGTGCAATTATCCTGCGCGGAGGACAGGTCACCTTCTTCAGGTGAATAACCATATACAGGTCTATCGTCTAACAATTACTCAGTATAAAACACATTAAATCTTACGTCTATATATTCCCGACTCTTTCGAATAAAGATCATCACTAGGGCATTTCTTCTATGAATCATTATTGAATAACGGATTAATAGGATGCCTTTGCCATAGGTAGGCCTACTTATACTCCCCGTTACAATTGATTTCCCTTTCCATGACTGATCCCTGAAATCACTCCCAAGAAAAGGCTCAAAGTAGTGGAAATGTATCAAGTCGACGATTGACTGGGCCCATGCCATTGATTCCTTGATCTCATTTAAGCCATCGCGATAGACATTTCAACTGGCAGTAAACAGACGATCAAAGGGCTAACGGCTGTTTGGTGCGGTGCCTTAATCAATGGACGGGAGTCAAAGCTTTCTTTTGTTGGGGAGGAGGCGTTGTTCAGCGATGGTAGGAACGGAATTTGAGGTATACATGTATAGTACTAGAGCCAGACTGCCTTTTCACGCCTTGTTTGCCGATGGAGTACTTCAGAAGTGAGCCCTGTGTTGAGGTCATTCGCACCTCGTTAGGTGGCGCCAAATTTATTGAATTGTTTCCTTCAGTGTCGTCTGCCATGTCGTCATGGGCAAAAACATCTTATTACTGATTATGGTGATGATATTTGACCTTACTTTACATTTTACTTGACTTTACTTTACTTTTACAGCAAACATTGAGAGCTCCCCCCCCCCCCCCCCCCCGTCTCCTTCAATATACCTTTCCCTTTGCAAGATTTAATGTAGCCTAAATCAGTGCCCCATTCCATTCACTTTCCAATAATCTTAGCCCACCAAATCTTATTCCATCGGTCTCGGTACCATATACTTCCCAATGTAAATTTAATCAGCTAAATACAATAACTTGCGGATTATAAGTTATTATCATAAGTTATTATCATTATATGAGGCAGTTATCAGTCAAGTAATATTGTTGATAACATTATTCGTCACAGGATTTAACTATAGGCCTATTTGGAAATGTTATTAGGCCTAACATTAATTTTATCATTAGTCACGAATCACTTACTGACATTGAAATGTTTAATGTACATTGTCTGTTGATACCTTCAATTAATGTTTACATTCAATAGTGCGGTGCATATGGTGGAGGTCTGGGGCGTTCCGCTCCTAAATCAATCAAATGTTGCTCATCTGGATTGACCATTCCGGGTTGGTATATTGCAGCCCCGGGTGGATGGTGTGGCGCAGTGGTAGCTCCATAACTCCCAATGTGTTTGTTATTCATGGCATCATATTCCTGGATAATCCTAAGAGTTTCAGAAGAAGTTGGCGAACCTTGAATTAGTACGAGGCCTGGTCGCACTTCAGATACGATCACATCCCTCTTTGGTTCGCTATCCGGTGTGGGATCTTCTTGTCCGTTCGGTTGCTTCTCCATATCGCCAGCACAGTAATTCCATAGATAGGAGATGATCAATATAATGGCAATGAAGAGTCCGCCAAGGGCTAACATGTGCGTAAGTTCCAATCCAACCCTGAGAAGAACAAAAAATATGAACTTATAGTTTGTATACCTTAAATTGGGGAAACAATTGTTCACATGGAAATATACCTTTATGATTTTAAGGCTTTAATTTTTTTTCAGGAAATAATTATTACATCGTCGGATGCTGTTCTCAGGTATCCCTGTTATACTATATATATAATCGATAGGAAAAATGAATTTTAACCTAGCCATAGACCAGCTTCTATACATCATCATCATCATAAAGAAATATTACATTAAATTAATTGTAATCTATATAATAATAAAAATACTAATAGTACAGTAATAAATGTAAAAAAAACCCCACCGTAGTTATCATAAAAAGTCGAAATTGATAGAACAATCACACCACCACCATAGCACACGTGCGTCTAATTAAATTGTCTAATTATCCAAATAATTTTCCTCACTCTCATAGATCCAATTCATTCAAGCCTATAGGAATGACCATAAATCAATTATCCGTGCTTCAAATCAGACGGGTCTGATGACAACATCTTAAACCCAGCTCATTTAAGGTGACATGGCAGGAGACACGTGCTATACATTCACAAATCCTAACACACGTACTATACATTGACAAATCCTAAACTTAAATCCCCATACTTACTCTTCTTCAATGAGTCCTCTGTCACCGCCTTCTACTGGAATGAATACTGGGCTCTCCTGTTCCGATTCATATTCAGGGTCGAAGCTGAAAAGATCATCAGCCCCACCACCTGAAAAAGTCCTCGTGTCCTTCATTTTATTACCAAACTAGCCTGGTGTCTGAAGAAGAAAGAAACAAATATTGATTCCCTTCACATTAGATATATTCCACGGTGATAAATAATGCATTTCAATTAGCTCATACAATTGTGAAATAGACATGATATATCCCGAATCATCACATGTAGGCTTGGAAGGAGCCACACATTCAAGAACTCGGAGCCGAGACAATTCGTACGAATTCGTGTCATGGCCCTATATTGTTTACTTGATTTGAGGTTTAATACGGAGTGATGAATCCCAAACCAATGGTAATTTTTTTTTATTTTGAATTTTTATACAGCAAACATCAAACATCCTTGCAAATGATAATTGGAATATTGGTAGACTGGCTCAAAGTACACCGGCTATAATAAACAAAGAGACTCATTAGCATGAGAAGATTGTGGGCTCACGGGCAGCAATTCAACGAAAAATAACCATGGTCTTCCACACACTGCATGCTGTGTCTAACTTCATTAGTATCTACAAGACATGGGGATTGTTATATCATAAAGCAGTTGTTTAGTAGACTTTGCGGGTCCTTAGGGGGGACGCGCCATCGTATTTGTAATTTGGTGACAGGTAAAGAATTATCTATATCCAACATTTTGCTGACGTTAAAGTGGTCTATACATACATTTCCTATACGTGAATGTCATGGAACTGTGACAGTTTCAACCATGATTTCAAATGTCGAACACACAATTAGTGTATAAGAATATCCTCTTTAATTTCAGAAGTAAGGAAATAAGCACAAAGCTGGATAAGTTGTTAATATCATAGTCCATTTCAGTTAAAAACAGTTTATTACCATCTATATTAAATCACAATATATGCCAGGACCCGTTTGTATCTAGGTGAATTTTCTATTAATAATTCGTTGTTTTCTTACCCCAACCCTCTAATAATTACATGCGATCCGAACTGTATAAGGTAACGTGTCTTTATAATTTAGGTAAATTGCTACTACATCTTTAGCATCACTAATGGCTGAATACGGTCGATTTCAGAAATTTGATGCGATTTTGATGTTTAAAAAACTATTTAGGTATTTTAATCACCGAGGATACATTATATCTGTATGCAGGAGAAATAATCTTTATATTATGACTATAGATGAAGAGTTTAGACTTCATCAAGACAGAAAACGGTCGTTATGATAGTGCACGTTAGCGCCTATGGACGTATCAATATGTCTTTGTATGTGACAGGGGTCGCTCTTTTTATTTTTATTTTACCTGTGTGTTTTCTGTGAATTATTAACTGTGTTCTGTATAGCGAGATTGCTTCGCCTTTTATTTATCATAATACAAGTCAACGGAGACAAAGTTGTTAACTTAAATAACCTAGTTGGTTCGTATTTGATAAACTTTAATTGATCTAATCTGTGATATTATTCCTTTCATTTAATTACATCATATTTTTCTACCCAGTCGATGCTATTTTGTAACCTTTTATCTAGATGTACCTCTGAGAAAAGTGCCCTTCCAGGCATAATGCTGTGAAAGAATAAAATATCTATACAAACGAACAAATATCAATGTATTCGTAAGGCATTGTGTATTTATAGGCAACACCTGTTGCCCACGGATACATAACGCATGCTGCTAATCTGGGATGATGCCTACAAATACATTTTAAAAACATCCCTAAAAATGATAAAATATTAGGCCTATTAAAATGTACCTAAGATTATAATCTATTATTTCCAAGTGATCAGATTTCCCTAGGCTCTTGTATATCATCATAGGAACAAATGGAAGTATTATTCCTTGAAAATGAGTGGGCTTCACAAGTAACTGCTTCCTTTTTACATGAAGCTCATACACGAAAAATAAAGCAAGAATAACAACAAACATAATGTCTTTATGCTGTAAACATATCTTTACAAGAGAAACTACTCAAAATAATGTACATTTTTATATCTGGATTATTATTAAATTGGCTTATAACGAAAAAAACGCCATGTATTTGTATGACATCATCTGACCATGGTCAAATGATTTGGAGGCATGTATCTGTAAAAAATATAATGAACCCAGGTTGTGGCAAATTTACAGTCATATACTATGGCGTCACCCCAGACAGTGGCTATACTCAATGGCAGCCATACTGTGTGTTTACACAGAGAGCGGAAGGCACCAGATCTACGGGCTTTCCCGTTTTGAATGTTTGATAATGGCGATTATGCTAATTATTCTATCATGACACACCAAAAAATGACCATGTAACCTATCAGCATACTTTATATTTCATTCTCTAAAACTTTCGGAGGTGAAAACGGCCGGTAAACAGCATTTTCGAGGCTTGGAGCACACATGTCCAGCTAGCTAATGTTTGCAGGGGTTGACACACAGTATGGCGAGCCGCGGCAAGCGCCGTGACGTCAGTGAATACTATGTATAGCCTCATGTATGTCCTTCCTGCGTGATAAGTATGAACATAATCGAAGTATTCTAAAATGTTTACCTTAAATCTCAAAATCGCACTAAAATTCTGGACTCGACCATTTTTATACATGTATGTACACATTATACTTGTATATGCGGGGTACTTTTCATTGTTGCTGCGATATGGGAGACATTCAAGTTGCGATTATCATACATTCAGTGTAGATTATTCTGTTTACAAATATAAATAACTACGAGGGCCCTTGACGGTATGAATTTCCCTACATCCACTTGTTCACAGGGCTTGGTTTGACACGTAATAATGTAATATTCATTTACCAAGACTAAGGGCCTATAGCTGAACACGTATGTATTCATTCATAGAGACATGTAAATCTACCATATATCGGATAAATACTAAATGTTCACATACCGGCTGTATATCTCATGAGCAAAATAACTCACGAAAAAGTCTAGCTGCAGGACACTTGGAAAGTAGCATTAGATTGTATTTCGTTTGCACGGTGTAGCATCATCAGTGGTTATAATATGTTTGCCCTGCCTGTATAATTTTCATGCCCACATTCTTGACATTTTGAATTATAATAAACCCACACTTATAAATAGGAAAGGGCGATCCCAATATGTAAATCGTCACGTACCTTGCCAAAAGAGCCCCTCATACTGGTATATATCCTAAGTCCGAATTGTTTAAAGTCCCGGCTTACGGTTAGGTGCATACTCTCTTAACAAGATGTGATGCATAACAAAACATATCACAATGAGTGGAGGGTATGACCCTATACTCGTGTCATCTATTGATTCTCAATCCGCAGCTGTTGTCTGTTTCATAAAATACAATCGATTCGTTAGAAACACTTTGAGCCAGTCAAAGCCACGTTCCTATGGACACAAGCCATTCATGATATTTTCGGTGAACACCTCATTAAGCGGATATTTGGAAAGAAAACTAGGGAAATCGTGGCAAGATAGTGTAGAAATATGTATAGAGAAGAGAGTTATGCTATGGTCTTTCAGAAAAAATAGTTATGTGAGATGCCTTTATACTAAGCTAATTCCAAACAGCTTTAAACATTCTTTCCATCTTTTAAATGCTAGATATTTTGTTATTTATATTTGTTATTAATTTTTAAATATTTGCTACATCAGGTTAAACCTGAACCTAATAATTACATGCATGCGACTACAGTACATGCGATATTCCATTGTCAATTCTACGTTCATGTAAAGCAATGAGTTTATGAAATCAATGGATTCTATACAATCTCAATTCACATGATTTATTATGCCTTTTCCAATGCAATATCGCACTATAGTAAAACTGCGTTCATAACGTGAGTCATATTATCGAATAAAAGCAACACATATTTAACATTTTGGTTGGCTATTTTAAGCTGTGATTTTATTGACGCTATTGAAAACATGCATTAATGGAGAGAGCTTAATCTGAATTCCTTGTGGCACATTGAGGCGTATTGTGTGTGGGCGGACAGAGACAGGTGCACATGGGCACCAACTTCCTTCGATACGTGATAGCCGGTCCCTTTCCGCCATTTTTGCAGATAGCGTCCCCTGGAGGGCATTGGAAAAATACCATATTGAAAGCTCCCTTGGATTGATCGTCAATATTTCCAATGGCATCTGAAACTAAGAGAACGAAAAACAACATTAGTGTTGTAATGTTAGATTTGATAGAGCATTCAGAGGCTTCATATAAACATTGAAACGAGTAGCATTGCCTGGTCTGTTTTTATTCATGTTATGTTATGTTATTCATGTTATGTATTCAGAAATACCTACTCATATATATCTATGTATGTGGATGATGCAGAATTGAGCGACGGAGGAAAAGATTGACATCAATTTAATTTTAATGTATACATCACAGAGAGCTAATTAATAGCAATACTATTTGACATCAACCCACACGTTTATTAGATATAATGCCTATGGAATGGGTACATATACGACTAATGAGTAAACGGTTATAAATATTATTGGATGTCTTTCCGTATTTTGATGTACAATGTTTATGCTGAATAACGATTATTTATACTTCACCCTGCTTATTCCAGAACAAATTATCTCGATGTAAGCTATCAGAAAGAAATTATCTTATAATTATAAAGCTTTTGCAAGTAAAATTGATCTCACTGTAAAGTGTTAGGAAGAAATAACCCCGAGGACGTGTTGAAAGGATGATTATTCTTTGTCAGATTTTTAACTTGATAAAGTTATTATAGCGTTACGTTGTAGAAATGACGAAATATACTGATTTACTTCTAAAAGCTGTTAATTTCTTCTTAAGCTGTTACATTATTCGAGGTTGCAGACTCACAAATACAAGCATGATATATAGTAAGCTAACAGATATAGAGCTGTACCAATGTCTGGTTAATTTGAAGACTATATAGCCTAAAATACTGTTGTAATGTGGATCTTGTAGGTGAGAGTGGTGGTGAGTGTGTTTCCCATGGCCACTCCTGGGTTTTATACCCATCTCTACTTCTATCAATCTGAATTCATACCTAATTTACTAGAAATTCTGTGACATCATAATTCTTCCTGATATAAGAGAAACACATTTACTAAGAACCTATATGACAAACAGAACACGTACAACTGTGTATGTCTAGGAAGATGAGCCACTCTTGGGGTCACTTACCCGCTACTGAGTAAACATAACATTTCCGTATAAATATTGGTACATCAATTAGGGTTACTGATTGTAGAAAACTATTATAATAAAAGTCTATCTGACATATTAATATTCACCAACTGTTAACTCAACTCGAACATGCAGTAGGATATACCAAAATTGAGGTGTATCCACTGTATCAGATCAGAGGTAAAGTTCCTAGCCAAATAGAATGGAAATTGCGGATTTATTGCTAGTTCAAACCTTGTATTATTAAATATTTTGATCAAATTTGAACGATTTGTCTTCACTATGTCTAGACCAATTGAGAATATTGATGGATCATCAATATCAGAAACACAAACTCTGTCTATCCACCGATTATGAACATTTTTATGTTTTATATGAAAGTCACTTTTGAGCAGCTTCTCTAAATACTTTATTTTCCCATTCTATAATGTATATCAGCTTTGACTTTTTGACCTGAATTTGCTGCCCCCGAGACTACATTTCTTGGTTTCATTAGACCTTCAGCTTTCTCTACAGGTTGTCTACATTGTCTGTCTAGCTCATCGCCATTTCCTGTCCTCTTCCCATTTCAAGCAATTTCATGCCACGTTTGACAAAACAGTCCGCAGCTTTGAAAGAGCAGACCAATTTGAATCCACATGAGACCAGAATGAACGGCTGCTTCAAGGTTTAATATTTTAATGCAAAGTATTTCTTTCTTTCTCAAGATACTATCTTAACTGAAATGGTTTTCGATTAAATTCAATAAATAACTCCCTTCAGATCATCGTGAATTCATTAAAACAGATTCTGGACTGGAAGAGAATTTAAACGATACTCACCAAGATAAAGATAATTATATTTCCAACATTTTTATTGCGCTTTTTACCAGACCAACATAAAAAAAATATGTGACCATGAATGTGTTAATTATTATATCCAGAATCATCCATATGTATTCAAACCGTGTATTGTTTTCTGTCCAAGCTGAGAACAACAATTGCATTTGGAATCTGAATAGAATTAAATAAAACGATATCGCGCATTTTGTTTAAATGAAGCCAACAAACCATGCAGGGAGGAGGGTCATTCGATCATCCTAATTAACCCGCAGAACCATGCAGCACAACAACATTTTCCTTTATCCGAAGTAGAATGTTTGACCCAGAACGAGTTTCCTTAATTACCTTCCTTAAAAGGTTTATCGTGTTTTCATGGTAAGGAGGCTCAGGTTATAATTATATCATCCGTACACCATATTTTTCTCATCATTATATATTTTGATGGTAAGATAAGCTTAGCCCAGGAGTAGTCATCGTTAGCTACTGATCCTGAGCAAGGATATATTCAACGTCGTTTGGGTATTTTTTTATATTTTTTTTTGTACAAAAGTCTGGCCTGAAAGAATTGATTGCAATTTATATAAAAAAAAAAGCACATTAACCAATCATATTTCTGCCAGATAGGTTTCTTTAAAAAAGGAACACTATTCAGATAATAGTTCCTACATAGGTTGAATAGAGAAAATACGATGTTGATATCAAATTGTCGCAAGATGGTAAAAGAATGGCGTCTATTTGTGCAATATTTAGGGGGAACTGGTAAAAATCTAATTCTATCATTTATATTTGCAAAAGTATGATTAACTCAGTTTTGTAACTGTATAAAATAAATGGGTGAAAAGTCGAAAATGGTTGCTTTTTAGATTTTGCGAATTTGTGTAGGTCATATAAATTGATTCCGAACAAATAGGATTGATAACAGTGAAAAGGTAGCAAAAAGAATAAGAGATTTTCCCTTTGTGCTATATTGACATGCCCAAATTTGAGATGCCGTCTTTCTTTTTAGGAACTTTGTTGGAGTTATTTGTTATAAAATGTGAGCAGCATGAGCTTTTGAGAGACCATATCTTCACCAGCTTTAGGAGTATAAAAAAGATGTTTCATTAATGCTCCGTACAAACAATAAGAGGATACATTGAAAAAGGACCCCTCCCCTTCTCAGGCCCTGATTACTTGTCCAAGCACCCGTCTAGTGTTATACCTAGGTATTTTTGTGTATTGTGTCTTATATAAGCTAGAGGCAATTTGAACTATTCCATAATGTCCGGAAATATCTGAGGAGAGGAAACTAAGAATATATTATAATTATGTACTTCGGTATGGCTTCCGTTCATTTTGGATATGAGCTATGATATCAGAGGCCGGGAATAACATTTGGGTAGGGGGACTATATGAGTTATCATTGTTCTTACGTGAATTCTCAGCTGGTATAGGCATAACCTATAACACATTGATGGGTAGGAATATATTCCTACCCACCGAAGGAAGTGGGAAAAGTGTATAAAAATCCCCCCCCCCCATTCTTCCCTTAGCTTATACAATAGGCTCCAGGGGACCGTACACATGATATGTATGGACATGGGGCAGTTTCCTATAATTGCCTTATGTTTCTCTCCGTAGTTACCACCATTATGATCAGACCCATTTGTATGATATTTAGCTCGAGGTTTTAGATGGTAAGGGACCAATTGACTAAATTAAATAATGTATACTAAATTACCAGGGACCACCGTCATAATGCTACTCTGGTTATAAATCTGGACTGATATTAATTCTGTGCAACAGACGAGTAACTGATTTGCCTTGCTACCATATATAGAGAGACAGCCTGCATGAATAACTAGTATTCTTTAGCAATACCTGCACTATACTTGGAGGGACTGTTCCCTCTTAACCTTTATCACGGCGGATAATAATTAAGCGAGCTCTATACAAGACTTTCGCCTTCGGTACGGTCGACTATAACCGTAGGCCTATATAAACTGAAATAAATCGTTCTGAAAGGATTCTTCCTCAGACAGCATTTAATTGAAAAAGACACCACTTTGGCCCACCCACCCGAAAAGCAATATACCCAACGGTTGCTTTGCGGCGAATGTTAACTGGAATGCCTAAAGGGGTGTAATGCAAATTTGGAGGTGAAAGACATGGGGACGGTGTTGACTTTGTCTCCAGGGACCAGACAATGCCGCCGAATCCCAGTACCTTCCCAGCTGATGGAAATGGGACAGGCCTGCTGTAAAATGATCATAGATGCAAGAAAACAAAAAGACTAATGTAAAAGTACTGCTGTTCTTCACACCGTAATTATCTAACAATGACTACTATACCCCCTTATAGGGCGATAAAATGAGTAAAATAAAATCAATTTAAGTGAAAACATGATTTGCAACTCCACCTTTCTCAGGTAACACATGCCACTGACAAACTAAGTGTATTTTCTTTGCTATGATTGATGTAAATTGTTTAGCCTTTCACACGACTCCGCTCACCGCGTGTTACACTTTCATCTACTACAAAAATGCCTTGCTTTTGTATCACTGAACAAATATGTTATGCAGCATATATGATATTAATAATTATTGAAAAATAAGTGGATATATAATGATATATGCAATATATTCACCCTGTAATATAATTATAAATTTATATCCCTCTATTATAATCAATGACTACTTACGGGCCTTCGTTTTCCCATCGAGAAGCCTTTTCACTGGATCTGCCCTCCCTCTAAGCCAGATATCTTTGGCTTCGTAGGCGTACGCTATTGTTATCAAGATAAAAATATTTCCGCGCATTCCCATGTCTATGTGTATGTTTCACTATACAATAAGGTGCGGATGGTGTTTTCCCACCCTTCAGATGGCCAGTAAACTAGTCAGTGATGTCGATGTGAAGCCATGGACCGATGGAATAAGCAATATACGCTCACGAGGTGCCTCGAGAGTGTGATTCAATGAATGAGTTGCACACCCACTCGCTAAGTGTGCGCTGCCACATTCACATTGTTAAAAGCACGAGTTGCTTGGCAAATGGCTTAAAGCAGTCGAGCAGATACTAGATCGCCAACAGGATCTGAAATACGAACTTCACATTAGGATTTGATAGAAAGTAAACTCGAGGTGCCCAATCAAAGAGACCCTGGAAGTTTTCTCGCATGCGGCTCCATAGAACTAACGGGTTGGTAGAACAGACGCCCTTCAGTTAATGCCACACACCAACAATTATTGTTAGTTTGTGGGTATGAGGGACGGGCGTCTTTTTGAAGTATACACCTGAATACTAATTGAAAGGCCAGGCTATATTATCCCCCATATCATAGAGTCGTATAGGTACTTGCTTCGTTCGGACATCCCACCTGTTGCAATATTCTATTCCAATATTGTATGTCTACAACGCCCTATGTACATCCCACTTCGACACTACTAAGTAGTTAATCCAACGAAAAAGAAATCCATTAACTTTTGCTAGTATTATTAGTGAAATCTTTCAGTTGAAAACCAATTGCTTGCTTCCATTTTAATCATAGGAGCGTTGTTGGAAAGCTACTGGAAATTACTGAACACAATAGGATAAACACATCATATCGTCTTCATCATTTAACAGGAATTATATGAGATTGATTGACCTAATCCTATTCTATTGGTTTATAAATTACCCTTTTGAGAAGGCATAATTCAGAAGCTGCAATATACCTTTTAAACACGACAAATACATGTATATGTATCTTCATCTGGAAGTTGTAATTCAATGTCTGTCCCCCGGGACCCTGGTTAAGATGCATTGCAGCTGTGGAAGATCCTGAATTGAAATGACTATCCTTGAGATAAACACTGTAAAGCTATCATATGTCATGGAGAAACAATTTAAATGAAGAAAAACTGATTAAAAGTAACAAATTCGGTATCGGTTTTTGCTCTGCATACCACTGCATGACTGGCCTGTAAATGCCCATTCAAGACAGGAGGGGTAGTGGAGAACCCCTAGTCACATGCATGCGTGTGCGCAGGGTCTATGTATGTGTAGGATAGAGTACGAGACACTGTTCACTTAGAGAATATAATTGTCCAAGGCCGTAAGTGAACAGAGTTGAGTACTCTAGCATGCTTATTCTCCAACTCCAACTGTTTGTTGTTATTGAAACTTCAATTGTTAGTTATTATTGAGTAGACCCAATATCCCTCCCAGCCAACTACCCTCTCACCTGACAACAACTGCCTGATCAGTTAGCTGGATTGCTTCGAGGTATATGGTCCTATATATTAGAAAGTTTCTCACTCTCACTGATACCTTATGGCCGCATGTTTATAGGTATATTTATACATGTGTACATGACTCTGGTCTGACAATTGGCACTTAAAATTCAACTGAGATCATTAGCATATAGTGTGCCCTCATTTCCAATATATGACGTATGCTAACCAGAGAGAAATTCCTGTTAAATATCTGGCTGAGAGACGATCCAATGGACGTCCATTCGGTGCGCACCGATTGACTAATGCACCACTTCTTTTGTTATTTACATGCTTTTAATGAATTCGGAATTCTTAGTTATTCAGGGACATGTTTGGGTTTATCATATACTTGGTGTATGTGGCAAAAGGAAAAATTGCGCAGATTTGCGCATGCATAGCTGGTAATGCATTTTTAATATACAATTAAATTAGTAATATTTCATAATCATTTCATATTTAGGTCGCCAAATAAAGGACCTACAAAACTTAGTACCATGGTTTGTTTAAGTTGAGTCGCCTTCAAATTAATCAATTCATAATATTTCATAAACTTAAAGGATGAACGGCAGTATGTAATATAATCTAAGCTAATTATCTTTAACGCTGATTAATAATTAATCTTCAAGAATTTCTGACAGTTTACAAATGAAGTATCTTCAAATTTTCTAATCTTATAAAATCATGTCCAATAAAATCAGTTTTAAAAAACTGAAGAGAAAAAGTGAACAATAATGCATTATATTTTCTATCCTTGATGTCACATAAAAGGAATTCGTCGGTTTACCTAAAACAATAAATTCCACCACTACTAACAGACCCTCAACGAAGAAAACATTGAAATATCTTATTGGGCCCATACAAACATCGGGATAATAGCTATCCCATTACATTGTCTTATCCTTGGAATGACGAGACCGATGCCTGCAGCATGGTGTGTCAAGCCGCTGACGTGCGGCACACGGTCGGCACCTGGCGGGTACACGGCTATGTAGGCCTACCTTCGTAACCATTGGCAACACCCAAACACAAACTCAGCCGTGGATAGCGCTAGGCTTCCGGCATGGATTGTTGACTAGGGCTAACATTGATTCCAGTGGGAAATGGGGGTTGAATAGAATTCTTACTGACATCTCTATGAAGTTTCTTGTCCTACACCGACTTATGTAGAGAATGGAAGGACACGACTAGATGGAGGCAATTGCATAATATCAAATGACTGGAAATCTATACCGGATTTACATGTGTTACATAGGGATTTGGAAGTGAGACAAATCAGAATCATGTCGAAACAACATCCGTTGCCCGAAGCTTTGTTACCCTTTATTAAGGGGAACATAGATGTGACAACCATCCCTGATATGCCTTCCAAGGAAATAAGGGTATACCTGTCCAGCACACAAACAGGTATTGTGATTACAAGGTTTTAAGTTAATTATTGCAAGCATTCTAACACTCATGCCATTATCGTATCATACCATTTAATGTGGATAATTGTGCTAAGAGTAGAAAATCAAAGAGAATCCATGCGTAATCCAGTATAGTACTGAATAAAATAAAACAATTCTTCAGAAACTATTGCCACACTATAACATGTATTCCACGAGGACAGGATATGGTTATAAACACGTTACAATTACATGGGTAGTCTTGTGTATAATTAAATCTTAATGTAGGCCCTACATTTAAATATTTTGCATCTCCTCTTTCTATGGATTCTGGTTTTAAAGATTTAATTTGATGTTTTTATTTCCTCTAGAATTATGCTCTGTGAATGTATTATATGCAATTGCACTCATATCCCTCATAATACTTAGATCAAGTATTAAGTGTTTACTTCAGTATGTTAAGTGTATTTGCTCAGATATAAACACATTGCTTTCCCTTTGATCGCAATATGTTTCATTCAATATATATGATTCTCAGTTCAATATACATTTACAATACAGGGATATTTTAACCAAGATATACACGAAAGTAGTTTACGCCGAATATTTCGGTTGGCAATACCAGGGAGGTTAGTATATATATACCTCTCTGTACTGGGATTTAACAGGATGTAAATCGACTGAAGATCAGTAATAACTATGTTGATAGACTCTAGTGCTAGCTATAGATTGTACTTACATATTACATGGTAGAACTTATCACCGCGTATATTAGAATATAAACATAATACTGAGTCTCGCGCCTGCAAAGCTTAGTAAGTCAGTCAACTGCACTAAACCGATTCTTTATTGTCAATAATATATACAGCTATAAGCCGTACATGGAGAAAATAAAGTTCACCTCAGCCAACTCCATAAAGCACTTGAAATTCATTGCAATCGGAATTGCCAGCCAAAACAGATAATCAAAGTATAATATATAGTTCTAGTGTACTACAATATATTGCTCGGTTAAAGTTTTTAAGCATTATTACACTTTAATTCGTAATGGTATAACGCAGTTTTACAAGTGTTATGATATTAGCACCACATATTTTGTTTTTCAATGACTAAAGACCTTTGACTTATTTGCAGACATGAACGTGGAAAGACATGCATTAACTGAACGGGTATATCCTAAGCTCCGTGATTACTGCACCAAGAAATATGGATTAGAATTTCATGTGAGATAATCATTGCCTTTTATCAAATGGTTTAATTGTGTGACTATGAATTTGTTCTGAAGTATTTAATGTAGAAATAAATAAATTGAATACAAAAATAAATCCAGCAGAATAGGAGTATCAATATTTATAGCAATTTTACCTCTTATACACAGTGCATCAAAGGTTAGTATTAAGTGGATATTATTGAAATCTTTTTCTATTCTATACCTACATGTAATGGGCGTCGATGGTCAACTCGTACAAGCAAATTTTTAAATCATTTACAAAAGGGCAGTTAGTTTTTTCTTAGTTTTGTCAATATATGAGCGAAAATCCAATTTATTTATTTCAAAAGATGGTAGACCTTCGATGGGGTCTGCAGGATGAACTGAATGACGATGATCCTAACAGGCAGCTTTACTGTATCGAGCTGGACGAATGCTTAAGGACGTCAGCAGGCCCTAACTTTGTGGTATGCATAACTTTAATCTATCTATTATAGGACTAAAATCCACATACCTTACGTCTGTAGTCGGGTTTAATCCTTGGTTAAGTAATTGATCAGACATCACTTCTGGCCTACATGTACCTGGCTAGACCGGCGTCTGCAGAACCAGCCAGTCAGGATTGATTCCATACTTTGGTTGTCGATGTCGATTAGGTAAACGTCGATTGTTTCCTTAAGGTCCCACTAAATAATTACTTTCACATTTGCCTACCGTGCACATAGGCTTGTGCATGTCTTTCGCATTTTTTTTTGTTTAAACGAAATCGCGAAAAAATAGAAACTATCATGTTATGGTCACTACCATGTTAGGGTCACTTCCGCCTCGACTGAGGAATCAAAGACTTGTCAGTGGATGGGACAGCACTATAGACCTGGGCTAGGGCTCTACAAACAACCCTGTCTTGGGGGAATTTTCCTGAAAATGTACAATTCGCCTTCACCAATCCTCTCAAATAACCCAAATTTAAGACAGAAAGGAGGTTCAAAATTCCCTTCAACATATTATAACCAAGCTTGTATACATCAACGCAATACCAAATATATTCAGATATACCTAGTATATCTATCCTTTTTCAGCCTAATTTAACAGAATTTTACTGAATGTGTAAAGCTGCCGGTTGTACATTTTCTGGCGATCAGGCAGCTTTGCTCTTCGGGACGAGGGTCAGTCTAACGCACAAATACGATCACTAATAAAATTGGAAATCCATTCGTCTTATGTTGCAGTAATATAAATGTTATCAAATCGGAAAAACACAAACGAAATTCGTGAATTCAAATGGTTTTAGAAATTATTTTTTGGATACTCGAACAATTAAGACAGTGTTCCAAAGTGAATCGTGCGCGTGTAAATATCTATTGATCGAAGTATATTTAAAGTATTTACTTTGGTAGAAAATGGGAAATTTCATTTTTGTTTTTGCAAATCCAATTTTATTGCCTGATGGTTATGGCGGTAATGGGGAATTTAGTTGGATTGAAGATTTCTATTTTTCGCTACACATATATGTTTTGTTATACAGAGTACACAGTCGCAATGAGTTTCCCTAGATCTAGATAACGTCTTGTCTTTCTTACACAGGCCCTGGTTGGCAATCGTTATGGAGAACGCCCGCTACCGGCGAGCATCCCAGCTGCTGAGTTCCTCCTGCTCCGTGGCGCCCTCACCCGGCACAAATCACGTGACACTCGCCACGCCCCCCTGCTTGATTTCTGGTACGTCCTGGACGAGAATAGCGTTCCACCGTCATACAATCTCCAGTCTAGGGATATCCTCGAGAAACAGCACGATGCATTGAAACTTGTAAGTAAAATAGGCATTGTTATATATGACCACTCCATTATATGATTTCTATAGTTACCGTATATAAACAAAAAAATAATATAATTTGCCGGGGGGAATACGTTTTATAAGATAAGATATCACATCACATTACTACTTGAATGGCATTGTATAGAGTGCGTGCAATGTATGGAAAATGGGCCCAATTAAAATTAATAGTCCCAAGAGAGTTCTGCGGAAATTGAAGTAGATTATGTCCCAGAAAGCTTTAGCAGCAGAGTCCATTGTTGAGTAGTCAGAGAGGCCCATCCATTTATCCTATTACATACCTACGCTGGTACATTATCAAGGTATTTTTAAACTCATTTATTACTCGAATATCTGACGAAGTAGGACTGATTAACATTTTCTCTCCATTAATAATTGTTGGCGCATGACATTTCAGCCTAAAATACTGTTGAAGGTAAGAGGTGCATGACCATGAATTCGTTTAACAAACCTAAGCATCTTTCATTACTAGTAACCATTACTCTCTTTAAAGAAATGTTCTTCATTGCTAAGAGCAATGCGCGATAATTAAATTTAAAAACTCATAAGAGGCGCTGAGGACCTATCTGCAAAATGACCAAATAATCAACTTTGTTTGATGATTCGTCTCTTCTCTCTTCCTTTTAAAATTATCTCTCACCATAAACATTACGTGAGACTATAATTCTAAGTCCCATTTGTGTAAAATAATAAGAATATAATCTCCTTACTAAAGGACGTAATTTAATACAATTCAATAATACTGTATATTTGGCTGTTTGTATATGCCATACCAATAACAAAAACAACCAAATTGCGCTGCTACAAAATGATTCACACGGAACAAATGACCCCGAGAACTGCACATAATTATCCTGCCTTAGCTACGTATCAATAAGAAGAAAATAACTTTTTCGTAAATAGCAACCTATAGACGTAGTATTCAAAAAGCTAGGGTAATGTAGAAATAGATTTCGATTTAATTTATTGGACTATTTTTTATTGAAATCCTTGTCGATTTTATTTTATAGCTCAGACAAATGTTATCCAACAAATATTCGGAGAGTTGTAAAACTTTCTTTACTTTATTGTTTCACTACTATTAACATTTCATTTAATACCTGCAGCGATCATCCGATGGGCAGAGACAAGTGCTCACATGGGGGGAAACTAAGAACTCACTCCGTCAGCTGTTGAAACGCTCTGCACGAGCATGTGTAGAAGAGGGAACCTTAACCAAGGACGCAGCAACATTCTACAATACTTCAGGTGTTAAATGTTACACTCAAATAACCTTTGTCTCTATGATGGTGTACCTAATTTGATTATTTTAAATATGGCCTATGGGTACAGATTTTGATACTTATTTCTCAGTCAAACTGATGTAAATATGCTATAAACCCGACCGTATTATCACAAATGTGATCCGCTATTTCTTTCAGACATTGAACATGAATGCACCGATGGTATTCTTCACAATGTGGACCCTCAGAATTCAAGCATTCTTTTGATGCGCAATATTGTAGACCTGAAGAATTACGTTACTTATCCCCAAGCAGCTAAATTCATAGATGTTACATTTGATACGAAAGATCAGAAAAACAAAGTAGATGAAGAGTGTGAGATGGCTTTAGAAAACATGAAAAACGACAAGTTGCTAAGATGGCTTCCGTCAAATGAGAACACTGCCACGCTGGAAATATTGTGGAAATTCGACGATGGCGTCGACCGGCAGAAACACTTTGCATACGTAGACGAATTCTGCCAGGCATTTGAGGAGAAAATACTCACGCTAATTGACAGACTTGGCCACTCAAATTCGCAAATGAACTTTGATTTTCCACCTTTGGTAACGGAGATCATATCACACTGGAAAGAAGTACAGAGAAAGAGTGATGGGTTCGTGGGTCGGGCGGAAATATTGCATGTACTTCGGCAATATGTGACCAGCAATGATAGCAAACCACTTGTAATCACTGGCCCTCCTGGAGCGGGTAAATCAGCATTGCTCGCCAAGGTAGCTACTGAGGTAAGCATTTCTTAGTGACCGTTTTTTTAATTCTTAACCTCCATCTGTTGATACAAATTGTTATGTTTTCATCACTATATTTGATGTGTCATCTGAAAATGAGTCACAAGGCGCAAACAATGATTGAAATAATTTGAAATCGTGAGTATTTTGGCCCACACATGCACGAATTGAGACCCGATTTCATAAAAATTTGAGATCGTGGCGATTTTCTATACGAAATGGAAATAACCATCTTCTCGATCTAATTTTTATCAAATTGTCAAATTTATCAAATTGTATTTTTCCTGACTCTTCAAACTGTTAATGGCAATAGTAATAAAGACAATATTGGCATATGAGTATGAGAAACCCTCAAATACTCTTCCGTCACAACCTCCTACCCCACCCCATCCTCCCTCATATCGCTCTCCCCCTTAACCTTCTTCTTCACACCCTTCTCCCTTATAGCCTCTTCCCATCCACCCTCATTCCTCACACCCTCATTCCTCACACACTTCTCCCTCTTACCTCCACCCCCACACCCTCCTGCCTCACACCCTTCTCTCACACCCTCCTCCCTCACATCCTTCTTCCTCTAACCCCCCTCCATCACACCCTCTTCCCTCACTAGTCCAGGCAATCTAGCTCAAAAAAGGGCTGAACCTAGAAAAAATTGCAACAAAAGGTTTCTCAACGGTTTTGGGTAGTATGACTGCCCCTTGTTAACATACTAAAAGTCTAGAAAAATCTAGGTAGGGGAACATGCCCCAAATTGCAAAAAAAACCCAACAAAATGGCCGCTTCTAAAACTATGAAATGCCATTACTCAGTGTAAAATTAACATATATATTCAAGTGTGAGTACATTTTCTTAATGTTTCCAGGCATGGGGAATGCAATGAAATAAGAATAAAGTCCATATAATCAATATTCAAAATGCTAGTGTACTGATATAGAGAAGAAATGGGAAAAAACAACTAGCAAAAGCATCCTGTGAAGGGAAAAAATCAAACTCATTTTGTATGAAAGCATTTATGACCAAGAATACTAAGAAATGGGTAGGCACAAATCTCCTTGTTCCATCTTTGGAATAGATATTTTTACTGTAAGCACCAGAAAGGTGTCACCCACATAAAAAGATAATGCTTGTGGTATAATAGGAATATTAAGATCAACTCTAAGATGCTCTTAGGAGACAATAAAGGTTTAAAGGTAAGTCGATGAGGTGATTTGATTAACAGGAAGGGGAAGCTCATATCAGCCAATGGGATTATATCTACCTATAACATTAATGCAATTTATTTAAAAAAAGGAAATTAAAAAAGCAATGCCATTAGTGTAGTTGGAAGCTGTAAGAAATGTGACAGGTGTACCTGACAAAGGGGCCAGACAAACGAAAATAGGTAAAGAATTTATTGATATCTTAAATCTGTAACTCAACACATATTATATCTATTCTCCCTTTTCTCTTTACTTCGTCTTCCCTCTCCTTTCTGTTTCTGTCTCTCTACCCCTTTGTCAATTGCAATCTCCCTGTCTGTCTCCCTCTTTCTCCCACTCACTTTCCCACTATTAACTGATTAGTTGATGGGCAATCACCAATAGATTCTATGGTATAGTAGTTCAGGTGGTCGCTTGTGAATCACAACATTGTCAGTTCAAACCCAAGCAAGGAAAAGTTTATCTTTGTGGAGTCAACACTGGTGCCACTCGGCAGCTGTCACTCAATACTGGGCATGCTGGCTTGTCTCACGTGGGCTGGCGGACTAAGGGATTACAAGATTTATCAGGGGTTGCCACCAACATGCAAGAGAATTCTGCCAGTTAAAGCCTAACATAGATCACTAAGAAGCTGGAACAACTAGAGCATGCAACACCAACAGTGGGGTACATATTTAACATTTTAGGGATCTGATTCTGTTGTAGTGGGATTGGTAGACTTGCTCAAGTCTTTGATTTGATTGTTTTTAAGAATGGAACTTCAGAAAATAAAAAAACTGTCATATTGGAATCATAATATATCTTTGCATATCTGAGGTTACACTAAGGAGTATATTGAACTACTTTACTATAATGAATGACCATCAAGACTTTCTTTCCTGCATAAAAAATATAGAAGTACTTATTAGATGTGCTAATGTTCTAATGTTTACCATCATTTATCATCAGCTTGATCTAATCTTTTTAAATATCCGTTTTGTGGCGAATTGTGACTCATTTCTCTGTGACACATCACATTATATGGATTTGAGGACTTTTCTGGGCTCAACATTGAGTTATATCGGACTGGTAAAAGTGTATCGGACCGCACCAGATTTGATGCTTGATATATTAGCTTTAAAACAATATAGAACGTTCAAGAAAGCTTAGGTCTTGATGTTTTCTTTCTAATTCCTAATGTTCATTGATCAGGGTTAGTAAAATGTTTTTATATCTTACTCCTGCCAGGACAGAATGGAATAATGCAAAATATATTGGTACAATATCACATACATGATTATGTATATATACAAAAGTTATAGAGATGTACATTTCGCCATGACATTGCTCCTTAAAATGAAGTTCACTTTTTTCCAGGCTGTAGACTGGTTTGGGGGCAATTGCATCACCGTCGTCCGCTATCTGGGAACGACGCACACATCTTTCGATATTCGTCAAGTTCTTCATAGCATCTGTATGCAGCTGGGCCATATCCTAGGCCACAAAAAGGAGCAACTTCCTAGCTCGATGGTGGAATTGCAGAACTACTTTTTCCAGATTTTACAAGAATGGCCCAAAGACAAAAGTCTTCTGCTCTTATTAGATTCGTTGCACATGCTTGTTCCCCAATACAATGCTCATGTGCTAAAATGGTTTCCACTAAGTCTGAAAGAGAACGTCAAGATAATTGTCACAACACTTCCGGCCAAGCATGGCCTTTTGGATAAACTCCGCATGGAAATAATAAAGGATGAAGAACACGTGCTCGATCTTCCGCCCCTTCAAGTAGAAGAGGGTCTCGAGATGCTGGACCTTCTTCTCGCCAGGCGATATCGCAAGCTGAGCGATAGCCAGCGGCAGTTTGTGACACAAATACTGCTCATGTGTGGTTGGCCACTCTACATCAAATTGCTGTGTGAAGATGTGTGTCGTTGGCACAGTCATGATGTCATCAGCACAGAAAGCTTACCTAGGACAGTCCTCACCTACCTCGACCACTTTTTTGAGCAGTTGGAAGCTGAACATGGCAAGGTACTGGTGAGGCACAGCCTAGCTTATATAACAGCGTCTATGACTGGGCTGTCCGATGCTGAGATGGAAGATGTCCTTTCTCTTGACGAGCAGGTCTTAGATGAAGCGTATGAAGGAACGGTAAGCCTCATTAGGCGCATACCCCCATACAAATGGCTCCGTCTGAAAAACCAACTAAGGCCCTTCCTCGTGAAAAGACAATGTGAAGGTTTTTCTGTTTATTTCTGGGCACACAGACAATTTGTTGAATCTGTAAAAGACAGGTATCTGCTTGAAGACAATACCAAAAAGGAAATTCACTCTGTTCTAGCAGATTACTTCTTAGGTAACGAATTTACATTTCTCTTACCCAAGCTTTATTAGCGCGTTTAACATTCCCACATTTATTTAGGCAATCGCACTCCTTTCACATTAATTGCCATTAGCCCACGTCATTGATTTCGTAGTTGTATGGCAAGGGATGTATACGTTAGGGTGTGTCAATATTATAAGCAAATCACAATCTCAGTACATTAGTTTCTGATATGTAGGGGTGATGTTCTGTTGTCTGCATGGTTATATATGTATTGGTAATTGTTTTTCATATATATATTTGTCATCAACCACATTTATGTGCATGTTGGGTATTGTATTTACAGGTGTTTGGTCCGATAAGCCAAAGCCTCACAAACGACCCAACACCCCCAATAACAACACAATTAACACCACAACAGGAATGAAATGTGCAGCTTTTAGGTTTGTGCCTGCTCAGCATCTCACATTTACGTCAGATGATGGAAATGTCACCTTTAACAGAAGAAAATACGACCAGGTTCGATAGACACTTCGATCAAGCTAACATCATTAATCAAGAATGTTCAATAATAAAGTAATTTAACATTGATAGAGTAAAATGGGGGTGTTCATGCCTTTTGGCAAAGAAAAGCTCCGAGATATTTTGTTGGGCAAACATTAAATGTATTGGTCATTCCTTCATATTGGTTCTTCCAGACTATCCATCAACCAACTATATGTTTTATATCTCTGTTTTACCCTCGTTGAAAAATATCAAACCAAATGTGGTTATTCATGTTTTTTGTTCAAAATTCCAGGTTCCACGACATCTGTTCATGTCGGGTCGGCTATCTGAACTGAATCAGTGTGTACTATTCAGCTATGAATGGCTTTATAATAAGACAAAGGCTCTCTCCTTAGAACATGTCCTCGCAGACTTTATCCTGAACCCAGGTGTTGAAGCAACGTTGGTGGAAAGAGCCCTAAGGTAGTTCCCATCGTCTAATTTTTTCACCAGAAATTCTGATCCATTTTAAGCTTTTGGATTTCATTGGATAATAAATATCCCCATGTTGAGCATAGAGGAATGCTAGATCTACGCGCCATACTGGATCTAACAGTATGTGTGGGATTTGACTTTAGATGTTATTAGTTACACTTTTCTTGAGTATTTTTGCTGTCATTAATAAGAGTTAAAATTAAAAACTCTTTGTTACAGAGATGCGCAAACATATATTGAGAAGGATATCAATGTTCTAGGAGTCGAGCTCTCGGGGAGATTGTTGGCTTATTACAAGAGTCATGCAAATATACGACAATTGATACAGCAGGCTGACAAATCTGGGTTAAGGCATTGTGCATTGATTCCTAACTTCCCTTATTATCAGGTAAATAGAAATCATAAACGATCGTAAATAAGTTTATATTTTTTATTTTTTAAGAGTCTATCCACCAAAATTTCGTCATATGACTTTTGTTCCATAGTGATGTTATTCTTGTGTATTCAAATGCAATATTAGCATATATGTATTCCTCTTATTAAGAGCTGTCGATGGTATACCACATTTATATGTGTATGTCCAAAAATAGTTCTTTTAAGGTAGTTAATGTGTGTTTTATTTGCATAAATTGCTTTAAAAATCTGACTTACTCATCTTCGAATGCATATAGAATATAGAATAAGACTTCATATCATTACCTTTGATACATTGAAACATGTGAAAATACATAAAAAATAATTTCATAAAAATAAATCTTGATAAGAAAACCCTCTATAGTTGTAGACTCAGAACTTGTTGTGGGGTAGGAAGATGTAAGCGACCGTGCTACAACTGTTTAAAACAATTGTAGAAAATAATATAACATGAATTGGGCATTTTCCCCTATGTTAAATAGACGAATTTTATATCATCTTGGCCATGGAAAAAAATCTTTTGATATTCATTGGATATCTTTAATATAGCATCATATTTATTGCCTAAAAAATGGGCATGGGCAGCTTTTAGTGTAAGCGACCGTGCCATATAGGAACAACCATAATTTTTCCCCATTTATTTCCTTAAAGAATTTTTTTAGAGAAAATATGCTCATCATTATAAGGAACATATTCAACTCATTTATATTTCTAAAAGAGCCCAACTTTTTCTCATATTCAATATTGATGTGTATATGTAAGCAACCGTGTGCTGTAAGCGACCGTGGGGACAAATTCAATTGGATTCGTATTCATAACATTTAGCCATTAGTAAAATCAAATATATATATGTTTTATCTTCGAATCATAAAGTATGGAATTTGGGCTTCTAGGAACAGTTTATTTCAACAGAATCGGCCCAGTGGTTCTCTATGTATGGTTGGTTTGAATAGATCACTATTATTTCTCTATTTCTCAGTTAATTATGCAATATAATTATTTTGAAAATTATTCAGTTGGTCCGATTCTGTTGGAATAAACTTTTCCTGGATTCCCCATATCAATATTTAATGATTTGAAAATTATTCGACATGGATAAAAATACTTCACAATCAGCCTCCAGCTCAGCATTGTTTCATGCAGTAGAATAGGAAATATAAATGCCCCAGTAATGGTTGAAATGTAAGCGACCGTGCTACACACTTTATTCATCCTTAACTTTAAAATATTTCGAATATTATCATTATTTGATTTGATTTGCATCAAACATTATTTGTCCTGTTAAATGAAGCAGACAGAATAATTATATGCAAAGCATATGATTAAAGATCTTATTTAGAAACAAACATGTCATTATGCTTAAAAAATTAAGCAAAATACCTTTACATGCAAATACCTCTAACTCTTAGAAAAACTTGTTTTTTCCTTTGAAAAAAATTGCATTGTTAACAGTAGTATGTATCTAATATTACTATATATATAAACTAGCATAAAAAGCATGTAAATATTGCTACAATGATGTTCAAGGAATTAATAATGTATGCACACGGTCGCTTACATGGTTACTGAAGTTCCCAGATTCAAAATATCATAGGATTACTGATTTTCAAGATTAGTTTCCCAATTTTCACATAAATGTCGCCCAAGACGTTGGTTATATGGCATAAAAAAATCAAGATGAAATAAGCACTTCTAAATTTTGCATGTTTTGAAGTCATATGACGAAAGATTGGTGGATAGACTAAATGCATTTTGATATCCCTGTAAACATTCATCCAGCAGATAGGTGAAATTGTTTAATACAATGTAGAAATATAGCATAGTGCGCAAACAAGTCGTTATCAAAATCAATACCTTTAAATCAAATAACTTTAATGAATGGCAAACAAGATGAATGGAACTTTATTCCGCGTATACTGCTTTTCAGGTACCAGGGAGTCCACTAAAGCATGTCCTAAAAACTCAAACCCCAGCGACTTCTCATACTCTGAGCGGGGAAGATTCCAGATATCTGTTGGTGAAGGCCTCTACTGACTCCATCGTTCAAGTCTTTGATTTGGGACTGGGAGAACATGTCAAGGACATAGAGACGTCTGGTGGCGACATGTATGTCACTCCAAGTGGTACACGACTTGTCATCATAGACAATGCTGGTGAGAAGGCGATTAAGGTAAGTGGCCCCATATTGCGGATCTGCGAAAATTGCGACCATGAACATTTTAGACCCGATGATGACCTTTCAGTATATTGAGTCCATGGCCCGGCAACAGCAGACTCTCCAAAAGTATGCATAGCAACTGCATTGGTTTCAACATTTAAGTGATGACCTTATAAACACCTATTTTTGCGCACAGTAATAACATTCTAGGAGGTTTGTGACCTTTCCCTTTTGTACTGTGAAAATTAATGTTGTATACTGTGAGCTGTTAGTGTTAGAACCTACGTTCTGCCCTCACAATGATCAATATACGCCAAATACATCTTTCATTTCAAATGTCAGGAAGCCAGGCTTTATTTTAAAAGAAGTCTGTGCTAAGGTTCTACTTTTCGAAGTTGTAGACGCTACTGTATATACAATAGTTATGCCTGTTCTCGTTATCGATTTAAACAACCCTGTTGACAGAGATAATGTTATGTCTGATATATTGTATATATTATAATGCAGATTCATTCGACAGAGAATGGACAGTTTATCGGTCAGCTTATTCCCCTGAACCACGTCAAAATGAAACCAAAGGAGAAGTACAGGATGGGGGCTATATCAGTCACAGATACACATGTGGCATTTGTAGTTACCACAGACACGAGTTATCTATGTGTAGCTGACACTGGGGCTTGCAGGTTTATTGAGGTGAGTAAAATTGAATCATTTTGCTTTGTGTCGCTGTGATAAAAACCGAATAAAAACAGACAACATATATGGTTCTTTACTCAAATTAAGCCTATCCTTCATTGGGAATATGTGCCCGGTTTACCTATATGCACTTGAATATGGTTCTGATGATGAAATTGGCCAAAACATATAGAGCGATTACACATATACATATTGATAATAGGACAATAATTTAATTGGCTTTTAATGGCACTTCTTCTAATTTATAGGTGCAGGGCTTAGAAGGTCGAGCAAGCGTCTGCCATTTAACACCAGATGGTCAATACGTCTTCACTAATTCAAACAATTTCATTCGTTCATATGATCTTTACACATCTGAACTCGTTTGTAGCATAGAACTGGAACACAAACCCACGCAGGTGAGTTGAAAAGCAATGGCTCTTAAACTAGAAAGAGTTTGATAAAGTCGATACTGACGGAGCTCCTCAAGTTTCTGTCACCTTGATAGCATCTCTGTTTCTCATTCAATATGCATTCTATACCACAAAAAAAGGAATGTAAGAGGGTTTTCGCGCGGTATCAAATCACATGTAGAATAGTGCTGCCTGAGAGAATACTCATTAAATCTAGTTTGTGATCATTATGAGTGGTGTTGGACCTGCTGGGCCCATATCACGCGGTGTTACATAATCGTTAGCATTGAGTAAGCATATATATAGGGATGGGATCCATGGAGTGAGGTTACTTAGGCAGACTATATAAGTCCCGCGGCGGGGGTGGCGTTCATAATAGGTTGAATTTATACAATTGTGCCCCGTGATAAATTTGTGTCCATAAAGAGTTATCACACCAATCTGTGGTGTGCTAGATTTTCCGTGATAACTTTTGTCACGGCTGTCACAGGGTGTCACAAAATTAGTCACGGGTAGTCTCAGCTTTGTGAATTCCCGTGACAGCCGTGACAAAAGTTATCATCGAAAAGTTTACATCCAATCTCAAAAATAGATGTTCATTTTTTTTGTTACAATATTTTTATTCAGGAGATCAAAAAAGACAGATACACTCTCCTGTTTTTTAAAGTGATTTTTGTTGTACCCTCTAGCTCATCTATATAATCAATAGTAAAAATTGCACGATATAGTGGTTGGTGATATTACAGACTGTTGTAACGCTGTCTATATTATTTAATAGTTATGATAAGGAAATAATAGGAAATAAAGGGAGAGAGAGAGGGAAGAAAGAGCTAGGGAGGGAGAGTGAGAGAGAAGAGAGAGAGGCAGAAGGAGACATGTCTCCTATATGCAGGGGGAGAGACACAGACAGAGCCAAACCTCAATGGGTCAATCTATTACAAAAGTTAAGAAAATTGTGTTAAATACATCCTCGGCTTGATCTAATCTGTTCAAATATGATAATATCTCAAAATCCCTTTTTTATGCGACTTGTGACTCATTTCTCTGAAACACATCACATTATGGTGACCCTTGTTTGTATTTACTTCTCTATGTAGTCTTCAGCGGTACGTCCCTATCTTCATATCTAATCCCTAGATTAGCGTTTAACTATGATGTTGTAATCCCAATAGTTCATGCATTATTTTATGGGGCATCTTATGTATAAGGTGAGATTATCTTGGTTGGGTTTTTTCAACAAAAGAATACAACGATATACAACAATTCTCTATTTAGTTAGTAAACTGACAACACATTGCATTTGAGCTTAGATTAACAGGAGATAATATCACTCTAAGATTTGAGTGAGGTTACTCGTATTTGTAACAGATTATTTACCTAATCCTAGGGCTCCTGATGGGGGGGGGAGGGCTTCCTGTGTCAATTTGTCCTGCTAAGGATGAGCATTTATCCCTTGTCCCCAGAATCCCATGCCAATTTGTCGCCCTAAGAAAGGGTCTATGTCGTTTGGCAATCATAAGAAATGGCTATGTCAGTTTGTCGATTTTACCCTTTATAAAGTTGATTTGTCACGCTAAGGATGAACATTTGTCCCTTGTCACCAGAATCCCATGTCGATTTGTTCCTCTAAGAAAGGGTCTATGTCGTTTACTGATCATAAGAAATGGCTATGTCAGTTTGTTGATTTTAGGCATCAGGACCCCTAATCCTCCCCATTTGAAAAAGAAACCCCTCTCTCTCACTAATAATCGAAATATAAAGTTAACTGATATCCTGGAATGGTTAGGAACAGGAAAATTCTCTATGGAAGAATGGGTAGGAACTGTAAGAGAAAAACCCTACTTCTTTCTCTCTTTCTCTGCCTCCTTTCCCTTGCAGCGAAAGGGTCCAAGTGCATGTGTAAGTGTTGTATTATACTATATAAATTGTTATATAATTATTAAACTATGTAATGAAGATATGAATGTGAATTTAAGTTTTCTCTGACTGTCTTTTTTGAGGGAATTTAAGAGTCTGCCGTGCCTGTCCCTTATAGAGGGAGGGAGGTATAAAGTTAAATGATAGGTATACATCAAACACAGTAAAAAGGCCCGATCTGTGATGTTTGGTGATTTATTATAAAGGGATGTAGATTAAATATGTGAATCTCAAGCTTGAAGCAGTTTATATTTAAATATTAATATCTATATGATAAAACATGTTTATATTTTGCTCATAACCTATCTGAAATTTAAGAATTACTTGAACGAGGTATAGGAAGCATATGTGTGTACATTACCCAGAGGTTCAGCGCTGGGTTAGGCTAATTCTATAGAACAAGATTGTAGGGTAGCAACTAGAGCTAACCCTTAGTGAACCTTGGAAGTCGAAAACAATGACTGCCCCCATTTTCTAAGAATCTACAATATATATATATATTTATTTTATATCAATATGACACAAGCCTGAAATATATATCACTGATTTCGAAATGAAATTTTATATTCAATATCAAAGCGGGGAATTTAAGTCAACCCAGAATAGGAGGGAAGGGCGGGAGGATTTATGTTGATATGATACGATTTCAGGGCCATCGTCCTAATCTAAGTAAGCAACTCCAGTCTCCAAGTGACCCATGTTATCCCCCGCCCCAAACACCCACACATGCACACATCGAGTCAGAGTCTGCAGTCTGTTCCGCCCCATCGAGCCTGGTCCACCTTTTACCAGCCTCCAACATAGAGCTTTATATTCCTTGCGGTTCCTTAGTCATATGCTAGATTAGTAGAAAGTCATCCTGCTTTGGGAGGTTGCATAACTGGAGGTAAGGGGTTTGGCCATGTGGCACCATGCAGAGGTGTCACACTTAATAAGATGGAACATAATTATGTTGAGGACTATTTCTGAGGGTGGTCAGTATCCATGTACACAACTTTTTCTTTACCCTAGAAATCATACCCCTCTGAGGTTGGCTCAACAAGGCAGTGGTGGGGGGGGGGGTGCCCTTTACAACTTTCAGTACTATCTTATGTATGCAATTATTCAAAGTTATCAATATGAAGAGAATATATAAATAGAATCAACTTCATATGTGCGAGCAAGTGAATGAAGAAAACAATTATTCCTACCACTAGAAATTTCTAGAACATAGGAAACACTAAAATGATAAGGGGTGCTTGTGAGTCAATTTGTTTCAGAAAAAATAATTTGTGGGATAATTTGTATTTCCCCCTCCTCTCTCCCTCTCTCGCTCTTCCTCCCTCAATATATCTTTCTCCCTGTTTCCCTCTCACGCTCTCCCTGATCTCTCTCCCCTCCCTCCCTCCTCTCTCTCCGCTCTCCCTCCTCTCCCTCTCTCTATTTACCTCTCTATATATAGATCTTCTCTATCGATCCCTTTCCCCCTCGCTGTCTCTTTCTCTGCATATCCCTCCTGCTCCATATCTCCCCTCTTTCCCTCTCTCTCCCTCTTTGCCCTCTCTCCCCCCTCTTTCTATCACTTTCTCCCTCAACCTCTACACTCTAAGAAGAAAGGGTTCTAACAAGAACCCTTAAGGGTTCTTCAGCTTGTCGACATGGCAGAACCCCTAAGGGTTCTACTTAGAACCCTTTTTTGAGGGTTCTAAGTAGAACCCCCGTTTCGGGAATAGGCAGGGTTCTACATAGAACCCTCGATTTGAAGAACCCTTTGAAGAACCCTCTGGCCAAAATAGGTAGGGTTCTACATAGAACCCTGATTTGGCATCCATAAAATTGCTTGTAATTTACAATGTTAATTCTGAATAAAGTATTGATTTCATTATTCCCTGTTGAATCTAGACTGGTCCTTATAACAGCAGATTTGTGCTCAGTGCTAATGCTGCATGTTTCACCACAGAAGCATTTTGCCCAAGAGCATTCAAGGAGAGACTGCATAATATATGCAGTCCCTTTGCTTGACTTTTTCAGAGTTCCTCATCCATTTCCATCACTTAAACTTACCCTTAATACAATCCTCTCCTGTAGCTGACATGGGTATCCATTGCACCTTGGTGTTTGACAATCTTGGTACTTCAGTAGTACTCATAGTAATAATATTAGAATTATAAGGGTGCTTTCTTCACAACATTTTTCAACATCAAGCAGGTAAGTTATACAAATAAAGTATTGATTTCATTGCTTTCAATATTCCCAAGTTTATAAAGTGTAATATCTATAAGGTATAAATGCCTCATATAAGTATTACTAGTGAGACTTTTGTTCTAATAGAAATTGTAAATAGCATGTAGTAACCTGTGAGGGCACCTAGTGAAAGCCAAGTTCCACGGTACTGCCACCTGGTGAGAACAGTCGGATTGCCGATAACGTCGCCAATAATGTCAATAGAAAAAATTGGAGGCCAGATTTGAAAAGAGGGGAAAAAACTGGACTAGGTCAATTTCTCACAAAATTTCTATGGGCCACCAGGAAAAAGTCAACTTTTTCAGAATTTGTGCCATAGAGATGTACCTAAGAAGTGTTATTCTTCTTACCTACTTTGCAATGTCAAACGATTCCTTTGATTTGAAAATGAAAAAATGCTCAGAATAAAACGTCCTTTGGCATGAGGATGTAACAGGGACCTATGCGTCTCATACTCAAAGATCTAAGTCCTAGCTGCCCTAAAATCTTTGGTTGCATCACATTTTGGTCTCTGGTTTCCTTCAAGTTGCTTGAATTGATTCAAACTAAAGACCCCCCCTGTAATCTAGAGACATGCAGCTTTAATAAAATGTAAAGTTTGTGTATGAATCGACCCAGGAGACATGTGCAGAAATTCATTAAAAGTCACAAACCCACATAATTGAAATAATTCCATATGACTCGTTTTCATGTGACACATCACATAAAAGTAATCTGTTTGAAGGGATAACATTTGTTTCACATTATTTAGAAAATGCTTTTAATTCTCTCTCTCCTGCCTATATAAACCTTGATTTTAAGATGTAGATGTGTGCCTGTGAGCCCTAAGGAGAAAAAGGGGGTTCTATGTAGAACCGCTTTGAGTTAAAGAACCCTTCAAGTGCACGAAGAACCCTTAAATCGCTGAAGAACCCCTATGGTTCTAGATGGAACCCCCGGTGGTCCCGAAGAACCCTTTTAGGTGTGAAAGAACCCTAGGGTTCTTGGTAGAACCATGGGGTTCTATCTAGAACCCAAAAGAACCCTTTTTTCTTAGAGTGTATATTCCTCTCCCATTCTCTCCTTAATTGCTCTCTCTTTCTCTCTCTCCTCTCTCTCCTCTCTCTCCCCCCACCCTCCCTCTCCCTCTCTCCTTAATTGCTCTCTCTCCCTTTTCTTCTCCTCCCCCTCTCTTTCTCTCTCCCTGCCCTCTCTCCCACTCTCTCTATTACTCTCTCCATCACTCTCCATCCGTATTCTCTTCCTCAACCTCTCTATCCTTCATTCTGTCCATCTCTCTATCCCTCTCTCTCTCCCGCTCACTCCTTAATTGCTCTCTCCCCGTCCGTTTTTTTGCTTATGAGATTTTGTCCTAGGTGATTATGTATACGGATTATGTCCTGTGGGGATTTTGTCCGGATACCACAGATACAGATGTAGCTAGATGAGAGAAGAGGGGGAATGAGACAGGGAGAGAGGGGGTGGGGGAGGGCGATTGAAACAGGGGAGGGGAAAACAGTGGTGAGAGAAAAGGGAGAGAGATACAAGTGGGAGAAGACAGACAGGGAGAGATACAGATGGGAGAAAAGAGAAAGTGAGAGAGAGGGGAGCTAGGGGGCGGAGAAGAGACAGGGAGACAGGGACAGAGGCAGATGAGGAAAGAGGGAGATACAGATGAGTGAAGGGAGAAAGAGGCGGAAGAGAGACAGGGAGAGATGGACAGAGACAGATGAGAGAAGAGGGAGACGGAGAGGAGGGGAGGGAGAGAGAAAGTGAGGAGAGAGGTGCGAGAAGAGGGAGAGAGATAACAATGAATCGGGGAAAGAGAGGGGAAGAGAGAGTGGTAGAGAGAGAGAAGATGAAGAGAACTTTGATTAGCATAGCCCCTGCATAAGAATGACACCCAAATTCTTGAAGCGTTCCATATTTTTTCAGCTTCTATCCAAATCATTGGCCAGTGAACCTTGTAGGTAAGATCTTGCCACTCCTCTCCACCTACAGAACCAGCAAAAAGAAGAACAACAAGATAAATCAATAAATGAATGTCATAGTACCAATACATGACCAAATATCTATATATGTTAAGAGGTGCATACAAATTCCTGCCCCTGCCCACCCCTGAACCCCCGCCAGCCCCACATCTGGTATTAAAGGCAAACGCTACTATCTAGTGGAAAATGAAAATAAGTGTTTCTGGTCATAAAGATGGAAAAAAATCAATGGGTCGCCGTGCTCATTTTTGAATTACAGTGCTTCAAAATTTGGTATCTCAAAAGAACCAATGAGGACCAAAAGGGGGCTCATTTTGCAGTACCTCGACTTGATAGTTCATATTTGCTATTTATATTCACTCAAGTTAAGTATAGTTAACAGTTTTGGAAAGAGTATTATTTGGCCAATAATTCTATGCCTCTTTTTCATAGAGTGAATTGTTTTTTCTATTCTGAAAACAACAAATACCTGATGCGAATTTTAAATTAAAAACTCGAAAAAATGCACTATTTTTCACTATTTTGATAAAAAACAATTTTTTTTTCTCCCCATCGAAATTAAATGTCATTTTTTGGATACTTTAGTATATGATTCTTGAAGTATGTGTGTTCATAAAACTGGAAAAAAAATAATGGGTCGCCGTGCTAGTTTCTGAATTACGGAGCTTTGAAACATGGCTGACAACCCAAAAATCTGCTGCTTTCAAAGTGTTCTATATTTCCTAAACATGTCTATTTCAGACAGCTACAATTATTTTTTTAACGTGATGGCATACATTTTTTTCCCTTTATATATTTAGAATATTACCTGCACTATATGTGTAGAAAATTTTGGGACAATAGGAGTTTCCGTTTTTGTTTTATTCCCAAAACCGTGAAAGAAAAATGCAGCATTTCCCAATAGACTTGCATAGTAAATGGGTACAACTGAGAGTACCCACAGCTAGCTGTGTTTCCCAAACATGTCTATTTCAAACAGCTACAACTTTTTTTTAACGCGATGACATATATTTTTTTTCCTTTTTATCTGTAGTATATAACCGGAACTATATGTGTAGAAAATTTTGGGACAGTAGGAGTAGCCATTAATTGTTTGTTTTATTCTATAAAATGTGAAAAAATGGGCCGTTTCCTCATAGACTGCAATGCTAAAGGAATAGTATGTAAAATGGCCGTATATTTGGTATATGGAAAAGGGGGGCGTGGTAGTGAATAGTAGCGTTTGCCTTTAACTTCCATTATCTCGTGCTGACAGAATATGTGCTGCAACTAGTCTATTATATAAGCCTTATCTATCAACTATGATGTACCATTGTAGGCTATATGAAGGCTCCTTTACTGCAACGAAAGTACATTAGATTTACTCTGTTGTTTACTGTAATAGTATAAGGGGTAATTTAGTTATTGATGTTGCATGAATGTATGTATGCATGTTGGAACATGTTAACAAGTTTCCCTGTATGTGTGACAAGAACTACTTTTATGCTAGCTAAATAATTAACCAGATTTTTGCTTTTAAAACAGCTTTCATAGGTTATAATTATGATTTATAGAATTTAAAATGATATATTGTCATGCTGAGGATTGGTTTTCCCAAACACTGATAGTGATATCCACGGGCTCACGGGCCCATGGCTTGACTTCATATAATATATTTGGTTGCATATATATAATATATTACGTCTCTCCCCATAAATGATAATCAAGATTTTTACAATTAGGTAGCTTTCTCCTATTGTACCCCTCCCTGCAACACACACACCTTATCAGAGCCTATCAGTTCTGGGATGGGAAAGCCATTGACATAGAGATCATAATTATCCTATCTGATAGGCTATATCAAATAAACACTTATGAAATTAAATGAGACTGGGTAAATATTTGACCTATTGCTTGGACATTAACTTCCATTGTAGAGTTCTATATTGCAATATATCTAATCCCATATATAGCGAATTATCAATGAAATATGATTTATTGTAACAGTAGGTAATAATCAATGAATAGCATATATTTTCTGCTGTGTACATGTATACTGTAACCAAATACATATTAATGTGGGTTAGGGGTTTACATCAAATATCAACAATACACGATCAGTAAACAACAAAATGTCTTTTTTTGTTGTTTGCTGATCGTGTATTGATGATATTTGATGTAAACCCCTAACCCACAGTAATATATCAATAACTGTGTATATTTAATATGGATATGGATATGAAACATGAAACATGATAAGAAACATGAAAATTGCACAATTATACCCTTCATTACTTTTTATTAGAACAAGACTTATGACTACCTGTGACACTTATGACTGAAAGTTGTCACGATGAAATTTTGTTTGTTACAGTGACAGCTTTTTTGTCACGATGACAACAGTTTTGTCATGGTGACAACTTTATAAACGCGGCCGTTAAGACGGTCTTTGTCAGTGGAACTGGTGCCCGGACACCGGGCACCGGGCACCACTTATTATGAACGCCACCCCGGGCCGGCCAGTGACAAATAACATTCAAGATTGGTTAAAGTAAATGTGAATTAATGCAGGATATGTCCTAAAGTAGTTCTAAAGGGATTAGAGCCCTCGGTGACTGAGGCTGAGAAGTATGTGAGGAATTTGGACTTCGGCTAATGCCTCAGTCTAAATGGCCCACATACTTCTCAGCTCCAGGGTAGCCTCAGGCTCATAATTGTACTTTATTCTCAACAGTTGAGAAACCTCCAAACTCAGGGATTCCTAAATATCGCCATCACAACTAATAGCAACTTTCCTGGCATTATGGAGAAACTGAGGTGTACTGATAAATAAACAGTAGTCGCTTTTATATGCAGATATTGACGACAGAAAATGGGCAACGAGGATTCCTAGTCAATGGTGAAGAAAGTAAAGTCTACGTCATGTATCTACGAGATGGAAACATAGAATTCATATACAAGGTATGTGTTGCAACTATCTTCCAGATTTCTATTGTCTAATTCATTTTGAAATTGCAAGCTCATTCGTGAATTGATATACGACTACGTAGGTGTACCTCCTTTTTGTAAGATATACTTGAAATAATTGTTATTATTTTCATTAGTATTGTCATCTATTGTTATCATATATAGAGAAGCACTTGTACTATGGGTCATGTCGCTTCCTACTAAAATAGTCATATTATAACATTATTTTGTTTAAATCGACAGAAATGGGGAAGCAATGGCTTAGAACATGTTAGAACAGGTACACAGGGCTTCCAGCCAGTCATTAGAAGCTATTTTTACGATTGTTGTAAAATGATTGAATAAGTGCTTCTTCTTTTCTTAGGTGGTTGTCGCAGAATACTTCCCTGACGACTCTGTATCCAGTCTCAAACTTTCCAAAAATCAAGAGCAACTGCTTGTCAAGGGTGACGACAATTTAGTTGTGTACAACACAGTCACGGAAAGAGTGGTGGCCCACCTTCCCCGTCCCCTGGACATCCCCACTGAATTCAAACTTCCCATGAGCCATTACACAAATATCAACTTCACTCAGGCGGACTTTTCTCCCGACGACAAGTTCGTCATAGCCACCATATTTAGACATGTCTATATATGGAATATCAGCACCAACAGATTGCTTACTTCGCTACAGGCTCCTGTTGGTATCATTGACCATTTGCTCATTCCCTCCAATAGAGGTCAGGTAATTACGCAACAAAGGAACAGCAATGAAATCCATGTCTGGGGTTTGGGGGATGCCATAGGACATGTTGGAATGTTAGATCGCCTCACCAGCAAAATAGAAGAAATCAAGCTCTCTCAGGATGACAAGACAGCTTTTGTCAGATGTAAGGGCAGCGATGAGATGGGCGTACTGGATATGCAGTCTGGGCAACTTGTCGACCTGCTCACTCACCCCAGCCCTGTTACTTCCTTCTCTCTTACTCCAAATGGAAAATATGCCCTGGTGGCAACAGAACCAATCCGACCCAATACAGCAAATAAGATATGGTACATGGACGGCAGGAAAGTCATTTATGAGTTCGGTGATGTTGGCGCGTACAGCGTCACCCTAAAACATGAAAACTGCCTCATAGCAATTGAGCAAGAAGAAAGGGCATTCAGAGCCCCTTATCATATCAAGCTGTACACCTTTGAAGGGGAACAATTCGAAGAGTGTCGCCTATCATATGAAGTCAATTATATGTTAGTGGAACCTTTCGTCACACCTGCAGATAAATACCTGGTCATGCTCACTGCTGATGATTACAATGAAAAGTATGCTCTACACACTAATCCTACCATTTGTGCCATATCCCTGAAAGCCAACATGGCGGTGAGCACTTTCAGTGTGAAAGATTTGTGCGACACAGTCAGCATGGAGAGAATCTTGTCTGTTCGGCCCTATGGAAATAATTCATACACCGTGATAGTATTCTACACGAACGAACCAGATGTGGACGACAGCGGGCAAAAACCTCGCACTTACATCCATTGCTATGGATTCATGATATTTGACGTTTGTTCAGGTGTCGTCTGCCAAGTTATTGACGACCTCATAACTCCGCAAACGTCACTCAACCAACTTATTTTCACCAATGACGTAAGTCTCTGCATCGATCCTCAGTCCCACATCTATAATATGGGTAATGGCTACTTTTTGAAACGTCTAACAGAGGATCCCATTCGTCCTCAAAAATTGGCTCTGAATGGCAAGGCAGTCCTGTACACGGAAGGTTCACGACTTCTCGCGCTCCGTCTTTCAGACGGCAAGTGCCTGGCCGATATTGATGTCCATGGAGACATCTCATGCATAGAAGTCTGTCATGACGATAGGACGATAATTCTTGGTTGTTCTGATGGTTCGATCCTTTCATATGTTTTGGCCGATATTTCACAAGAATCCCCCGAGGTTGTGCTCTCCAATATTCCTTCCAGAGAGTCAGAGAGTCCACGTACTGCCCCGACCGCTGCTGCCCGGTCTTGGGACAAGGTGGACTCAGAGTTCATACCAGCATATTCCAGGCCCCCATCAGCTATGAGCATTGGGCCCTCTGATAGAAATTTGCTCAGGAAGGTGAAACCAGTCCCAAGATTGCGACCTTCTTCAGAAACTATCCTCTATGCCAACCCCAGATCTAAAGTCTGTTCTGTGATGTGAATCCGTAATTCCTTTTAGTGACATTGACTAATTATCAGAGAAATTGTCATATATATTATATAGTGCTACATTTAACGGGTCATAATCTATAAATACTAATGAAAATTTGAACCGTCTTCCCATTCAAGGCGCATGGGTTTCCACCGGTGACAAATCAGATAGTGCATATTATATACTCGATGGAAAGCTGGTTCAAGGGTTGTTATAAATATGTTTTACTGTTATGCGTATATTACTGTCTTATCAATAGAAGAAATGTTGAAACAGTGAGTAATTTCTGATTATTGCCTGAAATTATATATAATACATACATTATAGATATATGCTTGTATTTAGAATGGATATTTTAAATTTCATTGACAAGACAATCAATGCAAATGTAGGGTAATCAAAAAATACCGTCAGTCTCCCATGATGTTATACATTTATTGTTACACAAATCCATGATGACAAACTAGTCTTGAAAGCGAAATAAATCTGTGATAACATGGCACAAAAAGTTTATCTCTGTTCCTTTTCACCTTTATTCAACTACAACGATATATTATTTTAGAAATCACTAAGATCTCAAACATTTGCATTCATATTATTCGATCATTGATATTCTGTTCGGAGTATACAAATCTAGCGCATTCAAAAAAACATGCTACGTGTAATCATCCAATTCATGTAAATAACGATTATAAACAATTTTTCAAAGAATTTGTAAAGGAAGGCTCATTTGGTATGGCATTTCGATAACAGTACTATAGTTAACTACACAGATTGAGTTTTCCCCGAGATACGATGAAATAAAACCATTATTGAACGCAAAATTAATGAAAAACGAATAAGGTGGCGACGATATCATATCCTGATTTATCTAGTCATTTAAAGAAAAAAATCACAACCGACTTTTTTATAATACACGTAATTATAATTTCCCTACTCAACAAAGAGACCATATACAACGCCGATGGCATAGAGGGTGGGGTTTTCACACACGTATTCAATGTGCGTATCAAAACTATCATTCCACAAAGATCGACTTGCAAATTTAGTTGAGGAACCATTCTTTTCTCCAATAACAACAAAAGCCACAAATTTGTATCTTGGACACAGGAGCGCCTTAACTCTGTTTCGAATTACTCCCGCTAGATCGCGTGCAAGACGACTGCAGTTACTTGCTTCATATTTCTTTTCTTTCAAGTTGCTCTCCAGGACGTCTTCTAGAATTTCTTCGATTGCCTTCTCGGGAAACGATGCGATGGGTTCTATTCGATAAGTATTCTCTGTTTTCAATGGCATTTTACTAGGGCTTCCATCTCGAGACCCCGATATCAATCCCGATCTAGATGTAGACGCGGAGTATCTAAACGGTTTGGCCATGATGAAGATATTGTAATTTGTCCGACAGGAGCTCTTAGCTTTTATAAATGTAGATTCACGATATGGGGAACTGGCAAGTGGGTCGATCTCTCTTTCGTCACCGAATTATCAAATTCTTGTCTTGATTGAATACTGCTCCTGCAAAGTAAATAAAGACTGTATCAGCAATGTATCAGGATTCACTGAAAAGAGCATCGATACAATGTCATGATGTAAAGTTGATTTCTGTATAAACATCATTAAAAACTAAAGAAAAACTTTGATCAGGCTCTCAGTGAAGTGAAGTATTGTTTAAAGATAAGGTCTAATTTAAAGCCGTCCTCATTACCTCAATCTAGTGTACGTGAGAGAAAGGGGAGAGGATGTAATGTCATTTTGGGAAACATGTAACATCAGATGCATGCAGCACTTCAATTGTTTCTAAATGTGACGTATCCGAACACATATATCACTAAATAAACAATAATAGTCAGTATAAGTATGCATATATATATTCAAACACATATTATAATTCATATTAAATTCATTTCTCTAAACACCACCGGTCAGATTACTGTAGATTAAATTATTGTTGAAGGAATTGGCATCGGACAGGGGCCTTTCTCGGATGGTATGTCACTCCAAGAAACAGCTTTGTTTACTTCAACCCAGGTTGGTAGAAGACATGGAGAAAACTGTGTTTGTCACAGATAACAATTGACTTGTCATACTTTTTACAGACCTGTAGTTTAAATTTAAATTAATGAAGTACAATATTACTTACCTCGATACGATTTAAAGCCAATCCCCGTGATATCATTGGTAGCTCGCTAAGAATCGTCACTTACATGCTGCTTACTAGTATAGATTACCGTGTACTTCAAGATATGTCCACGCATACATATATGTTTGTCCCCATCGATTGGCACACTTAGAGCTCTGGCATTGGCAACTCCCAGTCACTACATTGGCACAAGCAGTTACCGCAGCATACAAAGGGTTTCCATTCTGAATAAATGCACAAAATGCATCGATCCGATCCCTAAGAGGGCCGGGGGCCGGTGGCAACGCTCTAATCCAGTAACAATATTTGAGTGTATATGCCTCACACAAATTCATCACCCTTTAGCAAGTCCAACAATAAGACAAAACACAACTAGCCACCTTTATAGTCGTGCTTCGTAACCGGCACGAAATTAGGATAATATTTAAACTAAGTCTTTAAGGACCCTCCTTACTGGCAAGGCAATAGTACATTCTAATATATCCTTCAGGAAAGACCGTGTCTATACCGGTGTCGACGGGTCATATTTGCCTTCAACTTCCTCAGAAAGGAACACTATTATGAAAGGTACTCTGAATCAAGTCTGTATTGCCTTATAGAATTTTGAACTATATCGACATGCGGTGTACGTACAAAGTGTTTGAAAGAAACTGAAAGCAAACATATAGATAATCATTGATTATTTGCATGGGCAGGTATACACATTATGCATCAAATGATTCGCAACCGTGTGTGTATAACTCTCAATAAGTATCATTCATGCAATACAAATTTCTAACAAATTTCTAATTTTATTTATAATATTTATGGCATTTCAAGTGGTTCCTTTCATCTCCCAAGAAGCAATGTCCACGGTGGAATGTAAATTTCCAAATCTTATACAGAATGGGGTTGCATCATTTTTTACTTATTCCTGAATGTGTTCCACTGATCTGTCGCTGCCTTGAATGGTCTTGGAACTATAACCACCTTATATTAGCAGATATTAAATTAACTAAAATCCTCCATTTCGGGCCTGATGGTGCACTGTTGGTAACATTATTATAAGGGACCCTCTGGAAGATCTATAGCTGCCATAGAAGTGGGTATTTCCCTTTTGCGGCGTAAATTGTTATATATACCTATATCAAAATGTCATGTACTGAATCCGGAAATAAACAATATACAATACAATAATCCTGACGCCAAGCCGGTGGATTATGCACCAAATAGTGCTCATGCATGCAGCGCCTCAATGTTTCCAATCCTTGAATAATCACTGTAATCAGTTTTGTCCTATTTATATATTGATAATATCGCTTGAATTTAGGCCTGATATGGCTTGATCTCCACTACGACGTCGAACCTAACGTCATAACACGACGTTAAGTATGAGGTTTAAGGTGTGATAGGTTTTAGTGGATATCACACATGCACCACCAAACATCATCTCCCACCCTAATTACAAAGAAATCCCCTAATCCTCACTGTTCCTTCAAGATTTTCACCCTAACACATCATTCCTGTCTTCTCTGAAGTTCTTCTTTTCTAAATATTTCCTATCATATGATATAGAAATTTTAAAGTATTGTATATCAATTTAGAATGCACGATAAAATATACCCCACACACGTATACATGTATACTTCTGCCTCCCCAATTAAAAATAGTGTGTCCTTACTTAAGCTTATAAAGGCTGCTCTTTTTATCAATTTCATGCTTGGTTGTCAAATCATTAACTTTAAAATGGGACAAAGCCAGTTCATGTTTTAATCTTATACCAGACACAGTAGAACTTCAATAGGATAAATTGGTCCCACAATCTTACTAAAGACAAGTGGTGTTTACGAATAAATTCGTCGTTTTACCCCAATTTTTTTTTAAAAAAAGATTTAAGCAAAGCAAAATAATTACAGATGGAGTAACATTTATTTCTGTGATGTAATTACGGTGTAATTATCAAGCACCTCTGCAGTATTATTGAATAACAATCAAATTTAAACAGCGAAATTCCTGATTTTATATATCGATTGATAGGACTAAGTATTCGTAAGGATCAATCACATAACATACCATAGATAAAATGAATCTAGATGTCTTTGGGCAAATTTCTAGCAATGTATTGACGATAATAACTCGACACGAGACATGCGCCTATGTGACCGTTTGCCTCAGATGACATGAATGACAAATGAACATGCGTATCCTCAATAAATGTTTATGTAATCTTATACATTCTCCTGGCTGGACTTAGGCGTTTAGCACTGTGGTAATAAAAAGGACCAGGTTAGAAATGCTATCATACAACGACTAGGTTTTCGCGATGAGGAGCAGGGCCATCGGCATTTCTCCAAATGCTGGTGCCATCTGATGAAGAATCTCTCTCTATATGTGTAGTGTTTCGCTCCAAAGAATGCGAATATGGAGGTATAACCATAAATATATGATACATCATGAACTCGGTTCCCTACAAGTAAAATGTGATTAAGATTGCTTCGATTCCATATCCCAAAATACGCGGGTTGATAACGGAAAATGAACACATTATTCATGAAAGACAACTTGTGGGGTATGTGGTTTGACTTCACATAAATGTGCCTTCCTTTACAAATAATATTTGCAGGCATCTATTATATAAATAGTATTATCAAGGGGGCACATCATCAATCATTTAACTGCAAAATATTAGAATGTATGCGATAATGCTAAATGAAGTGTTGACGAAAATCCGAGTACTGTCAAAGTTTGAGTTCATTTCACATCTAATGTTGACATCTTTCTCAGCGCCCTGGCAGATGTGTGTCCATTGGTTCCATTGGTTCCATTGGTAGCCTGCTTCTTGTATCCATTTCCCTTCATTAGCTCTGGTGATGCTTGTTGGTTGAGCCAACATTTCAAGCGGTGCCATAGATTCACCGAATGAAACAGATTTGCTCCGTGACTAACCATGTACTGCACTATCTTCAGATGGCCTTTCGCTGATGCCACATGGAGAGCAGACCATCCTGTATTTTCCCGAGCATTTACCTCTGAACCAGCAGCAATTAATATCTACAAAAACATAAAGTCCATAAACAACATTACTGGAAATTTCCTTTTTTTCTAAAAGGGAATTAACGATAGTAGGGATGTATAAGTTAAAGTATATATTATAGTTTAGGGTGAATGAATGGCGTCCCTTGGGTGGGAGGGGGGTAGTAGTACATAGAGTTGGGGTACTTACGTTCTATCACCCTAAAACTATAATATAACCCCCTATACATCACTGCTATAACGATAACATGGATTTACCTGAATTCATTTAAAAATACATATTTGAGATGTAAGAATGAAATAAAGAAACATACATAAGTATAGGATTAAGGTAGGCTATAGGATAGAACAACTCTATCGTTATTTAATGTAAATAATCGCCGAAGAACATATTCAACTATACTACTATTATAGGTACTCATACTAAGGGCTCATTTTATCATATTTCCATGAACATGCATGACACGAATTCATTGCCGACGTCTAATGTCTGTGGAGCCGATAATGCATAGGTAAAGACTGGTACATGTTCTAGATTTATTTAGAATTTGACAACTGACCTTTACCACCTCGATGTGACCATAGAGACACGCTAAATGTAGTGGGGTTCTTCCATCACTGGCCGTCATATTGACATCCAGCCCTTTCTGCATCAATATTCTCACTACCTATAATGGAGAACTCATTTTATAGATATATGATTATCTACAGATTATTGGTATTCAAAAGATATTCAGCAGTGAAAATAGGAAACTTTCACGAAAAACACACTTAGAATTGTTTGTCAATTATTTTCTAAAACAGAATATATATCATTTTATGCATCATTTTATTAATCTCTTAGATATAATTCCATATCAATATATCTCCCAACAGAAGGATGCTTTGTGGGAATATTTAGATAGGTATCAGTATGTGGGGTGCTTTATTTGCTGAACAGTCGGCACAGTATTTGTTTGTATGGTTCCACCTATAAACTCTAACTTCCTGAAGTTTTCATTACTTTTTAGATTGATGTTATCATCAATCTAAATGGATTGGGGTGAGATCTGTCAATCATTGATAGCATCTTGGCTCCTCCCATCCTGGATATCAGTGTGAAGAATCTGTTGATTCTGATATCAGCAGATGGGATCAGAACCATGCTGGTAATGGCTGGGAGGGGGAGGGGATGGCGTTTAGGTGTGAATTAAAGGGTAGACCATGTGTGAATTAAAGTGGCAAGTTGCGAAATAAGATGCCTCATATGCAAAGGTGTTAAAGGGACCAACAGAATCACATGGAATGACCAGTCATATATGGGATAGGGATTTCATGTTTTCTGTCTCCACTTCCTCTCCCTCCTACTATCCCTCCCTCTCGAACTTTACATTTAACTGACATCAATCTCCGTTTCCCTTGGAAACGCAATCTTCTACATGAACTGGAAATAAATAAATAAATGTAAACTGATCACTGTTAACTATTTCTTGTTTAATTTCCGGTAAGTTTACTGATTGATATCAATTGCATCTTTCGTAAAATTCTTATCAAACCCTCAGGCTACAGTCAGTCGGTTGATCAGGGGGTATGGGACAGCTTTACCTTTCTCTTATCAAGATGAATTAGTATTAGATATATTTATTCATACCTGTGTGTAACCGTTTTGTGCCGCTAGATGGAGAGCTGTCGACCGTTTGTTGGTTGAAGCCCATATGTCGGCGCCATTATCCGCCATCCAACGTACAGTATGGCCATGCCCGTTATAGGCAGCCATGTGGATTGGTCGCCAGCCATCGGCGTTGGCTAGGTTGATATCGGCACCCCGAAATACAAGGAGCTTGACCGTAGCTAGATGACCACTCTGGACAGCAGCATGGAGTGCTGTCCAGCCATCGGAATTCTACACAAACGAGAAATAATAATTATGTTGTCAAGTCCATCAGATCAATGCATCATTTTGTTTGTTATTTCGTATCATTGATTGTGTATTGATCGTATGCATACGTGTATGATATTACTCGAATTATTATGACCAGCTTATTTGGGATATATATGAGGAATATTTATTATTTAGATTAATATTGTTATGATCTTAAAGTGAGCGGATGAGATATTTATATATCCAATTTTCTCCTAATATACTACTTTTTTATCTCTATAAATGAGGGGAGAATTTCATTCATCTCGTTATTTTGGGCTATTCCTGCTTTGGACCAAGGTCATCGGCCTTCGCAACCCGACCACTTAATCTTAACTATTTCCGAAGGAACCACCTGATAAACTATAGACCCCAGCCCCAGGGTTCGTGACTATTCGCAATTTAAGGGATCTTCACGGCCAGAAGTTGCGTGATGTAAAGAACGAAATATGGGAAGTTCCTGGTGATTGATCTGAGTGATCTGGATTGAGGACATGGTTGATATATTTTCACGGTATGGGTTTGCATGATCATTAACATGTTAACAGCGTTAAATGTCGCACAAACAGTGCTATTGCTTAGTCACTACATACACACATAGAAGGATTCAGCGTGAGTCGATACAGTATCAATACATCGATGATATCCGTTGAACATAGATCCGTCATTACTTATAATTGACGAATTTAATTAAATTCAGCAGGGATTCAAGCATGCACATATACATATGCATATAATCGTTCTGAGCAACCCCCTAGAGTCTATTGTCTCATTAATAATTAATTTCCACCATTTTCACGCAGGTCCTCTTACTGCGATGATAAATAAACAATTTTTCTCTGTGGAAAGTATAATCAGGGTCATATTGATGCAAAAACCACATCTGCCGATGATGACACTCCATGTAAGCTATAGTCGAAACTCGAGGGCCGCCACATGTACATTAAAGTAAAATAATAATGTGTCCATGTTCGTCGACACACATTGAGATATACCTTTATAAATTGATGGTGTTGAACTACGTAATGGAAATGATACATATTTAATCGGTAAGAATCGATCGATTGCTGTTTACCTGCTCATCAAGGCATGCCCCATTATCAAGTAGTTTCGTCAGTGCCCGGTTAGCTCCATAGAAAGCTGCCAAATAAACTGGAGTCATTCCTTCTTTATTTCTAAAATTGATGTCTGCACCGGAGGATAGTAATAGGGCCATGGAGTTGACATCGTCGTTTGCTGCGCATAGATGGAGGGATGTTGTAGATAGGTGGAGAGACGCTGCATCTACAGCTGAGCCTAGCTCCAGTAAGACCTTCATTGTTGAAGTGTAACCACCCCACGTTGCTGAGGAAAATCACATCAAAATGATATATATATTAGCTACCGTAATTTGTAAACCAGGTAAGAGTCAATTAAAGAATAGTTCGTAATTCTGTAGGAAATATGTAATTTCTGTCATTGTGGGTTTGTTAATGTATTTTTTCTCACAGATTGAAACGTATCACATCTATGAATTTTTTGAGAACGAAAACTTGTTTATAAAAAAAAGAATGATCTGTTGTGATCATGATAAGATAGGCCTATTATCATGATATGATATTACATTGCCAGGACCAAGTTGCAAATATATCCACAACATTATTCATAACTAAATATTAGATAACAGTAGTCATATATAAAACCAATTGTAACATATACTAGGGCCATCAGTAATATTAGCAGCAGTAATATTAGAAGAAAGGCGAAAAGGCGGAGATACGTATATGTCTCATTTCCCTTTTATAATAGCTATAGATATCAATTCCAGGATAAATGAGCCCAGAATGTACCACTAGCTGCTACAACATCAGGAAATGATGGTATTGACATCTCCCCTGACTATATACCACTTGTCATACAAAATGTTGACATAAAAATGTTACCTTTATGTAATGCAGTCCAGCCTTCTCTATCCCTTGCATCAACACGTGCCCCGTTATCCACCAGCAATCGGCAACATTCTGTTTGGCCAGCCCGAGCGGTGCCATGAAGAGCAGTCCACCCATTTCTATCAGGCACATTTTTCCTGGCTCCTATTTTCATGAGAAGACGACAGGTATCCATTTGCCCCTGTTGGGCGGCGTACCACAATGGCGTCCTCCTGCGTTCATCGTTTATGTCCACCGGCACACCGCCCGATCTAAAGAGCTGTTCGAGGAACTCCCTTCTGCCAAACCGAGCAGCACAGTGCACAGGAGTCCAGTGATAGTCAAAATTGCCCTCCAGGCGGGGGCATCGGGCACAGCAAACTAACTTGAGGACGGCAATTTTGTCATCTATGATGCCCTCCACAATATATGTGTCATCAGTCTTGATGCCTTCGCACAACTGTCCCGCTATTTCACGGATGCTCAGCATATCTCTTGGTAACGAAACTTGTGATCTGAAAAGGTAGAAACCTTAGTAAATTATATATTCATCATTGGTGGGTTTTAACCGCAGAAATTCGTTATGTTTCATTGATAAATGTGATATAACTCAAAACGTTCCAACACTTTCAGGAGCCTTCAATCTATGCATGCCAATTGAAATATATTATATATTCTTTGGTGATTACATATGGCAGTCATTCAGGGCCCAGCTTTATGGTAGCTAGGTTTCATTTTATTTTATCAGGGGAGAAAGAACCACTCAAAGCTTGTTTCCGGTTTATTTTCAATGAAGATGCATACTTCGGAGACTGATTGTATGTATCATGATTTGATTTTATGGACAAAAGAGGAAAAAGTGATTGATGTAACCGGTTTAGTGATTAAAACCGTTTTGAGATATCTATAAATAACGTGACTGAAATATCCATGCGGGAAATGTTGAACGAGGCGATCTACACCCCCCCCCCCCGCCCCCGATTGAATGCAATTGTTATGAACGGCAATAGTTGAATCCCAAAATATATAAATCAATAATCCAAAATCAGCAAAAAATCCGTTCTTCTACCCAGCGGCGCATCATCTCCTCAAAAGCAATTTAAATGTTTCTGCGCTTATAGTATATATATGCGAATGCTGCAATGTTTCGTCAGTGAGCATCTCCTGCTGTCAGCCTGTTGCATGTGCGGAGTAGAATGTCAGCTGCAAAGCTAAATATCTGCACTGCAAAGGAATTACAGGGGGCTATCAGACAAACGCGACCTTCCTTCAAGCCATTACGTACTGTGTAAACATGCTCCTCGCGATGAGATAAAGTGGTACCGATATAACTGCATTTCAGGCTGAGATTTATCTCCTCAAGAGCCAGAAACTGATATACGTATACGTCCACAACCAACAGCTGCGATATATGTACCAAGCCGGATACCAAGAGCTTCCTTAATCTTGAGGACTGTCTTACATATACTGGTATTCTAGTCAACCGATCTTCGTTATTATTATTGAATTCTTTATTCAAGTATTGATGCAAAGGGCCCGTGTTCATGTGGTTCCTATATACTCTTCATTTGTGCATTAGATAGTACGCGTGTTGGTACCACGTTTGTTTTCATTGGAAGAAGATTTTCATTAGAAAAATTTCAGACTTCAGTTGTTCAGCCAGCCCAGTTGTACCCCTCACCCAAAATCTCAAGAATGTTTGCCATCCCTAATCTTATCTTGAAGAACTAAACACTGAACCATGTTCAACATGAATAACCCATTTGGTTTACGTGTTGTAATAAAATAGACAACGTTTTGGTTATGTTGTACACGTAGATTCTACAACCTGCGGGTGTCTTCTGTCAATATTTCTTGATTTCTTCGCAGTATGGCTATGTTTGAACGGTGGTCCACGATGAATAGTTTCATCCATGCCATGTCTCGATAATTCCGATGATAATTATTTTACTTGGAACAAAGTCATAATTCCATATAACTAATTCCATGCGCTCATAAAAATGGTGGGTAGTGATGAGTGCACGACTAAAAACGAAGTATATATAGCACGATTTTTTCATCTCTTGTATAGTTATTCTTTTCTAACCATTAAATATACCCAGCCTGTATCGTAGCACGTACATATATATATTATTGTAGATATCAGTCCTAGACCCTATAAATAAAATAAACTCGGTCTATATCAGTTCAGAGGAGTATATTTACCTCCCTGAATTTCTGAACTCTGTATCTGAGTTCGTGAAAGACGCCCATGTCCAGCATGCAGCTATAATTACCATTTCCATACCACATAGCAAGATGGTAGAAGACCTGCTCCAATTGACAGGACTTGGGCGGCTGGAAATGGCTCTGTTCAATGCCATTCAATAGATCAATGTGTTTCAATCTGGTTAAAGCCACCAGTTAGACACCCCCTGGGTGCCTTGGCACGCAATTTGATTTATCTATTGCCAAATGCTTCAAAACACGAACATTCATTCCACGTTTAACACATGTATGCATGTTTTCCAGATGTCAACAACGTATTATACATCTTTCTTTGACAATGCAAACGCCATAAATGGAACGTGGGATCCTGCTTAAACCCATCGGCTAGCTTTATATATATTATAACTATTAACAATAATTCATATAAGAAGGGAATTTTACATGAAGAGCTCTCATCCAACACACACACTGTATACGTATGATGGAAATATGTTGGTGCTATCTAGGTGATTAGATTACGAACTATTACATGTCTGTGATCGACTGGTCCGTCTCCCATTCTAGAACTATAAAGCGTGAGGGTAATTAAATTAACCAAGAGAACCATGTAATTCAATCTTACCTGTGAGGTTGTTATGAGGCAAATTGTCCTCTATCGGTTGAGGCGAGAGATGTGATTCGGATATGCATCAATACCTTGGAATACTCCGGCAGCAGCGCTGACAGCAAGTGTCCCTGTTGACACTGCCTTTACTCGGATCGATCCCCGGTTCAATACAGCATCACCGTCCAGGGCCACGAACTATATAATTTGAACCTTCTCGATTATCAATTTGCCAGCATGTAACGCCAATTATTGTCTATAAGAAAGGCGTTCACTACTGCTATGATGAGTCAGAAGCTTCTCATCCTACGCAATAAAGTATGTCCTCCGCATATTTGCGTTTTGTCAGTGGTGGATTCCATGTATGTGACCTGAAGACACGGTGAAAACCTGCATGCTGGTGGTGAGAGGGATCCAGTTGGATGAGATCACGGCAAATGTTTTTGAAGAGAGAGAGGCTGGAACCACGGAGCAAGCGCTGGTCTGTACGTGGTGTGTTTCACGGAGCGGCGCTTACCGCTTTTATATATCGGCTCCAATGTGCAGTATTTTGTGAAATCGCAGTATAGTGAAGCGGCAGGCTCTGTCAGATGATGATCCAAAATGGATAAATCGAAGCAGACCTTTAGGATACTGTGATCAATTCGAATGCACCGAGCGCGTTATTAAATAACCTAAATAAAGTCCCACGGCAGACCAACCACAGTTGTAGGAAATAGGACATCCCGTACGTACGTCCATTGTCCTCGTGACACAAATAGAAACTATCCATCTACGGATGGCTGCACATGGCCCTGTATGACGTTCAGAACTTATTTTTTACCCCTATTCAGATTAAGGACATTTTGTCCAGGTCAGATTGAGGGTAATACCATATTTTAAAGTCCCTCTCTCTCTCCCTTCCTCCCTTCTCTCTTTGACTCACAACTTGTTCTAATATACATTTATCCCATTATATATATGGGTCAGATTTTCAGAAAATGTACAATTGGCAAGTGTACACATTTAGTAAATTCTGCTATATTAGGCTGCAATTTGGTCAAAATTAGGTCAATTCGAGTATATTCAGCATTGAATTGATTCTAGCAATCTGTTTGGTAAGGTTGAACTGTATTTGGAACTTTATTTTCATCTGAAATTTGGGTTATTTGAGAGGATTGGTGAAGGTGAATTGTACATTCCCTAAAAATCTGACCCATATTTCAAATGATAATACATTTCGATATTGCATATCTCTCTCTCTCTATATATATATATAAGATAGCCAGAAAAAGATGCAGAGTCGCATTTTGATTGTTTCATGCGTTGTCACCAAACTGTATACAGTTATGATTTAGAAATGATTATGACAAATCATACGACATGTATACTCATACTTGAGATGGCCACTTCTCGCCATCACAGCACCATCGCAAGGCTTACCGCAGAGCTTACCGCAGCCAGTGGAGACCACCCTTTAGAGATTATACTACTCCCTGAGAATCTTTCACCCACGTCAACATTTTTTAAATCGTCAATCATATGCTGTGGAACTTCGCTCAAGAAAATGTATTAAAAAGAATAAATCCATATATATGCTGCATCTATAGACTCTTGTGAACTAGTCACGCCTTCACTATAAATCATTCAAGGTATTTAAAAATAATCAAAAGAGGCTTTGGCAAATCATCATTACACAATTTTGAGCAATACACACACGTCATTTTATTCTGCAAATATATATGTAGGCGTTGCAGGTACACATTATATCGGTCGGTCCTCACGAAATGGGTACACCGGTGTTATTTTTGGATCGAACTGTAAATTGATTGAAACTACTAATTCTTTTTGCCATTGATTGCACACAATGTTTGACAGTCTGCAGCCAAATTCGCGGGAAACGTCCATTTTCTTGTGTAGCGTTCCAACGCCTTTGGATAAAACCTCTTCTGGCAGTTTGGGATGATTCTTTGATTACTACGACCAGTAAATGCAAATAAAGGGTGAATTACCTGATTATCAATCAATTATCTAGTCCTGAAGAAGTGCCTCAACACTGCAGCCACCTAGTGAAAGTTGTTCGAATGCAACAGTGTTGAAACACTTTAAGAATATATATCACTTTAAGAATATATCAGCCTGAATGAGTAAGAAATTAGGTCTAGAAAAGATTTTCAAACTATGGTGTGAACATTTAGATAGATGCTTTAAAAAGACGAATTTTCGTTCACCAATCTACAAGTTTTAACAAATTAAAGGCATTGGCACTCAATGCAAGAAATTTCCCAACTGGGAGTTTTTCTATCTTTCAGTTCTGCTAGAAATACTGGTCTTTGTAATTGCATCAGGCATATATTGAAAATAAAATAAAAGTGGACCTATTGGGAAATATTGATATGAGTATTAACTAAATATTTATTTTCAACCCTAGATGCGTTCATTAAAGGCAAACGCTACTATCTAGTGGAAAATGAAAATAAATGTCATTTTTCTGAAACTTTGGTATTTGATTCTTGAAGTGTTTCTGGTCATAAAGATGGAAAAAAATCAATGGGTCACCGTGCTCATTTTTGAATTACAGTGCTTCAAAATTTGGTATATCAAAATAACCAATGAGGACCAAAAGGGGGACTCATTTTGCAGTACCTCGACTTGATAGTTCATATTTGCTATTTATATTCACTCAATTTAAGTATAGTTAACAGTTTTGGAGAGAGTATTATTTGGCCAATAATTCTATGCCTCTTTTTTATAAAGTGAATTGTTATTTCTATTCTGAAAACAACAAATACCTGATGCGAATTTTAAATTAAAAACTCGAAAAAATGCGCTATTTTTCACCTTTTTTTTTATAAAAACAATTTTTTTTTCTCCCGATCAAAATTAAATGTCATTTTTCTGATACTTTAGTACATGATTCTTGAAGTATGTGTGTTCATAAAACTGGAAAAAAAATAATGGGTCGCCGTGCTCGTTTCTGAATTACAGAGCGTTGAAACATGGCTAACAACTCAAAAATCTGCTGCTTTCAAAGTGTTCTATATTTCCTTTACATGTCTATTTCAGACAGCTACAATTATTTTTTTAACGTGATGACATACATTTTTTTCCTTTATACATTTAAAATATTACCTGCACTATATGTGTAGAAAATCTTGGGACAATAGGAGTTTCTGTTTTTGTTTTATTCCCAAAACCGTGAAAGAAAAATGCAGCATTCCCCAATAGACTTGCATAGTAAATGGGTACAACTGAGAGTACCCACAGCTAGCAGTATTTCCCAAACATGTCTATTTCAGACAGCTACAACTTTTTTTTAAACGCGATGACATATATTTTTTTTTCTTTTTATCTGTAGTATATAACCTAAACTATATGTGTAGAAAATTTTGGGACAGTAGGAGTAGCCATTAATTGTTTGTTTTATTCTATAAAATGTGAGGAAATGGGCCGTTTTCTCATAGACTGCAATGCTAAAGGAATAGTCCGTAAAATGCCCGCATATTTGGTACATGGAAAAGGGGGGCGTGGCAGTGAATAGTAGCGTTTGCCTTTAAAAGGCGTTGGAACGCAACACAAACAATTCCCCCGTAGAAAAAGTGAATGAAAGAAATTAAAGGGCATGACTGGTTTTGTACAATGCTCATACATTATTTGAAAATTATTGTTTTCAACATATTTCTTGCCCACAGAATGTTAAATTATTAATCTAGGTATACAAAAGCAGGTACATACATCCCTGGAAACCCAGCCTGAGTTGCATCTTTTGACTTAATTTCTATTCGTATATCATGCCCTGGACCTATGAAAGCCCATGAGCCGGTTTCATGAGAATTGACCGCTGTATACATGTACATTTGTATTTTATGATAATGATGAAGTCATTCTGTTATGGCACTATGGCTAATAATTGCTGATACCTGGTAGATGGCGCTCCGACTCCCACCACACTAATTCCCATACACGTATGTATGCATGTATATTATAGACGGCTTTAATATATAATTTTACATATAAAATAAAAATTGATAGAATTTGACTTCAAATGTGATCTGACTTATTTATCTATTGTTATCGGTACATGCATGAGTCATGGGATTTCGTAACATAATTATCTAGGCAATGAATACTATTGATAAGTATACTATAATGCATGTGAAGTATACGTTCAATGTATTTTCATTCGAATTAATTAGGATGCTGGAACGCTTGCATGGTCGCAAATTTCATGTTGGAATTCTTTGTGTCTTGCTCGCGCTGCAGAGATCTGACCCGATGACAATATTGTAAGGGTATTTGTAAATGGTATGTGTTATTCAGTTCTATCTATTTTGATGAAAAGATAACCAATTTCAATAAAACAATATTTTATTGATTATTTGAATACAAATTATATGCCGGTGAATCATATCTCAAAATAACAATGTTCGATTGGTCAACGATAATATTCTGTTGCAACTGCTTTGGTCGCTATCTGGAAACTATAATCACAACAATTCAATATTTTGGCCCACATATAACATGCAAATAAAACATAAATTGCATAAGTCAATATGACTGTACATTGAGTTATACTACGTACAAGGAGGCTAAAGAGCATCGTCAAAGCGTCCTATTAGAAACAAACGAAATTACGATGTATTACGTCAACATGAAGATTTGTTGAAAGATGTATAACAATGCAGTATAAAAAGCGAACGCTGACCATTTACAAATAATTAAGTGTTCTGCCCGTATCTTGAAATATTCAAAACAAACAATGTCACCAATCTATGACTGTAAATCTGCCCTCGACCGAATCTCCAGAAATGGAACTACACTTGATAAACACTATAAGGCAAACACCAAGTCCAGAATACTCCAAAACTGAGATGCTGAGATTGCGTATTTAATAAATATCAATCTAAAAATTTCATAAAAATTTCATAAAAAATGGAATTATCACTACGATAACACAGTCTTTCCCTGACAGAATGTAGAAATCTTCCCGGGAATTATATCAGCTAACAATGTCCATTCATTTCTTTAATTTTCACAATGTTGACACGGTATAACTGCAAACTTGATCTCATCAGTCCATAGAAAAATGCTCAAGGCATTGTGAATCATAAGCTCCAAAGAAGGATTCAAAAGTCAAATGACCAGAGGTGTTATTAAATGAAATATATATAACTCAATAATAAAACAGTCTGTAATCCTTCTGGAGGTAAGCTAGTGTGATTGCTTTCTTTGTATTGTGATTGCTTTTCCAATCGCTACTATCTATGGTAATCCCTTACAACTATAAGACGCACATGTGCATACTATTCCACGGGACAAGCATTCCCCATATTTATGCATTTTAAACGTAAGCAACTAACTAAACAGCACGTGTTCGAAATGGTTTTCCAATTCCTTTCTGAAATTAAAAACAGAGATTCCTGTTCGGTATCTTCACTTTAGTTCATTCATCCATGCATTAGTATATGGTTCTTCCACATGAGTCTCATATTATACATAGTTAGCATATATGACCAATTGCAGCCAAACGAGCAGTCCCTATACCTTTTATTTTTCATTAACATTTCGCAGAAATTAGTACGAACCATATAGGCTTGGCGGATAGGTTGCAATATCCCAAGTGTCTTTACAATGTTAAATAAACCTATTTTATTTAACAATTTGTTAGCACCATCTGCCAAGTTCAATAAGAGCAATGTCTTTTCATATCCATATTAAACACATTCGATTGTTCCTGTGTGGCCGTGGTAACGAGTGTGGTGGAAACAAACTCATGGATTCCTTTTTCATGCATGGTGAAAAAGGACAATCTTGCTACATTGCTCATGCAGCCACGAGTTCTTGTCGACCTTATTATCTGTGGTTTACTGCTCCATCCCCATGCAATGTTCACAGAGGATTCAAATCTTCAATTAGATAAGCACTATTGCCACGTAAGGCCGCCTTTGTTTCATTGTCTCTGGGGAGGTAATGCACACGCTGAGGCATGTACACCTCCATGATAATGTAAATGTTTGCGGCGAAATGTAATAATCATAACATAACTAGAGTTGTATTCCCGTCAGGAAATCTAACTCTTATCCCTCTGTAAATTCATGTTTTAAATGTTGTGTTGGTATCATTGTCCATGATTGCATTCCTCAACTTTTCGTTTGCTCTTCGTTTTCTTTCCTTCGTTGGTCATCTATGGCTTGCTGACAGTCGGCTAGACCTTTCCATTTTTGGAGATTGGCGCTGTTAAAAATAAATACTATGTACCTCAGAGAATAAACCAATTGACTTGAGAAGGATTACACTAAGACACTAATATCAAATTGGGATGCTGAATATAGGGAGAGCAGAGAAGCAGTGAGGTTGAGCGAAGAGAATATATACTGCATAGACTGGAGGTAACAGGTTTTTAGAGGTGATGCATATATATAATGTATAGAGAGAATGGAACGAGCCGGCAATAATCGAAAATTTATTGGACGAGATTCGAATCAAGTCCAATAAATTTTTCGATTATTGCAAGCGAGATCCATTCTATATTTATTATATGGTCATAAAACTTGGTGCACCCCACTTATAGTACCTCTCATATGGAATGTGCATATAATAAATATATATCTTTATTATATGCGCATTCCATATGAGAGGTGCAATAAGTGGGGTGCTATAAAAATATTCATATACCATGTGTACTATAAAAATGTAGTTGTCTAAAAATAGCTCTGACATTACCTCCGCACTTCCGCCGTCTTTGCATGTAAGCATGTAAACAAATGCCACAGGCATCTAGACAGAGTCGGCGGTGGTTGGACTATCTCTGATACTTGTTTCATACTTTTTCAATGATATCTGATGATATTTAATCAAGTTTTATACCCATATAATAAATATAGAATGAAACTTGCTGGCAATAATCGAAAATTCATTGGACTTGATTCGTCCAATAGACTTTTTATTATTGCCGGCTCGTTCCATTCTCTCTGTATATGGGAGAGTCAGCAAGTATTGTAATACCCTATTTTGCATAACAGTATATATGATATGTATACTTAATCATAGTCATTCATACATAAAATGTATATTCATATTTAATAATGGTTATTACATAATCATAAAGAGATGAATGTGACAGTAGCACTTACTTTGCCCCTTCCACCATTGGTCTTGTCTCCGGCAAAACATCAGACAACAGCTCATAACAAGGAAGGCAAATGCCAACAAGAAAACCGACCTGAAGAGAAGAATCATTTTTACAGTTTAAAAATACATTTGCCAAATAACAATGTTAGTGGATACTAATTAATTCTCATAATTATGCTTGCATGGGTTTATTATCCATATGATATACGGGAAGAGCGATTTCTACAAAAAGAGGTAGAAAATAGGGGTTTCTTAGGTAGAAAAGAGGGGTTTCTTTGTCTCACATGTTCTCGGAATTTGTTGTTTTACAAACCGTTTTACTTATCTGTAGAGTTCTGTCCACCCTCTCTGGAAGACATTATATGTGGTTTGTGAAGGTATCTGGGGTGGAAATGTGATTTTGAAGCCTTTTTTAAATTGCGATCTCTACACTCTATAGCCTGGGAAAGCCCCTGTGAGATACTATGTCATTTCCCACAACCTACGTCCAGGGGGACCTAACTACATGTAGAGGAGTGGGAGAGTGAAGAAGAGGGTGTAGGAATAGGAGAGGGGGAGGGGGAGGGAAAGAAGAGGGGGAAGAGAGGAGGGAGAGGATGTAAGGGAAGGGAGAGAGGGGAGGGAAAGAAAGCAGGGAGGGGGAGCATGAGGAAGAGGGGAGGGAGAGGGGGGAAATCGGAGATGGGGTTGGGAGAGAAAAACGAGCATGAGGAAGAGGGGAGGGAGAGGTGGGGGGGGAATTGGAGATGGGGTTGGGAGAGAAAAACAGGTATGAAAGACAGAGAAAAGGGGGAGGGAAAAGAGGGAGAGGGGGAAGTGTGGTGAGTGAGGGTGACCGTCCAGAGGACGGGTACTTTGCTAGTATATTAATATAATGCTTTTGGCCTACGGTTGTCTAAAGATTAGCCATATCAACCTCCAAAGACAGTTGATAAGGAAATAAATATAGAACTGTTATACTAGAGTAGGTCATATATACATAATGTAGGTTATACTACATGTGTTAGTAAATATGTGTGGGTTAGTAAAGAAGCACAAAAAGCCGAATGCTACTCCCGAATATTTCAATTGGTTAAATGTAAATAATAGAGGAAATGAATGATTAATAGGGTTCAGTGCGTTGGCTCACCGTATTTCCCATCAAATGAGGTATGTTTCTGCGGCGTCTTGGACGATGAAAGAACACATGTATACTTACCAACTTAAACCACCTGTCCTCTGGCTACTTTTATTTGTTTCATGCATGCAGCTGCAGGTTCTAACCAACAAATAGTCCGGTGAACCATTTAGCGAGGGGCTCACCATTCCTCTACACCTACAGAACCATGTCAACAACAACTTACCATATACTATGCCTTGAAAACAGACCACCATGGTATACACCTTCCCCTTTAATACACACAGAGACAACTGGTAAAGTGTACAAGATACTATATTATCAACATTCACATGTGACAATCATATGAGAATACCTCAAGAGATGGCAGCTCATGCTGTTTGTCTCGGTCCATCATTGCTAGCGGATACTCACCTGCAGCTTTCTCCTCGTCGCCCTACGATGCAACCTACTAACCCCTTCTCTTCTCACTCATACCTGTATGCCCCTTTGTTTCAATTACAATGCGATCCTAACTAAAAATGCATCTATAGGTCTTAGCAAATGGGACTATAGTTTACACTGAGGAAAATATATGGGAGATCCCTACCTTTTGATTTATTATCTTGTATATATAGATACTTTATTCTTAAATATTTCAATCAAGACATTTTCATATTATAGGATATACCATACTAATTACCATCGTGCACGCTACCATCGCATGGTAGGGGACGCCACCATGCAGTCAGGCAGACCTCTGGCTAAGAAGAGAAACTAGTTCATAAACAGTTACGAACTCGCTTCCAGACTCTACAGACGTCCATCTTCCTACACTGTCTTATTTCAAATACATTCTAGCAAGCTAGTCAACCCTTACACTAGCTATTCTGATACTATAGATCTATATCAATACAAATATATGAATGGTGGACACTAATTTTAATTTTACAAACAACATTGAAAACACAATCACCTATATATATGAGCTACCTATTCTATGGCAAGCACATTTGTGTTTTCACTAAGCAAAGTATCGGATGCTTCACGACACACGTTTTAACACAGAGACAACTGGTAAAGTGTACTAGGTATTATTATTATTATCAACATTCACATGTGGCAATCATATGAGAATACCTCAAGAGATGGCAGCTCATGCTGTTTGTCTCGGTCCATCATTGCTGGCGGATTCTCACCTGCTGCTTTCTCCTCGTCGCCCTAAGATGAGAGCAAATTATCTTTCACTTATCAATCTTGACATTTTTATTCATTTACCTTTTGAAGAGAGAAACAATGTCCCTCTTTCTCCTGGCTGCACAGCACCCAGACCCGAGAAGAAAGTTGGGGAGACATGCATGTCGGTCGAAATGAAGGTATTTGCCTGGAAATGCCCTCATTGTTTTCGTAAGAGGTGATTTCTAAATTATTTGATCATGCATGAATCCCGGTGCAGTTGCCTTAACTAAACCATTAATAACCCAACACCAAGAATTACAATGTCATATATATATATATGTGGTGTTGGTTCATTTCAGAATATACCTGACTGCTTGGTAGTTCTTCTGACTTTTCACGATCCATCATTGGGATCGGTTGTGTCCCTTGTAGTTTCTCTTCATCACCCTGTTTATCAATGGCAGAACCTCTTTGAGAAATTACGTTTACTAACTCATTTCATTTTTTCATATTCCATAGCGTTGTTACATCTTAATTTTGGTCTATATTGATTCTCATATTATCTTGAAAGAGAATTTATGATCTAGTAAATTTCATATTGAACAACCAAATTGTCACTCTACATATTGTAATACATGTGTTCCAATCCATTTGTTACAAACAAGTTATCACACATAATCAGGTGAATGTCATAGGAATATTTATAAACGATAAGACACAGACATGCTATTCAATAAGTACGAAACAAATATGGAACAAAGTGATTTTAAACTTAGTAACTTACGATTATAATGGACAAATAAATCATAGCGATCAGACAACAAAGCATGCATATTGAAATTTAAGCCTTATTTCTTCTCAATGAAAATAATTCGACTAAATATACGCACAATTGATAGGATCATTACATCCCTAAGGCTCACAGTTATTTCAGATTGAGAAATCAATGCAACATTGGAAAGAGCCATTGTAAATGACCACCCAGCTTACCTGTTGCCAGAATTCTTCCATGATCACATGTACGAGTTGTACCTGTAAATCCCATGGCTTGTACATGGAGCATAGATCGGAGGCGGTCATACAAGTAGCCATCAGCATGGATCTAAATCGCCACACAATAAAGGAGCAGAGAGGACTTGATATTTTGAACCTAATATGTTTTCTTATTTGGAGAAAATCAAGCGCTGCGCGAGAGCGGGCCGCAGGCGCAATAGGTAATAATTTTTAAACCGCCGCCCACAACTTCGTGGTAATTTTGGAACAATTAAGTCAAGTGGGATTCAATTCAAGAAATTCTATATTCGTCCAAGATCAAAATGACGAAAAGATTATGGACATTTGCTGACAATAATCCATGTTTTCCGGACCATGCCCAGATGCGGAGGAAAGTATGTCAGATAGGTCAAAATTGTTGGTAATGTTTTCACATACATACATGTATGTGTTAATTATTCGCCGGTTTGTTCGTTGCAGCTCATATTTTGTTTTAATCATGGATTGTTTCATAATCGTGTAGGGCGGTTGGGGGTCGAGTAGTGCTTGGTTGAGAGCAGAACGTTCAGTCTGTGTTTGTGTACTGTTGTATTTATGTGAGGCTGCTCATTCAATGACAGGCAACATGTGTGAGATTAGGTGAATATATTCGTGCACATGAGAATGCAAAGGAGAGAGGCTGGCACAAAAAAACAGGGTACTTTAAATGGATGATATTCTGAAACAAACCTTAGCAGAAAGAGAATCAATAATCAATGGAAACAACATATATGTACGTGATCTTATTGAAAAAATACTTATGACAGAACAGGACACACAACATTATATATAAGGTTCCGAGTGATAACGTTGGTCCAGATGGGCTTCAGAAATGAGTTTTGTCTCCACACTTTATTCAAAAAGCCCTATAACCCTTATGTAGAAACGGCACCCGAGTGTTTTATCAATTTTACTACGGTTCCGAATTGTTGTTTTCAATTTATTTTCTGATAGAATATTATCCCATCAAGGAGGCACGATAATCACTCAATAGAATCATTTTCCTTGACCAAAATGAAGAATTACTGGTGGTGTGGTACCTGAGCATAGAATTCCTCAAATATGACTTTGACAGTCTCCAACTGAACGTCCCATGGTTTCATGCTTGCGCACAAATCGCAAGATGTCATGGCTATAGCCTGAGTAAGACGCCTGTTAAATGAACATCACATAGTTTCAAAACATAGGAGCTCCTAAACAAACTGTGCAGCTAGCTTAGATCACTACTTGATCGATTAGTAGTTTGACATGGTAGCCTTGTATACACTGAGCGCTAATACGCCCGATTAGGCGTCAGCCATAGATCGGGTGTATAGTCACGACATTATCAAAATGCTTTGAAATTATCAGCTCTATGCCCGATTGTTCACGCCCGGAGGAGGCATTTTCTTCCCTGTTGTGTAAAGGCAACTCTTTCAAATTAATTACTATGATCCCGTCGGCCGTAAATCGGCCGGCTAAAGGTGCAGTGTGTGTATATTTCCCTGTTGGTAAACATTGGATCGAATATTATCACAATTATTATACCTACAAATGAATGAACTGGAGATCAATTCTCAGTCACTTCCACTATATTCCTACACTATAGTGCACAAAGGGGTGACATATGAATACATTGCGGCGTAACTGTAAATGGGAAATTTAGAAATCGCATGTTAGGGCGGAAGGATGTAGAGAGGGATTGGTTTTCCATCTTACAGACACAAAGATTTGGCTCCTGTGTGTAAGGGTAGGGATAGTAGTGTTGCGATGTGTGTTACCGCCGAGGGCTTTCATATAAGGACATATCCAAGAAAACGTCCCCTATCCAATTAAGCATGGCCCACACGTAATTTGAATGCGCGCGGATGATTGCCTAGGCGTTTCTTAGAAAACGTGTGGCAACTTTCCGCGTACGTTCAAATTACATGACCTGTGTGAGCCATACACACGACTTACTACTACACGACGTACTACTGTAGCTATCCGAGAAAGTTTCCCCTGTTATGATGAGCAGATGTTGGAAAGGTTACTAACGATTTTCTTTTAAAACTTAATTCAGGACAATGGTCCTTCATGGATCCAACGACAATACAGATATTAGACTACCGATATCTTCGTTATAAGAAAATTTTGAATATTTTGCTGGCTATCGTTATTTATCGATAATTGTTTCAATTTCTTTATATGTGCACAAGCAACGCATTAAATAATTAACAGTTGTGACAAGCAGGTTCTATTCCTTTTGATCCATCCGAAACATTAAACGCTTTGATGTACGTTGCTCTCACCTGTGGTCTTTGGATTTCCATGTGAATTCGTGTTTACTTTGTAATTCACTGAGTCGGGCTCTATTGCCAAAAAATAGAGCCAAGTCTGTTGCTAGGATACAGTGCTTTATATCACCCAGGACCTAGAAAACATGAATTCATTCTATATAAATTCAGTATATATTCTTTGAGCTAAGTATAAGGACACAGTACTTATTTCTTTATATGACATAATATCACCTCATATTCTCCATGTATCTTTCTCCGTTAGCTACATAAATCATTCTATTTATTCATGAAGGATTTTGGTATATTCATAGCCTGGCTTATTAACAGCCCGGACCGTCCGCCGCCGCCACTAGGGCTTTTTACCAATTATAGATTTCGTATTTTGGTGGTTTTTACCCGAAGAAATATGTTCTGGGAAACATACTAAAATGGTATTAAATGAAATTAGGTATGGCATGGAATTGTTTAGAAAGGTATCGATCAACTATAAAACGACGAAATTCGCTGCGAAAACTCCACACTGCAAGAGGCCCTAGTGATGGACTGCGAATATAGGCTAGACTGCAAATAGGCTTTTTTTCAGAGAAGATAGTTTGGTTTTACAAACGAACCTGTTTGTACTCGTCTGATGTTAGATGTCTAAATATGTTATGACCTTCGTGCTGCAAACAAATAAGAATTAGCTTCTTTAACTTATTGTTATATGAAACGGATTATTATTATATGGGACTTAATTCAATCAGTAACATAAAATAATAATTCAATCAGTAACATGATACATATTGCAGGAAATGATGCCAGGTAAGAGTATGAGATTATTTTACTTTTAGCCTAATGACTTATTATATATTTAACGATCGGATAGTCCTGGAATACATGAAACATCAATCAGATGAGAGACAAAGGAGAACATACACACATGTATGTATTTAGGTTACATGTTGTTGGTAATATTGATACGCATTAATTATTCTCATCATTTCTGGTGGTTAGTTTTATGTTAAGAAGGGGTGGATTCATGGGTTAACGTACATGTATCTTAAGTTCTCAATGGTTAAGGGTTGAACTGTCCTAGCTATACACCCATCTATGTGAAGTCACTTAAACAATATGATATGTGGCAGTGCAAGGAGAGGGCTGGACAGTGTGCGGGATGTTATTTGCTTACTTGCAAAATTGTAATAGTGCGGTTGAAATGGTGGTGTTCCATAGTGGAGGTAGTGTAAATGGCTGCTAGTGGGGAGGCACTCTTCACCATGAATTGGTTAGTATAGCCACGGTGATCCACATCATGACACAAACACGCCACGAACAAGGCAATCTTCTACAACGGGTTAGCAAACACGAATCGTTACATTCTTCACATTGATTTAGATATGGTTTCCCTATCTAGAAGGGCTAACTCTGTGTCGAACTTAATTTAAGAAATAAAGCCCCCAGGAGAGAGTCTTTCTCATCCATCACTTGTCATCATACCTGTTAGGGTGAGAAAAACCTTTGCTTGAAGTTTGGGACCCAACCGACTCTTAGGCTGTCAGCCTTGATCCATTGCCCTCGATGATCAGATACTATGCGGTATGCCCTCGTCCTGTTTAGGCTTGGGACGTGTACTAAATGTTACCAATCTCTCTGAGGAAATACGTTGAAGATAACTTGTTAATTTTGAAATGGCATGTAGAATAATCGACTATTTGGACACCCCACTGAAGATGCAAGGACACACACATATATATATAAGAGCGGATGTGAAGATACATGTTTACCCATGGAATGTACATATGGCACAACTGACAACCCAAAGTCATAAACTTAAGTATTATTACAAAGCACTCGAGCATTAAACAGCTACTTTGAAGCAAAGAAAATATTTGCACCACATCAGTCAATTCTTCATGAGAAACTTTCATGTTTGCCCAGCAGTTAGTATTAGGTACTTTAACAATACCCATCCACCTCCCTGGTTGATTAAATTGATATGCCAAAATATTGTCATAATACAAAATGACATGAATAAAAATGATATGCGATGTGTGACTAATGTGTGTGAAATGCTCGTTTGAGAACTACACACGAATACGTAGACCTGACAATCGACAGTAACGTGGAAGGGCCACATGAACGAATGGAATGGTTCATTTAATATATAAGTTTCCTCTGGCAGGCGGGGGATGGGTGAATATATATATTTGTAAACTCCACACATTGACTGGTAATATAGTGCGAATAGGTGTGTGCATGGCAAGCTGACATGGTTGTTGGTGAAGCCTATGTGGTATACCTGAAGTATTGAGACGGTGTGGTAGAAGTGGTGATGTTCCATAACAGACGTACTGTAGATTGAAGCCAGTGGAGAGGCATTCTTCACCATGAAGGAGTTTGTCTTGCCACGATGATCAATATCATGACAAAGGGCTGCTGAAAACATGCCCAATGCCTAGAAACACAAAGAAAGTAGCGATCCAAATAGTCTGACCTAATACCAATTATCTAATGAAATCCCCCTTATCCCCATGGAGTGCCGAGAAAGATTACCATAACACTTTCCGAGCAAAAACACCATCTTGACATCAGCTCTTGATCGGTGATTTATGTCCTTGTATCTTTCTGTATCTATCTGGGGGAAAATAAGTACTTTTCCTTCAATGTCGCTGATGAAGAATATAGGAATCCACCGCATGGAATTTAGGTTCCATGCATAGAGGGGGAGCAAACACATATTCCCGTGTTTCACGTTCGGACAATGCCTAGGGGACATCTTTCCCCTCCCTAAAGTTTAACAGCAGGTTAACAGATGAATACCTGTCAATGACTCTTGCCAAATATCATAATTAGAAGTTAAAAGGTCTGGATGCCAACACTAAGGTAGCTATCCACAGCCATAACTAGTGTAAGGGCGTGTGGCCCTAGGTAACACTAAGGTAGCGACACTAGTTGCAAGGATGTACAGATTAACGTCTATTCCCCTAATTAAATTGGAACAACGTATTAGTTGTGTCTGTCATGGACGCCTAACAGCTACTTCCTATACTAATGGTTGTAGTGACATGGAAAGGTTGAGGGTAGTTAGTATTAAAATGGTAGTTAAGCAGGGACCCTCTCATGGTTAATAGGAGCAATAGGAGATCCACTACAGGTGATTGTTGTTTCTACCTGAAGTATTGCAACTGTCTGGTTGAAATGATGATGTTCCATGGTCGATGTACTGTAAATGCCTGCTAGTGGTGAGGCGCTTTTCACCATGAAGGCATTAGTTTTGCCTCTATGGTCAAGATCGTGACACAAGCTAGCCACAAACAAGCCAATACACTAAAAGAAAGACTTTTTCAATTAGGAAATGCACATAACAGCCTGTCACAACTATATCAATATCCTCCACCCGGCAGAGAAATACTGTCTATTTTACGTGAGTGATACCAGATTCGTGCATGATGTAATTTCATAGGAGACATTTATATAAAATGAGATATTTGCATTTTCCAAGATACATAGAACATTTCTTTATGTAATGTAGCTTAATGTATAATATTGTAGCAGTATATGAGACACGGGGACATTATTGCATGGTATTTTAGTAACAGACTTTTATCTGTATAAATGAACGATTACTTACCTCAAGCGGAGTGAAAGTATTTTTCGTTGTTTTTATCACTGTGTACATAGCATGTGCGACAGAAAATGCATGAGCCCAGTTATGGTAAGGTACATTCCTATAATTCTTCCTCACGGTCAGTGTGAAGCGGTACAAACAGTCAAGGTCGAACCTAGAATTAATATCCGTGGAACGGGGTGAAAACCATTGAAATTTAAGTTGAAGAACAGAGAAATACGCATTGTCATCTTTATAACGCCATATTATTGTATTATACATATTGAATTATAAACTATGCAAACTGTACTAATTGTAGAGAATCGACTTTAGTCAATGACTAAAGCAATATTGTACTCTACGAATAAGATTGCAAATTTATACTGCTCGAAGGGGCTGAAAACCTCCCATCAGCTGGATTCATTCACCCTTCCATAGCATTCAATGAATGAATAAAAATGAATAAACATACAAGCAGAACGTTCCACTAAATTGGAATATTGATAATAAGGCCTGATATGAATATACATGATTTATAAATGTAGCACACATATCGATCGCATCACGTCACATAGGTTTCTGAGTCCAAATAATGCAAGGATATTTGAAAATAAAAACCTTGATATACCAGGGGGGCGTTTCATAAGTTAGCGCAGTGCGCGTTCGTTATGGTAGCGATAAATTTAGCGCGCGTTCGTTATAGTAACGCAATGTTATTTGACGTCAATTTTGGCCCTTAACGCGCGCTATGTTTGGTAACGACTGTCGTTAGGCCCTATAGCGCGCGCTATTCGAACTTATGAAACGCCCCCCAGAGGAATAGAACAGGGAAATTATTTTTTAAAAAGTGCACATAAAATCACTGCATCACATATGCAGACCTGTATCTCTAAACAACGCAATTAATCAGTTGATCAATTAATCAATTAATCAATCAATTGTGTTAATTACACGCTTCAATGCGTTTCTGCTTTAAATTGGGAGGATTCAATGTTTATGAAAACTTATTTCATAAGATTATTTCCTAACTGTAGTTTGGCTGAACAATGATGCATAAGGGCACCCAGGAAAAACTATCAATTACAGATTGAAGTTCCCATGTGTTTGTAAGATTTTGAATATGGAAATAAATGATCTCCTGTAATGACCTATACGACTCCAAATGATATTTCAGAATGAAACAACTTTATTATTCTTAATAAATATTGGCTCCGAGCCCAGGTTCTGTCAGCTGCGGGTGTATGATTTCACGAGCATGTCCCCGGCTGAAACAAATTAAGTCAGTCTGACCAGAATATGGCAAGGCCATTGTAGCTAAGTCATCCATACGTTTTCAAGTACCAAGAGTGAGGAACTAGAAGAATATGGACTAATGGTAATTATCCTGAAAATGGAAGACAATACTACACCAGAACTGAAAGAAGTTTGGTATTTATTCTAAAAAGTGCAAAGAGTTGTATGATATAGAAACGGACCTTCTTTAAGCAGCACAGAGTAGACATATGTTAACATGATTTAACGCAGTAGTATAAAATGTACCTCCACGAGCGAAATCTACTCAATTAAAATTGTGCAGTCAGACGAATGGGGTGAGTTTAGGAGTAAAAGGGTAAAATGTAAATGTGTGCATTTGATGGAATAGCTTCCGTTCTGGCATCATCCTAGCAGATTTGTGTGGTTTGAAACTCTAGAACACCCTGCTAAAGATATCTAGTGTAATACATAAATTACCTTGGTTTATCCTCTTGTTCGTCACTTGCGTTGTTATATTTCAAATTGATAAAGAGGTAATGGGTAAATATGATTGTATCCACAGTTGTTATACACTATAAAAAATAAAAGATTACTCTTGCACTTGCAGGAGTGTCTACAATCAACCAGATTGTTTAGTGCTAGTGGGTCTCATATTCGTATAATGGATACTTATTCAACGAAATGTATCCCGTTATGGATTGTGTATGTAGGTTCGTAATCTACTTCTTCTCTCATTCAGTATTTCATCTTATGTCTATGCGAGGTATGCATGCAATTTTATCAATAGGGTAACCAATCTTTTTCCTCTGTACTTCCTTTTAGTTCTTAATAGGTGTTCGACATCACATCCGACCAGATATATAGTTTAATGTGCTTTCATAGCGCTAATAGTAAATAGGTTAGGATTATAGGGTGCGTATCATGGTGGTGGATTATGTGCTATTCTAGTAGATGTGTTTGAACTATAGACCTTTGTGCTTTTGACAAGTTTTAAACTATATTGTGATAACAGAATCTCTTCATAGGCGTAGAGAAAGTTTACGATTGTGAAGTTCAGTAACAAGGGAATATCATTATATGTGACCTGCTCTGCAAAAACGGGTCTCATTTAGCGGGTATATAAGACCAATTTTTTCAGGGTGGGTCACATATGAATTCACCAGTAGTTTTTTCTAATATGTAATATCTAAAGGCAGTTTTACAACATACCTATGCACTTACTTTAAAGGAGGAAAAGAAAACATATTGTATTCCTATTTCAGACATTAAGATCGACACTGGCTTAACATGAGCAAGATGACTGGATTGACTACTTACATTTTTCTGAAGATGACGGGCAGAGATCAAGATTAAAGATAAATTGTAAATATTCTCCGAGGAACGTTTCCGCATACAAACCAATATTTTTTAATCTGCCTATTACCATGCAAGTGAATCCATTTGAGACAAAGTAATCATTAAATTTGGCTCACCTTGTCATATTGAAAAGGTCTCTGAACATATAGATAACATGCATCGGTTTGTCATCATCGTCTACTGCCCATGGTGAAAACACATAGCTGAAATTGTAAATAATTATTTCTTTAATTCTTGAGACACAAATATCACCAAACGAGACATGGAAAAGACTTGCATTGCCTTGATATACTGACAAATGTCCATGTGTTAAAGTGAGCGTGGAACAGAGTTCTGCCCTAGAAAATTATATTCCGTCCAAGAACAGATTTAAATAACGTGTGCCTCGGTTCATAATTTAAACTGTGCAAGTATAGCTGCACTTATATAACGTTTTCAGTACAGTGCGATCGCGAAGGAAATTCTTCGGAGAACCAGTTATAATTTCACAATTCCTATAATGCGATTATTATACTTACTCTGTTATTCCTTGAATTGCCTTTGGAATTGGTGTAGTCATGTATCTATCCAGTTCAAGATCAGATGTTTGGCTGTGGTATGATAGAACATCGAGTGCCACCTTGTACTTCTGCTCTGAGCGTCTTATCTTGTCATAGAGCTGAAAAGCCAAAACTTATGTCAACGTTCAATCAACTTTGGAGATGAAGAGGAAGCCAGCTCGACAGATCTCGTCATAATGAAATCAACAACAAAAGCACATCTTTAACAATTTCTACATAATATTTACCCATGAAGAAAAACAACCTGGGCCTAGTCGGTATAAAAGCGATATACCCTCACCTCTACAATCAACTTCATAACTCACCATCACATAATTTTGACATGACTTGTCATGACAAGAAAAATGGTTCTTTGTACATATTATGTAGTTAGATACAAATTATAGTGTATCAATGTGGGCTGGATGATCTAATTAAAATCTACAATTCTCTTGTACGTACCTTTGCATGATGAAGAGCCAGGCCACAGTATATAGCAAATGTCTCAAATGCTTCCTCGTCACTTTGGTCAAAGACACCGTCCAATTTATTGACCATTTGTACCACACCAATTATACTGAAAAATATATACATGACTGTAGGCCAGATTCGTCAATGTAAATAATGTTCCAATCAATGTCACATTCCTGTCTTATCTCTGACTCTGTTTTAATTGACTGTTGATTATACTTACTTCCCCCTAATGAAGATTGGCATACACAGAATCGTTTTTGTTCTATATCCTGTTTGCATATCTACCGCCCTGTAATCGAAAAAAAAACGACTTTTGTAATATTTTGTCAAAAGTCTATAACTGATTTTCTTTTATTGAAATACAGCTATACAGGTTTTCACGTATAAGTAATTTCAAATGGCTGTAAACGATATAGGTATGTATGTATGTATGTATGTAGCATGAATACGTGTTTTATGCACTTATGAGTTGTACATATCTTAATGTATGGGCGGGTGGGTGGGTGTGGGGTCTATGCATACATTATTCTTACCTATTAAATCTGTCATCTGCGTAAGCATCGGGAATATTAAGTACCTCCCCAGTGGAGGCAACATGGCCCGCTACACCTTTATCCATAGGAAACCTGCAAGGGTGGACATAAAGGCACTGAGACAATAATTATGACTAGGGATAGCGCAAGAGTGAATGCAATTAACACTCCACTAGTTTTAATCAGCCTCTCGTTCACAAAGTGGATGATTGATTGAAAAGCTTTTTATTCAGGAAATGGCATTACATCACATTCGACATTATTCTCAGACAAGTCCCTTTACTTTTACGCGCTGGCAACAACCTTTATGTACTGCTAACTTCACTAATGATTCTATAATAGCTATTACTTATTGCTAGTTAAAAGATCCTTAGATTTTACGTGGTTAGCTAATAATGAACTTTCTACCGATGAATTTTCTACCGATGCGAAAGCCAGTGATCAGATATGCGTTCAGGGAGAATCTACACCGTGTACAAGCATACTAAGAAGAAGCTCTAAGATTGCTGTGTAAACTATAATAATAAAATGGACAAAAATGCCTTCTTGAGATTAAAGGTGGATTATAGTTATACTAGTCATGTTGTTTTAGTGGCAAATGATGGTAAGAATGCCTCGGATAATTCAACTTGAAAGGTGTAAAGCTGAATTATCTGCGTGGTGTTGACTTACTGATAACACGTTAAAAATAATAAAATGTGCATCTTGGATCAATTGCACCTACGGCTTCATATTGAGAGAATGCAGCATGCAGTTAGCGTTTTACATTTGGATCAGGTGAGGTCAAATAATACTATTAAACCAGTGTCTACTACTTCCATACATCGTTCCTGTCACATGTTTAGTATAATTATTATTGTTCCAACATAAAAAGCGTATTTCGAAGCAATAATGCGGTTTTCCAGCCATTACCCAAGCTAATCTATATCTTTCAATAGAAAAGTTCAAGGGAATGCAACAAATAAAAATGGAAGTTTTTATTACAATCTAGAATGCATAGTGAGAAGAGGACAAACAGACTGTGTTAGAATTCACACGCAGTAGGCAGGCGTTAGTGTTAAGACTTCAGGTATTGCTATGTACATTCTGTGTGCTCTCCAAACCTGATTTCTTTCTGTGTCTGTGCTGGAGGGGGTTCACAATCCGCCCCAGCTTCACCCATGTCAAATACTCGAGCATATAACTCCTTAGTGCGATTGTCCACGAGAAACATGGCTGTTCGGTCGGCGTTCACAAGCTTTTTTGCAAAGTTCTGTGACAAAATGCAAATTTGTTTGTAGACTTTCATATTCAAAACATGACAGTCGTGCAAAATATAGAAATGTTTATCTGAATAAATGTAGAATTTTGGACATTGTCCCGGTGAGAATACTTCCGCGAGATAACCTCAGTACGGTACCTAAAGCAAAGCAGTCGGGATAAAGATAAGAATGTATGGAAAACGCATAAAATGGGATTCCGCCAAAAGCAACCCTGCAAAATAATGTGCTTGTGCCCAAAGATTTTGGCTATATCACCTTCTAACTGATGACTGCAAAGCGATTGAATGACCATCAACTGCTTTGGTTTTCTGCTCCGTATTTTCTCCAAAGTTAAATTGGTTATGGGTCTGCATAGACAACTGTTCTCACATCTATCTATTTACAGTATAGTAGGAGTATAGTAGAAATAAAACAAAGAAAGTGAAGGGAATGAACTCATGAAACGAAAACAAACATCCAAACAAAGCATGTGTGACAAAAAAAGAAGACACCGAAAACGACACTTCTAAAATAATAAGATATAAAGTGCACAGAAACCGTTGGGAGGGGACCATAAAGAATCATCTAACAGCATGCAGACCGATGAATTCTGGAAGTTTGGCTTTCAAGCTACTAGCAATGAGCGTAAAGTGTATTCGAAATAATTCTGTACTGCCAAAATGCTTGACTGCTACCCAAATGTGGGCAGAATTATAGCATGACGAATTGTATATCTGCATCCTAGATCCTGAGTGATCAACAACCTTAGCTGTAGGGTGGATTAGTGTTTTAATAAAGGAAATATATTTCAATGTGGATGAAAGGTAATGATTTTCAACCCGCAACTATGGCAACGACGACAGACGAAAACGACAGTCACTTTGTTGTTTTGTATAATTCTTGTTGGGTTGGGGTTGGGATAGGTTTTGGCATGCCTAACCTGATCTCTTTCTGACGTGGAGCCTCCTTTTCAGCTGCGTCCAGCCCATTACCAACATCGAAGATACGTGCATATAACTCCCTAGTGTGGTAGTCAACCAAAAACAGAGAAGCTCGGTCCGCAGAAACTAGGCTCTGGGCAAAGTTCTAAAGAACATGCAAAAATCAAATCTGTTAAAGGGATCGGAATGCAGTGCTCATGGAAATGAAATGCTTGCTATGGCAACATTCTAAAGAAAGTTTTATTTCCTGAACGAAACGAAGTAAGCATAGGCATAGGTCATGAAGAAATAGTCAAATAAAAGTACACTTTTTTACTGCACCTATGAATATGAAATATTTACAGATAGGCGAATAGATTCTCAGAAGTATTTGCAGCGATCGCGTTCACCAAGGTGTCTCAAAGTCTAATAAGAAATATGATTCCTCAGGCCAAAATAGTGTAAACCGTACACTGCTCCGTAAACAAAAACACAAAATGTACCCAAGGTTTTGCCTGGTAAACAAAATCCTTAAAAACAACACATCGAATACAGACCTAATTGTATGAATACTTGATTAAATAAATATTTGAGAAATCGCTTACACAAGTTACAGATTACAGTACTTCTATAATAAATATAGGATTATTGTTTCTGTCTCTGCTGTGGACAAACAATCATTTCAAAAAGTAAAAACGGAAAAGTAAAAATTCAGTTCACATAATCAGAGAAACAGCTTTTGTGAAAATGTAACATATTTCCGCCATTTTCCGTTCACTTCTATGTACACTAAAATTGAATGGTGATCTCAATTTCGTAATAGAATACAGGAAGCCTGCTCTTATTCAGTTGTAAATGAGTCACCACCGAAGTAAATCAATCATGTATTATTGGGTACAATCTAACCTAGGCTTTTTACAAGTGTAGCGGCATGCTGTTGTTCTAATTTGAGGTTTCGTGATGGTTACTTTATCATATAAAATGTCAAAGCCTGAAATAAAACGTTGAAATGCACATCATCAGTTCCCCTGCAATGACCATCAGAGGTCATCGTAATGGAGCGGTACAAGTTACTGCATGAAATTGACCTTGAGGTGAGATGTACATTGTGAATCATTTTCAAGATGCATTCCAAAGCACCCGCCAAATAAAATGACTATCCTATAGGACTGCTAATTTAGAGTTATCCTAAAGTCTGTAACAATTTGCTGTTACCCGTACAGGCAGAGCCGACTGAAAATGTTCTCAACATGAATTGACTGCATGAAATTGGTCGTGACGGAAAATGAGCATTGTGCATCATTTTCCAGACCCACCAACTAAACAAAAGTGGGCACTACAAAGATGCCATGCTATCCTAGGACGGATAATTTAGAAAAAGCCTTAAGTCTATACAAATTTGCTGCTGTCAAAGTTGGAGGAACCTATATTGAAAATATTCTTCACATGAATTGACTGCACGAAGTTGGCCTTGAGGGGAAATGTGTATTGTGCATCATTTCCCAGGCCTGACAACCATCTGGGGCAGTCAACCAAAAACTAGGGCTGTTAATTTAGAAATGAATTTGGAATTTAGTACCATGAGTATGAGTTTAGGCCTAGGAGGTTCCTCGCTGTCATTGATGAAAGAATGTTACCCTTAATTTGCCCGGACATGTTCTTTAGTTATCATCGAAATTATAACTGATTTTACTTATTCTCCTTTGTCATGAACTTATACCGCTTTGTTCTATTCTAAGTGTCTTATCATCTTTTTAAAAACTAATATAAGCCGTAAATCTTTCGATGTCTGCATTCAATAATTCACTTTAACATTTTCAAAACGATTATCCAATGTTTTATATATGTGGGGAAACGTATGGCATAAAAGAACTTACCATTATTTTCATTATAACGGTATCCATGCTAACGATATCTTGAAAGATAGACCTGAAAACATAAAAGGTTTTTTGGTGATCTTTCAAATTACAAATGGTAGTCGTTTACACTAAGAATCGCGGATCTTGATAAAGCTACTGCAATATTAGTGGGCATCATTACATGATTCTGCTCCGTATTTTCTCAAATTCAATTTAATTATTAATAATAATACGTACTTTGTAACCGCCAGCAGGAATTCATTTAACTTCCTTTGTTTCGTCATGCTGTGGTACATCTGTTATGCCATGAAAATATGACAATAGTTAATTATATAGTCTCATATGGTCTTCTATACCGGTTAGAAAATGGCAATTAATCATTAAGTACGACTGAATTAAGAGAATACCTATTCAGGTAACCAATCAAATACTAGTTTTCAAATTGAACGACATAGTTTTTAAACAGTCAAGAAGTTTCTGAATTATTCAATTACATGTTTTCTTAAATCAATAAGCCAAACTTGCATCTAAGCATGTGAGATGTTAATATAGCTATAGCAAATCTAAACCAGAAAGGAACTTAATTTTCTATACCTCGATGGCGCATGCGGAGGCTCCTCCCCAAATGAGAAGCCTCAAAACAGCCTTGTTAGCATTAAAGAAGAAGTTATAAAGCAATATCTTAATGCAATAGTGTTAGTTAGTCAAATTTGCAGTCAAGTAGGAGCTATCATATAGAAGCTTGTAAATTATCTACAATGGTTAGTGTATACAAGTTGAATCGGTGAGTAGGGTTCAAATGTACAGGATTTCATTAGCCTAGCATTAAATTACTTCATATTTCTTATCAGAGCGCATTTGTGTCATATGGGACATCAAAGGTTTCGAAGAAATGCTATGTAGACTTTGACCATAGGAAGCTGAATTCGTGATATCCTGGAATCCAAATCAAGTACAAGATCCTTTCCCGGTACAGTATTTAACATAGTGGAACATAAATATATCAGATGAAATGTTCAAATGTATGTGTTGCCATTGTGCCACCCGGTAGTACAAATCTTGAATTTCGATTATATGCTACCATCCAGAATTTAGATATCAGAGATGGTTGTACTCAAGACTAGCAAGCTTTTTGTCCTAATTTGGATTTGGACCTTCAGTAAACAGGACCTTAAGTATGTGATCGGTTATAATGCATTCAACATTAATCATACAAATGTGGATAATATTATATTGCATCGTTTTCCCATAAGCAAATCTCCTCCTGAATCGTTGTGTACACCGTTTATTCCATGTGTGCCGTAAGCTATATATATCAGGCGTGCGAATGATGCAAGGAAGAAAATTTTATGAAGTAATTCTTGGTTACCTGGAAGTGGCTGGTTGCTACACATGTCAAAGTCAAGTAGACCTGACAGAGCTACACATGTACAGGTGGGCAACAACGAGTTATTAACAAGACGAAACCAATGAGTTATCAATACTTAAGGGCAACATTGGTACAGAGGAAGTTTCACAAACAGTTCTAATGTCCATAATAATAAGCGGTCCAGTAGAAAATTAAAACTCATGTTCGCATAAGCCAGAGATTCAATGAGGTGTAAACGGTCTCCCCTTGAATTAATTCTGTCTTTCATGTCTCCTAAGGAAAAACTCCTTCTAAACAATACGGACGCAGCAGGAAGATTAATCAAACAATATCTCTAAAGGTGTGGGAGTCACGTGGTTAAACCACCAATTTCTATAGTCATTCATTCTTCAAGGGAAAACCAGTAACTGAGTTTAGGAATAAAAAAAATCTCTAAAGGTGGTAATTAATGGATTAGAGATACCAAAAGACAACTTATGGATACTCATGACCGCGAAAATCTCTCTGTACACAATCGTGTTATTACTATGCACTCTAATTCAATTTTAATGGTATGCCTAATGATGTTAAAACAACTATGGTTTTGAGGACACAACAGTGGAGTTCTGTTACAGTACCTCCCGGCATCTTAGGCATAAATCTGTCAGCATGAGTATGTGGGCAGTGACCTAAAGATTTCAGCATAAACGTTTTGGATTGAACGGTAAGTTGTGACTTGGATATCTATGAAATACTACTGCTTTCCCCTCATTAAATACGCCATGAATTTGACAATTCCCCTTCCCCTTGATATTACAATACCTTTAGTTCAGTAGTCGTAAACAAAATAATCAAAAAAAAAGAAACTTATGTTACCTCTTCATCATCTTCCGTAAATTGTGTACTTCCTTTGTGTCTATAAACTTCAAGAACTCCTGAAACAGAGATAACCTGCTTTAAGAAAACTTATAAACTAGTCAATTGATACCAGTGATAAAGAAAGTTCACATGTCTCTCAATCATATAATTTGACATTTTGTGGTTTAGCGTCAGGAGCCGTATATTTAAATATATCAACGTATTGTTTACGTGTGAAGTATGAAGGGAAATTATATAATAGTTCTTATATATATATGCATGAATTCCTTTGACCCGAGTAGCTCTTGTCGGTAAAAGCAAATTACTCACCTATTACCTCGCCATCAGACTGGATGATAGGCTGGGCAATCGCGGAATAGACTATGCCACCCTCGCAGGTGACACCTTCGGGAAACCTTTTATCCCTCTGGAATTAGTGTTTAAATGGATTCGAATAGTGTTTTGAAGGGGTATTTCTAGTAGTAGATGAACAGCAATAAACAGATACTTCTAAAATATACATGAACAATTTATAGACATATTATGACATTCATATAATAATATAAGGGCTTATTTTCGATCAACTGCAGAATACCCCTTAATTTGATACCCTTTTCTTCACAACCCCCACTAAGACTACTAGGCCTAAAACACCGAGAAGTGGCCTATTCACTCTGTTCATATGTACATGCATGAACATGAATGGAAACACATAAATAGTCACACGTATAGATATCATAGATTATCAGATATCTATTGGATTGGGCCGATATAACTATTCAATAATGTATACGAGTGCTTATGTGATCACGTGAGCAACATAAGAAAGATAGTCAAAGTTGCATGGTCTGATGGAGGATTTTAGGACCTGCATAGAGTGGTCTAAAGTCCTAAACAATATATTTTAACATGATTCTAAAACTGGAGTATACTTCTAATTCAGAATCTAGTAGCTGCCCAACCAACAATTCACTCACATCACTTATAGGACTAAGGCGAATAAATTCTTTCGTATGTGCCACATATGCGGCCAATGTTGTTCCTTCCTGGATCTTCCAAGCGCAAGGAGGTTCACTCGAATCCCTGAAAATCCCAGATACCATTAGATTGAGGGTTCTTCACGATTAATTAAAAAAGTAATATGATTACAAGTTTGGAATGTGGTATTTGCATCATTATAAATGTAAGAGTCACCTGAATGGATTCAGTGATATGTAAAAGAAACCAACGGTATCGTGATATACTACATGCATGTTGGTGATAGCCATGTTATCTGGATGATTATCAATGACTGAAATGTCCTACGTACCTTTCTGTCTCGTTCGAGCATTTGGAAATTTCCTGGAGAAAATTAGAGACAATGTTAAGCCATAGCTTCTACCTTCAAAGTCGTCTTACAATAGTATGCATGCTATGGACGCTATCAATAATATTATACAAGATATATTGGGTGAAAATTTGGGCTTCTCATTCATTCTGAAATTGCAATTCCTGCATACATCTCAGATTGCAATATTACTTATATACACCTATACAAATCACAACCAATAATACCATGTTAATGCTCACAGTTGAAAATTAGGTACTGGACAAAATTGCTTTTTATTACTTGGAATTAAAAATCATGTCGTATCGAATATATCAACTAAAGTTATGAGCATACATTTTACCAAGATACAAACGTTTACGTACCTGGGCATATTTATCCACAATATACAGAGTATGGGCGTCAGCATGAATTGCTAAAAATCAAAAGAATGACTCATGATGTAATACAAATGAGCTTTTGATCCTATAGATGATCCCGCCTGACGTCAAATTGACAATAAATATTATGCAAAAGTCTATAACGTAACAAATGTATATGGATATGTCTGGCTCATTATCCAGGCATATACTTCGTCTATTTAGTTTAGCCAACTTAGGGAGTAAGAAACTGGGAGTACAAGTGTAATGCTTGCTTTTGAGGCAGTGTACTGGTATAACTAAACTTACCTATTGCGATGCAAAGCGACAGCTCCGTTAAGACTTGAGACATACTCTGATATCGGTGGATCTCCCTCGTCATATCTGACAAGAGACGGCGCTTGTCGTCCTGGAGAGATAGCTAATGAAATAAAATAGATGACAAGTACTAATAGGCGGTTAGGTCTAGAATCGTGAGAAGTTTAAATTTTGATAACTATTGTTTTGCAATGCTGAGACAATTATTTTATTCAGAAATATCCTCACTGTTAATCAACAAATCATTTAGAATGAAATGACCACAACTAGCAGCGGAGTCCAGTTGTTGGGAATTATTAGTTCAATCTTCATACATACACAGTGTAAATGTTTTGCTAAGAACATCGCATTGAGAAGAAGTACATGACCACAGGTATACATCAAATCCTTTACCACTGCCCTGAGTTACCATGGCATGCCAGAGGCAAATGGTTGAGGATTTTCTCGAAAATTCATTGCTTAAGATAAAATCTGAGCATTGTTTTGACGCTGGATTATCTTCCGCAGCTTGACTCCACTAAAGCAAATAATGTGCATTGCAGTGGTAATGCACCAGGCAGGGGCATTAGAGATATACCAACTCATACATATATACACCACACCATATATATACCCAACATGTACTTTTTTTAAGTTTACAATATCAGAGGTGCATCTACTATATACATGATTATGTCGATAGGAAGATGGATGTTTTTAGAAATTTTAGAAAAAACAATGAGGGATGATAATAAGACAATGTCTATAATAATCAAACAATCTTTGGAAGAGGTGGTAGTGCAAGCTAGAGCGAGCTGAGCAAGATGTTAAACTGTTCCTGATCAAGGTAATACTTCTTAATTTGAATTTTGAACATAATATAATCATACATATACGTTTCTACTTCCCCTCACACACCCACACATCCACACACCCTTGCCAACACCCACACCACCTAGCTCTTTCACCTTCCTGCGTGCACTATGCAGTACATCACCCACCCACCCTCTCCTATATTTCATCATCATCATTATAATTTTATTTATAGGGTTTTAGGATAATTACTATCAAGATATAGTGAGGGAGGAGCTGTATAGTGGGGGTCACGGGGATTTTAGTTTTAGTTCTTTGATAGTGAAGAATAATTCCCAAACTTGGCAAAGTAATGGTTTAGTGGTTTTTTATTTCTTCACTAGATTTCGAATTACTATCAAATCTATTTTAAGTCATCAATAATCTTTTCAGTTCCTATCAAGCTACAAACATGTTAACAACATATTTTATCAATCATTTTTATTTGTATAAATTTATTCCAAAGCTTTCCAATGTTCTATTATTTTCTAATGTTTAGAGTCAGCCATCGGGTCATTATAGATGTGTGTTTATATGTTGTAAATGAACGGGAAAGGCTTCGGTGCTTCAAACTGTTCAGTCATGGGCAAATGTTTTCTTTGTCAGTAGCCCAAGGATAAAAAACCTTTGTCCTAAATTATGTCCCAACTGCGAAATCGCGGTGCCATGTAGCTATTTGAATCATGCTTGTTCCAGCTGGTTTGACAGCACGTTTCGTGTTTTACGATCCGTGCCCCCAAAGGGGTTAATGTTTCAATAGTCTTTCCTGCCATTTGCCAGTCTATGCCATCCATTTTCACCTCAGCGGTACCAGCAATACGGCACTTGATGTGACAAAATGGTTCAGACAAACACGCACGCAATGCAAGTTGACTTGGAGGCCTAATAGAGCTTACTAAGGAATGGGGCAATGGAGGAAGTCAATCGATGTGTGATTTTCCTAATCAAACAATCCCAATTTAAGCTGAATCCTATCCTAGACCTCACTCAGATGTCAGGTTTCTATCTATTTGTTAAACTTTTTCAATTTCATACAGGGGCCGTGGGAATTTATAGATGGACATAGGCCTTTGTATGATGCAATTTATCTGTTGACAGTATTTAATGCACATGAAGAATGACTATTTTCATAGAGGCTAATCTTTGTGAAAATTTGGATTGTATGGGTCATGCTAAAACGAACTACAAACAACTTCGCAATCATTCTTTTCAGACGTGCTCACTGGCTCATGTAACTCGTCTTTTGCCTATTATTCATGGCCAGATCGACCAAATATCATGAGAAATAACATGAGGCACTTTGGGCATAATATTGGTTAAGGCCAATGCAAAATACATAGTGCATAATCGGCACCTTGCGACGAGCTTATATTTTGGCCCACAAGAATGATAGAAACCCGATATACACAGGTAGTGTCAGGGTAGGTGATCCCATTCAGAAGTGAGCATAAAACCCTCTACGAACTCTTCCGTAATGTATTGGAAAATGCATATTGTTTCAAGAAGATGGATGGTGTAATTCGGTGTAATGATAACGGGGCACTTTGAAATAGTCTTCATCACCGTATGGACACTCGATCCGATTCTGTCACTCCAGGTATTAGAGCAGCCTGGGAAATGATCTTATGTTTGGCTTTGTCAATAGAGATTTCCTGGCATGTGCACCTGTCATATCGATGACATCAACTAAACTCATTGTCAAACTAAACATCATTGATTTGCTTTTTTCGGGGAAGGAAACAATGCTATCGAACGAAAGCGTTTTGTCTTTCTCTTATGCCATAGATATGCCTTTTTTCAAATGATGCTGCCATGATTTTGTTTGGGCATATATCATACAGTTATTATTATTCTAACAGATTTTGATAACTTGGAGGCGCAGTGAAAAGTTAAACGCAGTGATTAGTTCTCACAGGAAAATAGGGCTTATGTATGTGTAATGATACTACTTATATATCTATAATTATTGCCGAGGCTGACTATCCTGTGATAAGAAATTAGTTGAGAGAACCTGATATACCAGGTAAATGTACAAAAAGATTCTCGCTCTAAATAACGTGAATATGCCTTCGCCTGTCGACCTGGTGTAAAACAAACTATACACAATATAATATATATACTTTCTGGCGGGGTAGAACACGGTGTAACTCAGTCCACTGTTTGTCAAACCTCGAACGTTAGCCACCCTTTGATCTTTTATAGGATGTTATTGATCACCCACATCTGCCTCCCGTTGTAGATTTTAGACCTACACCTCACATATGAAGGTATATTTCTGCGATACCCATCGATATCTACTAACATGCACCCTTAAAATTCCCTGAAAGTGAATCATATCGTAAAATGGTTTGACTATTTGTGCAGGGATATAATTCTGTGAACCTTAGATAATACCCATCAATATATATATATATATATATATATATATATATATATATATATATATATATATATATATATGTGTGTATACATATATACATATATATATATATTATATACTAACAAACAAACCATGCAAATTCCCTGAAAGTGATTCGTATCGTGAAATGGTTTAACTATTTCTGCAGGGATATTAGTTTTGGCTGTTTTCTCCATGACTAGTTTAGGGATTTAAATCAAAATGCCTTTAATCTTAGATAATGATACTGCATTTAATTGAGACAAGTTTCACAATTGGGAAAAAATGGACATGGGCATCTAAAAGATTAACTAACCTTCCATCGTGTCAGGCTCTTTCTCCGTGTTGATTCATCTGTAAATAAGTTATTATATAACGCAAGTCAGAAAAGAGTGAACACCATCTTAGAAAAGCAATAGTCCAGGTATGAAACTCAGTACAATACAACAAATATCGGCGACTACACCCCGATCAGCAACAGACAATGAACTTTTATGGGGAGACCTCTTAGGAATGTCATTAAAGCTTACCATGAGTTTAAACCCCATATAGCATACAGCATCAATAATGTGTTAACCGGGACAATTAAGGAAACAACTATATGGCTATTGGGACTTAGATCTAGATTGACTCAGTTATTGTGGGAATTATATACACGTGTAATAAGTGTCAAGCACTATAGACTTGCCTGTTATTTGCGGCGATCCCGTTTCCCCATTTTTCAGTCGGTTTTGTTTTTGTTGGACTTTCTTAATGAGCCATTTCTCCAATTGTTCCTGGCCTACATGGCCCAACACGTAGCGTTCAAGAAATTCGGGGTTATCTTGGAGGAAGGAAGTTACAGACTCCGATTGAAGATCTAAAAAAATAGTATAAAAATCGGTCACATACGATCTACAACAACACAATTACTCACATCATAGGTGCCATAACACTAGTCATAAATCTTTATAGATGCAGACTGAGTTTCGTAAAGACCAATAATGTTTTATCTTAATTCCGCCCACGCAATACACTGGCAATTCCGTGGCACATAAGTCACATTATTAATTGGGGTCTATTCTGGGTTTGTGACATCAACCCTAATGCAAATTGCGACGCCATACAATGATAGTTTCCGCGAATCAATTTATAGCGTACTGTAATCGCGTCGTGTAAAGAGTGGCTACAAGCGTTTACAATGGTCCCTTCAGTATGCCCATGACAATATAACTGTCATTATGTAAGGTTATTGTGCTATGAGGAATGAGAGATTGGTGATATCCACTTGAACTTATATTCTCTGTGTAGAAGTATATTAAAGTATCTTCAACACCGAGTTACACATTCACGTTGGTAATATAAATGCCAGTAAGCAAAGAGAAAACACGTACCATTAGAAACAGAAAGTTAATTAAATGTCTATTAAAAGCTTCTGCTCAGTCCAGCCCAGTCTACCTAGTTCTTGGAAACCCTTGATATGAGAGACTCTGTGCTTCCACATCACAGTCACGTATTGTAATCCGCTGCATTTCACAGAAATGAATGTGAAGATTGACGCATTACCTTTGGCGTATATTCGGGCATTTAAGTGTGTGTGTGTGGGGGGGGGGGGGGAGGCAGGCAGGCATCCACGATAAATGATAAAATCCCAGTCGAAGATTCGATTGTTCGGTTGCTGTTATTTTGATAATGGTTATAGTATTATGTCATATCAGAGCAAAGAAACGCTAGTCTTTCTCAATAACAGGGTTACGTCATAACAGGGTTACTTATTTAGCCTACACGCTGTTCTAAGCTAGAAAAATACTTCGCCCTTTAACTGTAGATTGCTCATTTTAGAAACCATTGTATTGCGAAGTTTCATTGAAATGTATATCTCGGAATTGTATCATCTTGAATCAACTTAAATCACATTCACCTTACCATACTGAATATGCTCACAAGCAACTAAGCACTTGGTATTTAAGCCTGGATGTTTAGCAACTTTCATCGTATCATATTGCGGTCTTCAGTCAGCGATAAATGAAACTTATACGAGCAACACGTAATTCCATTTCTAGTTAAACACGTTTACACTCCCAGTATTCTAGCAGCGACACGAAAACTGCTATGGACAAGTGGAGTTGCGCGTATCCTATCATATTGCATTGCTTTGCTATGATAATGGCTGCACTAGTACAATTGATACGTGGATGTCTATATCCCCAGGTTCAAGGTGATAGTTCACACATCAACCTTGGATTAACTCTATCCGCAGTAAATATGTTCTAGGTTAATCACATTGTCATTCTTCGAAAGGAATTTATACATGTGGAATGGGAGAAGCTATATATATACAATGTACACTGAACTGTCTGGTAAATACATATTTCTACACATGTGGCAGTTCAATCATAGCCTCGGGCATCACAGCCCCCTTCCATTCTTTCAAACACTTAATTACCTCATGTATGGATGAGATATAATTATCCCAACATATGAAAATTCAGTCAATAAAATTATTTCATTTCTGACCTAAAGAACATAAACATAGAAGTGCGTGCCGTGTTCAATCAGGCGTACATAGATATTGAGCCTCAACTTGGCTGTCTCTAACATCCTCAAAATAAGATGGACTAATATTTTTACTTGTTCTTTGGTCCCTTCGGGCTTAATCTCTCCCTATACATCCTTCATTTTAAGGATATAACCTTTGCCATGTGTATCATAATTCCATTGGTTGATACTTGCTTAAACAGTCAAGCGAATACAATATTTTTAGTGCCCCCCCTTACAATTCTTTAGGTTATAAATTATAGAAAGGTAAAAATAAGTAATAAACAGAACAGAAAATATGTAAAAGAAAAATACTACGATTTAGACAATTAAAAGGGTAATTTTGGGGGTTGTCTTACATGGTGTCGTGGTCATTAGGAATATTGCTCTGAGTCACCTTATTGGTCAGTTATTTTATTACCTGATGGGTTCTGAACATTACATCATTCGTTCTAAATATCTTATATAGGAATATATAGATATAAATAGAGAAAAAGAGAAAGAACAGGAAGGAACACCTGGAAACAAGGAGAGATGAGGCCTCACAGGTCGCCCAACGACATCTGATCAGCCCCCCCCCCCCTGTAGCTGGGGTCTTTATTATAAACAAGGAGACTTTTAACATGTCAGTAATCCCTACATATTACCACTGTGAGGGGGTGGGGGGATGTTCTTAATCAGTACTTTGCTCCCAATATTGTTCCCATGTTCTTTTTTTGATATTAATAACAAACAATCGGAAGAATAAAGATCTTTAACATATTGACATGGTTCTTATATTATCGTGATATCACTTCAAGCTTTTTAACTACACCGTTTTTTAAAAAGATAGCCTAAATAGATCCTTTTCACCATAAACAGCCCTTGCATTTCCAATTCAGGCGATGGCCAACTAAATTATCGTTTTCCCAAAATGATGATATGGCATAGAATGTATTGCAGCTGGAATATATTGTAGTGACCGGATTACAATAATACAACTATTATCAGATACAAGTTTTAAAAGTACTTGTAACACAAAAGTACAGGGCTGTTAAACGTAATGACGAATGAATGAACAAATGCAATGGGTGAATGAATGAAACATGTACAAGTTCATTTTAAAAAGTGCAAGGCTGTGATGGGTAGCTGTCCCCATGTGTTTTAGTGGCATACCTGGAAAAACGCCAAATGAAGCCACTCACTGACCAGTGCAGCATGGACCAAAGTCTCTCTGTCGATGATTGGTCGATTGACCCCATGGCATGCGCCCTTACAGGTTATATGTAGGTTAGATTGGATTAGTTGCAGCATGTTTCCTGGCGTTTCAAAACAAACCGCTATGGTGCCTCCTAGCTATTCGGGCTGAGCAACATAATGTGAACTAAACAAGAGGATAAGACTGGTGGCTCGTATAGAGTTTTAGACACAATGACGTAGATAAGAAGTTTTGGTCAGTCATGTGAACATCGAATATAACAGATTGAAGGAAAGGCCATTTTTTACAACTCTTAAAGTGGTTCTTTCGCCATCATTCTGGGTTCCTGGGGCGAATGCCTGGTTTCTTGAAATTACAATGTTCAGTTGTTCCCGTAATGTATATCCGATGTATATTGAATATAATGTATATTGAAATTGCGTTCCCGGTTAAATCGGACAAAACTTTCGCTTTTCTTATAAGTAGTTGGAATTACGATAATCTATATAACGTCGATTTGACTGATAAGTTTCAATCTATATATTTTCCCGGATCGCATTATAATGGAATTACCAAACTTTGTATGTGTATGTAAAACCCGAGAGATGTGTTTTGTGTTACTTCTAATGCGTATGTAATTTCAAGGGTCGAATATATATAACATTTCTCTAATTAGTACGCTTCTTTCCTTCGACGCCTGTGTACATTCCGTTTCGCGAGTCGTTGGCGTCACACTGAAAGATTCCATTGTTACTTATGAAAATTCAATATATTTATACACAAAGACAAATCTGCAGCAAATACACATCAATTTATATTCTAGTTAATAGATATATCGCAGAAGATATTTATCTTGAGGCAAAGGTGTGTTGAGTAAGGATTATTGGCAGGCACAAAGGGCAGTATATCACGGTTGGCATTCATATACCAGGGGACCAGTTATATAGATATCCCAGCATAGACTAATCAGGTGAGACACTGGTGGCCAAGTGTTGATTGCTGCCATTGATAAGATATATTTTGTGTAATACACATGTTACAGTAATTGTTATCTGTCCCTATTTTGATAAAAGCGGTAATCTACTTTCTTCACTGTTTTCCAGCCCCCATACCAAACAAAGAATTAAGTCAAAAGATACAAGATTAAACGATAGCGCATTACCTTATCAGAGTATTACTGCGTTACTACATGTATGTATCCTTGTGTATTGACATATAAAGCTGTAAGTATAGAGCTCAAAACACTGAAACATAGTCATACAACCGATCATATATATACTAGTATCCAATTTATATAGTATTGATAAGGAGGGGGGAGAACCTTCTTAAAACTTTATTTTTCGCACAGTATTTACATATTGGCCTCTTTGTGCGCATTGATGTAGTTTCTGCTTTTTCAATAGGGCGAGATAATGAAAATCCCACATTAAGGGAAATAAGTTGGTATAATTATGATTAATTAATTAACCATTTCTTGATTATATTTTGGTACTGTGATCGAGCAAATATATCAATTGTTGGACGGGATTTTTTATCCCAGCAGCACAGTACTTCGTTCAATCGGAGTTTGTGAGTTGGGAGAAATTCAATCTGCTTCTCAAGGCAAATTATTTGCAATGCTGATAAGCATTGGTAATCGGTGAGAGGTGTGACGCACTAAAGCCATTAATACCTGAGTGCTGGAGACGTCTTGTATCAATAACCAAACTGGTACTAGTCAACAATGATAACACCCCACCGTTTCTCATGACTTTAAGCTCCTGACTAGTATAAGCCATAGTATTTATACTATGTCCATTGCTCTCTTGCCACATGCACTGGTCGCGAATTCTAAGAATCTGAATATATTCGGTTTAAATATGCAAGCGTTACTAATATATCAGATGTTATGCATTAAATGGTGTCACAATATCTCCAGCTATTAGATGATAAAGTAAATAGCTCTATAGTCGTGTATGCCTAAAACACCTATAGTAAGCCCACGTTCGCTGTGGGTTATTACATTTCTGGCTATAATGGTCCATTTTAATCAGAACTTCAAGGTCGTATTTTGAATTAACGCTATAGAATACAATCACTAATCGGAAGTCCGCACATGGAGGCAAAATCTGCTTTGATATGTGGGCTATGACCCTGACTATACCTCTTTTAAACTCCATTACGAAATGAGTATTTAAAGCCGTGCTGCGATAGTTAATCACACCATTTCCAACCGTTACAGAAATTCATCTACATAACAGTGTCCATGGTCTTTTTTTACAACGTTCATCTATAAGAATTAATAAATGTGGTATTCTGTGGCATGAATTTTGATCAATATCAAATGAGAATGATCGGGAAGATGTGTCAGTGTATTGGTAATATTGAATGGCATTTAAGACGAAAACTTCATCATAAAACTAAGTCATTAATATGATTCAGCACCGACGCTCTTTGCTCCTTAAGTCCAATATAACCGACACGCATTTAAATGTTTTAGGCAAAGGACTTAAAGGAGCACAAGTAATCCGTGGTCGGAAACGAAGGAGTTGTTTTCTTTCTGTATCACCCCCGAGAGCAGACGAATCCTTTGTAAGTTAATTCGACGTTGGCAAGGCAATTTTCAGTGTAATTTTCTTATCATCTTGACGTTGTTTAAAGTTTGTATTCAGACTTAGACATTTTATAATAGTAATATTCTCAGTATATGTCCTGATGATAGAAAAGAATGATTAGTAATACACACGTTAGCAGGCATATAGAATGCATAGATAGGCGCATACAAGATATACAAGTATTGCAATCAATCCATTTGGGTTTTAAGATACACTCATTCTCAGATTTCAATATAGAAAAAGGATATTTACATATAATAGTAGGCTATACGCTACATGGATATTATAATTGATCCTAACAGCTATCACTCTGGTCAGCAATTGTTAAGATGCTGTGACCCTGATCAAAATCTTTTTTCTGAAGTCACCAGTTCGCAGTTGTACCTACCTGTCATTTTCATTGCCTTAACTTCTGCTCGTATCCATTAACACAAAAATAGTATTAAATTTTCCGTTGTGCTGGGGCACTTATTCATTTCACAATATCATTCAAAGCCTCACAATATTATATTCCTTATCCTTTGGTTGGTCAAGTATCTCCGTACAATTGTCACGACACGAATGATTCATTAAAGTTGGAAGATTTATCCAACAACTGTATCCTTGCACGGAGCTCTCTCTCTCTCTATGTTCAATTTACATGATTCGATGGTAGACTCAACTAGCTAGTTAAGTATCCTGGTTTCTTGTTATGTTCACCGCTCACTTTGGCGTTGTTCATTTAGCCTAGGTGCCGTCTGCTGGTCTTAGCTCTTCAAATGTAATTCCGCTAGTCTGAAAGACCAGTCCGGTCGTGCATTATAAAAACCGTGCCAATAGTCCAATGGACCAAGTCCTTAGTCCCCACCTGGGCCAGCCTTACATAACATATAAAGCTCTTGGGAGTGCAGAACAATGTTTGCCACACTGAACTACACCGCTGGTTCCTCCAACAAAACTCAGCCAAAGCGCTCGGGAGTGAGGGTGCGTGACCTGAGATAGCTACGATTTCTGCTGCTCATGAAATGATCGCCAACTTGGAGCAGGCAGGCAAGTAAGCGAGGGAGAGTAGTGAGAGAGCGAGAGGGGTGGGGAGAAGAGGGAAAAACGAAGGAGAGCTATTGCAAGTGAAGCTATGTAGAACAGACATATGCCTTTAAATATAAGCATCAACATTGAGCTTACCATTCCACATCTGGTACCTATGTTTATTTCAAGACGGGAATATGTGATCTTCAAGTGAGGATCAAGGAATATTGATGCACCATATTAAATAAACAACTGGGCATGTTTATTTATCATAATTATATATGTGTTGCTCGAATATTTTCATTAAGAAATGTTGTGTATACTTTTTCGCCAAGACTTCAGCATTTTCATTTCAAAATTGACAGCCGCAAAATTCCATGATGGCAATACTCACCGGCCGTCCGGTAGACTATGAGCTATAGCAAGGCGAGCAGTAACAACGTAAGGTTTTAACGGTGAATCAACGCTTAAGAGAAATAGGTTAACCATTGACGGATCGTAGGCGGGACCCGGAGAGGAATGGTAGCGTGAGAAACTCTGGATCTAGGATGAGGAGAACGTAACTATGCTGCGAACATCCGAAATCTGACTCAAACTGAGAACGGGCGTACTTATAGTAGGCTATCTACTCATTGAAGTACTAGCACTAAAGGGTACGTTCCTCATTGAAGGATGATTCGTGGCACTTAGCCTTTTGAACAGCGGATAACCCAGAAATTAGTATGCCGATGTTTTTTATCATTGATTTAGTTTGGTCACCAGGTAAACGGGTAGGGTAAAGTAATAAAAAGTTTTGGGGGAAAATTCCATCCAGCTATCAATACCAATGTGATATAATGCAATTGATGATATTTACCACCCACTCCCTCACCTTTCGCACCTCCCCGCACCATGCATACATTAAAAAAGTCCCTTACGTCACAGCCTTATTTAATTAGCCATCTTTTCATTATAAATTGTTGAATGGAATGCGCGCGACGCATCTTATATTCAATGATGCACATCACCTGGACACAAAGTCCGATCGTTTTCTCACCTGAGAATACAATAACTATCAGAGCTTCTATAGAGAATAAGTTCACAGCACTTTCTGTCAGCAACAAAGAGAAATCAGGCACACGCACACCCCTCTCTCTCTCACACACACAATAGTTCAAGTTATCATGATGTATAATGTTATCCGCCAGAAAAATGGCATGGCTCCAGACATTATCACCTCCAGTTCAAATGTAACAAAACCATAAAACAATGTATGAAATATTGTTGGGATTTGTCAGAGATTGACATACTATATATTCAAATGCACCATATTAATTTTGTTTCAATATAAAGTGAAGCATATTTTTTGGGGTCCGGGACGGGTGGAGTTCCACGTCACCAAGATTGTAATACCTCCCACACTGAGGGCTCGCTATACCAACTTGAATGATACGAGTGCATAAACAAGAAGGAAATAAGTGGATAAAAATAATTTCGCACCTTATGCGTTGTTATCCCCCACTTCTAGCCTTCTTTATTTAAATAACCCTACAAGTGAAAATGTTACGCATCCAGATTCTGCTTGCGGTATTGAATATTATGACCAATTACATGTATAGTAGAATGCATTTATATGGAGTAGGATTATATAATACTTCCATGGGAAGTTGTAAATTGGTCTTTGTGGACACTATCGTTTTTTAACTTGTTGTAAATAATGGAAATTATGAGGTATGTATAAAATACACATAGTATCATGATATGCAGTCCATACATACCTCATAATTTCATACAAAAATGTCATTCTTACCTTTGTAAGGAAATGCCCCAGGAAAATATCCAGAACGGCCCTTGGGTTGGTTGGAGTGTCCTTTACTAAATGGACCCTGCATATCTGAAGAGACATGTCCTTTGTTTCGTCCTTGTCGATAAGATAATGGTTGGAACCTGTTGGATGTAGATGGATGAACAAGGGGAGGTAGCTTTCTCGTGGATTTAGACTGCTGTGGGTTGTTAGACATGACTCTGTCGTGAATTCCAGCGTTCCCACATAACTCGGTCTCCTGTAGGCACTTCCAGTGGTGGTACATATATCTTCCTTGAACACTGCAATTTTTCAATGAGACAGTGTTCTTCACTATCGAAATGCACTATCAGTGAGGTGAGGGTGGTGGGACATTTTCTTCATCTCTTTAAATAAGATAATATATATATTGTTATGTAAAATGCAATAATATATACTGATGGTTGTCAGAGTGCCTGTTACCAGTGCTTCTCATTCAAAACTTGACGCAAGTAGGTACGTATCCATGTATGTTCGCGATCCATTATTCCATTGCTGTCGATTTGATATTGTGATCCATCAGTTTGGGTTACCTAATTTAATTGTAAGTATGCAGTGTACTGCACATTATCCAACAAGACCGCCTATATGCACCAGCAATGTGGGAAAATGATAAATACTTTAAGCATTCACTGACGAATTGCGTATAGCAGACTTCTTGAATAAGGTATTCATTCAACCGTTCAACAATGAATAGTACTTTGTGCTTTCGGAACTTTAAATGAGTGATATCAATTGTGCGATAGGAAAGCATGTCTTCGAAACCTTATTTGAGCTCTGCCAAATTGACATTTTCGTCCAGCTTGGCAAGCAGTGTTAGTCTATTGTAATTTGTGCAGAATTAGATTTTAGACATAGACATCCGTGTATATGTATGTAGGTATGTATATTAGGTGAGTGTAACATGTAAACATATATTATATGTTTGCGTGTGAGTAGAAATTATATTCTTGGGTACGCATATACCAATAACATTATATTGATATTATATTAGCCTTCTTCTGGGCTCCTCTACATGCAGTTTGAACTAGATGTTATACACTTTCATATGTAATCCATGGTAATATATGTATTCCCACAGCGCGTATTTAATATCGAAAAGAAAAGAAAGGAAAATAGCCCTACATATCAAATGACTATTTTTGTAAAATACAGTGAGAGTGATACTCATAACTAACCTTCTATTTGTAAGTCGAGGATGTCATTATGCACTGGATGTCCTTCACATCTAGCTGCCTGACATCTATAGGGCTGCAAGTTGATAATGCGTTTACCTACAGTTGCTGGTTCAAGGCTTGTTATATCCAACAGGTGCTCTATCGCATCCAGCGCCGCATCCACTCGCCTACTGAGCTTCTTGTCCCCCAACCTTGTGCTTACTTCCACTGCCTGGGAGTCTTCTACCTGTACTTTCACCCGAGAAATGTCAATGTCACTGGCCTTACACAAACGTTGCAGCTCAGCTCCAATCTTTCATGAATTTCCCGGCGCCAGTCACTTTTTTGTCTGGAATAATTTGCGTCTCAGCAATCTGTAGCGCTGGGAGTTGAGGCGTGTATAGGTACTACATGTACTCCCATCACAAAGCATATAATATGCATACATTTTTATCTCTTTATCTCACACTCACTCGACGATATTTGTTTTGCTATAAATGTATGGTTGATAATCTGGACAGACTTGTGTTTAATGCGTTCTGTAACAATAAAATTCACTATCGGTCAGCTACTGTGCACGATATAACCATACAATAGTTCACGAGAGACTGTAGGAGTTGTATGGTCCATAACCTCGGTCATCCCAGAGCACTTTACTTATACGTGTTACCGCTTCCACTTAATGAAGTAGAGATTTAAGTGGGAAATTGTACTGAAGGACCCACTGCCATCCACACGTAATTAATATTATTATATAATAGATTTATAATATAAACATATATTGGAACACCAAAAGTCCATTTGATAGGTTAGAATTGAAATTAAGACCCATTTAGAAATAAAGTGCGGAAATCGAAACTTGATTAATAACTTACATAAAAATACATGAAAAATGTCATGAGCTATTGGCCGAGAATTTATGTTGAATTGTGGTTGGTCCCCCCCCCCCTTCTCTTTCTCTCTCTCTCTCTCTCTCTCTCTGCATTGGGTTTAATTACAAAACTAATTCTTTGATCTGTTGCAGTTCTATGGTTTAATCAAAAACAGATTATGATTCCCAGTACCATGCAACGATCGAAGGTGTGCATGCACTAATCTGAGACTGCAAGTTGTTCATGCACCTGCACTTATTAGGTATTCGCGCAAATGTCACGAATAGATTTGTATTGAATTACATCTGGATGAGATTACTTTAGAATTAAAACAGTACTTGTAAAATTAATCGTGCTTTGTGCGGCCGTTCTAAAATCGTGCTCCATAGGCCTACTCATTCCCTTCGACAGCTTTTTATGTCCTATACTCCGAAGAGTCAGTAGTTTTTTGTACTTTAAAATTAAATAGGAGACGTGTCACTGGGAAACATGACAAATCCTATTATAGATGAACCGAAGATAGGTTTCGAAAATCATAAGCTACCATAGGGAATCAGCAGAAGGTGGCAGTGCTGGTGTCTATGTACAATGTCTTAAACTAACTTTAATAAAGAAAATTCAGAACGCGAACTTTAGAACACCAGGTGCCGCCACAGCTAGCTAGCCATCGAGCGGATAATTCACCTGGGAGCTTTATTGCTTGCCTTAAGCCCTTCCATTAGTTCTAGCAAAGGTACCGTAATTATACTTTTGCATGGAGAAATATAATTAGAATAAACTATGTAGGATATCAACATGAAATTTTGCATTCAAACTTGAAGGATACACTGTTGGTGGGTTTGCATGGGGAGATGATGTTAGAGTTCAGGCAGTTGCTCTTTTCCCACTAAATATTACCCCTATAATGCCTAATAATGTAGTAGCAAGCATATGATAAATTAATCAATCAATCTCAGATAGCCAGCATCACATGGGGCGAGAATATTGCCGCTTTCTAGAATGATAAATAGAGAAAGCAGTGGCGAGTTATGGGAGACTCACAGAGAGAGAGAGGGCGGGGTGGTGGGGGGGGGGGGGAGGGAGGGAGAGAGAGAATGAGTATGGTAAGGCTGGAGGGAGAGCAGCACTGGGCCAGCCCAGCTGCTGTTGCGACGCGTGACTTGCATGGCCTAGTTTGGCGCCATTTATGGAAACCAACCGAACGAGTATGCACAGGCTGTGCGGGTCATGGTTGGTGAAGCCTTCCCGTCATAGCAGGATAGTGAGGCCTCGGCTGCAGGCTTTCGGCAATAGGTCGTTGAATGTATGGTATAATGGATGTTCTGTCGGATTGCTGGTGAGCGAGGCGGAGGAGGAGGAGGTGGTGGTGGCGGCGGTGGTGGTGGTGGCAGCGTACTGGTGTATGCCTTCATTTGGACCAGAGCAGCGCTGCAGACACTGGCCAGCAGCGTTGGTGAAGCTCGGTAGGCAATTGTGTGGTGGGTGTTCTCCCCATACATTGCCCTGCCATGGCTGTTCCTGCTGAACAGCCTCTTTCGGCTTCCATCAAATGGGAAGATACAGCAATCCAATTAAAGGACTTTACATCTAGACATGACGTTCCCAATATTGTTAAAGTAACCAAAGGACAATACCGCAATATTGGAGTGGCTAAATCTGTATCCAGTGAGCTTTATTTACATTCTGTCAGAAAGTCCAAAAAGGTCTTCGCCGAGGGCGTCAAAGTCAAGGAAGGCAAACGGATTACGATTGTGGACCAGAAATTCTCATTACCCGTTACTTATCAAGGGTGGTTTGAACTATTATCTGAGGATGGCAAGGCTATAAAACCAATACAAAGTATACCGGAATTGACCCGGGTATTTCCTCAACGTTGTCTGGTCCGTGAAAACATTAAGGTATGTCTGGCGAGTCGAGAGACGGGGGAAGTCAGCACTGAGAGGACGAGGTTGCTGTCAACAGGCGAACAGCTTTCCCTGGTTGGTGATGTGTATGTGCCAGTGCCTGGGGCTAAGGGCAATACCAGGAGAAAATTGCTCAAATGTTTTGACCAACAAGGGGAAAGCATATTTCTTAGCACTGAGCAAAAGGGCTTATTCAGTCCTATTGCAGGTACAGGCAGTATATCAGGAGTACATAACATTAAAGGCATGCTTGACAAATTTAGACTACCTATTATGGTCCGCTTAGTTCATGGTATCATCCCTAGCCGGCTTGACAAAAGCAGTTTTACTGGTGTGTTCAGACTGCTTAATGTTTACAATGATGAGACTGCGTTCGTCTGTCCGCTTAGAAAAGACGCTAAAATGGTGCCTATATCCACGCGAGAAGCCTTAAGAGTTATAGCTACGCAAAATATAGATGAGATCAAAGATCTTGAAGAAACAAAATACTATCACCTCAGGTGTGGTAAGATGATAGCTAGTTATCTCAATAGTATTCATGTACTAGTCAGTTCTCCAGATCCAACTGCTTTAGCGAGAGTTGGGCCTGAGAAAGAATCCTTTCACAAGCAATGTGAGGATGAGATCTCGCAACAGGTTAGCCAGCAATCTAGCTCCAGCCCTATTGTTAAAAATGGAGTGACAGAGGAAGACATTCTTTTCGACGAAATTGACGATATTTATCAATTTGTAAGGGATGGGGGCAGGCCCCCAGCCCCTCGTCCTCGACCTCCACATCTAAGAAAATCTGACCCCACTCCTGTGCCCTTGGCCATGAATGGGACAAAAACGGAACCTAGACCTCTCTCACAAGGGAACAATAGGTCAAGTGGGCCAGATCTCCAAGCTAACGTGTCGAAGGGTCTCAAGGTAATGAGAACTGGCTCTAAAGGAGAGCTTATAAGACTTGACCAACGTCTTGGTGCTGCAACAGCCATTATAAATAAATCTGGAAACGTGGATATTTTAAACTCCTCGGCTTCCCCGTCTCCTGAAGATACGTCTCCGGCTACAACACTGAGCTACCAAAAGCAAGAGAAAGACGAACATTACTGGGAGGAGCCCATATATGAAGAGATAAAACAGCGCTATAAAAAAGCGTCTAATGTGAAAAAAGACCCGGCCTCACTGACACCACCGCTTGCAATTAGTACTACTGCTGATGTAGGATCATCACCCGGGGGTGCACCCTCATCCTCGTCCCCTTCCAGAGGTGAATTTTACCGTGAACCTGTTGAGAACTTGCGTCAGATGTATAAAAACCTACAGACTAGCACGTGTGAATCTAGAATGTCTTTTCATGATACAGGTGATGAGGATTCGGACACTGGGGAAGCTGCCCCGCCCACCCCACCAAAGCGCTATGAGAGTGCACAGTATAGTATATCAACCCCAACCTCGACCACTGTGACCCCTGAGCATAAACCCTCGCCTGATCAAAGAGCATTTACAAAACGCAATAGCATGCCTTCCCTGTATCAGTCACCGTCTCCCAAGACAGCCAATGATGAGTATCGAACAGTCCATGATCGTATTACTTCAATCAACTGTGCCAATAGCAAAGCTACTGCCAGGGTTGAAGTGACAGCTGCTCATACCACTCAGCCCTCACAGGGACGATATATCAGGGCGAATGCAGTTCATGGAACCGCTGGCCGTAGCCATGGAATTCCCGCCTCTCAATACGTTGCCTTTGCTAGGGTCGGTCCGAGTACCTCCTCGCAAGGAAGCCATAAAGGAAGCCACAGTAGTGGGAGTCATTATAACAAGGATTTACCGAGAAGGGACAGGACTGAAAGGCAGTCAGAACGCTCTCCACGTACTGCCTACAGCAGAGTGGAGAGTATACGACGAAAACTGCAGGGACTTTATTTGTGATTTTCTAGATGGAATTCATTGTTTTAACTATTATTAGTTGGAATAGTACTTACCCCACCCGTTCTCGTGTGTTGCGTAATGTGTGATGAGTTTCTAAAATGTTTTTGACATTCCATTTTTTCGACATTGTAAAAGTTAACTGTGGTGCATAGTCTGCTATGGTATTGATGAGACTTAATGTCAATATAGTGTTTACCAATACGAATACGTAAGAATAAGATTATTTCATAATGTTGCTAAACCAGAGAACTACATAGGGATTACTGCTTCTAATTCCTCTCAAAGTATTCCTTCCATGTGAATCAGAGTTGCCACGGACCAAGTTGATTCAATTGCCTACTGATATACTACGTTATGTTACATGTTTGTAATTCATTGGGATGTGCAATTGTATCATGAATGTTGCGACCTATAGACCGGAGGAAAGTGAAGATATAACCATCTTTGCTAGTGTTCAACCAGTGGTGTGTTTTTGTGTTGAGAAAGAATTGTCCTTGTTTATTCACATCATAGTTCTCAGATGTATTGATGATCAAATATTCGGTCCCATTTTCAAGGATCATTTAGTAGTGACATGAGCTCATATATGCCTATTGATGGGGCATGGCTATGGCTTTTGTCCCGAAGAAAGTTGAATTGTTTGTTGACTCCCACGTAGACTTCCGCCCATTCAGCCTACTGCCTGACCAGTCTACTACTGCAAGAAGGACGGCTGAAGAACAGGCAAATAGATATGTGCAAAATTTCTCCAAAATGATTTTACCTCTCACTAAACTTCCATTATATATGTGTGTCTGCTCATTACAGTGTACCGACAAATTACTCTTGAAAGATAGCGTATGCTTGTATGCACTAGATTGTTTGTGGCCTTCACATAGTATTGTTCATTTTCGAAGAGACTCATGTTAACAATAGCACCAAACTAATTCTGTACTATATTTTATGGGAGTACACTAAGATTCCAAGTTATCGAGATTTCATGATCGGAACCATATTTTATCGACATGTAATAATATGCTGACTATCAAAGCTAAATTTTGTGGATGAATAAGAGATACCTGAAACTTCAAAGTTCAATATTTGGTGTCGATTATGTGAAATCAATTTGTCTTGGGATTCTCGATTCTGCTGTAATAATCAATCAATCTATTCGCCTTTATACGTGTATTAGCATACAGTTGTATTGTATGTCAAGTTACAGAACCAAAACGGATATAATGAAAAAAGCCTATGGAATCTTCTAAAATAAAGGGAGTATATTATATGAAAGAAACAGTCGTTTTTTACTTTGAATTATGTTGGAATTTCCGGATACAAGTATGTATCATTAGCTAGGTATATAGCCTTAAAGATATACACACGGGACTCGATTTCCTGTTAAAAATATTTTTTGAAGAGACGTGCGACGGATAAATCCCGAGTCATGGGCGTTTAAGTATATATTCCAATGTCAACATAGGTCGTGTCGGACCTGACCTTCAGTGCTTGCATTATTTCAAGAAATAATCTGCTTTGCTTCAAAATCAGATTTCATTCTAGCATCACCTGTGTACATTGATTCATTGTGTACACAACATCCGACCCAGGTTATTTGTGAAACCGAATTCTAGGAGCCATATTGTTCTCGGTTCGGTCGCATTCCAAGCGTGTCCAAGTCGGAGGTCAACAGGCAGAAATGCAGCATTCCCTTCCATGGTCCATTCTCGTTAATATATTCGGAGAGGATTTCCATTCATGGCCCGTCTGCGCCTTATAAACATCCTACCCATGCACCACACACACAACACACGTCGCATGAAGTACAGACATCGACCCATAATTTCATTCAACTGGGACCTACACCTACATCTGTCACAGGCGTCTGCTGAAATACCTTCTGGGTTACTAAGAATATTGCGAATTCAAGGAGAAATTCTGATATTGATAAATTAGATCCCTTCCCTCCCGTGCTGGCTTTGCTCCTTTGCATGCCTGCTTGAAATCCGTTTTAATTCTTAAAATGAGGTCTTTATTTTAGAATTTAATATCCCTTTACTTTAGAATTTAAAATCCTTTACTCAAAGATTGGACGGTCATGCTTGATGTAAAATATATTCTATCACAATTTTGTAAAATTAATATTAATTGTATAATATCCGCTATTACCGTCATTTAAATTCTTCGTGTATGAGATAGCAACTAGTCCAATTATGTAGGTGGTGCTTCATCCTACTCTCTATAAGGTGGTGCAATACAAAGACTTTAGTTGCAGTCCAATACATAGGGAAATTGAACCACTTCAACAAAGCTACTATATGATAAGCAAGAGTCTTTCCTCCCCATAAAAAATTACCAAGTGTTCAAAGTAATGCAAGAGAAAAAGAGAATAATTTGATTGACAAAATAGGCTTAAACTGATTAGATCCCCAGCATGGTCGGAACAATCCACACAACGCTTGCCAACAGGCTTCAGACTACCTATTATGGCCCGCTTAGTTCATGGTCTCATACCTAGCCGGCTTGACAAAAGATGCCTGAATATGTTATGATCTCCACGACGGAGGAGTTTGCGTCTTGTTACCCGATCGATTTTATTACTTGCACTAGCACACACATCATGTAGAATTTGTTAAGTCTTTTGTATAGAAAAGATTGCTTTTGAGATGTAAAAGATGCTATTTAACCAATAGAAAGTACTAGTAATGGGGGATTTGAATACCGAAAATGAAGAAAAAATTGTATTCCCTCCGTTTTCATAAATTCATGGCCTTTTCTCGAAATTTTCATTATTTTTGTATTTGGCTGTTCAACAGTCGAAAATTGGGGTAAAATAGGGATAACATAATTGCCTCTTGATCGCAGTGCTATCCTAACAATGTCATTATCAATTTATTCAAGGATTCTCTATGTTTAAAATGAAAGAAAGCCCCATTAAAACTAGTGGGATACTGGTGTTGACTGAAATGAATACATTGGGACATGACCTGGTTTTACACCAAGAAGTAGTCTAAAATCCTTAATTTGTGATGTTGGGAATGAACAGACCACAAAATAAAAAATTTCACTTTTTTAAAGGAAATTAGCTGGTAATGCAGCTTTAAGTTGAAATATTTCATCTCTTGAAAGTGTTTAATTAGCAATCGGACCAGGACTATTTTAAGTGTCACACTGGTCTTTTGATGCAATTGGGTAGGAGCAGATTACAAACGCAATTATGTCAGCTTAGGATAAATTATACTTCTTTCGTCAGTATTTGTTAATATGAAAATAATAACTTAAATATATACAGACACATTTTGCATAAGGATAGTAAACGTACAATACGTGTGCAGTAGCACTAGCAGAGACGTCATGGCATAAATCAAGAGCAACAATATCTGTACATACATTATTCTGTTATAATCTAGGTTTCCTGGAACACTGTGTAGCACTATCTTCACAGAATGAAAATTGGCTGTATTTTAAACAGGCCAATATCTTCGGCTAAAATATCAGAGATAAAGATGTACTAGAAAGCGAGTCAAGAATCATGCAAACATGACGCCGTAACTTGGGTTTTGTACGATTTCACCATAATTTTATCTATCTACCTTTAGGCAAATAAAATCATCTGAACACATTGACTAATGTAAACGCTGAGCTTGTGGTGATTGTTATGCATATGAGGGAAATCGTGCCATCAAATGGAAATTCATGAATTTCCGTTGATTAATCACAAGCCGGTGGATGTTTAGGATTACGGTTCCTAGCACGGTCTAGCTAATGAATTTCAGTACCGATGACATGTTGATTACCAAAAATTTGACCACGAAAATTTATATCATCTCCATTGTTCCACGAGTCCGTTAGCATTTTTTTCCCAGACTGGTATTCCCTTAGCTGGTATTCCGTTACCATTTTTTGTTCACAGACTGGTATTCCCTCCGTTTTCATGCAATTCGCTAAAAACAGGACATGAACATAAACGAAAACGAATCCATTCATATTTGGAGACCAAACTTTTCTCCTTTTTCGTATTAACACTGCGCACATGGGATTTCAGCCTGCAGATACGTATGGAGAGAGAATATCCCGAGGGCATTCCTGGAGGCTTTGGCTGGAGGCAACATCCTACCGGAAGAATATAAAGCTAGTCTTTGTCTCACACCAGCCACAGGGGGTGATTTTATCGCTTAACCACAGAAATATAATTTTGAGATGAGCAATCATGGTCATGGTTCAGTGAGTATTCTTATTAGCAAAAGCTAAGGAGTAGCAAGTATGGACCAGTCTCCTATATAGAGAAAATGTGCATGTGTACTTATGCATCTTGTTGGCAACAGGTTTCTTCCCACGTCACATAGCAGTCATGGTATTTAATTTTCATGAGTTGCCTTAAATTGATATTCTTCCTCAAGCGCACCATTATTATTGCATGGTTTAAGTATACAAAACATTAAATACATTGTCGATTACACCATGTATACATGCGTGTAGCAAATAATGTTTATACATATATCATGCATGTGTGTATATTATATGAATGTATGCATATCTAAATGCACACGTGCCTCTATGTAATATTGTGAAGGTTGGGAGGGTTTGGGTGCTGCCGGTCCTTGTCTCCGATGCTTCTGATTGTCTAATGCTTCTCTTCATTTTTAGCTAGTCGCACATCGGCTATTTACACAGTAGATGTTTACGCTGTCGTCTGCCTGTGCAGCTTCCAATGTTTGCAGAGTCTTGTAGAGAGGGACGCAATGTCCTGGATTGTAGGAATTTCCCACGGACAAGCTGTCTCTAGTAGAAGCAATAACGCCCAAGAACAATACTAAAGCGGTGCAGTCGAGATACTATTCTATTCGCCCTTACCACAACATAATATTTTGGTTATTATGGCTTCAAAATTTGAATAAAGGAAAAAATAGGGCTTCGTTGCGCCCTGACATTAAATAGTTGAGCCACCACTATAGCCTCTAATAGGAGGCTTGGGAAGGTGCGATCTAGGTAGACTTGGTTGCTATAGCTAAAGGCTAATCCTTGCTAGCTCTTGCTGGGTGTCGAGAGCAGGTCAACCGAGAGATATCTAAGGTACATTTATACCTCCGACCTTCATATCAACAACACAGGCCAGATCACCAGCCGGTGAAGGCTGGGATTTGAGTGCATAAATATCAAAGTATGTAAATGTTTCCCTGGTGGCCTTAAGGCACATCGCATAGGTTGAGCAAATAATGATGTTGGAGGGCACTATCCAAATGGTGGGTGAACACACATGGTTAAGATGAGCCTGGCTCTTAGGACTAACTTCCTACATGCAAACTCACTAACGCCGGTGTATCATAGGTTTCAATTGACAAGTGGTACAACAAACGCGTGGTGGGAAACTAATATCAGGTGACAAGTGCTTCCCATTGGAATCACGGACATAATTCTCTAGGCAGGAACTGACAAACTAACGACCGCCTACGTCGGGAACAAACACGAGCATAAAGGAAAAGTCAAGATAGATCGTTTGGTAACTTATCAATATATTTACTAGACATACTTTTGTACATTTTGTATAGATATAATACAACAGTCTGCTTCCTTTTAAAATAACATTCCTCAAACAACCGCACACTCACTCACTCATTTATACTTGCCTTTCACTCATATTATCAAGCTTAATAAAGATCGCAATGGCTAACGGCGAAACGCGAAAATGAATGTGACTTTGATCGCCAGCACTAGATAATGCAAATACTACGATCACCTTGAATATAATATCTTAGCACGAAGTGGGACTAAAAGAAATTTAATTTAATTGAAAGAAAAAACATTTTCCACGGCACATTTCTACAGGGCGCCTTCCATATATATACTTCACGAGTAGCGTATTCACTCAATAATTGAAAGCAATTACGATATAGATATATGTATAATATTCCTTCCCATCGTTCCCGAAAACTTGTCGCCAAAATTCACAATTGTTATTCTAAGTATGGTGTAGTACCCGATTGAATTCGTTGTAGGCTGACTCTAAATCAAATAGCATCTGGCGGGCCTGTCCATCATCGAGTTCATCTGAAGCTTGCATTCCTCCCAATGTCTGGAGCCTGGAAAAACAAAGATAAATCCACTCAATAAAATACCATATTTTAATGCTTTCCGATTGAGAAGAAATACTTTGAGGTAAAACCAGCAAAGCATTTCATCCATTTCAAACCATCTTCGAACTTCAGGGATAACACGGTTAATGCTATCCTAATTAAACACGAAATAATCAATCTAATTATCAAAGGACCTGGCAGTAGAACATTTGAAGACAATTACGTTCAAGGCACATTGGGCTTTTTGCTGAAGAAGTGAATCAGGACATGCTGCCAGCTAGAAAGGTCAAGATATCGCCAACTGAATCAGAGTAAGAAGAGTGTATGGACAAGAGAGGCGGAAAGCGCAGGTCGATCATTTGTAAATAAGATTTTGAATTAACTTTAAGGCGTTCAAATCAGATGGATATCTGATCCGGGAATCCGGTGCTAGAAAACAAATAATTGGACAGGATCTTTCAAACGGATCTTAAAGGGTAAGAACTAATACAGTTGATAAGAATTCGTAGCAAATCCTGAAAAAAAAAGCTTTCCGTATGGTACACACACTATCTTGCCTCAAGATGAATGGTGTTGCCTGAAATGGTAAATTAAAATGCACGTCAACCAAAATATATCGCAAAGAAATGAATGCTACTTAGTAATCAATGTTGTGGGTGTCAAAGTACTAACTGGTCAAAACCCGGAGAGTGTGTGGGTTGTGGAACTGCAGTAAGAACGACTTATGATTTCGGATTTTTATTCCGATATAATGATGTTATGTCCAACGTTTCGGGCAACTTCTGCCCTTCTTCCGGGACATCGGAGATGTTAAGTAATCGGTCATCCACATGAAAATCCCTAATCTATGGTGAATGACTCAAGAGCACCCATGTAAAGAAGCTACAGCGAATATTTCGAATATGGTAATTAGGGGCTTTGTGAATATAAATATTGTAGTGTACTGTATTCAAAGTGGCTTCGGTGGTATCAACGGATCATATTGTCGCACCAAGTATTGAAAGGCCACATCAATGCGATAGTGAAGAATTGATTCGTATAAAACTGTGTGTTGCCGGTTTTGAAGAGCGACCAAAAGAGTGAAAGGGTCATGAGAATCAAAAGTGTTCTTTCTAATATTTTGGCTATAAGTTGCATGCAGCGGCTGTCTTACTTGCACTTTTGTTTTGCTTCAGTCTCAGATAGGCTACAAGTGGGCTTCTTGTGCCGCTGTTATTAGAGTGGTTGGTAAACAGTAAAGAGTATGCTGTGACAGGGACATGCCCCTTGAGTCATGAGCTAATACGACTCTTCTAGGTAGTGCACCCATTAACTCTTAGCACGCTATCATAGATCGAGATTTCCACCAATAATGAAAATGTACGAGTAAGCGTTGCAGGTATTGGGCTAATATCAACCTAGAGTTTCAACTAATTGACCAACAATTTTGGAAAGAATTCTAATTCAAAATGGAAAACAAATTTTGGTATTGCAAGAGAAGAGAAGGTACCATAGAGGTTCGTCAGAATTTTAGATCCGAAGAAAATTGGAAGACTGGGAATCTTTGAGAATAGTACTACCCTATACACGGATACTGTCACTCCTTAATCAATTTTCCCTAATAATAAACATTTACGTCATATGGTGCATAACGAAGGACACGAGATTATTATGGGGAAAATTCATCGTTTGAATAATCACCATAAAAACCTGATCCAAACATATCAGGATCCATGGTAAACGGTATTTTTATCTTTTAAAAACTGCTATCAACGTAAGCTTAATTTATAATTGATGGAAGGGAGTTCCATCCAAAACAAGGCGAGAACAGAACATGGGTCACTTGTTTGGTTTGGTTTATTGGGGTTCCGACGTTTCGGTCAACATACGACCTTTATCAAGGAGGAGTCTTAATTTATAATTCCCTAGTGACATTGGTTCAAAATGGATGATGAACCGAGAATTAGATGGCGGTTCATGATCAGTTTTTTTTTCACATTTCTTTTACCGGACTATTTCAGCTCATACAGCTGTTCTTCCAATAATTGAGAAGAAATAGGTAGACAAATAAGTCATATCATAATGTGATATATTTCAGATCGGAAATCGGGTGCAACCGTAGACGAGGTTGAGCGTTGCAAGCCACATACACATCTCAGAGTAAAACGATAAAAAATATATAGGACAAGTAAAGGGATTCAGGTGCCTGTTAGTCTCGCCGAAGAAACCTAATTTGCACTATTGTTCACATAATTATATGTTCACATAATCTGTATACACTACACGAATGACTTTCGACTGTTTGCAGAGTTTTCCACCGGCTGATTAGCATTTAAACCAAAGAATATTGTGGTGGAGTGACCTATGTTTGTCCCCGATTTCTCAGCCCGTTTCACATGAAGTCCCAATAATTCAGTTGACTCCAGCCGTACAGATGAACGAAGTTAGGGTCAACCTGGTTCAGGAACAATTTAGTTTTTACACTGACAGGGATTGGGGAGATACCTAGATGGTTTCTTGGATTAGCTCCAGGGTATGTGCCTAGAAAGTGGCCTAAATATATCCTCAAACAACTAAGTCTATCACAGCCGACAGAACTTGGCGCATGTCACTTTTCATTCATATCCACCAACTTGAGAGATGTCTGTATACGAATCCTCAGTTAAAAAGTATTAGCCTTAGCTACTACTACATAGTTTGCTTACGACGTTTCTTCCTAATAAGCCAACTTTGGGACAGTGCAATTTCGGAAGTTCTAAAGCAAACAACTTCAGCCAAAACAATGAATAATAGAAGACTTGCCTATGTTCCCCCATTTAGACCACCAACACCTTGACAACTGAACATCATTCTGAGTCAATGTTACCTAGAAACTTTACAATTATAGAAACTATTGTTAATGACAGCTGCTAAGGTAATGGTCGTGTGAGGACAAACTCCGTCATTCCACGTGCTAAGTGGGAGCTTGGCAATATCTTGCCAGCGCCATATAAAACTCAAATAAATAGTATGGACGGTGTGATTTACAATTGTCAATACCTTCAGGTCAACATCTACAATTAACTGGATTAATAACAAAACAGTGTCCTGTCTAATGATTTCCTTTCGATTCTTCAAATTCTACTAACGTGTAACTATAGCACCTATCTTCCTAAAAATGTCTATTGATAATTCACAAAAAGATAATATAATTCTTATTCCTATTCTTAAGCTAGATGTACTAATTGGAGGTACACTTCCAGGGCTACCAGTTCTCCTTCTTTATATGAATAATACTCTATAACAATCTAATTAAAGCAATGTGATAATTCTATTATACATATTATACTCTTTAACATGAAACATTCATTCGTTCAGGAACATGGTTACTTTTGGAACAACGTGACGTGGGGAATATTTCACATGGCAAAAAGGTCTGAGATACTTAGAGGCAATACAGACCACTCTCATTTCCAGCGTGGCATAAATTATTCATCTGGGTGTTTTTCCGTTCCTTCTCAGTGATTTAAACAATTTATATCACACGAGTCAACCCCATTTCAATTTTAGCGGTTTCTTGTGGCAATATTTTGTATTCTAAGTAAACATTCGTGGTAAGCAGATATTCCAGATACAGGAAAAAATTAGCGCTCACGTTATGTAAATTGTAAGACCCCTAAATTATAATCAGACCTGAATTTCACGTATAACATGCTGTGCCCATACCCTCTGGGCAAAATTGAAATTAACATAAGTCTCGGTCACGATATTGATACCAATTAGCCTGCATTAATGTCCCATTTAAAGTTCGAGTGTAACCTGAGGGGTTGAAATCAATGGAAAAGCTGTACAATCATAGAAGCTCATGAGTAGAAACATGTGTATGCTTACGCATATTGCTATAAATTAAATCAACCTGGAGCAATGTACTTTAAAATAACACGGACGACCTGTTTTCGTAAAAGGGAAATCAGGATAAGCTAGGTCCTTCTGAATTGAATGCGGTGGGGGATTTTATGCTCATGAGCCACCACTAACACTTTTTATGAAGCTATTTATTTGTGAAGCAAATAAATTATTCTAAGATTGATTGTCCGTTAGAACTAGATTAATGCTAAATACATATACATATAATACATGACATGTATATATTCATTCATACATACTAGTATACATATAATATATAATGTGCATACGTATACTATTACATGTATGGTATACAGATATACAATGGAGGAAGAAAGCAAATAAAATGTATCCACCATTTACCATCTTAATTAAGAATAATTATTGGGTGGACCATCTATCAACTGTTTAAATATGTTTATATACCAAATGTTTAAATCACTCAAGTGATTCGAGCTTCGTTGAAGTCTGAATGATGACGCATTGTCTACAATTTTGCAGTTGATGATTAAGGATAGGTTATTCAATGATAGATTGTTAAAAAACAATCAATCATGGAGATTAAAGTAAAAGACAGACAGAAACGAGTGGAAAAGGAGGAAGAGGCCAAAGAAAAATTATCAATCATTAACGTCTTAATTAAAGACATGTTCACCTAGGATAGTAAAGTCCCTCGCTTTCATCGGACGTTAATCAGCTATATCCCTGGCTGTTACAGGAGGGCTTGGACAGTTGGCTGGTGAGCTAACATTTCCCGTTATGTGAGTGATCATGAGAAGTTCGCACCGGGCCTACATAACCCGCCCGGTCAACATGTGAGGAAACACCAGACTGACCCTCGTCACATCACACATGTTATTCACATACGGCACCTCGCGTGTCCCATCAAAGGTTTCACCGACACAGATGGCACGAAATATGGAAGTAAAACTTGACAAATGTTGAGTGAGCAAGTGTGCTAGCCGGATGGGCAGACATAAGGAAAGAACATGAGGTCTATTTTATTGTACAATGCGGCGACCTGTCGATGGGAAAAAGGTGGAGGAAATTTAGAATTAAAGTTACTCAAGTATCTACAATTCAGCATAGGAGGACTTTCTCACATTTACTAGTAGTAGTAAAGGAATTAATATTCTGTTGTTTGGGATACAGACGAATTGGTTTCCTAAGCATTCACCCCACCGAAGGAGGGAATTCATCTTATTATTTTTTTATTTGAAATTGGGTACATCGACTTTCATTCTGAATAAATATATAGGATGTGAGCTTGAATGAGACACATGACGAGGTAATATATGAATCAAGTGGTGATGCATACGTCTTAGTATTACTGATTAGTAATGTACGAAGGCATGCATCACAGTTTTCACACAAATGGGTCACAGAAAAAAGAGGGGGAAGGTTTTGGCACATTGGTACATCGGTTAATCGGTACAGAGTAAATTAAGCAACGTAACTCTTGAATTTTGCGCACTAGATTGACGACGATCAACAGACGTTCCTTTACCAGGTGATGTGTCCCTGCAGAGAGGTATATTCCAGTTCAGAGAGGTAATGGCATGATAGTGATTTAGTCAGATGGAATAAGGCTTAAATACCACGTCTGGGGTCACTGACAAATACCACACATAATGTATCACTCGCTTACTGAGAAAATGGGGCAAAAAGTATTAAGTATTTTTTCCATAATCAAGTCACGCAAATACACCCTGATTTATACATAAGAAGCTATATTTGAAACTAAAAGGACAAATTTAATTACATATAATATATGATCGAGAGGTGTGTGTGGGGGGGGGGGGGTCGCTTTACGCCCTATTTTCTCATACTTTCATATATTTTGGTCCTATCAGGGTGAGAGGAAACACGCTAACGGGATACGATACCCAGCTCGTTTCGAATATTAGCGATGTTTTTTTACATACATATAAACATAGGTAGCTATACACAGGGCCGGCCTTTGGTAACCCAGTCGGCGTGCACTGGGTGGGAAATGAATTTCAGTTGATGATGTTACATTGGTCAAAGGTAATGTATTCGGTGCATAAGTGATAGACTACGTTGTGTCCATTCATACATCCATACATGCTACATGAGTAAAATGCATATTTACTTTCTCAATATGTCATATCTATATAACTCATAATTTACGTGTGTTGCGATATCAGTTCTACAATCCGGGCTCGATATAGTACTAGTGCTATACGCTGTATGAGCATCAATCAGTCTTAAGTTTATAATAGTCTATGTAATATCATGTAATTCTTCATTCGAAAAATTAAAACATTAAAGATAATTATATAAATTGGATTAATGGGTATAATAAGGAGGGACGGTGTATGTGTGTTAGGGAGCGGGACAGGGGGGGGGCACACCAGCCACAACTTTAGGACGGACCAGGTTTGTGCACGAGCAGCGAGAGAGAATCATTATATAAGTCAGATATCGAGGCTGAGGAAGGCAGATGAACAGGTGGGGGGAGACAGAGACGGAGAGACTGTTCTTTTTAGCTTCGCACTCATACAGGGAAAGTGCAGGGTGTGTATGTGAAGTAGCTGTTCACAGAGATTTGGGACATGGCACACACAGCCTCACCAAAACATACCGCGCAGACGGATCGCACCGGAATGTCTCAACCAGGTTATGCAATCAAGGGCACAATATATTCTAGCACCCCATTTCTTCGGTAAAAAAAATGTGTATGTGTATAATTATATTTTCAAAGCTGCTTTAAACAGGAAACTAAATGGTATGTTATATATACATGTCCGAATGGGGTACCATGTATAGAGTTCCAGTGTGTGTATGTGACTTAAAATACCAGTAAAATAATTCCATCTGGAATGTCCCTATTACAGTTTCCATTCACACAGCGATAGAATGTGTCTCCTGAATTAGAAATAGGTTTACAGGTTTAAGAATTTCAAATGTAGCACTCGCGATTCAATAGGAAAATGGACCAGTCCTCGATTGCATTAACATCACTAGTGGACAAATAGGGGCTACACGCCAGAGTGAAACTCTACAGTGACAGCTTTTCCAACAACAGCCCTTTTACTGCTGCCGCCAAGCCAAGGCGATCTATGGGTGTAGAGCGACCCTCTTTCATGGAATTCCATGAAGTAACCTCATTTTATATAAATTGTATCGGACCCATTATATTAGGGAACATACATTTATAGTCAGCGAGTTCAAAAGCCGTTTTAGGCTGGCACAGGACACGTGTTATGAAATAGTACATTTCGGACCCATATTTTTTTGTACATATGATATTGGACAGATAGGGTGGCGAGCAGCTGAAGCTTTAAAAGCTGCTTCAATCAGATACATCTTGATTGTGTATGTATACATTTATATATATATGAAAATATCAAGGTAATACACAATGTTACACAGATTTAGGAGCCTTTATATGACTCGACACAAACAGGTTAAGCGGGATATGACTCAGGAGATAGTGCTGCTAATGAGATCATATCTTCATGCCTCAGTAGAATTAAAAATAGTAGCTACTTCCACGAAGGACCGGGACTCACTAAAATAGTTAGCCACTTAAAATTGAGTAATACATAAAAAGAAATACATGATAAGTGAGTGTGAGGGATCTTTAAAAGACAATGAAGAGAGAGAGAGAGAGAGAGAGGAAGACTACAAAGAATAATTGAGGAAACGCAGACCTATATCCTTAACAGTGGACCGTTCGAGGACACAGAATAATGTGGCCAGATGCCAACAGGTGGCATATAGAAAGGTTTATGGTACAGTCTCGCTGTATTGTGAAGGTCTGAATGTCTCAATAGGAAGGTGGCTTAGTCATGAGGCTCCCAAACACCCTGCTGATGTAATGTATAGTACGCATCGCTGATGTAACGCGTACTATACTGTACGCACCAATACTATCTTATAATTGCATTATCGTTTCTTGAAAATATTATATTAAATTTTATCATTATATGTTATTTAATGCTGCTTATTGTAATGAACTATAGAAATGTTAAATAAAGAAATGTTGAATATAAACGAAAAACTGTACTGATATTACTGCAGGGGACAAAACAGACAGTCGTCCGCTCTTAATTGTAAGTTGGTGAGTGTGCTGGACGAGTATTATTGAGGGTACACTGGTTCGTATTCTCGAGTACTCGGTAAAAAAACACAAAACCAACGTGGTGGCTACCCTTTACATACATAAACACGAAGGATTTTCATAGAAATCATAATAACTGTAAACGAGAGTCAATCAACTGCTGAAAGATATGCATTAATAACAGTTATTGTGTGTGAATGTAACTTATGTGTTGTTTTATATCAGCAACTTGACTTGAACCAGTGCCGATTGGTACAGACCTAAGGTCCACTGATCCATAAAACCGAGTACTGTCCTATTTCCCGTTTTAACCCCTGTTACAGGGCTGTACCTATTTATGATGACTCAACAAACGTTTAACAAACTAACAAAGACACCTTTGGGTAACTCTTAAGGATTTTATCGGTATCAACCTCCAAATATGCATATTACCAGAGCTATACACATGTAAAGCTCTATAACTAGGTGTATCTACTCTGCGTACAGCTTAGATAGCAATTCAAGGTTTTCCTTTATAAGAGAGCTATGGTAATGATTGCTAACTCAAATTTGGCAGATCCATTTCGGTATATCACCTAAGCCCTGTGTCCACCGAGCCGATTTTCTCACGGAGAGCTGATGGGGGGGGGGGGGGGGCAGTCAGCTGATGGGAAGAAAAAAAACCTGACTATTGGATTCACCCACTTTGACGGGAGGCACGCGGCTGACGGCCGAAACTCTGGCCTAATTGCCCTCTGTTTCTCCACAGATTGCCCCCTAGAGATAATCGGCCGAGTGGAAAAGGGCCTTTAACCTCATGAAGGTCTGAGTAGGGCATAACAAACGAATAGAGTATTTACAAACAGCAACTTCAAGGTGTTTAGGTTTGCTGCAGCATGGAACATGGGGCGTGGCAATTTGTATCTCAGTAACGTTCAGATAATTACCATCGCAGTCAACAGCCAGAAGAATTATTTTGAATTTTGAAAGGATTTAACATATATTTGGATAGTTTCATGTAATAATGATGCATTGAAATCATTTTAAATCGAAGATGGAATTTCGCCAGCCTTAATCTTGCATTACAATGATGCATGTTTTGTATGATTATTTCTCACTCTGACTAATGCGCATAGAAATTTAAATTTCTTTTCTCGCTGCTACAACTAATGCAAGCGTTATCCTTAACACGAACTACGCTCAAGAAAACTTACACTAGTTTTCAGAAATGCACACGTTTCTTCCACTGTGCGTTGCTGTTTCTAATAAATTTAGATTTCTAATACCCCCGAGTCCTGGATGGCTCTTGAATCTTTAGTCACATAGAGGAGAAAATGCTGGGCCATGGCATCATTGAGTCAGGAGTGAGTAAATAAGGAGTAATCAATGAATTGATTGATTGAATTCATTCTATATTGTCTTTAGTCTGACAGAGGACAAAGGGTTATACGCTTGAAGGGATGGTACTTTCACAAGCATTAAATAATATTGCTTCCAAAAATGTGCATTGAAAGGGAACAATCAAACGTAACAGATTTATCTGAGATCATTAACTGACTAATATATCCAGCAAACTTGTAACTCTGTTATAAATCACTCTTTGCACCAGACATATTAATACCACAATAAACCAAAAGGGGGAGTTAAATTCGAGTAATTTGGAACCATGATGTGGGAGATGTAGCTTGAAAAACACAAGAAAAACCCACTAGATACGGCGCAATAATATATTAGATAGCATATATGATAAATTAGGAAGGTTGTCATCTCATGTATATTATTCATCATTAATACCGGTATTAATGTTTAGAATATCTATATTATCTATGAGGCAGTTCATTACCTCATATGTCCCATGTTATTTCAAAATTTCCCATGTCATAAGAATAAAAATACTAGTATTCTATAATTCTTTCTTCGTGGAAATTAGTGGCTATAGCGCTCTCATCAAAGAAGTGGTGCGACGGGAAAAGTCCTAATTCATCTAGTTAAGTTATAGAATAAAATGAAAAACAGAAAAATTCATATGACTTACCACGAACTGACTTTAGCCTTCCCCTCAAAATCTGCTGGTAGTATACTGAGTCTGTTCATCGTTTCCATCAGCTCACGTAAATCGGGGTGAATCTGTTAAGAGTATAAGTTGGCTCAAGTTATTACCTTTGAACAGAAAATAGTAAAATTGCTAAATATGTTCAATTAAATGAAATATATGTAACAAACGCATACATTTTCAATAGATAAGATCAGAAGAAACGTTCTAATTGGTGATATCCTTGCAAAAGGAATTATGAATACTAACCTCGTCCATAGCTCGGACACTGAGACGGAGTTTATCCATTATTGTGATGATGAGCTGCAATATAAAAATAAAAATTAGGTATACGGATTGAATCATGGGGAACAAATGCATTACTAAGATGCTCGAAGTTGTTAAGTGACATTGAAAAGAGTAGAATTATGGTGAAGCTCATGGTTAGAAATGCCTTGTTTGTGAGGACTGAATGTCATGGTCCTGCCATCTGGTGGATAGGGAATGAACTAAAGATATCAGATACGTATGGGGAAACTGGTTGTATAAAGGATACATTAAGGTCAAAATACAAGCTAATACAGGTACTTCAACATACCGATACAATATCTGCGATACATTTGCTTGTGTTTCCTTTATCGTCTTTTATAGTGATGGGACGGTCCTCCTTGATTCGTTCAAGGGCTGCTGGGCAGTCAAGTTTACATTTCTTCATAAATACCTCTACGGAGCGATATTCGTCACCTTCGACTTGTTTAAATGCTGCTTTGTATTGAACGAGAAGCTTGGAACAGGCAGCAGTGTACCTAGATAAGTAATTGAACAAAATAACTGTAATGCAGAGAAACTGGGGTTCTAGTGGCACACTGCAATGGCACAAAGCTAGGCAAATGTCTCAAATGGTTTGGCAACTGTAGATAGAGTCCTTATTAGACAATTTCAGGACTGTATTGAATTACTATATTTACTCGTAGTCTAGAGTGGGGCGAGAGCAGGCTGTCTCTTCCATTTTAATGCAATTTTTTAAAGATCCAAACAGAGACTTACTCCTTGGGGGTAACTAAATCCTTGATATAGGCCTTCTCTAAACACTGTAACGTGTTTATTACGGCATATAAATCTGCCATATTGTCGTATCTGCAAATTGAAATAAACAAAATACATTTAATTGTTATACGCAAAGAATCAATAAAAACGGTACCGGTATTAGATGGGGAAACAATGAGAACCGACAGGAAAGAATTAAGATCCAACAAAATAAGAGGTCAGCAAAAATGAGCAATGTACTCCGTTTTTTTCCCAATAAATATATCATAAATATCTACGATCATTGCAAACTTACTTTTCTCGTTCCCGTGCATTCCTGTATAGTTTCACTTCCTGTAGAAGAAATAAGTTATAACATTAATAGTTTCCTAGTCATTCGAAATAGCATACATTTAGGAGATTATCTAAACGAAAATCATCTTTTAACAAATGGTCCTAGTAAATCATCTATAATATAACTACTAAGTTAAACATGATTGTTTACATACCTCATACAGTTCCGCACGATTTTGATCTGCAACGAAGAGAGATTATTTTTTAAAATCTGGATTTTAACTAGGCCATTTCAATAGTGCAATAGGTGATGCTTGTCCTCAAGGAACATTCAAACGAACGTTGTAAATCATTTCAATAATAATCATTTCAAAGTTGTTACTTTTCTTTGTTATCTTGTTATCTATGTATTTGCTCTTACAGATTATGTTTTGTTATAAATTGATATAACTTCCCAATGTTATAGGGTTCTAAGGAAGTATAATATTGAATCAGGCAGGAATAGGCCTACAGATAGGCCCTGTTTAAATCTACATAACATTAATTAATTGATTAATTTCAAATGGCTCTACTTCTTACAGCAGAGTGACAGTGTTCACACAAATAGGTAGGCAAGATAACTCCTGTTGGTGTATAATAAAGGACTGACAACTTTGTTGTTTAATTTTAAAACTAAACTTTATTGACAGGTGAAGGCTTAAAGCCTTTCTTTGAAATAAATTACCGGTAAAATGGGGCATACAATTACATTTCATAGTGTTTAAGTCAACTTTAACGCCAACATTAATCGGAATGATGTTGTAATACTAATAGTGATGGGACGGTCCTCCTTGATTATAATAGGCTATATTGAAATATAATTTGAATAATATATAAATTATGTTTACATTATAGTTGAACATGAATGATGGGAAATAAAATATTAATAGGCCTACTAGATCCTACTAGTATCTGCTTTCAATGTTATCATAATATTATATTTCATAATTTCACTTACCGAATAGCCAACATATAAGTTGTCTTATATCATGTCTTAACATTATGACTACGTATGGTATATAATAATATATAGCATATTATTCTAGTACGGCCGTCACCATACTAGAGTTAGACTCGCGCTAACTAATTATTATAATATAGCTATAGGCCTAGGCCTAGCCTACATTGAAAAAGGCATAGCCATGGCATAGGGCTAGGGCCTTTAGCTATAGCCTAGGACCCTTTTTATCGCTCAAACTGTCAAAGTGCAGTAAGATCATTTCTCTTTTCCCCAGTAAAATAATATGTCAAGAAAATATAAGTTCTCAGTCCCAACTTCAACATATCGGTGTATTTGGATAAAGATTCAGACAGTGGACACTACAAAGTTTACGCGAGTCCGATCCTGTGACTCTGAGTCAGAGATGGTCATAAATTCGGATCTTGGAACTATAAAAAGCAACAAAACATTATAATGACACTTTATGAGTGTCATAATAAAGAATATACGTGTCTTACCTTGGGCACCACCGCCCGTTGATAATCCAGCAAACATTTTCGAAGAATTCTCACGACAGCCTTATTTATTTTGGTCGTCGAGTCTCACTTCCTGAACTAACTTGCAGTGCGTAAAGACCGAGAATATTGTATGAGCAACGCCGTCGCCCGCAAGCTTTTATAAGCGCATTCGGTACTTGGTTTCCTACTAATAACGCAAGCCGAGATTCAGCCAAATGAAAAACGGTCAGAGTTCATAATATTATAAGCAATAAATGGAGGGATATTACCGTGATTTATATGTTATTGGCCTTATTTTGAATTCAGTCATTGGGATAGATCGATATAGGCCTAATTATGGCCATCAAACAATGATCGTGTTATGCGAATTTTGACGATATTAGGCCTATGTAGGCCTATAAATATGCTCTAGCTAGGCTATCTCTATATGAATAGGCCTACAAATCCCATTTCCATTACTATCAACTTAGTAGGCCTAAACACATACTACGAAATAAGTGAGGAGGGGGCTGTAATGCGTTTACATCAAATAATCCATCTTAATTAGACCCAACACCACAATCCCCCAGCCACCTCCCAACATCGGGTAAATCATCAAATGGATAGGAAAATGCCATGCATTTAAAGAAATAATGTGGGCAAAATAGGCAATTTTCAGAAAGTCTAGATTTGGACTAGGCCTATTAGTAGTAGGCCTATTTCTTTCAACAACAACAATTAATGTGATGGATCGAATATTGTACGATTTTGACTTTCTTTCTACTGTCCTAAACAATTGACTGGCAAATTTCAGGAAATCATTTATAATGGCATCTATATCCCATTGATTGAGTTATCTTATATTTTCTGATCCATTTAAAACTGCTTAATTAACATGCAGGAAGAACTATAATATTATGAAAACATCGTGACACTGAATTAATATATAGCATGTATAATGAATACATTAGCCTAAGCATTAAAAACAGAATCATACATATATTATGTTAACGCCTTTATTTGAGAAAATACAATTTTACTTTTTCAAATGATGAGGAAGGCCTACACTCATTTTCCGTTTACATTGTTGTTATAAGTTTCATTCAATCAAACACAATAATTATAGGAGGGGGGGGGGGATTCTGATTTATATTTTGACCTATCACATAATGCAGCCTTAGTGAGGAGAGTGCAATGACACCAATATGTTTATATGTGAATTTATATCACATATAGGTAAGCTATCACATACATTCTTCCCTTACTCAAACCTCCGTAACATTTAAAAAAAATATGAGTCAAGTGTAGTGATTTCCGCCTAGTAATACTAGTTCACTAACCAAGTTCGAATCTTATCAATCTCAACGAAGGGGAAGTAAAACCAGTAACACAGTGCTTTAGTATCTCAGGCTTTATTCCACCACACAGACCCATTCCAGCAGTTAATCTCAGACCCAGCTTAGGTCCAAATGACTCAACAAGTGTGAGCAATCACTTAAGACAAGAGTACAAGGTACAGCAGATTCAGGAATGAGGCAACTTTGGTACACAGTCAATGAAGGTGTTTCAGGTAAAAGGAAGGTAAAAGAAGGTCTAGTGTAATAACAGGTTATGGTACTATAGCAAGAACAGCATAGTATCGCGTATGAGGGGGACTATATTCTCCGAGTATGGCCGAAAACTACGAGGCCATAGGCCGAGTTGTTTTTCGGCCATACAAGGAGAATATAGGCCGCCGAAGACGCGATACTGTGCTATTCTTGCTTTTATTCCATGATTCTTAACTTAAAACAACTTTATTTGCTTTAATTTCATCAAACTGAGTTGTCTGCATAGTCTTGAACGGTCGTGACGTCACTGTACAATACAGGGAGTTTATATTGTCCACCTTGTGAGCGGCAAGTATATCGATTATATTGTACGCTCACGGCCAAATCATGGAATAAATAAAAGGAATCTCACCAGAACATCCGGAAAGACCAACACACTAATTGTGGTATAAAGTACAGTTAGATAAGAGTAACCTGTAATATAGGAATCAATGAATATGACCCATGTAAGTTTTGGCAGGAATCCGAAAGGCCTGTTTTCACCAGCACAGCAAGGCACATGCAGCCAATTCTAGCAGTACTGGTCCAGATATGGTCAGTTGGTAAACAAACACTCAAGCCCCAATCAATGCTTGATTGGTATACCCATATTCACTACACAAGTATAATATGCAATTAAGAGCCGACTTTCCCCCCCAAAAGGAATCTGCAAAACAGTTTCTGTTCTATGAACATTTGCATTCACAACACTGAATTACATTAATTGCTTCATTGCATCGCCACTATTCAGAAGCTGAGTTAAAGATTTGTTTTACTTTCTTATAATCCTTAAACCAATGAAGTGGAAAGGATATAATGCCTGTGTCTTATAATAATATTATACAGCGTGCGATGGTTGTTTATTCCCTTAAATCATCAATTCAGTTGCCATTCGGTGGATTATAATTACGTTGCTGCATCACCATCAGAATTGTTAGCTTGTATTATGCAATACCTATAGCCTATACAGTCATGATGACATTGACATCCTGGTCCTGGGTAAGACCTTAAAGGGCCTTTCTGTCTCTTTTCTCTGTCTCTCTCTCCCTTCTTCTCTATCTCTATTTCCTGGGTATGATCATAAACTGCCTCCCTCTCAGCTCTCCCCCCCCCTTGATATAACACTTCAAAGTGTGAATAAAATAATAAAACCACAGTATATCTGCTAACTTTTAATTACTATTAGCGGAGGTGAAACTAACCAAACCAAACAAAAGACATTGACATCACGATGCTTATGATGCGTTATGCTTATGAGGTTTGATGGTGCTTCACATGCATGTCAGAACTATATTTATAACTAAACACAGATAATTATATATAATTATATATAGGCTGATATAAACTGATATATATAGGCGTATAGACATCCGCATCTTCCGCGGAACGTGTGAGTAGTATACCAAGAGTGTACATTGATTCAGGCTGCATCAGTACCATAATAGTCGAAGTATGGCCATTATGGCCATTATAGCGGCCAGTAACTGCTGATGGTACAATGTAGATTTATGTATGTTGTAGAAAATGAATAAACCATTGGTGCAACTATATGCCTCTTAATTATTTATGCTCAAAATTTGTGTAATAGGTTGTCATATGCAACTTCGGAATATTATTCTTTGAAACCATCTACAACACGTTGTTTTAATAAACTTAATTATAGTAGCAGTAGTGGCAACATTATCAGTATTTGAAAGATCCTATTCGTTCAATATAACTTTGGGCTTAATGGAATGGCCTATTTAATAAAATGACATAACAATAATATCACACTCTGTGGATGTGCTCTCAACCTTAATAATGAATTCTTTTTATTTTGGCAAAGAGGTACATTTAGACATCGAACAAGACACAACATAGGTAGATAAATAAATAAAAGAAAGGTATCTATATATTATGGATAACAGAGGTTTTACTTTTACTAATACGACTTTTATCCCTTCTGGGTTTTATGCAATGCAGATCGAATTCTCTTTAAGTAAACACGTTGAGGAGGACCAGCTATATATACAAGGGGCAGGTATCGGACATGGTAGGAGAGAACCTCGTGTAGGCCTATAACATGGAATTGAAGTTGCATCATCATTAGCTAACACTTTAATGTCATGTACCAGGAGGAACAGGGGTCCACTCTTGTGTGGAATTGAAGGGCAATACATGTCGTCTCCCATTCTATTGTGATAACCATCACCATAAGATAAGGTGTGACAGGACATGGGGGCACGTGTTACATGACAGCTCTATCAAGCCCGCTAGTGCTAATGCGGTGCCCCCCTCTCTTGGATCCTCAGACCACTGATTCATCTGAAAATCACAAACATATAACACCTAATCATGGCTACTGCCAACTCTTTAAAAGTGAAAAGAAGTCCGCTTACAGTCAGTGCACTATACGTTATACTTATATTTGTTTGTTTCTTTTTGTTTCTCAGCTTGCTGAGAAACAAGTGTGTTACTATGAAATACGCCAATCACTGATAGTGGATCACATCTGATAATATTCTTTAGCTGTCTGTGAGGTGTTTAAGCATGCCTTAGCATGCCTTATCTAATCCTTTGGATCAGGTGCTATTTATCCCACTTCTTCGTTATAGTTGCACTGATTGACAGCTTTTCTATAGCCAAGGGAGCTCAGCCAAGGGAGCTGATTGGCTCTTAGCTGATTGGCTGTTAGTAAGGCTTAGTAAGGCTATGGCTGTAGGTGTAGCTGTAAGTTGAATTAAGACTTGGTCACACAGAGAGATAGGAGCGGGAGGGGAGCAAGGTGAGAGGGGAGGAGGATCGAGGCCCCATTGAGAATCAGTGATTATAATGATTAAAATGTGTATGAATCATAAGACAAAACATTAGTCCCCTAGCTGTGAGCATACAGATTATAGGGAATACCTTTTCAGGATCTGGGATTGGGGCCTATTTTAGGTCGGGATTCGGGATTTAAAAAGGCCTATGGGATTCGGGAAAGGGATTCAGAGCCAGATTGAAATTTTCCAGGTAGAGATTGCAAATAGAAAAACGGGATTGCAAATTGAAAACCTGCGGAATTTGGGAAATGGGGCTCATACAAAATGGGAAACAGGATTCAAAGGTGGGGTATTCCCTACCCTGAGCATACAGGTGTATGGTACTAGGCATTATAACTATAAGCTACTCTCATATTCTCTTGCTGTTGATTTCAAAGATAATGAATGTGTATACTATGTAGCAGTTATTTCGTATTAATATCCCTATAAAAGCCAGAGGAAAGCGGGTTTTAAGAGGTAAAGATCTGCAGACCCCACAGCTCCCATAATCTAGAATAGAGAGGGAGCAGCCTGGCCATAGATCTATTCTAAATTCTGTGTTTTTAACAGAATTTCGAGTCATCTTCTCATTAAATAGGTAGGCCTATACCCACTTCTCTTTGCTAAAAGACCTTTCCATTTGTTTCTGGCGATGTGTACAACCAGAAGTTAGAAATCGTTCACCAAAAGTTACTACCGTTTCTACCATTGGATTACCTATACAGGCATGTATACATGCGTGGCCTGTGGTCAGTGTTTGTCGGAGGTGGCCGAAATGAGGTCAGCGGGACAGAGGGGAGGAGTTATCTTGCGCTCGGCGAGAGGTCAATAGATAGACAGAAGAGGGTGGCCAGTTCACGGTCTCAGCTGTGCGTTGAGAGACTTGATTACCGCACCTTGTTTACCACTTAGGTCACGCCTCAACTGGTGCTGGTCATCCTCAGTCATACGCCCTGCATCATCGTTAGGACTTTTCGGGGATTCATGAATAATTCATCACCCCTCTCATCCAATCACTGGGCTTGCGTCAAGCTTTCTGTACGCACCTATTTTTAGCTGTGGTCACTCGTCCAGGTCCTGTCACACCCTCCTTCAATAGGGGAATTGTATGTACCACTGCACAAGTCAGGGAAAGATGGGGGTTTGTGCTTTGGAAACATGTAAAGCCCATGGATATTGAGGTTAGAGCACCATTAAATATCCCATGATGAACTTGAGCTATTTCTTAGATGGAATTTACACTATATCATAGGTCCCATAATTCCATTTGACTCAAGATTCAGGTAGGCAGACATGCAACTCCCCTATCCCGTTGGTCCCATCAAGATAAAGAAACCAGATGTTCGCAGCAGGAGTTCTGTCCGCAGAAAGCCCTAAGAATGGAGCAGGGCTAGATTAGTAGAATCAGCCCTGCTTTGAGAGGCTGGTGCTGGTAGGCCTCTCTTAAAGGTGTTTGGTCATGGGCCACTCGGGGGTGATTGTCTTTGATCAAATGGGGTTTAGTCTATGGCATGCTGGTTTCACGGCTGCTGCTGCTATCTTTTATATTGTATAACTTGGGATGTTTTTTGTGCAATATTTGTACTTTGAAATGTTCGGATATAAGTTAAAATGTAAACTTTGTAGGTAAATATTGTGCATTTTCAGTCTAAACATGCCTAAAGTGCAATAACTATAAATTGACATCAGGCACAAATGATTGTGGCTGAGAAAATCGTTTCCAGTGGAAACGCCAAGTATATGAATTAAGTTGACACTGATTACAAAGTTAAATATGTTAACAGTTGATCAAATCGGTGCATAACTTTATAATTAGTTAACTTAGTACTTGTTTGTTTATAAGCTCTTATACAAGTATGATATTTTCAGCGTACAGTCAAATTCCCACAAAATCATTAAATAATCATACAGGGCATAGACATTATTAAGACAAGTCGTTGTTTTTGCTGTTTTAAAAAAACGAAATCTAAAAGAAAATCATATTATAGCTAGAGCTACTAACGCCTCGACTTAGGGATCGGGACCCACTTTAAGCCCACGTGAGTGAGGCCCAACCTATTGAGATAGACTGAGGGACATTGAAATGAAAGCGCGCCATAGGCGGACGGAGAGTCAGACGGAGAATGCGGGAATATGGGGAGCAGGGATAAAGAGACAGAGAAGAGGGATATAGGGGAGTTCAGAAATAAAGAGATGCTCCTGACATGTTGATGAACATAATGTCTATGTTGACATAGGAAGATTAGTGTTTGATGTTTTAGATATTCTCAATTTCTGTGTTGTCATTCTTGCCGATTTGGGCAAAACAGCCCACTTGCGAAAGAGCAACTCAGAGTTAATGGGTTGTCGGGAGATCCCCATGAATGCTTTCAATTATAAGGTGACCCTTTCCATGTTCTCTTAAAGGGACCTATTATCTTCTTTGGTGGTTATCACTATTATGATTATAAATCACCATAATTACTACTATTATTGTTATTGTAGATATAGTGGATATGGAAGAGCAATCAATAAAAACAAAATGAAATAGCCTTTATTTTTCTTGTGTGGTACAGATGCTGGAAGACCAACACCAGAATTGGATAATATCATGTGATACAATGCAGAATATTTTTTTTATTCATATCTGAACGCGATCATTACTAATTAAGCATTCCACAATTTGACAAACTCTTCGTACTGCAGTCGCCCATCAGAATTTTCGTCATATGACCTCACTAGTTGTTCTATCTCATCATCCTTTAGGGCTAATGCACGCAGTGCCTTTTTCGCTTCATGCATTTCGATGTATCCGTCGCGATCCGTATCAAATTCTGCGAATAATGCCTTCATTTCTTTGATCCTAAAAAGGTAATAACTTCTGTCATGCGAAATTATATAAATATAGGGTTATGCAAAGTGTGTTGCTGGAGCATTTGAGAGTGTTGGAATACAACAATGTCGCCCAAGGGAGAGGAAAAAAGATTACAAACCTCTGGAACAAATTGCTATGTGAGTTAGAAGAACAACAGGTATAAAATGTATAGGTTAAACCCTTTTGAAATTCTATGCGAATTGTCATGAGATGTTAACTTTTATGAAGAAAAACACTTGTTATATTGTCTACCTTTTTATTCAGAATACTTGCCAACAGATGGTGAGTGGTAAAAGAAAATTCGAAAATTTAAAAAAAAAAATACAAAATACGAAGGGACGCGATATATGAATGCTGTTTAGAATTGTAAGAGCCTCGTCGGCAGGATATATTGAATAAAACCTTTTAAAGAAAAAGAAAAAAAGTGTGTTGCTGGATTTTCGCACGTCTATAACTGCATGTAATTATGTTACAATATTTAAATATGTATAAAGTACCATGAACATGTACTTTATACCCCAAGTGGAATATTGACAGGATGCATTTGATAGATAATATAAAAGTGTATTTCGTTTCCACATACCTCTTAGACTATCGTAATTTACAATATTTATTGTCCACGTACCAATTTAAGTCAGTATTATTGTTAACTTTGTATACCACGACATCTCAGAACAATGAACACCATGGTCATATCAACAAGCATTCAGAAACTATAGCAGGTCGTCACCAGTTTCATTGATACTTACTTGTATTTGATTTTGAAGTAGAAATCCACGAATTCATCTTTTGTGAGGGATCCATCACGATTTGTATCGCATGCTTTAATGAATCTACGGGAAGCGTTTTTGGAGAAACCCAGAACATGCTCAAGCACTACATGGGCCTCCTCCAGGGAAATTCTTCCATCCCCATCTGTATCGAAATCCTTAAAGGCTGCCTCCACTTCTGCCTGCCTGTATTAACAATCGTTAATAGACGTGGATAATGAGCAAAGTACCCAAAAGTATGGGCGCATGCTTTACTGCATGACATTCATCAAAAGAAACAATATTATTAGAAAGTACGTTTAAATGCAAATTGGGATCGAACCAAATGTTATACGTCTATACCATTTGATGGCATCATTATTATGTTATTGCTGCATTTAAAACCATAATTATTGGAAGTATATATACATGTATACCTTTCTGGGGTGAGCCTCGCAGGGGCTCCCGCCATGTTAGAAGGACCGTCTAATGATTCTTCTGGAAAAGAAACATTACATTTGAAAGACAGTGAGAATAAACATAAACCTCTTCATTCCGGTTTATTGAACAATTACAAAACGATTATTGTGGTGTTTTTAACATATTTCCCTTAAAAAACTATGCATTGTGCACCGGTTCGTAATTCTAGCATGCCTCTCTCTCGTCACATAAATTGAATTACTCTTATTCAGTAAAAAAAATGTGTGAACGGTCAATATAAATATCAATCAATATGACATTGTAACAGGTGATCAAGCATGGGTGTTTTGACACAAGACAGCTTGAGATCGCTTCTTCACTATACATAATATGTTAGCGTTAGTAGATTTGAGACCAAATTAACAGGATTTGATTTATCAATATGAAACTTTAATTAACCACGACACAGAACAATAGACACACTTAACAAAATAATGGAAAACTCGCTACGTTTATTAATCTAATTATGCAAAGAGTGTAAAGCAATTCCGCCTTATTTATATTGTTAACAAAATAAATTATTGAGCATTAATATACCTACAATGGTGAGAAACAATTAGTAAATAACAATTCCGATAATTTATTTTAGAAAGAAAACCCATGCAACCGTGTGGGGGTGTTGGACATGATGGTGGGGTTTTACAAGTGGTTTGGAGGAAAATCTGAAAAGATGTTTTCAGATGTGTAAACACAGTATTTAAGTGTCTGTACACACCCCATTTAGTAGTTCTATCTCCCATAACACCATTATGACAGCACTGCAATTGTATGAACTAACTTTCCAAATGGAATTTCGGATTTGATCGCGTTCAGAGAATGACTTTAAGTTTAACCGCACTTTTGGTATGGTCAAGTACAGAGGTGATCTCCCAGTCCCATGCAACTCACATCCTACGGATATCTTATAACTGGGTGTACCGGTAACTACCCTAAAAAGAATCCACAGGTTGGAAAAATCAAGCGTCTTACCTGACATTTTTAGTAGTTGAATTATCCTGAAATCTAGCATAATTAGTATAAGTATGTACATACAGTGTGATTGGTGTGAGTGCTAGCCCGTTATTTAAAACGCTCACACATTATCATCATTCAGGAGGACATTGTCGCATAGAAACTAAGCTTTGCACATGCTTACCATAAAAATATCTCAGACAATCAGAAATTATAGAGATCGTATACGGTTATATTCGTTTCTTTAGAGACCTACCTTTTAATCCAGAGGTATTTCTGTAGGTGTTTATATAGTGAAACCGTTCCGGATGAACACCCTCTCCAAAGGCTTGTGTTACCTAGGATGTCTGCCTCACTAGTTGTGTTTTTCAACATGTGTTAGTTGATATAATTTTGGTCGATAATGCAGTGTTGGCTCAGCTGCAGGGGTATATAATTCGTCTCTATCAAACCTACTAAAACCAGTGGCCAGTGGAAAGAGCCAAGCTGAAGTGTATACGAACGCTTACTTTAAACTCATTCAGAAGAAACTTGCATTTCCACCCATTTTCCCTACGATGCGATTCATCGCCTAGATTTGAGTTATTTCATCGTACATGTATAATTAAGGTTTCATGGCCGACGTGATGCGCACCCTGCAATATTATCTAATATAGAATTAAGATGTCGGTTTCAACGTCCATAGTGGTTCAGTCAAACATACGGACCCACGTCGGTGATAATGATGCGAACACATCATAGCCCCCATTTTATTACATGTATTATATGATTTATTCAAATTATAGCTAATTCGCGCTTTGACTGGAATCATACACTTTTATTCCTCTGCTATCTATGGTTATATCTGGAAATGGGAATTTGTTGGCCTTTTGATTTCAGGGGTATTGCTGACAGAATATACTAACTATCATAAAGCATGTCCCCAAGTAAGTCCCATTCACTAATACTCTGCGAAGATTCGTCCCATTAATCTAAACAAGCCGTGCCAACAAATCGTTTGATGTCAGACAAGAGCGGCTAAAAATAAATGAAATATGGTGAAAATACCACCCTACTTCTGCGCATACATGTATACACTGCGATGATTCCAATTCTCTTGATGTTGATATGTTTAGTTTATATTGGCAATCCAAAGCAAATGTCTTATCTTTTCCTTTTTATTTGTCCTACATGACTTCTGCTCTAGTCGAAAATGCCCATCACATATTGCAGTTACGTTTCTTATTATATAAGTAGATTATTTATTAAAATGCATATACATTGATGTTATTATGTTCATCAAAGTATGAAATGTAAGCCGCGTTACACACAAACGGACGCTACATCCCCAGAGAAGAATTTTAATCCGCATTTTATATAGCCGATGTAAAATAAATATGGCATAATCGAGGTTCAAAATTGTTATTTTTGTAATTTTCAAAAACATAATACCGACATCATACATTTGAGCAAGTACGATTATTCCAAATACGGTACACTACCATTCTCACCTCACTGTTATGATTATGACTCCGACCGGTTGTCAGCGGCATTAAACCACTCACTCACTGCCATTCTCCTAATTAGAACCATCACATCCAACATGCAAGAGGAGATTCCATAATAATTATGATAATTACTCGCAGTATAATTTCGTTAATGAAATGACGTGGTTCAGATCATCGTCATATATAAGTAAGTAGCTTACGATGTCGACACTAACTTTCTTGGTTGTTTTCAAGAGTCTGGAGTTAGATTCAAAGTTGTAATCGACCTGTATATTCTACTGCATTGCAACACTAATCGGATAGTGGAACTATAAAGGTATATTTGAAGAAAGAAACACAAGCGTACGCTTGTTATATGTGTGGCTTCAAATATTTAAGTATGTTTTAAAAAAATATAAGTACAAGTACTTCGATCGATTCTTACCTAAGTCAGTTGTATAAGTCAAAGTCGAAAAAGTCAGTCGTGATAGTCAGTCGTGATAGTCAGTCATAATAGTCAGTTGTAATTGTCAGTCGTAAAATAGTCAGTTGAAAAAGTCAGTTGTAAAATAAAATAGGCAGTTGTAAAAGACAGACGGAAAAACAGATAGACAGACAGCAAAGAGACAGAGAGAGGGAGGAAGGGGGCGGTGTTCCTGGACGATTGATGACTTTAAAAACAATGAAACAATGCAAACAATGGAATTTATTCTTCGGGATATTAAATCGAGATATATCCGAGATATACCATATGACAACTCATAAAATGTCATCATCAGGGTCGGGGGATTCTATTTCAAATTGGCAGTATGTCGTAGAACGGTCCAGTGTTGAGAAGAAAATGACTGTTTTGGATTTATTCGTGATCATGCATATTTAATAAATTTGTATGTGATTTATTTATCAAACATAATATTTTGAATAATATTTAAAGACATATTACACGTGTCATATTACACATAGAACATTAATCAAAATAATGAGATAGATGCGACAGCATTTTAGTTCCGAACGCATTGATTGGTACTTATTTTTCAAACAAATTTCCCAACAATAACAACAAATTCATTTATGAGGCAGTACCACTCATTATACTTCCAATGAGTAAATTATACTTCTAAATTATTATCCTCGGGTTGTTCTATTTTCATTTTTAATTTATTATCATCCTCGGGTTGTTCTATTTTCACTTTTAATTTATTATCATCCTCGGGTTGTTCGATTTTCATAACGGGCTGTTCTATTTCCATAACGGGTTGTTCTGTTTTCATAGCCATACCATCGTCCACAATCTTAATAACAGGATACTCAATGAAGTCATTGTTCTCTAGGTTCTCCTCATCCACACACACTTCTGTGTCCGCAGGAGGAAGGGCAAACTTCATATTTCTCCTGTGTCTCTCTGTGTTGAGATGTTGTCTGAGCTGACCGGGATGGCGGAATCGTGAATGGCAAATAGTGCAGTTGTAGAGTCGCATGGTACTATGCATACTACCAATGTGTGCGAAAACATGATCGCGCTCCTGCCCTCTATAAGGGCAGATAGGGCACATGTATGGCCTTGTGATGGCGTCGTGGGTCACCATATGGCTTTTGAGATTACAACTGGAGAAAAACTTGCGTTGACAAATGTCACATTCGAAATTCCTTATACATTGGTGCACTGCTTTGATATGGTTGTCCAGGCCCTTTTTAAATCTGAATATGGATTCGCATCCTTTATATGTACATGGAATTGAGGCTTTCTTTCCTTCGTGCATATGCATTTGATGCCTTTTGAGACAGACTTTGTTTTTGAAACTTTTACCACATTTAGTACATAAGCAGTTCCTTTCCTGGATATGACTTTTTCTATGTTTCATTAGGTCATTCCTCATTTTCATTCTGACGCCACATATATCACATTCAAACTTTCGTTCATCGCTATGTTTGCTGCCTATGTGGCAAGTCAGAACCCAGTTCCTTTTAGCGCTAAAGCTGCAGTGTGGGCATTTGGCAGGTCTGTCGTCAGAATGAACTAACATATGAGTCTGTAGTTGGTTTTTTCTCTTGAATGCTGCGCGACAGACAGAACAAGCGTGTGGCTTCTTATCACTATGGCACATCATATGATGCTTGATATTGTTTGGGAATTTTGTCGTGAACTGGCAATTCTCCACTGGACAAGAATAATCCGAACCCCCGTGCACGTATTTGGAATGTTTTGAGAAGTCACCTTTACATTTACTAGTATATGGGCACTTAGTGCACTGATGTATTTCGTTGGCATCACTCAATGTTCGTCGTTTTCTGCGCTTCTTTGTTGGCTTTGTGAAACTCTTTGCAAGATCACGTAAAGAAGAAAACCTCCCGCCCTTGATGTTCCCAGACAGTAACTGAGATATCTCAGACTGAACTTCAATCTCTTCCTCGGCTGTTAATTCAACTATGACATCACTTTCTTGTTTTATACTTGTCACTGTTTCATCTAGGCCCTCTTCTTGTTTGATACTTGTTACTGCGCTCAAGATATTTACGGCATTGGAGTTAATATCAACCGTTTCCCCAGTCTGTGGTACACAGTTAAGGCGGATGGGACACTCAGAAATTAAATCCTCACAAGGGAAACTTGGGTCATCTTGTTTAAAGTAGTCACCAGGTGAACTGTTTAGATTCGTCCCATTACTGCAGCCAGGATTACCAACTTCACTCAAGACTTCTGATCTGGAACTTTTCGAGGTGTCTCTCTGTGGTGTGGATAACTTTATATCCCCAGTAGGTTGTATTTCGATGGGAGGCACTCCATACATAGGTTTAGATAACATAACTGTGTCTTCTATTTGATCGTGACACTCTTCCCCCGGAAGTTGAGAAGAAATGGCATCGTGGAGAGGCATAATGTGTTGAATCATTACATTTTCTCCCTTCTCACTTGGATAATTCTTTTCATCTTTAATGGCGACATCGATGTCAAAGCCACCGTTTTCTGACTTGATATTGATGTCACTTACCGGTAAATCTGATTTATCGTTTTCGAATGTTCCACACAGATCGCGAAGACTGGAAAATGACACAAGTTGATGAGGGCTTGGCTGATCGTCTTCTACTTGGGTGCTATGCATCAGTTTGCGCCGAGAGTGACCAAGGTTTGGAGTCATCTGGGGAGAAGGTTGCACAACGCACTTTTGAGTTTTCTGTCGTTTGCGCAATATTTTGGCCGCGAGTCTCTTACTAGAATAATTCATTTTTTAATCGATCAAAGATTTCGCCTCTGAAAAATGAATAAAAACTCAATTAGAATTGTTAGATTAATAAATGATGGTGCCAAAGTTAATACATGAAAAAACCCATCCCAGTTCGAGATTAGCTGTTCATTTGAGTTAAAGTTAATTCTGTTCCATATCATATATTGTGGAATTTTCTCATGGTGATATTAATGACATATAACCAAGCTATACATATCAAATAAAGAGTTCCCCAAACGGAACAAAATGTACTGGGTTTCAAAGATTTAAAGAATAATTATTTGATAGGATAATTATGGAAAGGTTACATGATTACAGAGATTACATGCTATTTCTCTATCAATCACACCTAAAATCGAAATTTACCAAATTGCAAGAGAGTACTTTAGATTTATGATAATAATAAAACCACTAGTTTGGCACGTACATATCTTATAATGGTATATCAAATGACAAGGGCAGATCCCTAATACCCTAACATAGATGGGAAGGCCTCCCATTACAAAAAATACTTTCATTAAATTAAAACTCCATGAAGGATTTCAAGTGTTCTTAGACTTAAGACTAGGAGGGGTAGCTACACAGTATTTCGAAAGTAATATCATTGTAGAAGTGAAATAAAATATTTATTATTATATCGTTTCATATCTCTTAATGAAAACTTAGCCAAGGTTCCCTGGTGGCAATTGAGTCACACCTGTAAATCCTGACGAGGCAGGTTTTGGTGGACGCACGAGCGGCATGGCTATGTGGGGGTTACGTAAACGTGGCCTCATCGGGTCATGCGCGCGCCTCCCGCAGCGTCCCCTTCCCATATACTACTCATGGGCGGGGCGGGGGCATAGGTCTAACCGTAGGAACTAGATTAGTATTTCCTACGTAAGCGGATAGCGAAAGCATTTGGTCCTTTGCACTGTAGGCCTATTTCACATTATGCATTGCCTTAGGTTTAGTTAGGGGCATATATCGCCATGCCTGCACATCAATTGGTACAAATGTGGGTCAATTTTAATTAGAACCCAAACCAGGCCCTGATTTAAACGTAGATACCGGTAGTAAATTTAAGAAGTTGAACACCATTGCCGTAACGGCGGCCGATACCAATAACAACGTTCACAGCTCAGACCTGACAGTAAGTAGTCTTTGGTCTTCGGAGGGTCGTAATACCCGTGGTCCGTACGTATAGCGTACACATTTAAATAGGCCTATACCATGTCCATGTCACGCTTTAAATAAGGTATAGTGTCAGTTATTTTCGGGCAGAAATACCGGTTATATTAACCATGGCACAGTGATATTTCGCGTTATGTATCCGAAACACTCGAATCTAATTAAATAGAATGATTTATGCTCACGTCTCGATACTGGGGTGTCCAACAGCAGTGGAGGGTCGTCAAAGATGGCAGATGCATGAACGCAGGCTGGAATCCGATGCAACCTGTAGCCTACCTTCCTCATATTCCGATAGATGGTGTGGCATGTTTCGCTGTATTCAAATACTGTAGAGGCCTTGAATACATGTCCGGATAGCCTACATGTTCCCAATTTCAAGGAGAATGGGTGGCTTTTGCATTTACCATCATTGAAGGACCTTGAAATAATGAGTAGGCCTACTTTTTAGGACTTTCTCCTCGAAAATGAAAAAAGTGTAATGTACGTGTTTATACATGCTCTGAATAAAAGTGAGTGTCTTGTTCTTTTTCTTATCGATATAGGCTATTTTATTTCTTAAAGTCGATTAAATTATCCAATTGATTATCCAGAGGGGCAGGGCAAGGGGACGAACATCTTATCGGTATTTGAAGATGAGGGACAGTCACATACAAGTATAGGCCTATATATATATGCTACTGCATGAGCCTGGGCAGGAGGTGGAAGTGTGGAGATGATTATGGTTTCCATCTCTTTGAGTAGCCTATTTTGTCAAATTTGCGCAGATCGGAAAGTTTTTTCATCAATTTTGAATGAACTCAGACCCATCTACTATGATCAGTCAGAATTAAGCATGCATTGGTAAGAACCGGTGGTATGTATACACGATACTTTAAGAAAATGTCAAACGTTACTAAATGATATTCCTTCCACTGCATTATGGTATGGTAGGCCTACATGTATACGTTTGGTCGGAATGAAATTGTTAAAGTTTAAAGCGTAATCACATTTTGTCGGAAAAAACTAGTGGGTGAAATGAATGGAAAACAAACCAAGATGCAACGAAGATTCTATAATCCGGATATGATAACCCAGATGTATTCTCCGGATACCGTTTTAATGTCTAAAGTCGGTACATGTAATATAAACTCAATGTTTTTGTGGGTTATTTTTGGCGGGGGAGTTTCAAACCTATATCAACGCAATTGTTTGTTTTCGCTGAAAGTGACATGCATAAGAAATATGGATGGATATTGAACTTTCAATGTTCAATGTGTGTCTTTATAAAGACCATGAACGGACAGTTTATCGAAGCTGATAAGATGTTCAATATAAATCTAATTTGGCTGTATTTGGCTGTCAAAATTGGACTCTTTGCTTTCTAGGCTTACTTGGTGTGTATACATGCAGTCCACCATGTACTTGACACTAATCTTACTAGAATACCATATCATTTTCCATATAACACCAACTGCCGGCCAAAACAATGCTTTATTCACTCGTTTCAGCTATTTGTGTCACCTTGCATGAGTATAAGGTAGTGGTCTATATGCCATGGGTTTTATATGAACCTGTTCTGTCCGCTATGGTCGGATCGTCCCCAAGTAGTTATCAATATGTACACATTTGTAGTATACAGATATTTAGAAGCCTATATAAATTCTGAACTAATATATATAGCGAACGAATATATACTGTTACCACCACCGCGGACACTTGGGAATTTTAAGGCCGATCACCCAAATTATATCATTAATAACCTGAAAAGTTCTGAATAAAATCGATGCCATAAATAAAGAATTGATTCCATGGTTCCGCCCACTATTCCAAGCGCCAATATTTAAAATGTCCCTATGCAAAACCTATTTTTTCTCTCGGCGAATCAAATCTATTAGTTTCCTTGATTAGAGGGAGCGCGGCATTGCAGCGGTTTCTGGGTAAAGGTCAGATTGCGGACCTTTTCCCAACAAAACAACATTTCCCCAAACCCACTGATCCGATACTACTCTAACCTTTACATTTATTTTATATTGCGCCATATCATGCTTAAATTCCCTTATGGTGAACTATTCAAAACTAATGTGTGCTAGGCATATGATATGTATACATGGTACATGTTCAGTGCATGTATACATATACGTATACGTATGACATTGTATACATACACACATGCATGTACGAATACATGTATGTATGCATGTTTATACGTCCTTACACGGCCCGGGGTGGGGGTGGGTGGGGGAGAAAATGCTTCCAGTGAAACGAACACCACAATAAGACACTGTAACTGTAAGCCTAATCATGACGTCACCACTCATATCTTCCCACAATCATCACTCTATATCTTCCTCTTCTGTCTCTTTGATCAATTATTTTGATAAACCCTTATCACGTCTTTTGGTTGCTTATACAAAAATTATGTGTTTTCGACGAATATAAATACGCAACACATGCACACTATGGTCGTCACAAAATGCATCACGAGACTTATTCTGTAATCGAAATTTATGTACGTATGTTATATCAAAAAGAACATAATGTAGGCGTTTTTTTCAGTGCCGATATATACCGGACAATTAAGGTCGGAATTGTGTATGTTAGTGGAACAATTACGCTGCCGAAAGTGGGCCAGTGATACCTCGCTGGTCCATCAATGTCCCACCCCTTCCGTCTATAGGGCATATAGATCTGTTTCCAGAGCATCTATAGCAATTTCATATTGGTAGGAACTTTGGAACTTTTCTAATTTGAAGGTGTGTGTATTATATACTTTTCAAGCTAGACAGGTATAGGTATTTCGTGAATGGCTAAAAGGTGACTACAAATTTGGAAGCCGTGAAATAAATTATCAAATAGCGATATTGGTAGGCCTACTGAAGTTTTTCCCGCGAATAATAAACGTATGTCTAGTCTGGAAGTTAATGTCTAACAAATGTTACGGGCTGGTCTCAAGCAAAGACCCGCACCATTTGTTACCCGCCGTAAAAACGTGGTAGTTGGAGTTGTCTCGAATGAATAATTTAACATAAACACAGTGTATTGCCAAAAGCCAGCCCACCATTCCACCCTTCACACACCCAAACGCGCGCGAGCTCGTAGCTCGACAAAGCACTGTTAAATAGGCAGCATATAATTACTTGAGGTTCTGTTACAATAATCAATGGAGCGATTAAATTGCATAGGAGGAAGAAGTTTGGCAGGATTCAGGACAGCTATATATCCATAGAACCGACTTATCAATTGGATTTGAGAGAAGGAATGTTTCCAGCAGTGCTATATATTTGCACTCACGCCATTCATGGATAACGCACAAACCTACCCACACAGAGATATATCTCACAAAATGAAACTATTTACCAGCATCGGTGGTATACTCGAGAGCACAGCTACAAAAAACAGGATAGCTGGTGGACCCCCTATACATGCATATTCTCCTGTGGATTAGAAGACAAGTTCATCAAGGAATGAAGGGAATGTACTGCAAAAGAATAATTACGGGCCTAAGTCATTCGTGGTGTCGAGATTTACCGCGGATATAATACATTTATTTGCAGTATCTGTCCATTACTCATCAAAACTTAATAATTATCGTGCATATATTAATGGCAATAATTATTGGACTTTTTCCCGATTACAAGGTCCAAGTGATATAATTTGTACATTCTTTGGACGAAATTGTAATGATTTCCCATGCATGAACTACCATTTGGACGATTGATATATGAGAAGATACCAAAGTAAATAACGATGATCCCTACCTACTTCTTCCGAGGGAAGTGTGTTTGTACTGATGTCAGTGTGCTCTAGTAACGTAACCACATATGAACAGACACATTCAGACTTATTGCAATACGTAACATGGTTTCAATAAGTTCCATCTTGTGTATGTGCTGTGGCTTGTTTCAGTTGTTGAATGCATGCACCGTGGAGCATTGTTGCTGTTGTTGCACCACTGAAAAAGACGAGTTCGACTCAGATATCAGTTCTGATAGGGCCCTTGAAGCCGATGGTGAAGATGAGGATGAAATTACGGAAACAATCCAAAAACAATGTTTGGTGTCTCGGGGAGTTATTAGCGAGCCACATTCCACATACATATAGCGGAAATATTTCGAAACAACGAAATGAAAATTGAAAGTCAATGTAATTATAAATAATAGTATATCATAATATGTGGGGATCACTCCTTGTAAATATTACTCCTTTATTCTTGGTTTCCATTATACAATAATGCATTTTACAAATGCATTATTTGATGATATAATATGGGAATTGCATATTAACTGATACATTTATTTATTATCATTTTATTTTTATTCCGACAGTAATACATTTCATGGCTTCGCCGTGAAGCGGTCTTCCTATGGCATTTCTAGAAATGTCCCCTTCCATGCATTATTATGCAGCCAAAATCAGAATACCTAACCTGAAGCATTTGTCATTATGTTCATGTTGAAACCATGCATCTTTTATTTCCCCATTACTGTTTTCACCAGATAGATCTTTAGTCATGGCGGAATCCTAATTATGACAGGGATCTAAGCTATATATGGGTTACTTCAAAATCAACGCAGCACATACGGAAGTGTGTGAAGGTGAAGATCGCGTGTAACTTGAACTGAATACACCAACTTAGTTAATTAGTAAAATACGCCTGGGATATCGGTTTCCAATCAATCTTCTAAGCATACCAGGGACTTGATATTATGTTGATCAATAGAGTAATCAATTATTGAACATATTAGACGCGATATGGTTGTAAGAGATTAGGAAGGGTGCACTGGAAGCAGGAAGTTTAGGGCCAACTATAAATTGATTCCACAGATAATCTGCCCTTATTTACTGCATGTGTCCCAATTTTCAATCATTATGAACAAACTGTTAATGAGAGAAATCCCTTTAATATAACAAATACTACATTTCCCTCTGATATATGTGGGAAGGGGTTCATTCTGCAAGGGGTTCTTCAACTTTTCATTAGAAGGGGGTATTTGTTTTTTGTGTTCCGGTGAGTTTCCTGTAATTATAAGCTTTGCAATATTGATGTGCAACACGAATAAAGGGTCATATATTATGGTTTTGTAATATTCATAATATAAACAGGACCCCATTATATGGGGCATTGCGAGAATACATATCTTCTAAGGCATGCCGTGCGTGATATTTGAACGGTCCCTATTCATTTGGAAATAGGATACCTTTGTCTGGTCCTATAGAATGCAAACTGAGTAGGTGGATGCCGTGGCCAACCTTTATATTAGCAATAATGTGCACACAAACGCTATCTCACAAAAGGCAAGGACATTCTATATTATGACCATGAATCATTTCTAAGCGTCCCCTAACCCGCACTAGTTTTGTCAAAATTAAAAAGAAAGGGCTATTACAGTGTCAATCTATAGCCCTAAAGTTTCTGAATTAAAGAGTACTTATGCATATGCTTTAATACTCATTTATATAATCGCTATCAAATTATTGCTAACTGCTAAATTCAGTGTGAATATACTATATACGAATTTAAGAACTGTCTACAATTTAAGATTATAGATAGCCCTTAATTGCAATATAATGTATCTTGTACAAGAAATTAAAGCAATGGTGATGACTGTAATAATGATATGATCGAAAATTGATTAATCCTTCAAAGAAGTTTTCAAATACAAATGTATTAGAGACACAGGTATATATCTTGTCCCGATGGTTTTATATGTCTGCATATTATATGAAACATATCACAAATGTCAATAAAGCTAATGTAATATACTAACAAACTGACATTCACTGATTCCTGGGTGTATGGGATACTTCGTTGCAAGAATTGAAATCTAACCCACTATATCATATGATATAGTAGGTTAGATAAATGATAACATTTCTATTTTCTATAGTATAGGCTACCGCTCTATAGAACGCGAAGGCTCGTATACAATTCATCGATGATGCCACCGACTGGAGAGGCTCAGAGTTGAGAGAATCCCTCCAAACTGATGGAAAGTCTCGCGCCCTAATCGCAAAATGTCATAAGAATGTCATTAGGATGCCTACTCCAGGGCCGGGAAAGCCATTACCGCAGTAGGTGTCCTATCATTGACATACTATTCTATCTGATCTGAGAGGTTGTGAGCCTAGACTGTGAAGTTGAGACTTTATTCTCATATTTATTTATTTTTCAATTAATGTATAGTCTTCATCTCCGAATCGAACGTCTTTTACCGATTCAAAACTCCAAATCAAATGAAGTGTCCTCGAAATATGTTATTCTTTTAACCACAAGCATCGGGATTATATCAGCCAATAGCTAAACAACACAATTATAAAAGCTAGATTTAAGAACTGATGTAATAAAAACTGGTGTTTTCTACATATAGGCTATTCTTTTAGTTTTAGGTAAATTATACAAACTTGTCGATTCTGATTCAAATATCCGCATTAGGCTAACCAACAAATGTGTGGGGTTTTTGTGTGTGTGGAGGCTTGCATGATTAGTTCCCTTTCTAGATTCGCCACAAATTATTTTTAATCCCTGCACCAGTAGCATACATGTTGTAAGTATTCGCTCTGAGATTCGGGAGGATAATTAGAATTACCAGTATAATAGTATCAGCCTAAATAATTTGAAATCTGTCTCGAATGGTCCATTCTATGATCCTTATATTCCGTCTTTCAAAAATATCGATACACCATGCAATAGTTATCGTTTCAACTATTCACATAGGCCTACCTGGGTGACTACCAGTGAAAAAGATAAGGGAACAAAACAGAGAAAAATAGGTAGGCCAATAACAAAGAGGGCAGAGTAATACCTAACGTTTGACCTTCTCGTTCTGGTTTGCCGTTCTCGTCATGACGGAGTACCACTCAGATGTGTTGAATCTGAATCCCATGATCACAAAGTTAATCTGTCCCATTGAGTTTATTTCCCAATCCGTGACTTCTGCGGTGCCAACACATATATGTCACTGTAATTTGAATTACTATTCTAATGTAGATTGATTCATAAGTCAATCTGCTGATAATTGTTGTTCTTGGATTTCTCTGACACTGTGACAGTATTTGTAATAATTATATAGGCCTACATTTGAAAAAAGCTAATCGCGAAATTGCATTGACGCTGGTTGTTTCTATTTTGTTGAAAATAGTTGAAAATCTGCAATTGTCTGATTATTTAATTTTAAAATATATTCATGTGTATTGCCATATATAGTTCAACCATACAGTTATATCCTTATAACTCCAATATACATACGAAAGTATGGGGCGAAAAGCACCAGTTCCGCCCCCACCCCCCACCCCGGCACACACCCGTAACTCAAGTCTTGCCAATTTTCTTTGTATCACCGTAATTCAGTCAGCCCGCAGGGCTGTGATACCGATCTCCATGCCCTCCTGCATGTCGTCGTTGTTTACCAAATGTATATAAATTAATTATCACTGGACTGCAAGTGGCTACAGTTACAGAGAATAGGCAGCTGAACTGCACATTATGAGGGTTCTGTTTGTTTGGGTCATTCTTACCAGTTACAATTACTAGGAGAGGGGAGAACTCTTCTCAAATGATAATGGGAGGATTTTTGAATTAATTTGTATGAAAGAATAATTTATTGGGTTGATGTAGGCCTATATATTCATAATTAAATACTATTCCACTCTAGTCCCACTTGGAGAGCCTCACAACTGAGACATGGTCCCGGGGTTTAGATCGAAGGTCTCACTGCTCCGGTCATTTGATGCCATGCGCTCTTATCTACACCCCCCCCCCCCCCCACACACACACCCGCAACTCGTGGTGCTCAGAATGGGACACTGCCTATAGTAATGCACTTGTCAATTATTATAACTACATTGTAGCCATGTAGGCCTACATTGTGCTTGCTTGTTCATAACTCGACTGTCGTTATTACCGATTTGCTGTATAAAAATACTAATAACAATTGCAAGCGCCCCCCCCCCCCCCGCCCACACACACACCCTCAGGGGTATGGGGGAATGATAAGATAAGATAAGATAAGATAATTCTTTATTTGCCATAAGATGTTTGACAAAGAGGTTGCGTTCTTCTCAAGAGGAGGTCTTCCCGAACATGCCTTTCTTGATTACCTTTTTTCTTGGTTACATTTGACTAAGCTACGTTCATATTAAACACTATAGGTGTTAAAACAGTGATCAGAAAACAAGTTAAACAAGTAATTACGTACTCATTCAAGAATCAATTAATCAATGAATCATTCAATCATTCAGTTTCCATGCGTCTATCTCACAAAGAAGTATTATAGCAAGAACAGCATAGTATCGCATATGAGGGGGGCTATATTCTCCGAGTATGGCCGAAAACTACGAGGCCGTAGGCCGAGTTGTTTTTCGGCCATACGAGGAGAATATAGGCCTCCGAAGACACGATACTGTGCTATTCTTGCTTTTATTCCATGATTCTTAACTTAAAACAACTTTATTTGCTTTAATTTCATCAAACTGAGTTGTCTGCATTGTCTCGAACGGTCGTGACGTCACTATACAATACAGGGAGTTTATATTGTCCACCTTGTGAGCGGCAAGTATATCGATTATATTGTACGCTCACGGCCAAATCATGGAATAAAATTACAAAAGCTGCATGTGCTAGTGCTAGCAATAAGTGTTACAATCAAGTGACGTCCATAACTAATGGACATCAGTGTAAACCGATAAATACTTGAGAAAAAATGTAGAAAAATACCACTACTAAGCTGTCTCCAGAGGCTATCATTTTAAATCAAAGGTACGGTTAACATGTTTAATAAAGGCGAACCTGTCTTCAATTTTGTGTGACTCAGTCTCTATAGGTTGTTCCATCCAATCTGACATTTGTGTATAACCGAATTTTGAATTTTTGTTGTTCTGGGGGTAATCGTCTTTAAATTTCTGCAACCCCTTGCATGACTCCTGGTCCCGAGTTTTCTGTTGTCTATGTTATCCTGGTTTTTTGCTAAATGGTGAGCTATTTCAATGATATGTCTCTCCCTTCTGTCGCTGAGAGGCAGAATGTTTAGGAGAGTATGTTCATTTCTAACATTGTCAAGTTTATTTTTATCGAAGATAATGCGTAATGCCTAATTTTGTAGTACTTGTAATTTTTGTAAAAGGTATTGAGGTCCAGAGTCATAGACAAAGTCGCAGTAATCAAAGTGTGGTAAAATAGCCATCTTGTATAGGTCTTGGCGTGCCTTTCTGGTCAGTGAGTTTTTTGCTTTATAAAGTAGTCTAATTTTCAGGGAAACTTTTTTAATTAGGTTTTGCAAGTGGGGTTTGCAGGAGAGTGAGTGATCTAGTAAGAAGCCTAAATATTTGTGAGGCCTATGATATTGCGGTAAAACAAAAACAGATATATAAGGGGTCAACTACATTGATTGGGGCGCATGCAAAACAACCTAGAACAAGACAACATACTACTGCCCATTGCTTTAGTATCTTTCGATACTAGGAGGCAAGCTCAGCTGATTAGCGCAACTGTTGATTTACTTTTTGCTTTAACTATTTTTTATATACATCTATTCCATATTTTAGTATATAATGGTTTCCTTTTGCCCATCGTAAAGTCGAGATAGCCCATCGTAAAGTCGAGATAGCCCATCGTAAAGTTGAGATAGCCCATCGTAAAGTCGAGACTCGGAAATATGTACACTGATTTTGGTACACAAATCCAGGGTCCGCCAAATTGGGTGCCCGGGCGCCCGGGACAACCACATTTTTAGTCTGAGCAACTAAAAATGTATGATCAGTTGCCCGGCGGGCAACTGGCCCAAACCATTAAATCATTTTCGTTATAGCTTGATGCTATCAATATAGCCACTCATCTCTTTTATCAGTAATATTTTCGAACAGCTTTGCACACTATTTAAAATAAATTCAAGGCCTGAAAAATGGGCAATTTGGTCGAAGAGCCTAGGAAATTATTATGGGCCTGGAATTCTGTTAAAATTTTCGAAGATCTTACGTTTCTTACTGTACGGTAAAAGAAGGCTAAAAAATATCTTTTTCGCCACAACATGTGCAATTACTATGCTACATAAAGTAACTGTATATCTCTTATAATCCTGCATTGATGTATAAGGAATTTACCATCTCTCTAGGGTCTGAGTGGCAAGTGTTGTCATCCTGCCATTGAAATTAGTTATGAAATTGTGAATCTAGTATCTGCGAACCGCAACACTCTACCTCTTCTTGAGGTCTGAGTGGCAGGCATGTGTTCTGAAGTAATCACTATACCTTTTATATTTAGTATATTGATACAAAATTTGTCTCTAAATGTTGATCTGTAATGCTCCTGTTTTCTTGTGTACATGAGAATATTGGGTCTCCCGAAATTGTGCTATAGATAACATCTGTGATGTGTTTCAGGAAAATGAGTCGCAAAAATAATATTTTTGAAAGTGTTTATTTTACAAGATCACTTCATTGGAATGTTCTGATTTTTTGAGAGCTCATCACCTATATATGTATCGATCGATCTCTCAATTTTCAGGACAATGTATGTAACATATCCTTTCGTTTTAAAGGTCCTTATATGGACTATATTTGGTTACTTTACTGTTTACTACCCCCCAAAAATATTGCAAACTTTTTTTTCCAAAATAAAAATATCAAACTTAAAATCTAGAAATACTTATTGGATCATTAGACTGTTTAGTTTAATTACTATCATTGGAATCGACTTGATCTCATCTTTTCAAATATATTGGAATCTCAGAATCTATTTTTTGCAACTTATGACTCATTTTCCTGAAACACATCACATTTCTTTTAAAAAGAGAGATCTTTTCAATTATGGAGGGTGCACAAACAGTTAATATCTACATTGATATTGGGAGATCAGGGGTAAGATTTGGAAAGTAGGTGGGGTTGATATGAGGCAATATACATAGCAAATGCGGACTGTACTATGTAATCAAAGGTGAAATGTAACTTTGCATTTTAATCAATTACAAATCAGATTCCATTGGAATTGGTTGAATGTAATTTCAGTATTTGAGTTCAGAGCCCATTCATTAACATGTAACATTACTACTCTTTTATTTCAAATTAATCTCTTTAAATAATTTGTCTCTAGATTTTAACCAAAGAAAGTACTGGGCAACCATATACTGTTCCCGGGCAACCACTTTTAAAATCCTGGTTGCCCGACGGGCAACCATATTTCTGAGGGATTTGGCGTCCCCTGAAATCTACACTAATTGAACATAAAATGTGCTAAAAGTTTCTTCAAGATACTCATTTAACTAAACATTTAACAAAATACAACTGTATATCTAGTATTTATCACTTTCAGACAAACACATTTAGCTCCACTGCACTCACCCACACACACACCTCACTCATCAGATAAGCTAGTCACTTGTGCAAAATCTACATTATGTAACTCCCTGTCACTTACAAAGTGGGTAGAGGTATTACGTAACACAGTGGGAGACCTCAATCATGGGTCCAGACTCGGAAATATGTACACTGATTTTGGTACACAAATCTACACTAATTGAACATAAAATGTGCTAAAAGCTTGTTCAAAATACTCATTTAACTTAACATTTAACAAAATCTAAGAATATATCTAGTATTTATCACTATCAGACACTTTCAGACAACATTATCAGAATCAACTAGATGTGCCAAAGAACCAAGTGTACATTTTTTGTCACTTACACTACTGGAGAGACCTACCTCCTCCTTTGCCTAGTAGAACCCCCTGTGCCCCCTAGCCCTTCATTCTGTGTACCTCCCTCATTCTTTGTACCACCCTGTCAATCACACAGAATCCTTCCAGTCCAAGTCAAACACCAACCAAAACAAACACATGTGCAGATATGTAAGGTCCTCCCACTTCCGGCGTGACAAAATCCCTATGTATACTTCCCCTACATACCCCCTCTACAGTGATACTAAAAGGAGGCAAGCCTCATTCCAACTAACTAACAGTTTTACGCCATAAAATTCTAATGCTTGCCTCCTAATAATATAGCAATAGGCTAATGAATTAATTTACGGCATATAATTAACATAATTTATTATTAATTATGATCGAAACAGTCATGTCTCATGAGTAGGCCTGTGTGTACATTGCGGAATTTAAATTTCGGTGATGTATAGATGTCGACACAGTTGTCTGTTGATATCTCACCTAATTTAACCGCCAATTACTCGTTATGCGTAATGCAGCCGAGGCTCATAGGCCGAGTCGCTGAGGATAGTACGGACCTACGTCTGAGCGGCTGCGACTACTCCTCATAGTCATAGGCTGCGTACGTAGTAGGCCTACGCGTACTTGTAATCACAATATAATTTAAGGCCTATGCTATAATTTATAGACGGGAAATATGTTAGATCACAACGCGCGATCAACTTTTGAATCCTGTAAACCATTGATGGTCGGCATAAGTTGTAAGATGGCGCAGTGGCGATTATTTGCGTTTCAAATCGTTCTTTCGTTGATGGGCCCGTGTTGTCCGGTGCACGTCGCCATATTTCTTCTGTCGATACACATCTGCGCAAAACAAACCCATGTGACTGTGTTTACATCGCTGCTCCCGCTAAACGTCACCACAAATCCAGCCAATCAGCACGCGGCTAGCTTGTTGCTCCACCAATCAGAAGGTTGTACACTGATGGAGCCCAGACTAATGCATAAACAGGAAAACAGAAAACACGAGGCAGGACAAGAGAGCAGCTGTCAGAAAGAAGATAGGAAAGTACAACCGTTATCATGCCGTTCCTTGGCCAAGATTGGCGATCTCCCGGCGAACAATGGGTGAAAACGTCGGAAGGTTGGGAAAGACTCAAAATGTGGCGATTGAAGATGTTTGAGAACCTGAACGAGAACGTAGTGTCTAGGCAAGTCAGTTTTCGTTTTATAAACAATCCAACATGGCGATGTTTTCATGCTCTGATTCTAGCATCTGGGCTTCACAATCGATTCAGTCAGATGACATTCCTTGGACCTTAGTTGCTAAGGGGAGCCTGCTATCCCGCTCGGGCTATGTTCACTATAAGTCCTCTGAAAATAATTGAATTTGGTGGATATACTTCCATTCATTCTGTAATCGTTCACCGATATACGTACTGCTCGCGATTATATATTATTGGGTATAGTCAAGTCTCAGGAACAAGGAGTCAGACTTTGAGCTCGCGACGATCATTATTTCATCACTCAAATGTGAATATTATGTACGTGATAGAATTATATAGGGTCGTCTGTTTGTCATCTTTGTTGTATTCTAAGGATTACAGGTGACCTTTCCCGAAAAATTCATATTATAAATTTAATTTTATGTCCATGTATATACGTATGAATGATAGCTCATAGATAAGTTATATGTCAATATGATGTTCATGTAATGTGTATCTACCATGCATGGTCTTGATATTTGGACGGTGCCTGATCTAATATGAATGAGTGTATATAGGCTCATAATAATAATATTAATTACCTAATTACAATCACAGTTTTTAGATCCCTTTGTCCATTGTCTCAATGGTAATTAAAATACCCTCAATTAGTGCCTAATTATTTGCATAATTTTGGTTCTAATGACAGTAGAAACAAAATTTAAAAAGATATAGCTAACGCTCAGCAGGCTCTTTACGATCATACAAATCTTAATTTAATGTAATGTGTTTGAATTTTTTGTCCAACTGCCTACTCATATATATATAAATAACTTAATTTCTCATCATACATTTACATACTAATTATAAGAAACAGGGTGGTCCTTTCAGCATCTGTTCACTTCAGATGTTGATCTTCCAAGATCACAGACTCATAATAAAGACGATTGCTCATCCATGACAGTCCTTCCAAATAAACAAGCAACCAAGGATGAATTGATAAAAGTCACATATGGACGATCCATTTGCCTTAATTTTTCCATTATATTTGCATATTTGGGATCGATTTCTTTCCAGATTAAAAGAATAAGCATGATAAGGAACTGTTGTACGTATCGACCCTAGGCCTAGATCAGCCAGAAACATATATCCATATATGTCTAATCCGATAAACGAAGGAAACGTAAACCTATAGCTATAGATTTAAACAAATCAGTTGGCTAAATTACAAATTTAATAGGTTTTCGCCATTACAGGCAATTATTTATGCATTGCAAAGAGCTCTAGAATCCGCTCAGCGTTAAATTACCCCCGATTAAAATTGTATTTGGAAATTTCCACTCGATATGTCATTTTGGTGTATAAAACACACGATCGTCAGAGTAGACAAAGCATTTGTCCCCTTGCCCTGGGAATCAAGGCCAGCTAAGCAGGCTTCATCGTCAGAAATAAGCTCTTTATCTATTTAACAAAACACATTTTTAATCGATTCCTATCTGAATAAGTTATGGGGAATTAATGAATATAATCTAACTATAAAAGTTAAATTTTTCTCCTCGATATTGCAAATTTGTATTTACAACATACGCAACACAGCCGGAACCTAGCCATTTAATTCCCATGGGTGTTTTTTTTTATTCTTCTGATGGGTGAGTAGGGGAATATATTGGCCTGTTGCCAGGTCGATGATATAGTGAGAGCGGAGTTAAGGCGCAGATCTTATGGCGTACTCACGTTAGTGCGCTCTTGTCTCTTATTGCGATGCTACTCCTCATGGAGTGCGTATCAGTTCTGAGTCTGTTCAAGACTAGCTAAAACATTCATCATGGACCAAATACATGCTCATCCAAACGACTCCATATGGGAGTTCCCATGCTAATTTGGCACACGGGATCGATGAAGCAATCAATAGTGAATCCATGGTTACCTCCACAATATATACCTATCCCACTTCTAAACAAGAAACTTGACTCTCGGCATGAAGGCAACTTGTGATGTTGAGGCTGTTTCTTTTTTTATGAATTAAGTAATTATGAAAAACCAATTTGATAGGAACAATGTGAAACTTCTAATGATACACGACCATATGGAATCCCTTCTTTGCATACACTGGCATCAATTGCCATAAATACATTTTCCTGAGCGGACCATTAGATCAAAACAAAACATTGTAATTACTTGACTTTCCATGGCACTGCATCCGATGACAACACCTGGTTATAGCTATATTGTATATTTATCATTTTTCGTCTGAAAGCCCAAAAGTTGAGCATATGTTTGATTTCGCGCAATTTCGGCTCCTTAACTTGCCCGTCGCGCCATTGCGGCCGATCGACAGGAAAAAACTATGGACATATTTTTGTTAATGTGTTCCTGAATAAAGATGATCTAACAATCTATAAGACTTGGAGAAGTTTGGACAATGTTCAAAACTGGATTACCTCAGTAAATTCCTATAGATTGCTATAAGCCAGGCTTGAGTGTGGAGCATGAGCTCACCCGCTTGCCATACATAACTCATCCTATACATCACAAAAACAGATATAGACATATACCATGCAGCTTACACTCGCATCCACACCTTGGCTGAATCATCGGAGATGCTGGGAAGGTACTTTGCTGAATCATTGCCATGTCATATAGTATTTTTAAATCCTGAATTACATGTCCACATATTAGTTGGTTGTGTCTTTTCCCTGATTTAACATAGCTCAAATTTCAAGGGTGATGTGTCGATACTTACCTTACTGCACTTACTGATGGTAACGTCTGGGAGAACTGGATCTGATCTAGATGACTGTGTACCTATTTGTCTGTATTTGTCTATTTTCGTATAACTTTATAATGTACTGTGTGAGTTGTATAAATAAAGTAGTATCTTATCTTATCTTGCACAGAATATGTGGTTATTGTTTCTGTTTGGAACCTCCAAATTTTAAAACCACTCAAACGATATATATATATATCATCAATCATACATTCAAACAAAGGATTACATGCACCGTATCGAAGCACCATTAAGTTGATATTGCTAAAGTACATCCCAATAAGGTTTAAAAAAAACTTGAGTTATCAGTGGTTAACATGCATTTATGAATATTTTCCACCATTTCAAAATGTAGCGGTTTTCTGTGAAAAGAAGCAGTACATATATATATAGGAAAGGTTCATTAAAATACGTTAACAATGTCCCATTGTTGGTGAAATGATCAAACGGAGAGTTTAATGGCTGTTAAACAGATGGTCCTGGCCACACTTGGCAAGCCCACTTTGATAAGGCAGCTTCCCTATGTGCCAGAGATTGACAGGTGGCTCCGCACGCCTTGGCAGCAGATCATTTGGGTTGTTACCAATGTTCACAACCGCAGTCTTAATAACAAGCTCGTGCCTTGTCTTTGAGTTCATTATTTACTAAATAGGTTCCACAGACAGGTAAACTTTGTTCTTTTCCTGTTGCACATGTTGCATTCATTCGCTAATTGGTTAACAGTTTATTGAAGTTATTTTAAAATGTTTAATTTTAAAGAATAATTATACCTACCCAAAGTTGTGTAAATCTTGTTAATGATAAGCTTTACAAGTGTGAGTCCCGACTATTGAGCCGTGAACTTTTTAAAATTTCTGCTAGAACTGTGTATGTTTTTTAATCTCTAAAGATCTGAAACAAAATGTAACAGTTTTATTTGGGAAGATAAGAATGTCACTTCTCTCAGTAGTCTGACAGTTTAGGACCGCCCGGAGGGCCCTGATACGCACCATCTTCATTTCAGCTTGATCCTATGGTCATAAATCAATTATCTCCTGACCACAAGTGGTTAGAGTTATACAGAAAGGGGCTTTTGAGACTGAACTGCAAATGATAGCTAGGGGTTTCACGTGGATTAATCGATCATAGAATAGCGGTACTTGAATTTTTAAATGAATGAGAAAGTTTAGATAATAAATAGGCTGTGTAGGTACCATTTTAGTGATGAGTAGTCATCGTAGTTGACTCTGGCTAGCCTAGCTTCACGTAGCTTCACCTCCTTCCACAAACATTAGGTAAAAGCGGTCTTTGGAGTCTTACTCTGAGCAACGAGACGGGAAGGACCAGTCTCGTTGCTCTGAGGGACTGAGCTACCGAAGCTTCAATATGTGAGCTACCATGTTCCCTACCGCACAACAAATTAAGCTAAATTATCCGCCCACTTACAGTGGTGGTCCCTGTCCACGTGTCACACTCACAGCTGTTTGTAACAAAATCTCAATTTAAAATTTGTGTATTTTGGACTCTAAATCAGAAATATTTTTGTTAGTGGTGCTTTTAGATCCGAACGGCCCTAGACTGTTGGCATATGACGGAGACACAATTTGTCATAATAGAATGTCAGTATTTTCATCCACGGTAATTAATTACTTCCAATAACGATTAAAAATTTGAACGATCTAGCTATCATCTGTCCCATATTGACCCAGTTCGACTCAACATATATCTTTTTGCAGATGGCTCCGTGAATGGTCCACAGAAAATATGAATGACAAATACGATCTTGACCCCAAGGGGCATATGCTTCAACCTCATATTCACATCATGAGGGTATCGACAAAAGAGGTACAGTAATTTAAAGATATTATCAAATAGAAAATTCCCAAAGTTTTTAAATGATCTATTCTGTATTTGAGAAAATCGTAACCTTTACTCCGAACATACTGGCAACTCTCAAAATGATTAGACCCATGTAAGCGAAATCCAACCAAACTTATCCACCATGGATATTTTACTGGTAAGCTTAAGCTGCCTCTACACCACTCCCGATTGTGCATTGCCGACAGTTGGCAATACCTGCCGATACTTTTATCTGCCAAATGTCGGGGTTGGTGTAGAGGCTTTCCCGACGGCTTCCCGACACTTGTAGCTATCGGCAGGTGTCGGTGACAGTCGCCGATCACTTCTAACTTGTTTGAAATATCGCGTGCGTCGCGGACAGTCGGCCGACAAACATCGCCAGTGTAGAGCCTTTACTGACGCCGCCGACAGGTCCCGACGTATCGGGGAAATCTGTACTATCGGGGAAAAAATGGCAATCGCAAGTGTCGCCATTATCGGGAGAGGGTATCGGGAGTGGTGTAGAGACAGCTTTAGCACTCATATAATAAGAAAACTATTCTGTGCGCACATAATGTATGAAAATCGCCTTTATTTTCTTGTTTACAGCAAGCCGCCCAGATGAGTGTAAGTGATGCCTTCAGTCGACTTGACTTTGTAGGAGCTGTGAAAGATCTTCGAAGGTCAAACTACGTTCTTAAAGTAAGAATAATTAATGTGGCCATTTCCTCCAGAATGTTGTTTCAGATTTAGTGTCACCCCATCCATTCTCAATTTTTATTAAAGCTTCGCTGCCAATTGAACCTTTATCATTATCTCATGGGAATTATCTATACATATTACCAGTATTATGTTTTGCAAGCATACAGGATATAGTATTTCGTTTAGTAACATCTTCCCTTTTTAAGAATTTGATGTCACCACAACCATTCTCACTTTTTACACTATCCTGAAATGGAATTGTTATTGATCTGCTTGAGGGAAGTACATATGTATTTTATCTATACAAATAGTGCTGGTCATGAATCTTTATCTCTATACCTAGTACACATAGTATCATATTGAGTGTTAATGTTTGGTATAATATACCTTCATATGTTTTACCAAAAGCTTCTGGAACTGCTCATTCAACACAAATTACCGAGTCTGAGTGGCAGCGCACAGAAACAAGTGATAAGCGTTCTGGAAGAGGCTGTCACACAAGGTGAACCTAAATTACTTAGCCTCAGTTGGCATTTTTAATTACCATGTATTTCTGTGGAATCAATTTTATGCTGCATTATAGATCTTTATACTCTCACAATTTTTCAACCCAATGACTCTTTTTGTATTTCTGTCTCTCTACTGTGATTAGTTTGAGTTGCCTTTATAGAATCAACATGTTATATCATCCTATATTATAGATCTTGACAACTGCAACTGCATTTCTCTCTCTCTCTATATATATATATATATATATATATATATATGAGAACTCATATTTTCATTTCAGTGGCAAAGACACAAAACAATGCAAATATCTTGCAACAACTTCTACGAGATCTACGGACAACTCTGTCTGAAGGACACTATCATCATGTTGGAAGTGCCGCTCTATGGTCAAAACATCTAACAATGGTTGATCGCCTTCAAAATAACTTGAACAGCATTCAGTTTAAAGAGGTTAGTTTCAAAGTTACATACAGCCCATTTCATACATTATAATTAAGTTCAGGTAACACCTCAACAAAGCACTGGTGTTGGGTATATATTAACGTGCGGGTAATTTCCCTACATACTCCTCACTTCTGGCTCTATTCCCCTTAGAACTATTCTAGGACATTTTTTAGCATTCATTTATATTTACTTTAACCCTGACCATTAACCTTTAATCTTGAATATTATTTGTCATGAAATATTTCTCACTGGTCTGGGCCTGGACTCCCCGCGACTACCGCTTCTGTAAGAAGCTTGCCAACGGCAGAATCAAAAGGAAAAGAGCAGTCGTACCGGTTATCACGGTCAAACGCCTATATACCTAGAACGACATTTATAGCTGTCTCTGCCCACCAAATACATGCTTATTCTCCGTGCTCACTCCTACCGTATATTAGTAAGCAACGATATTAGCTAGTGATTACTGGAACAATATTGTCTTGAAAAGAAGATATAAGCCCATTTACCACCAGCGAGGCATGTGATAAGATTCGAATCGACGGCCATTGCCGAAAAATATATCAACAAGCACCGAAAATGGTGTCTCCCAATACCGCCGCAAGCGCAACTGTATCAAGCGCTGTTTAGCCATTGAGGCTAAACAGCGCTAAGGGTGGGGGTGGGGTGGAGACGGCTGGGTGGGGGGAGTGCATCATCTGTTTTTCTTCTCATTCTCTTCTAACGTAACCATAGCCAATCATACAAATCCTACAAATCAGTTATATATCTGGATAGCCTGGGTAACCTGGCTCCATTGATCTCATCCCATATAATGCATACTGAATACTAACAATTCCATGCGGACTAAATATTTTGGATTAAAATATCCGGTAGAACAATCTCAATTACATACACGTTTAAAATGAATACTAACAATTATGCATGCAACACTGTGGACTGTCAAGTATTTGACCCGATTCAGAGGCCAACTATAACCCACAATCGTGCCAGAGTAGTTCTAAATACATATATGTATATGTACATACATATATCACAATTGGCGTTAATTGGGTATACACATTGCACCTAAGGTAAGAGCAGGACATGCGGGGTTTATCCTCACCTGCCCGCCCTATTTTGCAACGCCCGGTCCTCCTTTAAGTTTCATGGAAACACCAGAAAACACTAAATACCATTTTCAACTTCTCGGAATATACGAACTAGCAAGTGTAGAGTAAGCTTAAACTGGTAGATTTTCTTTTGTTAATTGTTTTATCTTATATAGCCCATAATAGCGGGCGTTTACAATTGTACATAACCTACAACCTAGCTATCTTTAGTATCATGCTATTCTGAGCTGTACACTGAACAAGAGGTCACTATTCGGAATAGAAACAGGAAATGTCACCAAAATATGGAAGAGACAAAAACAATAAACAAAACCATGTACACAATGAGAATCCTAAGGCGACACATTAGACTAGAGATGGGTCCGGTTGTTTTTCCCTAAAAAACAACAGAGGTGTACCAGAGGTTATCCTCTGCCACCTCCACACTTATGCAGACTAGAAATGCCCCTATTAAACATAAAATAGAATGGCGCAAAGGCATTTTCATTCTTTTACATGCATTCTGTTTGCAGAGAGCAAATGATGGGAGAATGAGGATGTCAGACCTTCCAGATGATTGTGTTCTAGAAATTCTATCACGACTCACCGACCACAAAGACATTATCAATACAGGATTGACAGACGAGAGAGTGTTCGACTTGGCCCAGGAAAAGGAGATATGGAAAGAATTGTGCCTTTTCCATTTTGACAATTTCCAAATTTTGTCTCTTATTCGTGATGAATCTGAACTTAATAAGTACTGCTCCTCGGATTGGAAAATTCTGTACAACAGATTAGTGAAGTAAGTAAAAAAAGACTTTAATATTAAATAAATATTCTAATGCTCAAATGCGAGTGACTAAATTTTTATATGTTGAAGTTAAGTCACAGAGAAGCTTAATGTATCGATTGTGAACCTTTATCATGAATTCATCTCACTGCATCAGGTTCAATAAGTTAAAATATATCATTTCATACCACACCACCTCACACAAATTTTGTCTAAGTAAGTATTAAAGGGCACAACGAAGACCACTACTTGTAGCGAGAGTACTGCATTACGTTTAATACCTGAATAAAGATTATTAAAAGAACTAGAAAAGTAGGATATATTTGTGATGCCCTACTATAAGATTGAATTGAATAGATTATAGGGCTCTTATGAAAATCAGTGTAAGTTGAGATGTGCTCTGTAATAAAATGAAATTTGAAAAAAAACAAACCCAAAAATATATGTATAGTACAGAGAATCAACATGGTACCAAGCATGATCATGCAAAGATGGCAAACAACAATTTAATGACTAGAAAATAATTATATTGTGATGAGGAAAACAAATAAGAATGCTCTAACATCTACTTTCCCTTTACAGACGCTATGGAATGAAGGCAGTTTACGCTGAAATGCTGTACCTCTGTAAACATTGCAACGCCCTGTATTGGCAGGTAATCATTATCTTGAATTTGGACAGTCTCCCGGATTGTCAGCACAAACATAATCCATAACTTTATTTAAATTTACTGGTGCTATGGTGTTTTATAGAAAAAAAATGCATCACATGTTTGCCGATTTCCTGGCTCGGTATTTAAAATACCAAATTATTTATGAAGTTATCGATAGTATTAAAGGTTCTGTAAACATTTTTTTTCAGCAACATGGCCACCCATGCTTGGTACCAAACATGGCTGTAAAAGCAGTACCGGTGTCCCCAGTCATGTGTATGGAGGTCTTCACAAGCTAGAGCTGGATCTCTGCGCTGATTTTTACAGAAACATGACTCATGTGAAATCCAAACAGTCCAAGAATCTCTTGAAAGTATTTATCTTTGGGAGGGGTGGAAACAATCTCAAATAATCTGTTATTTTCCAAATAATCAAGAGTATATATCTTATATTTTATATGCTTTTCTCTCTCCCCACTGATGCGTATATACATGGCATCTTTAAACCAACCCCCACTAAGACTATCATATACATGTATTCTCTCAAGATGGTGAATAGGGTCTGAATACCGAGACAGCTTGCGAGCGAGTTCCTCTCGATAACACATACATTGTAGATCAATGAGGACGGGTTTCCTTGGCTTTCTCTCAGCATTCACCACAGCCTTTATATCTAGTCTCACGCGCAATGTTAACCTATATTATGCGATAATGACTGTCAATCAGGCTATAAAGGGTTGTTGAACCTATGTGTTCCATGGGTCTATGCGACCTTGCATTACCTTAGTTTGGTTACTTTGGGCTTATCTTCAAAAGAATCTCATAAAATGAGTTGCTTATTAGACACAATACCAAGTCACATAATGCTTATAAAAGGTCCTGTCTGAAACGAAAGTATGAAGGAAGATTGATTGGTGTAAGAAAGCCCCCAAATCTGGGTTTAGTTGTTTCACCTGCCATTGCTCTGGTGTGTTCTATAGGTTTGGTTTCGATTTCTGCAGATATTATACTAGTTGCGTCGTTATTATTAAATGTTTATCCGATATCAGTGACTGTGACCCCAACCTATTACGCTCTACAACTTCTGTGAGATGGCATCAGCATAATTACATGAGAAATCCTTGGCGGCGATTGTGTCCATGCCATAGGGCACTTTCCAAGAAGTGGAGAGAATTGTATATTCGCCATAATATATACAGAGATTAACCATGCATATTAACCCCTGAATGGATCTGTGCCGTGGACTGGAGCCAGTTTATTTTATATCCAAGTACTAGAGATCATGTCTATGACAATTGACTTATTTCATTATTAGTAGAAACTCATAGCTCTGATAACAGATCCTAGTATTTTTCTTCTAATAGATATCCGTGTGTGCTTCACAATGCTTACCGTACATACCACCGTGTAAAGTGTATCAAGTACAAATAACTATATGAGATATAGTTACCGATTATTTATTCTCGAAATCATGTTTCAGCAATATTCGAAGCTTTCAATTAGCGGGCAGTATATTCAATTATATTTGCTTGGACCGAGCATATTTATTACCAGCATAACTGTGTTCATGTTTCATGTTATCATTGCATCATAATCATGTTTACATACAAGAAAAATAAAAGTTATTACCAAATAATCTCTCTACACTTATTCCTTTCCATTGAAATACTATTTTATTCATGCTGAGATAATGTCAAGGGACTGCAAAAAAAAGCTATATATAAAAAATATACATCGGTATTTCGTGTTCAACTTTGAGATTAAACCCCATTTTGCGTAGTACCAATGGAATCTAAGTCGACTCTTGGCTTAATTCACTCCATGACATAAATACACGAATGTTATGGAACTGAACATAAAATTTACCTATGTAAAACGTTCCTTCCTCTCACGCAAAAGACGTGTGTATCCCCTCATGCATGCAGACACAATAATTAAAATATAATAATGAAAACGTAAAAATTGGATTTCCTCCGCTGCCTTTTGTAAATATTCCCCGTTATCTCACTAAGAAATATATAATATTTTATACTGATAAATAAGAAAGATAAAAACATGGCTTCATCAACAATGGCATTCCTCAACATAACAGAAATGTTCAAGCCTCTACAATTAGCACATTCAAGCGTTCATCACAAATATACCTGCTCTCTTTTGATGCTCGGTCTCAGTCGAAAAGTGAGTCTTGACTGGGGTTGAGATTTACACTAGATAAGTCACTGTCCTTTTCACCAGACGATTGTCGCTTGCTTTTTATTTCACTATAGTCCATCACGTGTTTACGTTTAGGGGCAGCTTTACGGACGAAGATATCCTCACTAAAAATGTCAAGCTCATCCAAAATAAAACTTTTATCTGATAGGTCGTTACTTTTGTTCACTTTTTTCGGAGAATATGCAGCGGTCTCCGACCGACAATGTTTAGTAGAAGTCTTTGGTGGCTTTTTAACAGGACTTTCTCCCATGATTTCATCCATGAATTTATTTGTAAATTCATCATCCTTGCGTGCAACCCCCTGTTTGAGAATTGCTGTCAAAGTGGGTCCATGTATGGAAGAATGTTCCTGTTTTGGAGAATAAGCCATGGTCTTCGGTCGACAGCGTTGCTTTTGAGACTTCTTAGGCGATTTTTTAACCGGACTCTCTCCCAAGATTTCATCCATTAAAGTACTTCTATATTCATCAGCCTTGCCCGCTGCAGCTTGCTTAGGAATTGAACGTTGTTTTTGTCGGGAAGGCGCATCCTTGACTTTGGGTTTACTGTCCCCGAGAATGTCATCCAAAAAATCATTAAAGTCTTTGTCTTCAACTCGAAAGCTTTCAGAGCGTGGGCTAACTTTGGGTGTATTGTCTACGCCCATCGTGGTAGGAGAGGTGGCATGATTTCGATGTTTTATTAGTTGATTGGAAGTAGACGGTTGGTTACGGTCATTTCCCACATCAGAATCAGAATCGCTAGAAATACAATGGTCAGTTGTTTTCTTCCTCTGTTTCTTAGAACTAGTCCACGGCACAGGCAAGCTTTCATCCGAACTGTCACTGGCCGATTGATATCTGCAGCCTTGGGCCTTGAACTTTGGCTTTATCGATTTCTTTGCCTTTGGTGTCTTCTTGTCCCCTTGAAAAGACAAACAAATATTTAGAATTATTTCATGATTGGATAAAAATACTTTTAACAGTTTGTCAGTAGCGTTGAATTTAATTTTAAATACTAATTACGACCTTAATTGCCCTTAAGTGATAAAGGTTGTTCGCAGATGTCTGGGAAAGATACAGACCATAACAAAACTACCAGGTAGACTCATCTTACATCTGTTTGGAAACGACCCATTAGAATTATTCTATATTTGAGTTTAACAGCAAAATACTCATCATTTTCGTGGTAAATGTAAGGATACAATAGGCGTCCCCAATGACATGACCATAGTATGTAACCAGGACTAGTGTAAGAGGTAGAGCCGAACCGTTGCTGTGTCTAGTGATGTTCTTATTCTTGCCAGAAGTCACGGGGTCTCCATCACCATCTGTATCTTCAAAAAGAGGCCTGAGGTCCTTGTCCATATTTGTATAAAAACGTTGAAGGAATGTCTGCATTTCATCCTCGGTCCAGTCCATCACAGTTTTGGCGAACGTTTTTACGTCACATTTAGCAAAATCTGCCATCTCCAATAACTGTTTCCTGAAAAAGGAAGAGATATATCTGTCACCGTCACTGATGATTATGGCAAAATTATATCTTCATGTTCTGTCTCACGATCCTAAAATGTTTTATTCGCCAAATATATTATAAATGTATCAACTTTTATCAAAGGAGTGCTACTATATATGGTTTAAACCTCTACTGTATACATACACTAAACATAAGATATTTGGGACTGGGAACAAGATAAATTTATTATTTATAAGCAGGGATATATATATCAATTAAGGTATATGATAATATCGTAATAAAGAAGAGGATAAACCAATAGGTTTGTCCATTTTTTCCCCTTCATCCATCAGTCAAAATTTGCATTTATTATTTTTATTCACTTATTGGTCTGAAGTCTTAGTGCATATGTCCCTCACCCTAGTAGCATATCGAATCAGCACTTTAAAGATGGAACACAATCACCTCCTGAGTTCCTGGACGTCAATATCTCCAATGGCGAACGAACTCGCTAACAATATACCGATATTCTTATAAACAAGGTATACTATATTTTATACCCTGTTTATATATATGTATACATGTACCCTGTTTTAAAGAATATCAGTATTTGCTTCGTGCGTATCTGTAGATATCATAAAAACGTTAGATAACTAAAGACACTGAGAGTATAAAGTGTAGGTTGTACCTTCTGACAGCTACAGGAGTCTGTCCCACTAAAATGTTCTTTCCGTTGATTACCATAGAAAAGCCACCCTTCGCTTTATTCTGGAACGGGGACGGGGACGGTGCTGGTTTTGGCTCTTTTCTCGTCGGTACTGGAGATACTGCCCTGCCAATATCATCGCTCTCACCACCTGACTTTAATCACAAGAACATGGATAGTGATATCAAATTTTATTATTTAAAGGTTAAACGTGCATTAGAGATAAACTAACGCGCTACAAATGAAACCGAACCTTTGAACAGCAGTTCTTCCATGACACTGTTTTCGGTCTACTAAATTCAAATGCAACTTAATCCAAATCCAACGTCAGAACTACCCCTACTTAATACAAATCCTACCTCAGAACATGGATCGCAGAATGCTGCAGGTACTTGTGAATATTGATGAAGTTCATATACATCCTGGATAGCACACCTACTCATGTGATCTTCAGCCTTGCTAGCACCAATCAGCTTTTTATTCTCGTGCATATGTGGAACGGCACATCGTTCTAGAGGGAATTAAAACCACATAGTGAATCTTACTGGGTATAAACGCAGTACTTATACAGATCGACGAGTATAGAGTGAATAGAGCTCCAACCCCAAATCAGTTCAAATTCCATATAATTACACAATTAATAATGTAGATCTTCAAAAGCAGAGATAAGGGAACCATTAAGTATTAAGCAGTTCACGTACCGAATACATCTGAAACACAAGATACACTAGCTGAGGTGGCAGATGTTGAATCCTGACGCTGGTATCGCACAGGTTCATCAGAAGATATCTGGACATGAGTCTCCTCTCCTTTCGGTACAGCCCCTTGAGCATTCCGTTTGGCTTTAGATGCTTGGGGCCGTTCTTTAGTTCGATTGGAACCTGATTTATGTGACGTGCTGGGTGACGTATAGGGACTAGAATTTGAAAACAAAGATGAAGAAGACGTCATGGTTGTACGGTGTTGCTTTAAGTTTGCCGGACTTTCCCTGGAGCTTTCGGATTCTTGTTCATCAAAATCGCTTAGATCGGAATCAACCACGGCATCACAGCCGTACTCGTCATCATTGTCAACATCTTCGTCGTCTGCAGATATAAATAAAGGGAAAAAATGTTAACAGGATGTAAATGTGTCTTTAAATGTGGGGTTATGTTCCAAATCCAACTCATCTTTCAGTACGGAATTTAAATTTGGGATACAAAATCAAGAATAAATAGACTTCTTGGTTTTATACATAAAGTTAACAATAATATAATGACTCTTCGCTCATCCAAACAGAACTAAGTATTCTTTGGTTTTCAGTAAGGATACGTTTTTAGGGCAAATTCCAACACTTGATACCAACACTCACCAGAAATCTCATCCTCTTCTTTGACATCATCCAACAAAGACGTCTTAGGAACGGGTGGAATATAGCGGCCGATAGTAAAACCTCGGATATTAGTCTCTATTTTCTGGTTTCTCTATAAAAGGTAACAATGCCAAACAAAATCACAAGAAGTTAATTGGCAAACCCCAACCCCAATACACATATATTTTTTTACATTCAGAGCATATTGACCACATACTTTCATTCTGGTATTGTTACATGTATTATATATAATATCTATATACCACCTTAAACTATACAGAAGAAGAACGTACACACAAGGACGGAAACAAACCTCAAGTATGTCCATTGTGAGACAGCTATCAGATGATCGAAGTTTGAACATGTTTGCCAGGCCTTTGATATCGTTTTCGTAGAAAAGTCTTTTAGCGTTCTCCTCTCCTACCGTGATACGATCCAGTTGCTGGACAGAAAAATATTATTTTAGGTATTTGTCTATCTGCTCAAAATGAAAATAGGCATAGAGAACGAACATAAGGTTAGGTACTACTTGAGATTACCTGTTTGAATACTTGTCGTAAGTAAATGTTTTCCTCTATTGTTCCCATTGTGATCAGTCGATACACCCTCACATCACGTCCTTGGCCAAGTCGGTAAGCCCTAAAATGTAACATGCTTCATGAGGAGGGATTTAATCTAATTTAAAAGGAAATTCAAAAAGACCTAACAAAATTTCAAAAAAGCCTTTGATTATAAAAGAAAAGACAGTTCACAGATTATAAGAGAGGAAAGGAGGAAATGTTGCAAACAAGATAATTTCGAAGATCAGGGCATCCAGCCATCAGAAACAATGCCAATATCATCATTCGTTTAAATAAAAGAAGTTAACAATTAATTTCATGATTCCAGTTCCTGATAATTGATATTTATTGCCATATATCAAAGAAAAATGTTAATACTGGAACCTTTCTTTAATAAATTTTATTGAGACTGGTTTAGATTATACACGATATTCTCACAGAGCTCAAATAACCTTAGATATAATGTTTTACGATTGTAAATCAGGGAGGTATTTTATTATATACTTCTCTGTTGAAATTTATTGGATCAATATTGGATCAGTGTGGATAGGAAAAGCCAGTAGGCACAGATATTTACCGATCTTGCGCCTGCAGATCATGTGTTGGGTTCCAGTTAGGGTCATATATGATGACAACATTCGCTCCGGTTAAATTGAGGCCTACTCCGCCTGCTCTGTAAATGGAATTGGACTTATTAGACTGGTACATGAAATGTAAGCTAAATGTTTATATAGTTTCCCGCATCAAATTAGCATTCGAACGGGCGAGCTTCATATACCAAGTGCATGGGTAGGAAACTGTCAACTGGTCGATACTCAAGTAGCTTATCGTTTTCTTCCGAAGGATAACTTAGTTGTCTTGGAATGTTCTGATGTTATTTCTCAGATACCTGTGACAGTGTCTGACAGTGCACATGTTCAGGGAAATTCAAGTATAACAAAGGTTGGGTGACACGTGTGTTAGCCATTCGGCTTTTCGGTATAGTTGAAATTAAGCTGGGTATAACCATGCACACATACAATATGTATGTGTAGCTCTGGTATAAATGAAAACTTAGTAATTAAAGAGGCATTAACAAGACTTAAATCGGAAATAAATCACTAATGAGAAAGGCATTATTTACTTGGTTGATGACAGGAAAAGGAATATGTTGGGGTTCCGATTGAATTCATGAACAAGTCTGACTCTGCGAACATCAGCAGTTGTGCCATCAAGACGCCGATATTCATATCCAGTGCTTATCACGTACTGCTCAATGATGTCCAATAACTGCAAATTGCAAAAGAACTAACGACTTAGATTGGCCCTAGTTTTTTTTTATATTTTACACAACCAAGGTTTGATGTTGATACGATATAGAATAGAATATCCATTTGATCACATACAAGTGATTTTCCTTCTCTAGGAGTTCTTCCGCTGGTGGTTGAGCACATATATATTTTGTAAAACTGGAGACGGACATGAATGTGTTGTCTCATACCTGTGTTGATAATGAAAAAAGCAAGACCTTGCAATTTTCTTTCTTGAACACCTTTAGAAGTCCCGCCAACACCTGCAAATTGGAAATTCCTGGTTGTATTTAACCTGTTGCAACAAACATATTTGGCATACAAATTTACCCTAAGGGGATAACAAATACCAGTGGACAAAGACGTATTTCGAACTTGGTGTACTTAAATAAATATACAAACTTAATAAGGGTAGATCAACCGCCTATAGTTCTTAACTGGACACGGGTGGAGGTGAGGGGAGGGAGGACCAGCTAGGACCACTCCTTTAGGTAATGAGGCCCGCCATCCTGATACACATCACCGCCATTACAGTGTTCTGGATGGTCGCCATCAGGCCTGTAATGTCATTCATGATGATAAGACAAGGGGAGCTGTCCCCCAAATCTGAGTTCCTCCATCCTATCCCAGCTGTTGTTTTCATGAGGAGGTGACAGATTTCGAGAGGTTTAATGGAATTCCGTCTTCCACCCATCCCCATCAAAGAGATGTCCCCGCAGTACGGGTATCATGTTACCAACTATAGTCGAAAAAGAATCGGGATAACATTTATAACAGTGCATCATTTCTATACCTCCCGTTACGATGGAAATGTGACTCACCTTCATTTTGCCACAATACTTAGGGTCGGATAGAGTTCTGAAAGCAGCTTGTCGTGTTTGTTCTCGGAAACTAGAATGTTTGGCAAATGCTATCTCACAGATATCCTGAGCCTGCTTCCTTTGATTTTCATTCCGCGTTCTTTCTGGCATAAGCAAGGCCACATGATTGGCAGTTTTCATCAAGAGGTGAAGGTAGCTGAATACCAGCTGATTTACAGTGCGCCCATCTTCCGATTTCTGCAATATTCAGGGAAAAACAAACCCATGGGCGTTCAGGTCTAATACTACGGATGAGTCTACCGTTAGATCAAATTTGGAACAATGGTTATATCACACACTGAATTAAGGGAAAGGAATGGATGCTTTGCTATAGCGTTAGTTTAACCTTGTAATGACATTTGCCTCGTTTGCGCCCACTTTTGCACGGGCAAGGATCGTTCTGCCTCAATATCAGCTGAATATCAGGATGGCCGAGTATGCCCTTGTAGACATCCAGTTGGAAATCAGTAGGCCGACAATAAACCACTTGCTCACCTGACAATGAAAATATCTTTCGTCAATGAAACAACAGTCATACTTAACAATCGCGGATACACTGAGATATAAATCCATCTGCGTTTGATACATTTCTTTCACAATAGTTTACGTACTCTTTTTTGGTAATTGATCCGAAATGAGATCCTTTGTTCTTCGCAGGAACCACTTGGACTTGAGATTAGCAAATTTTTCTTTTGCTGAAAATAAGAGTATTGTACATCTAATTACAAAAGAGGTATTTGCATTATGACAGAAACAAATTCATTGGTCATTATAAACTACTATAGGGTGACATGAATAACAGTCTGGTAAATATCTAACCTTTTCGGGCGTCAGCCAATTGTCTCTTGGTTGCGTCCTGCTTTTGCCCAAGTACCATCACCTTTTCAAAGTTTTCTTCAAACTGATGAACTGTTCCCAGGCAACCTGGATTTGCCCTGAAAACGAGAATGTCATCACATAAACAATGTATAAGATGAGCTTATTATATAAATGAAATTTTGCCAACTAGATAATCCATCTCCGTTAAAATCAGAATATATTCAAGATAGCAAATGTGAATATTATTTTCAGAACGCACCAATCAAATATGCACCAGAGTTCCTTCATGTGATTTTGTAAGGCTGTACCGGTCAATCCATATCGCCGACGACACTTTAGCGACTTTAAAGCCTGGGTTATTTCGGCTTTCATACCCTGAAAGGAAATTTAAATTTTCACGCATATTATATAAAAACTACCAGAATGATGCTAAAAATAGGGCGTGGGTTCCGTTGTATCCATGGAAATGCATAAATCATTCCTGACCCATTGATCTAGCAAGACGTCGCAACTCATTAGTTGAAATTGAAATCATCAATAAATTCTCGACGGAGAAGTATGTAGGAAAGGGCCACAAGCGTATACGTTCTAATGTGACAGGATTTCGAACGAAATGCAAGTCTAATGCAGGCAAGATCTTCTTTGACTGGCTTGGCAATGCCAGATTTTCTATAAACATATTAGAGATAGTGTAGTTCGAAGTATTTTGTAATGATATAATGTAAGGACGTTCGTAAAGTATGAACATTTTTGTATAGAAACTAATCTTGTAATTTATGGTAGAAGAGATTTGACAGTTTGATGGCGACGTATGGAAATAATGTAACTACAATAGTGAGTTATGCGTATTTGTTTAATACAGTATGTGGTATTTTAAATGTCTGGCCAATACAAATATTTAAAAGAAAATTGTTTTTATTGGCCAATTATCTCCTACCTTTATTTTATGAGCTTCATCGGCAATAACGGCGTCCCAATTGTATCGATTGAGTTGTTTCTGTAAAAGAGGAGGACCAGTCAGTGGTAATCATGAATACAAATTTATCATCAACAGAATATTCAGGGTTTCAATTGTTTGGGGCGATGCGAAAGTCCATTCAGCATATTCAGCCTACATAGTGATTTAAAGGAACTTTGCCAGTTCACTTTCAGAAAATGCCGGATAAGAGGTAAAAATACATTAAAAAAAGAATTTACTCAAATAAAAGTAAAAACGGGAATATCATGTAACGTACAACGTGATCTCTGCAAGTTTCGTAAGTTGTGATGACAATGTCTAGTTTTCCCTTTTCCATGTCGGCTATCGTCTGTTGTTTGTATGTTTTGTGAAATTTTCTGAAATAGAGAGAGTAGCGCAAAAGATATTTTTCAGTGCCAGCCCATACAAAATACAATTCTACAATCGCTCGTTTCTAGACAATTTAGGGTAGGATCTACTTTTTATAACAAACAGTTGCATGTATTTTGACAATTATATATTCGAAGTTACTGAGAAGAAATTTGAGCACAAGTTCAAACTTTGTATTACCCTATGGTAAAATGACCCCAAGTTTCAAATTCTTCTACCCAATTGTACAGCACGCTAGCAGGGCCGATGATGAGGTAGGTTTTTCTCTCAGATTCTTCATCATCACTTGTGTAGTCTTCAGAGAGCTATACCAATTATTGTGAGGCAATCATTCATTATCAGCTGTAATAATTATTAAGTTATTATGCATAATTTTAAGAATAGAAATACTGATAATCGGGTTAAGTCATAAAATGCAATACCTTACGAATAAACTTTGGTTGTAGTTTTAAAACGTCTGATTTGGTGCCCGATTTACCAAGCAATGCCGACAGGAAAGCTATAACCTGGAATAGAAATAGACTCGAACATAACAACGTATAATTATCAGCTATTATTGGGGAATCTAGAGTTTAATAATAAAAATTCTTCATGAAAGTTCCGCTTTCCTTATACCAGAGAAACGTGTTGGAGGAGCCGACTTTCCATTCACAGGCAAATCAATCAAATATATCGAACACCATATACATTCAATTTACAGCGTCCTAAGTAGCCCTTTGATATAGTAGTAATCTACTAAAAATTCATGCAAGATGAAAACACAGTGATCAATTAAACGGGATCCATACCTGAACTGTTTTACCTAGGCCCATATCATCTCCCAGTATGGCACCTACATTGTCTTTATAATGCTTATATAGGAAGCGAACGCCTTCGCGTTGGTATTCATATAGGTATTGGTTTATTGTTGCGGGAATGGCGATCTCCTGCATGAAATTATAAATCTTTGATAACAGACAAACGACAGATTACGACAGAGATATTCGATATAAATATCCTCAACGAAGATGAAATAAATGTCAAAACTAATGGCATATCCAATGATAAATTCATATAATAAACGAAAAGAGGCTAGAAATAGTTGACCTTGTCGACTCCGGATCCAGATAACACCAACCGGTATTTTGGACAGTTTGCTTTGTGAGTAAACTTAGGTTTTTCTAAATCGTCATCATCAAAACCTGCACAGAAGAAATTGGCAACACATATGAGATAATCGTACTCTCGGCATTAGGTACAGCAAATTGGTGTTCATTCACGTGGAAAAGTACATATGTACACGTACAAAATATACAGCCAACTATCCCAAATAGAAAAAATATATCATCCTTCTAGATAACTTCGTATTACCCGCAATGTATGGATGGAATAGTGAAGATAAATTAAATCTACCAACCACTTGGCAGAAAGCTTTTTGCTTCATCTTTTTTTGAATCGTCGTCACTGTCGCTGAGATAAAGACTAAAGTTTTTCGGCCGCTTTGGTAACGACTCTCCCAATGTTGATGGAGCCCTGAAATACAAGTGTCATTCTTTAAATAATATCGGATAGATACAGTGTAAAAATGAGAATAAATAGATGGGTTAACCAAACAAGACATAGCCTCCTGCACTGAAATATGGTTGGGCTAAATAATCATCTACCGTACTTATACAGCTGGAATACTTTTGGAGTTGCAAATCCCTCTCTGATATGGGTAATACATGGTTGGAAAGCTGTTCACAACTTTTCAAATTCATCTTACCTCAAACGATCTTGTTCTTCACTTCGAGATGATGTTTTGGAGCTAGCTTCTTTTAGTTGCACCTGTGATGTTCTTACAACTGTGACTTCTTGTTTCCTGGGTGGCAGTTCTAGGTCTTCTAATTCGAGCTCCACCTTATGAAGCCTCTTTCTTCCTGCAGGCAGCTCCAGTTGATCTATCTCCACCTCTTCATCATCTTCGGATGTAAAACCACTAAAGTGCACAAGGAACTTGAGCTTGAAACTGTCTTTTGCCCTAATGACTTTCTTTATGGTAGCATCGTACACATCACCATCTCCGGACCATTTAACCCTGCACGCGTCGCCTGAAGTCCACACGTCTACAGATACAGGAAAGGAAATGAGAACATGCTTATCATTTAATGTTAGAAATGTATTAGGTCCTAAAGATTAGAGGCTGGCATTACATTGGCCCAGTGCAAGTCTCCCTTCCACCTGGGAAAGTCATAAACATACATTGCTTGCCCGATAATGAGAATATCGTATAAAAATGAAATTGGATTCAATAAACACATTTAAAAAAATAATGTGAGTAACATGTTCTGCACTTTCAACAAACCAGGGGACATTTTATCCCTTTGATAGAGAAGTGATATGAAAGACTCAAATGGAAAGGTAAGACACAATAGGGCAGAACCTGGATTCATAAGATTGAGTTTGATTATTGGGGGTCAAAATTTCGGGCAATTATGATTTACCGTATAGCCCTTCATTAAGGAGGATCCAAATAATAAAGAGAATTGATATGATAACCGATACGGTACCAAAAGTGTTACTCAGTGGAAGTGAAATGAATAGACAGCATGGATATAACTTACGTGATCCGTCCATATTGATTTCTTGTTGTCAGCCCATGATGTCTGAAAATGTAAAATGAAAATATAAATACCTCAGCTCATGGGCTTTAACTTGTTGGAGGGTGGTGTGCATTTCCTTGTTGGTCATAAAAATCTATAATTGAACCAATTATATTATCGGCACCTTAAGTAAAGTTGCTATAGTCTTTCGTTAAGTTGAGATAGTTGAACGTAAAGTCAGCATAGTCAATCGCAGCTAATCGCAGCGTCGAAAAAAGCCTAGGTGTCTGTCAAGTCGAAATAGTCAATCGTAAAGTCGAAATAGTAGTTTGTAAAGTCAAAATAGTCGGTTGTGAAGTCGAAAAAGTTGTTTGCGTGAAGTTGGGATAGTAAGCTGAGATGATAAAGCTGAGATATTCTTTCATAAAGCAGAGGTAGTTGTTCGTAAAATTGAAATAGTCGATTGTGAAGTCGAAATAATCAATCTATAGATGGATAGATAGATAGATAAATAGAGTAAATTAGATAAACGGATAACCATCATAAAATGAGATTAGTATTATTATATTTGTAGACGAACATTAATTATGTTGTCTAGGCCTACACATATTGATATTATAACTTTTATCTTATAACTGTCACTATATGGCCCGCTGTATGGATGGGTCAATTAATGATAATATTAATAATTACAGATTATATGTACAATCAGAGCTATACATATATGTATAGCTCTGGTACAATCAATATAAATACATGTAGGCCTAGGCCTAATTATAGTAATATTTATTGATTTTACTTAACACAAATTTCTAACTAAGGACCAACTGAAATGACAGATTTTAAACTCAAATTATTGTATGACAATGTAAACAACAAGTAACGATTCTGAATTAAATAAAAACAACTCCATGTAACTTACACAAGCTTCTCAAGTAAATCTTATCTTACTTTCCGGGGTCTAAGTAAGGCAGTTTGTGATTGGTTCGTTTAGACCGTTCGCTGGTCCCTTGTTTTTCCGGTTGATTATCTGGTAACTTCTGGTACCTGGGTACTTTATCGGATGCGTTCGTTTCGTCATATGTATAGATTTGAACTATATTTGGTCGAAGGACATTCTTACAGTGCACCATTAAATTAATCCAAATTTATTAACAGGGTTCACTTTAATTAAGTTTATTGGTTGATAGCCATATAAATCCTGAAAAGTTAGCTGAATAGATCTGGCCGTCGGTATTTTTGCAACTAGTAGCCTAACGTGCCAAACACGCACTCCTCCATTAGAGTGCAAGATGGCCGCCGTTTCGCAACCAGAGCGGACGTTTACGGAGGTTACTCAACTGACACTCTACTCAGGTAAATGATATCATAATTATTTGTCCCACGTTTTGCCCTAAAGTAAATGAATAGACACAGTGTTATTGTATCTCATATTTTCTGAATCCCAGGTGGTAGACTAATCCTAGGGATTTCCTGTGCCTGTGGACAACGATTTCCTTGACGTTGTATGATTTGAATCCTCCAAATCATGCTTACTCTTGAAAATTTTCTTTCGATTAGAAAGAAAGTTCTAGAATATACGCACGGGTAGTACACTACCTATGTGTGCTATATTTACTTGTGAAAGACAAGATTTATGACCGTCTCTTCTGCCTATGTAACATATTATCTGAAGACAACCTACTTACCTAGGCCTAATTTAGATTTCGCCTGTTAGTGTTACGGTTACCGTATGGTTTCTGGTTTAGTTTAGGCTAGCAAATAACCACCAACTTTAGGCAGTCCGGCTTTGCCTTTGGTTTAGCAGGAAGAAGGAACCAAACATTACACTTGTGTGCAATTTGTCTTTGACCTTGGTTTTGTCTCTTTGGTTATACCAATACAATTCAATTCGACCAGGGTCCAGGGAGGTAGTATAATAATGATCTCATGAGTCATGTTATGAAATTATCAGTTTAAACTTGGATGATATTTGAGGAAATATTGTATTTTGCTAACCTAAAGTCACCTCAATCGGAGAACTATGATCCTATAAGTCTTTTGATTTTATTTTTGTTAAAAGAAAAGAATGATGTGCTCCAGCTTGGGGTGTCCACGATTGATATTGGCTGGAAAACTGCTGGTTTTCCATATTATAATCTCTGCTTCAGACAGTGTGTATTAAGTTAAGCCTTGACAGCCACTTATGTTTATTAACCTCGAGAGGACAATGTCAACGGGCTACGTATATGAAACGTGTGTGTGCAAATTGATTGGAGAATGAGCTAAACATGTCAAATGCCACGTGTGAAAACTATGTGTCTGAAACAGCTTGTTGATCTTATCTTGCAGTAATCGTTCATCTGGCTTACAATGAGTGAGAAAGAAAATCGCCATGGCCCAGATGCCAGAAAAGAAAGTAATCCTGGATTGAGCGACAACAAGTCTTCGGTCACCTCCCCTCCTATAAGGTTAACATCACCATCTAACTCTGGTACCGGTTCCACAGAGGCAAAAGAAGCTGACAAATCTCCAGCTCGACCCGATTCACCCGACCCAAACTGTTCCATTTGCTTGGGAGAACTGCATAACAAGTCATTTACTGACAACTGTTTCCACACGTTTTGTTTTACCTGTCTCCTAGAGTGGTCGAAGGTAAAAGCAGTTTGCCCACTTTGCAAGCAACCATTCCAAAGCATCATACATAATGTGAGATCCATTCAAGATTATGATCAGTACGAAATCAGACGCCACAATCCTCAACCTAGCGTTCCTGACGAACTTACAACTGGTGGTAGATTTCGGTATAGAACAACACTTACAACCGACCGATGGATGCTTAGACATCTTAGGGAGCAATCTCGTCAAATCAGTCTGCTCTTACGCCCAACTAGTATAACTACTCGTTCTGCCTGGGGTCGACTTAGGCAAACTTCAACCTCAGAATTCAGGAGAGGTGTTTATGAAAATGGTTTAAGGGTTCAAGAATTTGAAATTATACCAGGAAGGCCTGTCAGACAACGGAACATTAGCCCTGAATTCTTCAGAAGGAATCCAGCCTGCACCCATAGACTTGTCCCGTGGCTGAATCGGGAATTAAACGTTCTCTTGGAGAATCAGGGAGACAGAGTCCAGCTCGTTCTTGAACTGATAATAGATATTATTCAGAGATTTGAGATCGGCGGGGAGATATTTAGGACCCACTTGGAAGCTTTTTTGGGTCGAAGAACAGATCATTTTGTCCACGAGTTCATTCACTTTGCCAGATCTCCTTTTGACATTTGTGCTTATGACAGGCACGCTGTGTATGAAGTTAACCCAGAATCTATCGATCCTCTCTCCATATTAACAGTAGATTCTTCCAGTGACAGTGAGGATGATAATAACAATAATGAAGACCCTGATATCATCATTTTATCGCCATCAGAAGTGGACGATGTTGGCATGAGTGACGATCACAGTTACTTTTCTAGAACCAACCGTATTGAACCTCCAGCAGTAAGGTTAGGATTAAGTGAACACTTTCTGATGACTCCCATTATGGATAGGCAGAGGAGTATTGCTCCCGATAGGGAAAATAATGACCCAGGACATTCTGGCTGGGACTCCCCTGTGCCTGGACCCTCAACATTGACGTGGTCCCCTCCCCACCCTGTCAGCCCCACTGCCAGTGTTGAGGCTATCACAGATGGAGCTGATATTAGTGTGGTGGACTCAACTATTACCAACCACAATGCTGAAGATGGTGGTGGTAGTGATGACGATATTGTTGTTACTGGCTATGAAAGACCATATGAGGAAAGAACGCCAGAACGAACAGTGATATCTTCCGATGAAGATGATGAACTAAAAGCAGCTCTGATAGCCAGCCTAAAGACACAAGAAGAAGAGAAGAAAATCGAAAAGGAAGAAATGAAAAAAAGGTTGGAAACATTGGCTCGGATGCGTAAGGAACGTCTTTCGAGTGAACGTTCCAGATCTAGATCAAGATCCTCTCACAGGAACCGCCGGTCTTCTTCGCGCCACAATTCTGATCGGTCCCGAAGACGCAGGTCCCGATCTAGAGACTCCTATTACCATAGGTCTAGGTCAGGGTCTCGGAGGAGAAGATCGCGCTCAAGGGAGCGTGGAAATGGTTACCGCAATGGAACTAGAAGTCGAAGTCAGAGTCGGTATCATGACTCAAGGTATACAAGTTCATACTCTAGAGGCCGAAGGTCTAGAAGCAGTGAGAGATACAGAGCCAGATCTCGATCCCGATCCTCACATCGTTATGGCTCCTCTCGCGGATACAGGCATCGCTCTGGGAGTAGTGGTATTGAGGTGATAGGTGAAAAACCAGGCGACAGACATAGGAATAGCAGAGACCATAGAAGGCAAGATGGTCGTAGGAGGCGGCGGTCTGACAGTAGAGACAGTATAGAATTTTTAGAATCACGATCTGCCAGATCAAGTAAAAGAAGTCGTGGGCATGACAATAAGTCTCCTACGCAGAGAAAAAAAGCGTCCAAAGCATCTGATAGTTCTAACACAAACACTAGTTCAGCACCTTCTGGTCGTCGGAAAAAACAAGAACAATTGTTATCAGAGACACCAGTTTTATTAACCAAGATAAAGGTTGAACCTACTGAATGTAAGAAGCACCCTACTGGTCACAAAAGCTCTTCATCTAATACAGCCAATGGAGCTGTCCCCGGTACGAGTGTCCCCAATTCTGGTCCGTTAGCCTCTGGTGCAGAACAAGATTCTACTCATAGTGCTAGCAGCAAAGTTACTCAGAGTGGTCAAGCGAGTGTGGCATCAGAAGGGCGGGTGGGCGTGGTTTCCACGGGGGGTGGACAGTCCAAGGGTTTATCTAGTTCACAACCTACAAGATCTAGCGAAAATTCTGTAATTGGTGCTCATAACACTTCAAAAGTAAATCGTTCTCTTGTCTCTAATGTAAGTTCAGCAAATGGGACATCTGGAACCACCCAAATAAGTAACTCAGGTTCTTCCAATAATCACAACTCTGTGACCGCTCGGGACGATAACAGAACTTCAAAAGCTAATTCGAATTCTGTTCATAAAAACAAAGGCAATTCTATTGATAAAACACATCATAGTTCCAGAAGTAAGGCATCTGATACAAGCCAGCATAAAAACGATAGTGGTAGCGCAAGGGAAACAAATCAACAAAAGAAAAACTACCATCGACGTACAAGTCCTGATAGGCGTCCTAGTGAAAGACATAGGGACAGAGAAGGGAGTAATAATACTACTTCGGATAGACATAGCTATTCAGATTCTACCACTGGCAGCAGTAGAAGGTACCACTCTTCAGGATCAAGCAGCAGGAACGAGGGTAGCTCCAAACTCTATAGCCACAGTAAGGACAATTATAGATCCGACAGGAGAGAGGACAGGGATCGGAATAGAACCGAAAGATCAACCAAACACCATTCCCAATCTAATGATTCAAGAGGGAAAGAAACCAGTCGATCCAAGAAAACTGATTCCAACTCAACACAAAGTTGCTCCAGTAGTTCTGGAGGAACGAGTGCCTCAAAGGGAAATTCAACATCCACACGTCCTGTGAGATCCACTACAGCCGGACTTGCAGCTGAACTAAGGAAAGCTGCTATGCGAATTATACCCAAGCCTAATCGAAGTGAAAGTCAGAGTGGGGCGGTAGTAGACTTAGATTCTCTTGAAAAATCACTTCGAGAGAAACTAACCAAAAGACTAAAGAATCCTGCGGGGAGGGACGGGGCTGATAATTCCAGGAGTGAGACATATACGTAATATTTAGCTTCTTTGTAACGTCCCTTACATTCATTGATTGACGTTTCATAGTATGACAAAACCGCTTCTTTTTTCTATCTTGCTTGAATTGCTATTTCGTATTTTCTTGTAAGCATTGAGTCCAACATGTGGTCCTGGCATTAAGATACATTTGTTTTTGTATCTTCTCTAAGAGAAGTGTGATACGGTCTCTGCTAAATCTTTACCCGATATTCTGGTGGGAAGAAGCGTATTCTCCTGAGGTTCTCTTTAACTTACATCTTTGATTTTTTTTATCTTTAATTTGATTCATATACAGGTTGACTAGAATGATTAATTAAATTCATGTATATTTTTGTATCGGTATATGTTTGAGTTAACCCCCGTTTACTTTTGGACAACGGGCCTTTTCGCCAGTTTATCCAACATTGTATCCATGAGTGGTATATTGTAACCCTAAGTATTCAAATCTAATGTCACGGGACTATAATGTAAAAAGATGCTTCACATTTCTATATTCAATAAATCGCAGCAAATAAAAGACTGAATTGATTCAGATTTTATATCCCACTTTATTTACATCAGAATTAATGTGAAATACCAAAGTAATCCAATAATATCCGTTTTATCTATATACAGAGTGAAACGTAGTAGACCGTACGATCCCGGTAACCCATCTCTTGAAGGACTTCTATTAAATACTAGTACATAATGATATAAACATACCTGATACACAACGCATTTATTTTACAACATATCTGACCCTATTATCACAACAGATAAATGTGTTCGTTAAAACAACACAGTTGCTCAACGGGCATATTAACAATTCTCAAATAAATACCCGATAGCTTCCTTTCACTCAAGATCACGACAGACTACAACATTAAGTTCAATGGCATATTTTTGCGGTAAGACTAAGAAGGGATCTTGGTCGTCATAATAAGGGTGTGTGCTGGGATAAGATTAGAAGAATTGGTCGGCGTTGCTGGAGTCGGCGCAATTGGCTCCGGAACGTGGAAGAAGTACAGCTGTAATGAGAAACCAGTTAAATGAAAATATTAAAAAAGAACCCACTAATAATACACAGTGATACCTCGGTGAGTAAAAGTACATTCTGAAGGAACCCAGTAATACAGTGATATTATTTTGACGCTACCACTTAGTGACAGTCGAGAAATGAAATACCCACCACGAAACCGGCAGCAAGGGCTCCGTGAAACAGCATAATCATGAACATCGTGGCATAGGCAACCTATGGTAAATAAAAGAAACAAATTATCATTTCCAGAAAGGACCGTTTTAGCAGTCTGATATGTCATTGTTTCGCATGCACATTAATTCAACCAATGGAGCGTTAAACGCCGTGAAAAAAGGTCTATTGCACTCCCTACCTTTTTATCATCATCTCGAACCGCTGGCCAAAAGACCAAAGCAAGTACACTGCCCGAGAGTACCATACCCACAATTACCAATAACCACTGGAACCAATTGTATTGAACGACCCATAGAATCTGAAATGCAAGGTCAGAGAGAATACCTAGTCAGAATCCCAAATAAGCTTATGGAATATGATTAACAGCGTTTTCGTAATATATAAGATACGCTTATTAGTTAGGTTATTTAAAACAAATCTAGGACAATGACAATGTTGAGGGTTTAGTTCACATCTATTGTAAAAATAGGACAACGTGTTTACTGTATGAACTGATGAAACCGAAAACGTACCGATATTGGAATGTATATGGCCAGAGAATATCCATATAAACAGATCATCTCCATGAAGGTGTATCCAGCTTGGCTTCCTCGCCACCACAATAATCCCCACAGCATGGTTGGTATTACCCACCAATAACCAAATATCGCGGCAGCGGCAAATGTCACTGAAACAATAAATTAAAATGTCATTTCAGACAATGTGTTTGGTGTATTACACATGGCAACCAACAAACCTCCGTAAAGATCTTGGGACAAATCCGAAAAAAACATTTGAAATATAGTGGATGGTTGTAGGAAGACCAACTCGTTGAACAACTGGCTTTACCTGTGTGGACAACCAGTTGATTATTGAAGGAGAGCGCCAATTGATTCATTGTTTGTGTCTTTTATTGACTAGTCTGTCAAAAAAAATGAAATAATATCAATATTACCTTTATGGAAGTCGTACTTCCATTGATAATCCTTTCCAGAATGTTGAATATAGTTTGCCAAGTTTCCAGCAATCGCGGTAGTAAAGACAAGGGTAGTACATATCCAAAACGGACCTGCAATAAAATCAGAACTGAGTCCACTTTTTCACCCATTGATTCGGGTTCTTTGTCCCAATATTTGATCCTCAAATGGAAAATAGTTGCGAGGTTCCCTACTTTAGTTAAACCCAAACTAGCTTTACATGAACATTTCTTTGAAAACACCTTAAACTTATCTATACGTGTACCATTATATTATTATAGGTGATTAATAGTATTACTTGAATAATGATAATTGAGTAGGATCATGCACCTCGCGGGTATGATTGATTTTGAATTGGTAGTTGGTACTTTGAGTATGATTTTTATACTTGAATATATAAAAAAAGAATTATATATATGTATGACCCAAAGAGTAAGTTTGGAATAGCAGAAGACGTCACTGACCATATAAGTCGGGATTTGGCCGAATGGAAGCTTGCAAATAGTTTGATTTGGGATTTGGTAAAGCTGAGCCGAGGATCCTGCGTAGTACTTGATACGTATCAACATCGAAGAAAGCTTGATAATATTCGAACGTCCAGAAGGAAGGTGTTTTCTTTTCTCCTTTCAGTAGCTACAATGTAAAACATATACCGTAAGTGTTATGGCCCTTTGTCGATTGAAAACATTGAAAGGATTTATGAACACATTTGATCGAAAGAAACCAGTTCAGGAAATAAATGAAAACGAGTTGAACGTGGGATGGAAATCAGCATCCTCAGTTTCATCAAGTTTGACTCTGGGAAACGTGCGCGTGACTCAGAAGAGAGGAAATGGATGAACAAGTCCTGAGAGGTCTTAATTTGGCAGATAAGGTGCAAGGAGACCCACCACACCCCTACGTATATATATATTATATATTTTTTTTTTTTTAAAAAAACACAAAAAAAAACGGTGGAACGCGCATAGAAATTACCTGTTGATGATCAATATTACAATTTTGTAAACAAAAAACGCTGAACAGATAAGATAACACACTGACACTAGCGCCATCGGTACTGAGATGGTCCGACATTAGGTTGTCGTACCAATTATGTTGGCTTCATTAGTTTCAAAGAAATAATATATAGTAATGAACTGGATATCGCCAGGATATAAAACGTCTAAGACAGAAATGTCACATTTTGAAACACATACGTCAGATTTATCTTCATCGTCCGATTCTGGATGGTTAGGGAAGTTAGTGAATGTATGGGTCTGCCCCCTGTCATTGTCATCTTCAATAAGTCCCTTCGTGTCATCGTGGGGTATGTCTAGAAAAATAAAAAGGTACGGTAAGGTAAGAACCATTATTTTGCATTTTTTTGTTTACTGTTTAACCAGACATCGAACTACCTATGTACAGAAAGATCTACAAATAAAAGAATCTTTGAATTGAATTGAATTTTAAGTTAAAACTTTCGATTATTGTTTATATCATGGAAGTATTTTAATTTCAATTCGTATATGTTGATACTTATTATAGTAATCTCCTTTATAACGGCCAGATGTACATCAAGTGGGGACGGGAAACCTCATGACATAAACACTAACATGAAATAAGACATACCTTGGAAACTCAGGTTTTCCAGCGTCGGACTATCCTGAAAAAAAAGAGAAGACAATTTAACCACAATCAACTAATTTCGACTGCATAGTTGCCCTCGTCTCTCTGAGGTCTCTTGCTATATGGCATGGCCTGGGGACGAGAATATAGTTTAGGCTTTTAGCCTGCTTTGCCTTTAGGACTGTAGACAGAGTATCACCCCCCCCCCCCCCACCCCCCCCCCCCCCCCCACCCCCACGGGTCAGTTAAACAGGCTATTATTAGGACTGTTGACAATCAATAGCTATCAATGTTGATGCTACTGATGGCGTGATGCCAGTGTCAGTGGCGTGGGTCAATTTTGATAACAAGTCAAGCGGAAATCAAATTACCTGCCCCATCACAGGATGGAGTAGCCTAACGAAAGGGATTCCACAGTTTTACTCATGCTACTACACGCAAAAAGAATAGAATGTCTTCTTCTTCAGGACACCAAAGCCAGGCAAAGATTCATGTCCTGCTTCATCGCTGACGCAGTTGAAAAAGGATATTATAAGACGTAGCAATTCATTACAATGCGTCAATGGTCAATGCCATTGCATAGGGAAAGATATTCTGATTCATTCCACAGAAAGTATCCGGAAATGAGATAAAACTTACATAAACTGATATCAATGCAATGGAAACAAATTGTTGATAAGTAGAGCCACAAGACACATACAATTGCAATTAATGAAAGATTTTTTTGTTATCCTACCTGCTCCACGTCCACAGTCGTATCGTTCGCCGCCATTTTCAGTAGGCACTACATCTAAAATCAGTTTCGTATTCAAAATTTAGATGTTTATTGTTACTTTATTTAAATAACCAGGTATAGATAATTAATAATTTGTTTTAGTTTGTTTTTACCTCAGCAATTATCATGTATTTTCTTTTATATATTATGTTTTTGTTTCGTAGATATGAAATTTTAGTCCGCAGTAAATATTAACATTAATTTTTATATAACAATTGCATCATTATTTTTCCCGATGTTTTTACGAATCATTAGTAATCTATTTATTTTCTTTTTGTTGTGACATCAAATCACATTCGCCTGATAAAATTTAGCCCGTTCTAGCTTTACGTCACCCCTATGAAGATGGTCGTCATCCTTGAATGTCCAACTTTCAATTGGGTATAAAATGTTGCTAATTGCCAAGAAATGATCGAAAATATGGGTGGAAAGAACAGGCGAAGAGTCATTGGAAATATTACTTGGGATCGCAAAAAAGACAAATCCGGTGGAAATGTAAGTTGGTGTTGAGAACTATGTGATCTTCATATCGTGGCCATTGGCCCGTGGGCTTGTTCCTGCCTTAGCTTACTGGCTTCTTGTCAAATTCTTGTTGATAATAATGTTATTATTGCCAAGCGTATGAGACGTGTCCTCGACGTAATTGGTAGTAAGTACTACTATTGGTTTATATGGACAATGTTTTGGGATTTTCGTTATTCCCTCTGAATTGTGTTCTCTGAGCCTGAGGTTAGACTTGTGTACCTTCCTGTTTGAACTGGGTTTGCTTCAGTCAGTTCAGTGTCTCACTCTCAGCCTCAGGGACAGGCTGTCAGAAAAACAGTCTCACTCATGGGTCCATCATAACAGACTATATGGAACATCTGTCCAAACACCTTAGACGAGTGATTTCAACGTCTGTGGTGATAAGGGGACTCTAAGAAATGGGTACAAACGCAGACAATTTACGACATATAGGCCTACTGTATATTATTAAATTATAGCATTGGTCTTTAAATGAGGATCCATGTCATGTCTCATGAACAGGCAAGATTGGCAAGAAGGACTGATTACCCTGCTGTCAAACTGTCCTAATGTGTAGCTTTGAACTGATTCTGCTTGCAGTTGCAAAGATGCTATTCTCTGTTTACTTGAGTGAGTCGGAGGTATACAACAGTTATGGCCCTTATGCTTCCCTGCTCGAGTGTACGGAAACTTCCTTGTTCAACAAGACCCTTGTCCCTATCATCTTCCTCTCGCTATCCACATTTATAAATGATATTAATTAATTATATGAAAGTGGTGGCATCAGTTGTTTTGTCTATTTTGCTGGCTGGCTACCACCATCAATTATGCATAAATAAAGCAAAACTCAGTAAATGCCCGATACAATAAATATAGACACACTTGGATCATAATGGACATCTTCTATCAATTCTTGTTTAACTTCTTTAACAATTATACACAACAAACATGCGAGCTTGGTAACGAATGTAGATATTGGGGACTAATGACTTAGGTGGTGAATAATATTACACTGGGGTACATGCTGCTAGAGCCATGGGCGGTATCCGGAGTCGACCCATATGGTAGGTATTCTCTAGTTATGTGCGCCCCAGCCCCAGGCTGATGCGTCGGCCTGTCTCCAAGTGCTGTTGACAATAGTTCAATTTGTACAATAAAGTGCCTTGACTGATAATCGGAGTTGACATGATAACGGAAATGATCCTATTTTATATTTGGCAATAGCAAACCACCCCCCACTTAATTCACTACAATTCTTTATGAATTATGTTGTTATTGAAATGTTTTTAGCCATGATTTCAATTGTGTATTCAATATTTCAGTCGTCAGGCTTGTATGAGCCCAGTGTTTACCATGCGTTGGTTGTGATATTCCTAGAGTTCTTCAGTTGGGGTTTGCTCACCTCCCCCATTATAAAGGTAGGTTTATACATAACTATGATTGATAGGGATTAGAATTAAATTTCTCTAGCAGTACCGGTATGTTAATTATTCATCTTTTAGACCAAATCCTGCTTTATCCTTATGAGGTTTCGTCCCTCATAAATCCATTGGAATTTTTGTTTCTCTTTGCCATTCACGGCTTGGTCCTCTTATGTGCTCGTCCTCCATTTTTTCAGGTGCTTAATGATACATTTCCTGACCACACATTCTTAATGAATGGACTCATTCAAGGCGTCAAGGTATGAATAATTTTATCTGATTACTTGTCTTTTACCAGGCTAAAATGACTCCCAGGGTCTCAAAAAGCCGACTGTCCTTCATGCGTTGTTTCCTTCCCCTCACACCAATTTTTGCATTTTCATCTACAAATATTTTTCTTACTGCATGATTACCGACTCTCAAATATTTCCTTTTCAGGGAATATTGTCTTTCTTGTCAGCCCCTTTAATTGGGGCGTTGTCGGATGTGTGGGGCAGAAAGCCTTTCATGCTCCTGACCGTCACATTCACTTGTGCTCCTATTCCACTTATGAAGTTCAGCCCTTGGTAGGATATCTTATGCACATATTTAAGTCAAATTATGTCATTTCCTTTCATAATCCTTTCAGAAGTTTTTCTGACCTCATATTGTCTGTATGATGTATACTTTTCGTTTTATTTTCCAGGTGGTACTTTACGATCCTTTCCATATCGGGGATATTTTCTGTAACATTCAGCGTGATATTTGCCTACGTAGCTGACATAACAACAGCTGAAGATCGTAGCGCAGCTTATGGCTTAGTAAGTTGTTCGTAAACGATTGTAGGAATTTATGATAGGTCATCGGAATATTTCATTTTAGTTGATGGAAGCTGGTGTAAACTAACACTTCCCCAGCCCGAAAAGAGGAATCGTTTCTGGATACTGATACATATCTAAATTATTGCAGTTTCTGTTATTCATATCATAATTTTTTTCTTTTGTGCTTTTGTAATGCCTCGTGTAATACCGGGTCCATAGCATAGTCACAAGGCACCAGAAGGCTCATTGTACCTAACTGATAGTTATTCCCAGGAGGGTGATCTGGACTTTAATTTACGTCAATAAGGGGTACGATCATGACCTGATTTTTGACCTTATCATCGTTTTGTTTTTGCAGGTGTCCGCTACATTTGCAGCCAGCCTGGTAACAAGCCCTGCCATTGGGGCCTACCTTGAGCATCTCTACAGTGATAATTTGGTTATAGCGCTTGCAGCGGCTGTGGCGTTGCTAGATATTCTATTCATACTTGTAGCTGTGCCAGAGTCGCTACCAGAGAAGGTTAGGCCTGCAACATGGGGATCCCAGATTTCATGGGAAAAGGCAGATCCCTTCGGGGTAAGTACAGTCGGTTTAAATAAATTCTTTTATCAAGCTAAGATAAGCGCTCTTCAACCAAGAAGCCTAATTCAAAAACTATACTGATCAGTTGGCTTACTGAATGGAACGTTTCTGATATTATCGAACTTTAGGGAACTTCATAGTTAAGCACGGGGGGGGGGGGCAACATTGTAGACCTCTCTCCCTCCCCCCTCCCCCCCCCCCCCCCCCCCCCCCACTAAACTCTTGTGCTAAGTGTCATGCCCCCACCCCTTGCATCATTGTAGTTCTGAGTCTTTGCAAAAACAGATGGCCCCACACACTTTTAAGAGTGCGCAAAAAGGTGCCCCTCCCTTTAGAGTCGGTGCAAAAAAGATGGCTCCCTTCTGAGTCTGCACAAAAAAAAAGTGCCCCCAGTGGTTAAAAATGAACAGTACCTTACTATATATCTTTGTCGACTTGTATCGTACGTCTTAGTGAAGTCGCTGTTCATTTCTTCTATTTTTCCTTCTAGGCCCTCAAAAAAATTGGACAGGACCAGCTTATCTTGATGCTGTGTGTTTCTGTCTTCTTGTCCTACCTGCCCGAGGCGGGCGAATATTCATGTTTCTTCGTCTACCTTAGACTAGTAAGTACCACTCCATCTCTATTGCTGAAGTCAAAATTTAAATATATTATTTCATTTAATGCAACGCTTAATAATACCATGTCCCATTTTTAAGGACAACGACCTCCCCATTTATCAAACTCAGGTTGCATGAATCGAAAACACACCTTCTCATCCGTTATTCCACTATGTTTTTATTGTGTATCTAATATGTTGTGTACCACCTATAGGTCATGGGTTTCTCACCGGAGCAAACTGCATCATTTATTGCCGTGGTTGGTGTTCTGTCGGTACTAGCTCAGGTAAAATATTTTTGTCCTATTACTTGTCCCTGTGCGTCTCAATAATCTTTGGCGAAAATATTTTTAACATCATCCTTGGGAACGCATTTCAAGTTGTATTGACCATTTGTATTTATAAACTAATCTTTCCTTAAGGCTTAAGCTTATTTTTGACATATCAATCTTTTGTCAGAGTATTCTCAACTTACAGTAATCATACCTTTGTATCTTATTCTACAGACCGCTATCCTGGCCCTACTTATGAAGTATTTAGGTAACAAACATACCATAATGGTTGGGCTCGCGTTTGAGATGTTTCAACTGTCTCTGTACGGTTTTGGCTCTCAATCATGGTGAGTATACACATATATGGCCTCTCCACGTCCCCAGATAGAAAGGACCCCTAACAAATACTTTATATGGCAATATTCCGCGGTACCGCGTTATGACTTCTATTCACTTTTTCACTTTTCTAGGATAATGTGGGTTGCCGGCTCTGTCGCTGCAATGGGAAGTATCACCTACCCTGCCATCAGCCATTTCGTATCTACTCATGCGTCCGAAGATCAACAAGGTATGGAGTCCTTTTAATTAAATAATATATTGAGGGGTGACGATTTGAATCCTTGCAGCATCAGGCCGGGGGCCGCTCGCGTGTCTCCACATTGTGTTTGTAATATGTATGTACACTCTCGCTAAACATTGCTAAAAATTATATCCAACTATCAAGTAGTGTGGAGATACTGATATGTAATTTATTATATTTGTCTATGTCAAGGTCATATAATAAATAGTGTATGGAACTCGGTACTAGTATTTGCTACGCAATCTCATCCAATAAATATTCAATTACTAGCCCCTCGTTCCATTCTCTATATATCGTAGATTAACGTCATGTTTCGCGAGCTTTGAATAGTTCTTTTAAACTTCAAGGCGTTTGGTTCCAATAACGCCCTGATATAACCTTTCACTTTTGTTCTTATTATATTCGCAGGCGTGGCCCAGGGCGTTATCACTGGTATCCGTGGCCTATGTAATGGTCTCGGACCAGCACTCTTCGGGTTCATCTTCTATTTATTCCATGTTAACCTTAATGAGGGAGCACTCTCAGGCGAGACCGTGCCAATTGTCAACGCAACTCAACACCCTCCAAATCTGCTTCATGATATTCATGTAGTAAGTGAGACTTATTATTTTATTCGTCAAATTCTCTATAAGAAAATGGAAGAACAACTAGTCCTATTGACAAACCTAAGGAGGGAAAATCGGTGAATGGTGGAAACTGTCTTAGTTATTCTTTGTGGTCTCTCCACGATGGTTTCTGTCTCTATGTGGAGCACTAAAACCTTAGATCCAGTCCCGGGCGAATGTCCACCGCTTGTTACCTTTCGCATGGATGAACGCTTGCAATCTATACTCAAAATATATGCTCAGAGTAATTTAAAGTGGGGTTAAATATATGATACCTAAGAGCCGATTGAACATGGTTGTATGCAATATTCAATTGTCCAATATTTTCCTGTATATGTCCAATAAATTCCTGTATATTCTTACCGAATAGTGTGTAGAAGTTTGCATCTGAATTATAATTTACAACAATCCAAATCTCCCACAATTTCACAATATCTGGGCATATCCTCATATGTCAAAATAGCCAATATATTGCGCCGGTGTGCGCAAGATCTGAACGCCTTCCAGACACATTTGAGTTTGACCTTTTTGGTCACCATGGCATAGTATGTACGTTTACAAACAATTTGACCACGAATACAATCGAAGATTTTGCACGGTCATGAAAATTTAATAGAAGTATATATATAAATTCTATATTCATACAGAGAGTCATTGTAAGTAAGGATTAGCTTTGCTTGAGTCCAGGCTGCACCGACTTTTCCCTTCTAATAATTTTAAATTCTCGTCTCTTTTACTCATTTCTGAATTAACCTAATATCTGAAAAGTTTGGGGTGCAAACTGTCTTTAATAATGTACTTCCTATGACTAAACAACTAAATATCTTCGTATAGACTCTGACTTCGTATTGTTAGAAATAAGGAAGTTACTGGCAACTGCAAATTTGCGAGACACTTAAGTCCCAAAAGTCTCTTGAAATTATATCACTTACCAAAATGGACTCTACACCATAGCGAATGTCTTATCTGTACCAGTAGGGGTCTCCACCCAACACATCATTACGTTTAATATATCACGAGTGTGAGGGTCTAGACTTGCTTTCGCTTAGCTACTGTCAACTCTCACTTCCTGCGTTACTTGTACTATTGGTGTCTTATCGCCATTATTTAAAGAAAAAATAATGGATCCATAAGGTGTACGGTTTAAAATAAAGCTTTATAAATGCTGAGTGGTATAATCCCGTCCCCCGGCTTTAACCATACGCATAGTGGTAGAAGCTTATGTGGGGGTGGGGGTGGGGGTTTACATGAAAAATATCTCTATTAGAAGTAGAAAATAGAATCAGCTTGAAGTCATTCTATATGTACATAGAATGATATATTCATTTATATTGTATTTGATTTGATTATAGTTTACTGATGGTTGATTTCTTCTTTCAGGCCATCATGCCAGGGCCGCCCTTTGCCTTTGGAGCTATCCTCGTAATATTAGCCCTCATGGTGGCTATCTTCATCCCGGACGATGATCCGCGTCCCCACCGGGAACCCAAATCTCCGTCACGGCGCAGCCAAACTCCTAAAGCTACCCCCGAGAAATTCCAACTTGAAGTGAGGAAGACAAGTATGGAAAAGGAACCGTTGATAGCTGAGATGGAAGAAGCCGCATGACTTTAGGCACACCACCTGATATCATTGACACCATGGCTCCAATGGCTAACCTAGCACCACCAATTCAAAATGTACCCCTGCCCAGCTTAGTGAGTTTCAGGGCAAAATAGTTTACCCTTGCTCTGCCTGCCCCGTCAATCTCTGTCGCGGAATCAAATGTTGCCACTCAAAGTCTCCGAGTTGAGTGTGATGCATTATTGGATGGAGAACTGCGGCACTTGGTGGCATGTGTAACTATATATATAGATTACCCTACTTAAAGGACCAGATATTTGGAAATATTGTGAAATTTGCCCGATCTAAATCTGGTTTTTAAGATTGACGGGAGACCGAAATGGGGATCTTGATATATCTGTAATGCGTACTTGAAGTACAGTGGGGCATGTATTATGCCAGGTGTTGCATTTGTTCTAATATATTTCAAAGGTTTTATGCGGGTTAAAGTGTTGTCTACGGTGCAGAACGTTCGTTTGAATAAGGTGAGGGCTTATGGTGTCGACTTGGTAATTAATTAGTTATTGGTAACCGATGTCAATTAATTGCCAATAATGTCAGGTGGTGGCTGATCTCAATCTCTTTTAGAGGTGTTGATATTGATTTATTTATGTTACAAGTTAGTACTTACGTACGTGGCATTGTTCCTCTAAGTGATGGTGGCTTTTTATAAGTAATCACGCTGATGCTTTGTATCGGCCTCTTGAAGCGCCATCAGTGTATGCGATGACTTTCCCTGGCTGCCATAGTGTCATGTTTAGAACAGGAGTATTCTGGCAGGCCGGCAGTACTCTTGGTATGCTTTCACTTCTCCCACAAACGTTCCCTTAACAGATCGGTGACAGGTCTTATTCCTAACGATGAAAGATAGCTACCAACCGATTGTAATCAATAATCAAAACAACGAAATTCTACCTTGTGACCCGTTAGACTGAAAAGTATATTTCGTTTGGCTTTGAAATGGCGCATTTGCTCACTGAAATATAAAGGAATTGCAATCACTTTACTCTCATACTTTACTCAAAAGACCAAAGGTTACAAACGTAGATAAAATACTAGAGTTAGAAATGAAGCATCATCTCCCTCCTATATTCACATGAAGAAATCTATATATATATGTATGTCAGTATGCATATGTATACATATTCAGGTAGCTATGGATATTGTGTGTTGCACCGTTAATGTATCAATGTATTTCTTGGATTTCCATGTGTATATCATGGTGGGATGTTATATGCTTAATGCCAATTGGAAGTGGGTATTGTGAGCTCATATTTGTAATCCTGGCGATAGGAGCACCTGTGTTGGCTCTATGGGTGATGTCATTATGGAACGTAAATCCCCTGATCCATTATTGGAGTGTTTGGCATGGATGGTGGCGAAATCAAGATCATGGAGCTCTGCCTAAAACGTTTGCTTGCATTGATCGCTCTCATTTTTTGGAGAGATAGATCCGACAAACCGGTTATTCTGTTTCATTGAGGCGACGGCTTATATTTTTCTGTGATGTGTTTTTGAATGAAAATATATTGATTAGCCGTTGTGTATTACAAGGTATTTTCCAATACTTAGAGATGTTCTTCGATTGTGGTGGATCTAAAAGTACGGTATATGACGCAAGACGAGGTTACTTGATAGACTTATTAGGTGTGAATGAAGTTGTTTGTTTTTTTTCGATGAAAGTTGTGACATAGGAATGGAGGTAGCAAATTATTAGTGTTGCGCTATGTGTAATTAGGTGGCGATTCAATTTGGTTCTGCACCTAACATTATCGCCATTAAAAGTTACCTTGACTGTACAGTGTAAGTATCTGTTCCCCTAGAAAAGAAAATATGGGAAATCAATTACAATATTTGTGAAATTAGATCGTATGCTATCATCGTGTTAATCCAGAAGAACCCCATTAATGAAATGGCTAACTAAGTGTATAACTAGAGGTTAATTTCGATTGGCTCAATTATCTATAATGTGCTGCACAGTGCACCGATTTCCGATCTGCCAATCAATATTAATTCAATTAACGAAGAATATAGTTGACTACGTTTGGATTTTTTGGGAGGCAATTGTCCGTTGTGAAAATCTTTTATTTCCTTATTCCTATACTTATTATTTAGTTTTTCGTCGTTCTACTCACAATTGACTCTTTTGCGAGTAGGTCAACTCGTCCGTGTTTGTAATGTAACCGGCATATTATTACGCCATTGTTTTGAAATATAACATGCGACCTCGCCAAGGCGTTTATACCTATTTTGTTATTATGCCCAGTCTCGCCCCTGAATTTGTTAAATGATGTGTGCACTCCAGTAAACTTGAACCACAGTTATTTGATTTTTCAATCAACACAATGTCTGCTATTTTGTTATTGATATCGATACCGCGAATGTAGAATTTACTCAAGTATAACTCATTAAACCTTACTTACCATTAAATAATGCTTTTAAGGCCTTACACTTAGACGGGATTCTCATGTAAAAATAATTATTTGATTGTCAGGTACACAGCTATTTGATCAGTTGCTAGTGAACTGTTCTTTTTGCTGTTATCTTATATTGTTTAAACCATAGGTTGGTATGCACCAATCCCCTTGTAAAAAAATAGCTTTCTCTATAAGTTATCGTCATATGCATATAAAAAGGAAAACATCTCGCTCCTACACATAAGTGTCGGAACATAACATTTTAACAAAAACTTGATACTCTGAAGTAGGCTGGGGCTTTTATTTTTGGCCAGATGTTGCTAACATACTGTCTTCGTTATCTGGCCATTTTCTTCGTATTTAAGATTGACTGTGGTGCGAGTTTTGAATGTTTTTTTTGTTGTAACAGGTAAATCTAATTTTGTAAGTCACAAGTGTGACTGAAATTCTTACTTATGATATTTCTATGGTTTCACATGTGTCTCTGTTGTATTATATTAATTATAGAAGACACGCCCCCGCCCCCCTGTTATTTTCAGCGATGAATGATTAAGCTCATTGTATCATCTACTAGTACTATAATCTGCACTCAGTCTGTCTGTGTTGGTGACTATTATTGATCGTATTTCGTAAACTCAATACCGTTTATTTTCCAGTTGTTTCCCCTCGAAAACTCGCATCACGGTGTTAGGGAAGTAATTTGCATCGTGCACTTGCTTGACGTGATTTGTCGTAATTGCAAGAAATTATTTTGAAGTTGGTTGGATTGATGATTTCGCTTGATTAGAGGGTTTGAAGCTATTTCATCTGTACACATCTCACGAATGGCTGCTGTATAAATGTGTATATGTGTTCTTCTGTGTGATCGGAACGTGATATAAGTTACTATCCTTGTACTTGTAGCGAAGTAATTCTAACTGAATGGTGCTGTAAATTTGCACCTGATTTATTTCAGCGATAGTTCGGACTAAATAGAATGTGTATTTTTTTTTATTCGACAACTGAAAAATCCTTTTCAATCCTTGTACTTTATAGTCTAAAACACTCAAACTAAAAAGAATTGGAATAGAGGATATAAAATAATTGCACCATAGTTGGCTTCCCCAACTGGCAATCAAATCCACATCTCTGATCAAAAGATAAGAGTATTTACTGTAAATTATATTCCTGCATGAATCGAATACTTTTGAGTTAAATCTGAGACTTAGAACTACATAGGAATATATCTAGGAATTAATTTCCCAAAAGATACTGAACGATAGAAATCTTTGTTAACATGTTGAAGGTGCCTTGAGGATGAAGAGCGGTATCTTATCCTGGTGGATGCTGGAAGAGACTCCAGATGCATGACATGTGGTTGTATAGAATCGACACTCTTTCATGACCCCAATAGCATGTACATAGCTGGCAAATGTCCTGGAAACGTATGAGTTGTGAACGATTTTACCAATTTTGGCTCATTAAATCTGGAATAACATCATGGTTTTTATAGGTGTGTAAATCTTCGTCGTAATAACTTTCTGTGTAGGTGGTTTTCAGACACGTTTCATGAGGAATTTCATAAAAGGTTTTATTCACAGGGTGCCACATTAAGCTGGAAATCAGGAGAGTTGACATGAGTGCATTGAAATTGATATTAGATTGCTACGAATGGCTTTAATGTATAAACATAAATGTCCACAATAGCTTGTAAGATAATGACAATAACCGGTACATTAACAGAATAATACTAACAAAATCGGTATTTGAATGCATGGAACGAGTGAGTGGGGCTTAGATTCCCCGCCATTCACACCTGAGCGACAAGTGTGTATGATCATACTTGAGGTGTACATGTCGCTGTTTGCTCTCCGGGTGTAATAATTATGATAGTTGACCTGGAATCCATAGTTATATTTTCCGGGCTAAAACCATCTGGACATGTTCTTCGTGTGACTTCAGTTGTAGCAGTGAAAACCTTGCCTGTGGATGGACGCCAGAAGTTGGTTATATCTATTCGAATTCTCATTTTCTGTAGTAAAAGTTACTCCGTGATTTTCTGGAACATATGTGATGTCGTCTTTTAATTCTCTCGCACGTCACGATTTAAACTGTGCAATTATTAGGATAAGTCGTGTAATGTTGGCCAAAACTAGTTGGAGATAATTGCTGTATAGGATGTACATAACCAACGTTCTAAGAGGCAACAGATCATGAATATTTATATAAATAAAGCTATGTGTAACATACAACCACGATTACTTCGTCTGTTGTTATTCCAGTATTTCCACGACAGCTATCTTCAAAAACATACCTTGAGTATTAATTGTTTTATAATGTTTAACTAACAAGTCTTTCCGCATTCTTAGTTAATTCCATAACACACTATCTTGTTTCCATCCTAGAAATGTAAAACGTAATCTTTGGTGAGATGTATACTGTTATGACCCTGCAGAGAAGTATTGTCCCAAACATCGTGCACTACAGTAAAACAATTCTATATTTCTATCTGCGAATAGTACAGCGTCACTGATCATTTATTACCTCGACCACGCCTACGGGAAATTTGAACACCTGATAAATGGTGGCACAAAGCTATATGGGGTTGTTTAAGTGTAATGAAACCCACACCAGAGACCTCGATGGATGTCCGGGAAATTTCATGGAAACAATTGAAAGGCGTGTGGTGTCGGGAGATTCATCAGACTTAAAACCATAGAAGATGTTAGATGAATAACATCCGGTGTGTTAACACTCGAGACCAACCGGTATATTTTGTCCAGGTTGAGGTTTGTAAGAGCATCACTTTATTTCCTACCTAGACTTAATTGTTCACTCAGTTAAAGGCAGGTGGCATAGCGAGCGCCCACGAGTCAGACCATAAAACAGGGACCGTTCTCCACCCGCAGCACTATCAAATATAGTACCCGGTTTATACGTCTCACTTTTGGGTTCCTATTTCGAAGCCCAGGAAAAAATGTATATCCAAGATTTTTATTTATTTATTTTATTCATTTTTATTTATTTATCTTCTACATTAACCCTAACAATGGTCATATTTAAGTTTTTTTTCAAATGTCTATTAAATAATGTCTATCATACCAGGGAGGTATATACAAGGGAGCGGAAGCCACAGGCATATCACATAGGACAATGCTTGGTACAGGGTAGGGAAGACCCCCTCTTGAATCCCGTTTCCCATTTTTTATAAGCTCCATTTCCCGAATCCCGTAGGTTTTCAATTTGCAATCCCGTTTTTCTATTTGCAACCCCTACCTGGAAAAATTAAATCCAGATTTGAACCCCTTTCCCGAATCCCGTAGGCCCTTTTAAATCCCGAATCCCGACCTAAAATAGGCCCCAATCCCGGTTCCCGAAAAGGTATTCCCTACCCTGTTGGTAGGGTTGTGTTATCACTATGGTATAGCAGGTGGCGCTGCAGTGCTTTTGTTGACACTAGTACCATTTAATCATACATCTATAAACAACAGCTATATAATTATAAGTTGTTCCATCAGCATACATAATCTTTGACACATTGGTAGCTCAGGTAAATTTGATTGCCTTTTCCCAGCAACACCATAACAGTCACATAGTTAAAAATAGCTATACAATTGCTGGCTATTGGATATATATGGGTGGGAGTGGGTGGACCTGATTCAATGTAGCATAGAAATAGACACATGTGTCTATTTCTATGTGTCTATTTCTATTACTGTAGTTAGCGCCACAAGCTGTAGTGGCATTACTCTTAACTATTGGGGTACCACGCATTGAACCTCGGTTCTGCTCCCTCTGTATATACCTCCCTGATCATACACATATTACTCGAGTTTCTCAGCGTCAAAATTTAATATCTTGAAATGTGCTTGTTAAAGTGTTGTCAGTTAAGGAATAAACAGTCCCACGGGAAAAGAGGGTTGCTAGCCTTAATTCCAATATCAACATCTATGGCCATGTGTGCTAAATATCTTACGCCTGGTGCTGGCCAATAAAATGGGTTGAATGGATAAAACCTCAACAGATGGGTGTCGGACGCTCCATAATATTAAAGTCAGCCTAAAGAAGTCGGGATAACGGGAAGGCGGTGATGTGGATGTGGCACTGAACCTCAGACCATAAAAGTTAAAACACCTTCTGAGATGCCCCCTACTGGAGCAGAATGTCAACCTGAAGACCTGGCTAGGTTTGAACAGAGGGCCTAACAAGAAGAAGATACGTTTTAACCCATTGAGGACGGGCTGATGCCTCAAGGCATCAACATCAAAATGGCTCAGGGGACGGGCTGATGCCTCAAGGCATCACACATAATTTGGCTCAGGGGACGGGGTGATGCCTCAAGGCATCAATTTTTTATATAAATTGAAGCGGGCATAACTTAATAAAAAATGAACGGATTTTGATGAAATTTAAAATATATGTGTAGTGAATATGGATATACCAATCAAGCGTTGATTGGGGCTTGAGTTTTGTTTACCAACTGACCATATCTGGACCAGTACTGCTAGAATTGGCTGCATTCTTTGAGACGGGAATCCGGGTACTTCGCAGGTGGCGCTGCGGTCGGGACAGTAGCAATTCCCGCGTAGGTGAATACAGAGGTGTTGCTAGGCTTGTTATGCACTGTGTGCAATGTATGCGCGGGTGTCGATGCGCGGATTTTAGGAAGTGTTCTTGCTTCTGTTTATCAAAAGTCAATATTCATAATTGGAAAGATCAGTCTTTCCTACCTGTGCGTGTAATTTTGAGGTACCATACTAGGCCTAATCTTAGAGAATATTACCCCAAGGGGGAGAAAGCGCGGGAGTTATTGATGAGCCAGGCCAGTCAGACATATATAGAGCGGCCGCAATTGTCGGCCGCAATCCATTGGATCATATTAACGTGCATGTAAATGTTAAAGTAATATAGCATACAGTCATTTAACAGGAAAGAAAGCCTATGAATCCTAACTTAATATGCACCGATTTGAATAAATCCTGATTTATATCAAAGAGCAGAACCTCCTTGCTATGGATATATATGGGGCAAAGTTCCCCCACTATGATAATGCACTTGTCAATTGCAACCCCCACCCGCCCACCCCCGGGGATGTGGGGGAATGTCCCTGGCCTTTTGGGAAATTTGATGAAATCCCTGACCCCCCAGGGCAAGAAATTCCTGTAAATCCCCGACCCCCTGGGGCACATTTTTTCAGAGGACACTTTTTTTAGACAAACTGTTATTACAAAAAATATAAGGGCCTTTCTAAGACAAGTCCTGCAAATGGTGTTTTTGGATGACATAGCTCTGTATAGAGCTGGAAAAAATATATTTTTTCATTAATCAGATGTGAATTCTAAACATCATGACATACAGTTTTGTATATCTCTGAGGGTTGGGTCAATGGTCATTTGAGGGGTAAGTACACTCTGTTTGAGGTCTACTTATACACCCATGTATACATTCATACACCCATGCATACACATATATACGCCCATGCATTCATTCATACATGTATATTCATTCATACATATACTTCCTGTAATTGAGCAGTCTTGTATTTTGTGGATATGGCCTCAAAATCTAATTATATCAGGTTGCAGAAGCTGCAAAACAAGGCAATGAGTATCATATATGGGAAGCTGTATAAAAGAAAGGGACTTTTCGAAATGCACAAGAAATGTAACTTATTACCTCTAGCTATGAGGAGGGAAGTTCGTGCACTATGCTTACTAGCTAGAACAGGTAACTTTCTCGATCAAAATGTTAGATATAGACTAAGAGGTGGTAATGTTAACAAAGTAAAGGTGCCAAGGTGGAAAAAAGCCAAATTAGTAGATCTGTGGCAGGGAGAGTCTATAATCTGTGGAATGGACTGCCTGAGAAGTTGAGAGCCGAAAATGATCACACTATACTCAAGTCGTTGATCAAAACAAAATATCGGCAAGTCTTCCTCGAATCAGGGAGAGTAGTAATGTAATGTCAAATAATGTACGGTAATGGGAAATGTCGGAGCTATGTGTTTATATGCATTTCTTGGGTATAATCCTTGAACTATTTGAAATTTGTAAGCTCAATGTTATGTTGAAGAAGTGACTATGTGTAGGAGCACGGCGTAGGTGGAGGGTTTGATTTTTATCTCTTCAGACTGGTATTTTCTGACTATACTTGCATATAGATAGGCTTTATTTGTCTGTATACTCTTTTATTGAAGTATTGATTAACTTGTATCATCCGTGATTGTACCGAATGAAGTATATATATTTTAAGTTCTGTTAAAATAATGATACATTTGTAAACCATAATATCAGGCTACTCTGAGAATATTTATGCTAGATGTATAAAAATGTTTAAATAGTCCTGAATAAAATATTTACAAAATCAAATCATATAATATATACTCATGTATACATAAATACATCCATACATACACCCATGCCTACAATCAGACACCCATGAGGAGGAGGAGGATTATCAGGGCAATTAATGTCAGATAAGACACAGGGGAGGAGAGGGTAGGGGTGTGGGTGGGCAGGGCAGAGGGTGGGGGTAGTAGGCTTCCTATCATCAAAAGAGAGCCTAGAAAGACTCCATTGATGAAAAAAACAAATTTATGGGGGAGGGGCATGCATATACCTACAGGAGACTTGTGACATAACCCCCTCCCATGAGCCCTCCCCACCCCAACCCCTGGGGACCCCATACCCTAATCCCTACCCTAACCCTACCTCCAACACTAAAGGATCTTGACATTTCTAGTATAGGGTACATTGGAAGAAGAGTCCCCCATCATGTTCAGCAAGGCATGTTCAGACTTTACAGTGTTGAAACACTATATAAGGGGTGGTTGCAGCCTCTATAGCTCAAACATGACACTCAGTGGTATTAGAGTACCCCAGTCAGGTACAGATCTGACACTATTGAAACACTATATAGGGGATGGTTGCTGTCCAACCTCCACTAACCCCACCCCTACCCCCACTAACCCCTCTTGAGAACCAAGGTATAAAATGAGCATTGGCGGACATCCCCCCACCCATCCAGTTGATATTGCTGTAAACTAAGAGAAATCTCCACCTGGGTGGGGGAATGTTTTCTCAGACATTCCCCTACCATTCCCCCACTTCCCCAGGGGTGGGGGGGTGGGGGTTTCAATTGACAAGTGCATAAGGAAGTTATCAGGGACAATGCATGGGTTATAAATTTTAGACCAATACATCGTTCACAATTGCTTGAATATATGATTATTTATTTGATGTTTTTTCATAAATTAATCAAGGCCTAACTCAGAAATCGTTACGTCTAAAAAAATAAAATAACCAATTACTTTTGAATGGATTTTAATATTCCATATAAAAGAACATATCTGCCCCTATCAATACCAATTCTTTAAGTTTCAGAGTGGTTTATATTTTTGTTATTATGATGAGAAATGTAATTCTGGCTAAAATAAAACGTTCCCACGAATACATCTTCTAAGTGCTATAAAAGGAAAATTTTTCATATTTGATCAACTCTTGTTGGCATTTATATTTAAGGTCATTGAATTAATAACCAGAGCAAATTGAATCAACCATGTATATATGAATGCATGTATATATATAAAGCATTCATATATATATATGATATATACATACATATATGATGCATGTATATGTATAATATATGTAATGTATCTAGAATAACATTTCTCATCATAAGGAGATTGACGGCCGCCATGTCGGCAAATTGTAGTTTAAGTCACCGACATATCGGCCCACTTATCGGCCAACAAAGTCCATTATGCGCTAAGTGGAAGAGCAATTTAAACTGGAGAAAGCAATGTCGGCAATGAGAGCCGATATTTAAAGAAATTTACCGATGTTTTATAGAATTCATTTCGTGCGCCTGAGGAAGGATACTAAGATATCCGAAACATTGGGCATTGATAAAACAACAATTCCAAAATCCACAATTCCATCGTTCTTCCACGAAAAAAGCAATTTCATTATATAGCGTTTGGGGAGAGATATATCTAGGCCTATATAACTAGGCGGTGCATTCACACATCATCGCGGTAAGCGTTGCGAGCTGCTTGGCGTCACCAAAGAAAAATGGCGGCCGTCGTTGCTACCTGTATCACGTGACCGGAGCGCGGACGCCGTCTCAAAGAATGGGTCAAAACAGGCCTTTCGGATTCCCGCCAAAACTTACATGGGTCATATTCATTGATTCCTATATTACAGGTTACTCATATCTAACTGTACTTTATACCACAATTAGTGTGTTGGTCTTTCCGGATGTTCCGGCGAAATTCCTTTTATGTACCATAACCTGTTATCACACTAGACCTTCTTTTACCTTCCTTTTACCTGAAACACCTTCATTGACTGTGTACCAAAGTTGCCTCGTTCCTGAATCTGCTGTACCTTGTTACTCCAGTCGTTTGGACCTAAGCTGCTGGGTCTGAGATTAACTGCTGGAATGGGTCCGTGTGGTGGAATAAAGCCTGAGATACTAAAGCACTGTGTTACTGGTTTTACTTCCCCTTCGTTGAGATTGATAAGATTCGAACTTGGTTAGTAAACTAGTATTACTAGGCGGAAATCACTACATATGTATACAAACACACTAGAAATATTTTTATAGGTATGTTGTCATGGAGACAATAGTGATGACATCATAACTAACCTACGTAAATGCTGGAAAGTGAATTTGGAGCAAGGTTGCTGCCATATTGCACCCAATTGAGACCCATTATTTTAATTATTGAAGACCAAATTCTAGAAATTATGAAAAAATATGATCAATAACTGTTTACACCTATTAAACGATGTACATATGACACATATTATTTGAAGAAAATATTCTTAAAGTGTTTTTAAACCCTAAACCTCATGTTAAACACCCGTCCTGAAGCCCAAAAAGGGAGAAAAGGGCCCCCGTCAGCCAGGCAAAATATGTGTAAACTGCCCTCGTCCTCAATGGGTTAATGATTGTAAAACATATACCGAACAATAATTCAACCATGAAACCCTAAATACCCTGACATTGAGCTGAAGATAACACACAAAACAAACAAAAAACGATTGACCCTTCCACTATAGAGCGGATGATCAGGCAAGCTTTAAGTCATTTGATGATGTTATATTATTGAATATAATGTAAGGGAAAAGCAAGTGAACACGGCGGCTTGTTGATGTTAACTGGTTTATTTAGTACGTGAACGTGGGCGCGTCCCACGCGACCTAGCGCGCATGCGCTGGTTAGCATATCTCCAATAGTAGGGGGGATACTACCCAAGATAATAAGAAGGGGGAGTATACTACCCATATAGGTTTTAATTATACAAGCGTACCTATATATAGCATAGATACTACTGCAAGAATGGTGTACATCGGTTAAGTTAATTGTGATTGAAGTGTCACATCATACCGACCAAAATTATTTAAAATACTTTCTAAACAATTGAGTCTTAAGGATATCAAAATTATGTCATATAAGAATATTACAGTGACTATTATGTCCCTTAATTGTGTGATTACGTCGCCGCGACATGCATGTCGCCACTGTGACCACTTGAAATCTCATTGTACTCATATGTAGGCAGGAGCTGGAACTGGATAAATCGTGGTCACATGTTGTAGCCAAGTCCTGTGCGATAATGATAAAATATAATTCCTCGTCTAACTTTATTCGTTGTTTACTTATTTAAAAATGTTAAATCCCCCACCTAAGAATGAAATCCTTTACTTTTCAACTCCCGTCTCGTTGGAATAGCCTTTCAGATGATATACAATTAATTTCTACAAAGAAAGAGTTTAAATCATACATGAAGAAAAAGTTCTATCTAGATTTTGACCTATTTTTAGGAGCCGACCCATCGCTAGTAATATTGTGTATATTGTATAAGACAACTTCAAGGCATATAAGTCCTTTTTCATAAAATCGATACATCGATACTCAACCTTGCATGATTTTCGCCAATGATCGCTGTTACCTTGACTAAATTGTTATTGACTGTTAATGTATTTTAATGTTCATGAAAATCACCGTTGTATTATCCAACTCATAACATTTTTCTTATTATTCTACGGGGTAAGGACCAAGTACGGAAAGCAATAACCTCCGCAATAACATGAATAATTATCATGACTTTTTTCAAACAAAAAAAACATGAATATCATGACTTGACTATTATGAAGAAGTCAATTCCGAACTTACGGACACTTACTGACATTTGCCAAAACCAAATCTGCGAAACTTCACTGAATCTATAATTTAAATGTAAAATTGGATGAAATACTGTCACTGTTTGGAAATGTATCTTCACACTTCATTATTGATGTACACTTATGTATTTTCATTTCTAAGGGAGGCCCGGAAGACCTGCTTACAGAGGGTTCTTTCCTATTCTGATGTACTTAATTTTGATATCTCAATAAAAATACAATATTATATTATATACATACGTTATAATTTCCCCCATAGGGATAAGTCTACGAATGTTTTCACCACTATCATTTATGAACATGTATTATTTTGTGAAATAAAGGAACCGTTGTGGCTCCATTGAATAATATTAATGTTTTCATCTCCTGCGCCTGATTATTTCCATTTAGTAGTTCTAACATTTCTTTGGTAATCCACGTTTGATCATTTCCCTTCTGTTTAATCAATTGTAATGTGTTTATTCTACACAAGCTTTCGGGTCTTAGAGTCCTTCATCAGGTATATTACATTTAAATGTTCCTATATCATAGATTCGATATAATCTTTATATTTTTTCCGACATCCATTCTTTTAAAATTATAAAACCGTATTTACTGCAACAGCTATATCTTCAATCAATCAATAAAAACCTGTCCACAATTATCGCTCAATATCAAATTATATATTTTCCAGCTAAGTTTGCGCTACAATTATTACTACCATTACTACCCTCACCCCACCAACCTATACATCTCCGGCCTCACTAGCATCCCATCAACATCCCGCCCACCCCCACTCTCTCTCTCTCTCTCTCTCTCTCTCTCTCTCTCTAACCGTCACTCTACCTCACTCAGCTTCGAGCCTTCAAACTATACAGACATCAAACCTTTCTTTAACCCTCCCACCCTCACCAATAATTATCTATTTAATTATCCGTTAATTAATAATCATCATTATATATACATTTCTCATTTTATGATTTACCAAATTTAATTCAATAATATTCTATGCTCCAGATCTGCCCTATCGTGGTCGTTCTGGGTGTGCAGTAATAGGGGATATTTATGCGATTATTTTATAGTTTAGAAGGGCTTTAATTTATTGATATTGTGTGATACTGTGCGACGTTCACTTTATCATTAAATAAATGAAAAATATACAATCATTCTTTTATTACAAAAAACACGTGTATATTACAATAGCAGTATGGCACCGACTGTCCATCACGGCCAAGGTTGAAAAAAGTTCCATCAAGGCAATCTTGTGTAATATAATAAGTCCATGATACTATGTAGAAAAAGCAATACAGTCTATTCATCAATGTGGTCATTGGCCTTTTTTTAGCACTATGTATTATATTATGTATTATATTATGTAACGCATTTTTGCCTCAAAATTTAGGCCCCCCGCCACCCCACCTCCTGGACTTTGTAACGCAATGTTATAGCTATGGGACTGTAACGTATGGGTCGTCACCCCCCCCCCCCCCCCCGCCCATCCCCCCTCAAGCGTTACATAATTTATGGACGGCTCCTATATAATACCCTTGGAATTCAGTAATAGCGCATCAGTTTCGGCGATAATTTGAAGTTATCTGGCATCTAGCCTATCTAATTAAATAAGAACGGTAAGCACGATTTGCTCCGGTCTACCTTGCCTGCACCAACCTCGGCGGCCATCATACTTTTGTGACCCACTTTCGAGCCAAAACAACCAGTCTTGAGCCAATGCCTAACTGTGTATGTGTGTGTCACTCACAGGGGCCACATGTTGGCACTACCAAACATGTGCTTGACTGATATATGGGCGATTTTCCATGGGGCAAATTATGATTCAACTGTGTCGTAATAACATTTATAGAGAATTAAAGTTTCATCTGGAGGCAATTTAAGCAGGGGATTCTGAATAGATTATACTCCAGGGATGTGATGTCACTCCTTTTGGGGCATGTATATATGTGTGTCCTTTAAGATCTCGTATCATTTGACTAGTCTTTAACCTTTGCCTTCTTAAAGAGTTCTCTGAAAGGACTTTTTACTGCCTTCTTGGCAGCTTTGATGATAGTTTTTCGCTTCAACCTGTGATATTTGGCCTGCTCTACCAGATAGCATACCAATATACTGATACCCAAACCTTACCACAACAACTTGTGGAATGAAAGAATTCCAGCAGGGGCTCCGAAAGGACACCCCAGGTTCTGAGATTTGTTTTTAAAAATTAAAAAGGATGAAATCTAATCCTTATTCGAATATAATTTCATTAAACTATGATATTTTGCCAGAGTTTTTATAAGAAATATTGGCAAGAAATATCAATAAAGTTGGCTATTTCAAAAGAGCGAGGAAGACATAAGAAATAATCATATGCAAGCTCATTTTCCTGCACACTTGAGCTTCCATAATTAGCTTTGCTTCGATATACCACACTTTCATCTGTGCAAATATTCTTCAAAGCTAGTCTTTTTTACGATTGGAAATATTCGGGGGAAATGATAACATCCAGTAGCTATGAGGAGAGTGATCCTGTGAACCACAGTCACTGCACTAGTTTAAGTAGTATGCTGACAAGGTAAGATGTTAATCTGGTTAATCTCTTAGTTAAACACAGTAGTTTTGTTTGTTAAAAAGGTGTCGATTCCTGAGCAGGTGTATTGTGTGACTAGTTTATATTTAGATGAGTGAAGCACATGGTGCCTGTTGTCATTCTACCCACCCTAGGTTACCCAATGCCTCCTGGTTGGCGGGGAGGGTTTAAGTGCATATGTGTGGGTGATGCACAAGCCCCCTCAACCGGCTCTCGTTGTACCACCCAGTCTTCCTCTCTCTCTTTCTCATTCCTCTTTCCCTCTCTCCCTCTCTCTCTCTCTCTTTCTCACTCCTTCCCCCCATGAGTCACCCTTTCTAATCTCTCCCCACCCCCGTTCTATACCTTTTCTTCACCCTCCACTCTGACCTTTTTCATATAAGACTGTTGTAAAGGACTGTAAAGTGTTATAATTATAACAAATCCCCGTGATTGCATGTCGCACAAGCAGTAGCCTACACTAAAGTATGTGAGCAGTGGACATAAAAGCAGGGAAGGCTACATCTGCTTCTTTTTTTGTTTTTAAAGGTTTTATTCAACTTAACCTGACATCCAGAAAAGTGTACCGCCTTGAATTGAATTGTATTGTTTTAATAGATGGAATAGGTGGATCGCCGAACAAGTAGGTACTCCGAAAGTAGTTTTTTATATGTTTTATTTTTCCTTTAAAACATGGCGAAAACCCTACGCGTTTCGGCTTGGGGTAGCCTTCGTCAGGGGAATGTGGAGAGTGCGTAATACGGGTTTATATATGCATTCGAGAGTAGTGCTGCACTTTATTTGCACATGTGTAAAAATGTGTTGAATGTGTAAAATGTGTTAAAACGATGTGATTGGTTGAGGAATAAGGGGGCGTGGTTTAAGAATACCTGAGATATGGGAAAGTTGATAAGATAAGATGAGTTCTATAATTTTAAGACCCATATGACTTAGTAATTAGGTAATTGATGATTATTAGCTAATTAGCAGGTATTTCAAAGGGGAGGGGGGCAACGCATTGTTTTAATAGTTTGGTTATATTTCTGAAGATCTGTATGCCTATTATTGTTTTTATATTTACCTGAATATAGGATCGTCGCAAAAACGGACTTCGCAGCCGGCGAATTTCCCAGCTACTAAACTAAACGTTCAAAATCAGACCAAGAGGCATTTTGCCTTGCTGGATCTGCTGTCGATCTTATGATCCTCATAAGATGACAGCAGATATTTAGAGTTTAGGATTCAATTCTGTTTCTCGTTGCCTTTTTAAACGCTACTATCTAGTGGAAAATGAAAATAAATGTCATTTTTCTGAAACTTTGGTATTTGATTCTTGAAGTGTTTCTGGTCATAAGGATGGAAAAAAATCATTGGGTCGCCATGCTCATTTTTGAATTACAGTGCTTCAAAATTTGGTACCTCAAAAGAACCAATGAGGACCAAAAGGGGTGCCCATTTTGCAGTACCTCGACTTCATAGTTCATATTTGCTATTTATATTCACTCAATTTAAGTAAAATTAAGAGTTTTAGAGAGAGTATTATTTGGCCAATAATTCTATGCCTCTATTCTATAGGGTGCATTGTCATTTTTATTTTGAAAACAACAAATACATAATGTGAATTTTAAATTAAAAACTCGAAAAAACTCACTATTTTTCACCATTTTTATAAAAACAATTTTTTTTCTCCCCAGTGAAAATAAATGTCATTTTTCTGATTCTTTAGTATATGATTTTTGAAGTATGTGTGTTCTTAAAACTGAAAAAAAATTAATGGGTCACCGTGCTAGTTTCTGAATTATGGGGCTTTGAAACATGGCTGACAACCCAAAAATCTGCTGCTTTCAAAGTGTTCTATGTTTCCTAAACATGTCTATTTCAGACAGCTACAATTATTTTTTTAACGCGATGACATACATTTTTTCCCATATATATCTGTAGAATATTACCTGTACTATATGTGTAGAAAATTTTGGGACATTTGGAGTATCCATTTTATTTTATTCCCAAAACTGTGAAAGGAAAATGCAGCATTTCCCAATGGACTTGCATGTTAAGTGGGTACAACTGAGAGTACCCATAGCTAGCTCTGTTTCCCAAACATATCTATTTCAGACAGCTATAAAAAAAAAATCTAACGCGATGACATATATTTTTTTCCCTTTTTATCTGTAGTATATAACCTGAACAGTATGTGTAGAAAATTTTGAGACAGTAGGAGTAGCCATTAGTTGTTTGTTTTATTCTATAAAATGTGAAAAAATGGGCCGTTTCCTCATAGACTGCAATGCTAAAGGAATAGTGCGTAAAATGCCCGTCGATTTGGTATATGGAAAAGGGGGGCGTGGCAGTGAATAGTAGCGTTTGCCTTTAATGGAATAAATGATAATCCTGGATGTTCTATCTGCAAAAAGAGCCTATAAGCTTTGTTTTTCTGATCGGAGGGCTTCCCCGACCTGCCGCTATATATGACGTCATTGTCCCTATGGTCACGTGACCGATTCGCAGGATCTGATTGGCTTAGAGTCGTAGTAGCTCTTTCTGTGGCTGTGGCTTCTTTTTGTTTTGATATGGCGGCCATTGCTGAGAGCTCTCGATTCGAATCTGCAGTTAGCGATAACTTTTTAATTATTCAGTAAGTAACACATGTTCCAATTTGAACTTGGCTCCCCTTGGCTCAGTCTAGCTTCTGGGATCGGTTAGAAAGTTCCAGAAAAAAATAAAGCACTGAAACAGGCCTTCGGAAGACAGTCTCGGTATATATACGTTTATCCTCTCGGGGGGTCAACCGGTCACGTGATTCGATATCATAGCAAAGCTATTCCGCCTACGGAATAGCGGTCGGTTGTGCTCGTCGAGGCTTTTACATTTCTAATGAACGTTAAGTCGGGTCCCTTGTATTTTATAATTTTTTTATTTTTTGTTTGGGGGGGGGGGGGGGGGGGGATTTTCCATTTTTCTTACTCTTCTTCACATGCTCTAGGAGCTCAAGTATGTTCATACCTAACTAATGTGCACAAGTATTAAATCAGATATTTTGTTTGCACATACAGTTGTTTTGTATATTACCGAACATTGAATTATATTAGAATAAACCTGTATATCACCAGGACGTTCGTTTGATTTTTAAGCGTTTTTAAAGATAATTACAAAAAAAAAACTGAAACGTACATTATTAGACCTCAGAATCGATTTCTTTCAACAGTTTACACCATGATGTGTCTCAATCAGTTTGAACACTCCATCGTGTCATTTGCTATAAGAACTCTGTTCTCCTATTCCCATTTCCTTGGATCACATTATTCTATTCTATTATTCTTATATTCAATTTCGTTTCGTTAATAAAGGCGCGGAACACAATATTATTGTTATGAAATATTCGTTGTCTATATATTTAACTCGTCGCTGCTATTATAAGCCAGTTGATATTTTTTCTGGCTGCTCTCTCCACTGTATCCGAGTAAAATGTTATTCTTATTTAAATCATTTTCATCAAATTTGGACAACAGGGTGCTGTTCCTGATCCATATTTTCAACCTGTCCCATATAGTACTGGGTCTCCCACATTCAATAAAGAAATGACATATCGTGACTACATCTTCACAAGTCACAGCTTGCTTGCTGACTTTTTGATATGGATTTGTTTTAAATATTTATTGCACCCTATTGTTTATATAAAACACTCTGTACTGTAAGGGCTGCCATTTTGTTATACGGGTACTTTGGAAAGGAATAATACATTTCTACCTCCACACCTTCTCTGAGCCTTTTGATCTAAAAAGTAATGACATGTCTGTGATGTAGTTACATGGACTAAATGAGAATTGAAAATTCCGTTGTATTGTTGGGATACGCGATTGGAAATACTGCATGCCATCAGATTTGTTTGTGAAGAAAGAATAAAATGGGAATTAAGAGATAGTGTTGTTGTCATTTTGTGATCAGCGGTCGAAAATAATGCCATAACATGATAATATGACTAATTCTTTCCCATAATGCCTTGCACGCATGCAGGCCGACGCAAGGCCTACACCATTGGGGCCAATGTATTTTGAGGCTCAACACATAATAAAAGCTTGATTAACATAAATAAACTGATTTAATGTTAAAAATACCTTCATATCTTTCTCCGGACACTAGTTACATATAATATAACTTGTTGAACTTATATTTAAATCATGATCGTTGACTGAACTGAACAGCCGACGTCAAAACTTTGTTTTTGTCAACAACCAATCTGGATTTGACGTCATTGACCATGTTCATAATCTTTTTATATTTTCACATTTATTAAAATATTTATGTTTAGTAGTTATAAAAAATCATTTCTAAAGTTGAATGGGTTAGAATTTGTTTGTTTTTCTTGTTGCCGAGTGTTGGTAGGCCTAATTGTTTTACATTACTCGTAAGCCACCCAAAACTTGCAAGTCAAGAGAGAAGGGCTCTGAAATCCTCCCCTCAGTTTGACAAGTGATGTTTTTGGATGGGTACATATGAAAACAAGCAATTTTCTTATTATTTCTCGAAAGTATATCCCTTAAACTATAATATACTAAAGTAATTATCAACAATAAATACATCATAATAATTAGAAAGGATGATTTGCAGCATTTTCAGTACAAGTCAATGGCAATTCAATGACCGGAACCTGACGGGATTTTGCGAGATTGAGCGGGATTTGTAACCTCTGGAGGGCGATAGATATAAGAGACGAGAGAATTAATAATAATCGCATGTCGGTGATTATTCATGTTTTCTTAAGGCAGGGGCAAAATAGCTACATAATCCACCAGAAAAAATGTCAATTCATTTCCTACCTCTATTTCATTGATGCTATATATCTCTTCTTCTCTAAAGGCTTAAAAGTCCCCATGTGAGGGCCTAAATGTCCGTTGGGTTTATGAATATATATAATCGCTTAAACGTCTCCATTCAAAGGCCTAAAATACAATTAGCTAGGTTTATGAATATAATTGAATGAAAAATCCTCATAAAAAGTCCAGTGGGCAGGTAGATGTTTTAGCAGGGTAATATGCTGGATGGTAGATGTCCTAGCGGGATAATGTGCTTGATGTTAGATATCCTAGTGGGATAATGTGGTGGATGGTAGATGTCCTAGTGGGGCAATGTGCTTGACAAGTTGTGGCCCGGTGCGAAAACCATTTTTGCTGAAAATAATCACAAGCTTAGTACTGCCATCCAAAGTGCTGGTCTGAGGAAACTACATCTCCCAGGCCTACCCATTGATTAATCGCATTTCAGGTTTACTTTAATTATCCCCATTCTCCTCATGGTGATTGAGGAGAAAGAGGAAGATATATTATTTATGAAGGCCCCTGTGTTAGTCACAGGCCATATGGTAGATATCCTAGGGTGTAATATTGTGGATGGTAGATGTCCTAGCAGAGTAATGTGGTGGATGGTAGATGTCCTAGCAGAGTAATGTGGTGGGTGGTAGATGTCCTAGCAGTGTAATGAGCTGGATGGTAGATGTCCTAGCAGAGTAATGTGGTAGATGGTAGATTTCCTAGCAGGGTAATGAGGTGGATGGTAGACGTCCTAGCAGGCTAATGTGGTGGATGGTAGATATCCTATCGGAGTAATGGGGTGGATGGTAGATGTCCTAGCAGGCTAATGTGGTGGGTTGTAGATGTCCTAGCAGGGTAATGTGGTGGATGGCAAATATCCTAGCAGGTTAATGTGGTGGATGGTAGATATCCTAGAAGGCTAATGTGGCAGATGGTAGATATCCTAGCGGAGTAATGGGGTGTATGGTAGATGTTCTAGCAGAGTAATGTGGTGGATGGTAAATCTCCTAGCAGCGTAATGTGGTGGATGGTAGATATCCTAGTGGGGTAATGTTGTGGATGGTAGATGTCCTAGCGAAGTAATGTGGTGGATGGTAGATGTCCTAGCGGGTAGATGTCCTAGTGGGATATGTGGTGGATGGTAGATATCCAGCTGATATACAGGGAAGAGTCCAAGCCATGGAGATGAGATGTAAAAATGATTGGTGGAACAGTCCCAATAGTGCATAATGTATATGTATAGGATGCGGACCCAAGTTACACAGCACGCGTCTGCAGTATGGTCGCGACCAAAATAAATCTTCTCCCAAAGGAAAGATAGAAAAATCAAACATCTGTTCTTGAACTGATCTTCAGTTGTATTTGAATCGAATTTGTTGCTCTAAAAAGGCCTTTATAGTATTCAGTTTGAAGCAGGTCAACTTGAAGACCTGTACATGAAAGTTTGTATTGGAATCGGGATATTTTGGAAAGGCTTTCGGATATAGATATCGTTTATTATGATATTAGCCTATTATTATTTTATCTAAAAATCTAATTGAACTTCTGGAATGATATTTAAGACATTGGCGGAAAGAACACCGAACCACGCGCTCTTTTGGATCGATCCCTTTTAATTACAGCTATAAAGACGGCATTTATGGGTGTTCGATAGGGATTATATATGCTGGGTCGTATTGAACCTATTACTATAGTGCGCTTCATTTTGTTATTTTTCGAGACTCCGAAACAACTCAATTTTGACACACAGTTGGGACCTGTCGTGTTGATGCATCTATCTATCAGGTAAAAAACGATGTACTCTATAGTGACAAAATGCGAAAATGTCAGAAATGAGGCGTCCGTAACTTCTAACTTACCCAGGTTTCTTTTAATATCGTATATATATATATCCTGCCAAACGAATTATGACCAATAATCACCAGCAAACTTCAGATCATTGTCCCCTTACACTAGGCTTTATTTGTCCAGTTGCATTGACCATTGTCGTTAGGCGGGATAACACCCATCATATTTACTTTCGCCTTTAGAAAGTATGATGAATGCATGAAGTAGTATCGGGCACCTAATCAATACAAGCCTGAAATGTTTGAACAACCGGTACAGGACCTGATAAGTCCCATCCATAACGTCCCACTTGTCCGAGTGTGGTCAGCGAGTACTGATATCCATTATATTAAAATATTAGGTTTCATACATACTTAGCGCACATATAATGGCACAGCAAAGATTTGCCTTCCCGGCGAATTACTGACTTCTATATTGATTGTTCTGTTTGCTGTGTTGAGGAAGTGGTGGAGCGCTTTAAGAAGTTTCCTTTACTTACATTAGATGAGTAATCATCCGAGGGGAACTGTATACTGATTACCTTATGTATGTGGGAGCCACTGCGAAAGAGCTGCACTGGAAATTGTTGGGTTTACAGCCCACTTTACTATTCTAACTTAACCTCACAAAGGCACTAATCCTAAAGCCCAGAGGAAAAAGATAAAACAAACCGCGCGCAATGCCAAACCCGAGGTCGTGAACACTTTCTTACACAAACACCTAGGTGTTGTGTTTGTGATTCAGAGTTATATGGTATTGTAATGATTCGTACATTCATCGCACCCATGCAGTTCCATTACAATTGCGCGCGCGCCCATCCCATTGAATGAAATACTCTATACTCTAATCAGTAGGGAATCACCATTTTGAGGAGGAAAGCGCACTAATTAGGAGGCATTAAAAAGGACTATAGTTAACATTCTAAAATCGGGTATATGAAATTAACCTCCCGATATAAGACCCTCAGAAGAACGTTGTTTGCAGGATTAACGGAGGCCAGGAGCGTGGAAGCCAAGCGGTAATTTGGGGATTTTCTGTGAAATGGTCAACTAGTCTGACCGGTGGATGTAAACCTTTGTCATTTTCCATACATGCATACAGTCAAGGTGGTGAGGGGTAGAGCTGAAGGGGTGAATGTGGTCGTCTCTGGCTTGTTCGTTCTGAAGAAAACACAATGGAAGACGGATTTTCCCCATTTCAAACTAACAGGTTAGGAACGGAGAATCATGGCCAAGTAGGTGTCAATAATTACAATGTATTGCGACCACTCCCAGTTGGTTTCACTGAATCGTTGATTACCGAAGGTTATTTCAAAAATCGGTCCGCTCCAATATATTCACCAGAGCTATCCACAGATACGGGGCAGACTGCTACTATTATTCAAAACGTGATACCAAATGTGAATCAAGTCGGCAGAGAAGACGGCGAGTCGCTGTCTTGCCCTGACTATTATTATCCAGGCCCACCCGATGTTACTTTTAACCAGGAAAATCTGAAAACTTTAAGAGAATTTGCGCCTCCTCCAGACTTCGAACAACCAAAGAGGGAGTTCTATCGAAAACAAGCATGTCATGTTACAACAATTTATGTTCCTCCGTCGCAACTTGGAGATCCGCAACCAGCAGTTGCCGAGACCGTAACTGGACCGACTACTCCCCATCTGCGTTATGATCCTGTGCCGGGACTGTCAGCTTTGATGCCCCTCTCATCATTAGCACCAATTGGCCACGGCATGCCTCCCGCCATCCAAAGTGGAACCAATAAGCAGAAGGAAAGGGAACAAGTCGACGAGGCTTCAGGTATGTGCTCTTTTTAATGAATAATCAATTAGATTTTAATTCTGCGCCTTTAAAATAAACTAGCCATAATATTATTGCCTCATCCCAGGAATTGCAACTTAAATAATATAGGTTTCTTTTACTTGAAAAAATAATTTCTACTCAAACTTTAGAATGTACTGCATACACACATACATATAGGTACATGATGTGGTTTGAATAGAAGCATAATTATAGAGGGTTAATATAAGATAAATGAGACATTATTCAGTTTGGAATAGCAGACGCCAGATTGGGATCTGGACTAATCTCGGCTGGCCCGACTCTCAGGGTCTGATTTGTTGGGATTTAAGCTTAAGACGGCCCTAATCGGAACCCAGGTGGAAGGGTGGATGTTTAAATCTATGGCTTCGTTTCGGGCACGTAAAAACTGAATGTGATTGCATACTATTATAATGATTTGTCTTCTGTCTTGATCAACATTATTCCTTAATACATGGTGTAGTATGTCCCCTCGGTATGAAATACAGGGTATAAATGCAATATTTTGAATTGTTGGAACCGGATTACAGCAAACAATCTTATTCCCCACGCATGTACGAGACCAGGGGTGTTTTCATAAATGATCGGTCTTAACTTCATCCCAATTACCCGAGAATTGGTGTGCGAAAAAATTGTCTTTAATCAGCTAGGGCTTGTATTCTTCATTTCTTCATTCCCCGAATGATTTGCAGCAGGGAAGCCTTTGACAACTTTCAAACTGTTTTAGGAGAGGCCTTAAAATTGTAGTCGCTATTTCCCACTTTCATTTTACGTTTTGTTTTGATTAAAAGTCAGCTCAATGTATGCTCCTTGTTATTAAAGTGGGGTCTCCACTGGCTGCGGTAAGCTCTGCGGTAAGCTTTGCGATAGAAAAACAGGAAATTATATTCAAGCGCAGTTCATGTGCAGACCAACCGTAGCAGTGGAGACCTGTTCTGCGATTGTATCTGCGGTTGAATTGCGGTTGAACTGCGGCTAAAAATGTGACATTTGTGTGCTGCGACTGTCTCAGAAATCTTTCAGCATGTTGAATATTTTCTGCGTTTGAAGCACCTCTGCGATGTGATTAGTATGAAGTTGTGATTGAAATTTACAATGGAGACCGTCCTGCGCTTGAAGTGAAAACAAGTGAAGTGAAAACAACTATCCTAGATAGTAATGTGCATTTTGTAACTATTTAAATGAGTGTTTCAAAACGCACCGAATGCCCTAACTTAAATTACATCTTAGTTCTTTATATTCAATCATTTCAAAAAGATTGACTGGCCCTACCTACCTACAGATCAAATTCGTTGTTACAACTCTTAAAAAATGGGGGGAAAAACCAATAAACTGACGTGGTAGACACCGGGAAGTACCGTTATAAATGTCGTCTGCTCCTTGCTTTACCTTGACCAAGCGCGGGAAGGCTATCCAGCCGCAGTCTCTATCGCAATCATGAGACCTTTTAATGACCCTGTGGTAAGCTCTGCGTTTGACCTGCGGCTCCCACATAATCTTGCTGGAACCGCAGGGTTTGAAACGCAGACCAAACGCAAACCAAACGCAGAGCTTACCGCAGCCAGTGGAGACACCCCTTAATTATGAGTTTAACAGAAAGTGTGAGGATGAAAGTTACTTAAATTCATGTATTCTTGAAACAATCTCATTTGATCTTCATTTTGTGCTATAAATGAAAATGGTTGTCACATCCGGGGTACTTATTCTTAAATAGTATCGAAAATAAGTTGTAACTTTGCAAAATAATGAATGATCAACTTAAGTCAAGACAAGTGCGTGATTAATCGGGGTTTGTATCAGGGGTTTTGTATAATAAAGATAGTCAAATAGATTTCAGATTATTTAAAGATCATATGAATAGTCCATTGAAACAGAATAGAATAGCAATGCCATTGAAACTTCAGTATATGGTGGGAGGGGTGACTTCAGTTAGGACCTTAAAACAAGGTCCACATCAACCCTAGCTGGCTGTTCTTACAGGATACTTTGAGCCAAGTTTTGGATCAAAACTTTCTGCTGACAAATCATTTATCCATGTTTACATTCTAAATATTATGGAGAAGTTTACGGGCGAAGCCTTTTAGAAACGTCTACCGACATTAATAAATATCTTTGATTCTTCATGGAACTGCAACATAAAGTAAAGGATTTTAAATGGGTTCAGCGGATAATAATATTGCGCCTTATGTAGATTGTTCAGTTTTGCACTTGTCTATATATATAAGTATAATACAGCGCCGGGTGTTTTCATCAACGGGGCTTGTAGGTACCTGTCACGCACGTATCCAATACCTCGGCGTAACCTTCCCTGTGATCCTCGATACGACCAGTACGGAAGGATAAGTGAGGCCCGGGATAAGCGGGATAAAACCGCGCTTATGTTTTAGCTCTATTCATTTCCTAGAATATCCTGGGGTTCCTCCCATACACAGTAACCCTCAGAACATAGCCATCATTAGAATCATGTTTGGACAAAGTTTGTCTCGGTGTTGTATTCTACCTTTCGTTATAAGTTATATCCATTCACATCTTGGTATAGGCAACAGGCTTTCGTATGATGGGACCACCAATTTCTACCAATTTCACGAACGTTTTCTGACATAATCTTCAGACATCATTGTAATCCTTTGGGGCTTGTCAGTTGGAAACCTAAGATTTATTTTATAACATTGAATCGATCAATTTGTTTTACTGGGTGTGGTATCGGCTGATACTTACACCCTTAAAATGTTTGGTGGAAGTGGATTGTCAAATCGGAGGGAGGGAATTATTGCCCTCAATGGAACTTTTGGAGGTAGGTGTATTTAGTAGCCGTAATTTTAGATGTTGCAATGTTCTGAGGGGATATTAGATAAGGTGTTGAGGAAATGGCTGAATTTTGAGACGTTAGGAAACGAAATGCGACAGGGACTGTTTGGGCAGAGGAGAGTAATTTTAAATTATGGGTTTATATGTTACTAACCCCCATTAGATTTTTAGAACTTAATTGAAACCAGGGACACCGGATACATTATATTCATATAACTAATTAAATGAGTCATAACATCCCATGTGTATTGGCTAATTTTGAGTCCACATGCTTACAAACTGGGCGAGAATACGACTTACAAGGCAGACATCGTCGACATCGTCTTGATGTTCTATGGACTTTCTCCCTGCTATTGTTATTACCAAACTGCTTTACGACTTGAACTTGTTGAGTATTAATGTCGGACACACACATGAGGACCTGATACTGCAAATTTAGAAATGTCAACTTAAATGATACAATTGATACAATAAAAAAATTATCAATCGATGGCACTCATTACTACAGTTTACACACCCCATTGTTATTAACAACATTCTACACATCATGCATGATGCATCATATTGTATATTATTTCATATCATATTACGGTTATATCAGAGACACGAGGTCCTGATTTTCGTCCCAATCTGGGACATGCCCCCCAACCCCAACACACTTACACACGCGCCTCACAGTATCCCTCTAGGATAATATTTCCCTGGTTATGAAACAGGGCCCGGGTCATAATACCCCCGGACACTATGACTTAAATTTATTTAGTATTACGGTTTGGGGAAAGCTTTTGCCTTTTATTTCTGAATCATATACCAACATCATAGATTTTAATTTCGTAAAACAGCATTAACAGGCTTTAAACAACTTATACTGGATATTTTGTTCTAGTGAGTTGTCCCTACATTTTTTATTTTTATCTTTAAAGAGTACATTAACCTGTTCAATACTAGAATAACACAAGTAAAAACGGTAGATTTGAGCCAACATTACACATTTTTTAGTTCTACTACAGGTATTTTCTCATACTATGAACTTAGTGCCCGTATAACTTGCACAACTTTACAATGAGTTACTCAATCGCACTCATTTACTACGTAACCCCTTGCTTTCATTTACAATAGTGTACATATCATATTAGCCTACATCATATTAATTTCCTTGTTGTGGTCTGTGGATTTTCCATGAAATACAGCGCAAATATTGACAAACTTCTGCGAAAAAGGTCTGGATTTTCGAAGAGAAAGTTGATAATATGTACTACAAAAAAACGAAAAGTAATTCCATGAAACAGTGAATCTATGCTGACGCAAATCAATGTATTTTAACACTGTAAATCAATATAAAAACAAGAATGTGATACATGCTTAGGCATTATCCATTGACTAGGAAATTGAACACTAATGAGAGAGTATGGCGAAACGAATACTGGAAATAACTTAGAGAATACCACAAATTATTGATAAGAGAATATTCATCTAAATAATTCAATGATGTGCCACTTTTCTGTCGCAAAATTATTCTGATTTTTAATATTATATTGTTCCAATTGCAATGGAAATAGATACAAAATACTGCACCTGCCCAAGTAAAGAAAATCAAATCAGCAAACAATCATACGTTAATCACTATAGATGACTGCGGGTCAGGACCCTCCATTTAATCCTGCTGCAGTTCCAGGTACTAGATTAGCAAAAAGTCAAGTTTACTACGAGGGAAACACTAACGTTAGCAATAATAATCCGGTCTTCATGGCGTTCATATAGTGGTTGTACTTACTGTAACTGTTAGAAGTATTACTATATATACCCTGAAAAGTCACGAAGTCGTAAATGAATAATGTGGCATCATACATAAGTTTCTTATTCTTTCTGAGAATGTGACGGAAACCAAATTTTTAAATCGACTATGATGGAAAGTGTCCGAACCACATCATCGTGTGTTCACTGCATGTGTAATGGACACACACGGTCACGGGACAGGACAAATAGTGAGAGCGTGAGCAGGCATTGAGGCAATTGGTACCCCCACACCCCCAAGAATGGGGGAGGGACCAGAGATCATCAAACAATCTACTTACTACAATAACCAGGCCTTTTGCGCGACCGTCCTCGATCCAAGAGTGATTGATATATGCTCCGAGGCTGAATGCAGAGGTGTGTATTGGAGACAATACTGTCATAATACAAGTGATTAATCTCCTTATGAATACCTGTGAAACGCGACACCCCGCCGAGGAGGAAAGCAAAAGATCTTCACTAACTTTTGCCAGAAACATCCATTTTGTGACCATGTATATCTGTTCCATTATCCCACGAGGATATTAATAGGAGAGATTTACACAACGAGTGAGACATATTCATCAGCCACCATTGATTATTTTACACTTTATTGTTGGCTGGGATGTATATATTTTGCAATCACGGGAAATAAGTATTTCAACAGATTTTCACCTCATATTCAAAACGCACAGCCCATTGCACTGGTAAGACATATTAACAGATTGATTTATTTGTAGCTATGTTGCTCACATCCGTTCAGTTCGTGATACTTTTTAATGCAATGTACATTGACCAGACTATTAATTTACCCGAGGATGACAGAGAAACTTTTGTTGAAGCTTTCAAAGATATATATTTCACCCGTGTCTCTACGCTAGTCTGTATTGTGCGTCTCTCGTTAGTCTCTCGCAAGTTCGTATTCTGACCCACGAAATATTATGATTGTTTCCCAATCATTTATTTAAAGAAGTTGTATAGATGTGCATAGATGTTGGCCTAGCTTCATACACATTGGTGTTGTAACGTTTTATTATCTTCTCTTTGGTTCAATCGTGTTTCGTTTGTAACCATATGATATCTTCATATGATGTTACATACACAAAATATAATTATTAAATTTACAATCTGAATCAGTAATAATAATACTAACTATTTTGGGTCATTCAATATACATTAAATTTAAACTTACAAAATACAAGGAATTTAACATCATCAGTTGTATTCTATAGACTATTTTTTTGCGGTGTTTACCTTATCAGAATGATCTTAGGCCCTCCACAATGTATTATGCTACAATGTTGTGCGTTAGTATTGGATTATAGTAATTGAATTGGGTTTTGCTTTATTCCTCTATTATATCATAATGGAGGGGTTTACTAAATATAACTAATACTTTTCTATCAGTAAGCATACATTTCAATCAAAACCGAAAAATGAATGGGAATTGCAGAAATTAGATGAAAGTCTCCAATAACAGCCCCTTTTTCTTCTTTTCAATTTATGTCACAACCAAGAAATTATTTAGGTGTACATCTTATCCTTTATAAACGTTCTTTTGAAGTTATGTATACCTACTCGCCACCACTTCCTCCTCCTCCTCTTCCTCTTCCTTTCTTCTAATTTATTATTATGATCAATAGTAGGATTAATAGTTGGATTATTATATGTAGGCATTCTACCTCCACCTCAAAGGTATGGGACTTATATTGCGGTAATGGCCGATACGATTATGGAAGTTGAATAATTACACCGGTTATATCCCATCACCTTCTATACACGCCCTAATATTTCAACCGCAACCGAAACTATTATTTCCATAGGAGCCTATAGCAACGTGAAATACACCTGGCGACTATATATTTTCCACCTCATATTAACTCTAAAACTTGATAAGGCTTAATTTATGCCCGGCAGTAATGACAGACCTCTGCTCCGTAAGCCCTAAATGCGCCAGGATTAGAATATCAAAGCCACACAGATTTTTCCACGGTTTAACCAAAGTTCCCGTTCTTTGTGCATTCGTGGAGTCTAATGCGAGCTCACAGAATTCGCCCCCACTGTTGTGATGGGTAAAGGCATTGGCTGGCTATGACTCGGGGCAATGTGTAGGATAAAACGAATGAGTTTGAGTTTAATTGTTACACATTGCACGGTGTTCTCACCTATATACATTCCACATATTTTAGCAATAATGTATGCAATAGTTATACATTTGACCAATTGAAATCCCTGGGGTTATTATCACAGTAATTAATACAGACACATCCCCTGGATATATAATATTCTGAACAAATAATATTGCCATAGAATATTCTAAAACGTCTCCAAGCATTTGCAATGCATTTTCAACAATGATATAAATGAAATCATCTACCTCAAAGTTAGTACGCTTTTAGGTCCAAAAGGCTGCAAGTGCTCAGTTTCACCACTAACACACGAAAACAAATCAAATTGATTCTAAAAACGCACATTAGTAACCAACCTATAGAAATCATGAAATACGGTATCCCCACTGATTGGACTGGAGTGGTGGGGTAAATCAGCGTAAGATGAGCAGCAAATATTACAAATTAATGTCAAAATATCCCAACTAGAATATGAGAGAATCTCATGAAACATGTTCCTTTTAAATCTAGATGTGAGATCGAATATGTTTGAAGAATTTGTATTCATTGAAGCATTGCATCAAATTGATGCTATTCTTAGCTCATCCAGATAAAGTATTGTGAAACTATTATAAATTCTTTTATTCTATATATGAATTTACCTGCACAACACTGGAATGCTATTTCTAACATGATAGTGATGATTATTTTATTCCCCAAAATGAATGCATACATATCAATTATACATATATAACATATTTTAATTTACATATTTACAGCTTTATATTGCAGGACTACCACCTAAAAACTAGATTAATCATTTCACATAATTATAGTGTTGGCACAGTGACAACCGGAAGACAACTGTCAAATTAAACAAAATCCGGTAACATAAAATATCTTATAGAGAATGTGCATAAAAGTACCTTGTGATTTCTTAGAAGTGGTATAATAAAAAGTTAAACGAAATTTGAAGCAAATTGCTATGAACAAATCCCCCGGTATGGCCTTAATACAAAAATAAAAAATCCAGTTTACTTTGCATTCTCTCCCACCTGACATTTCTAACTAACAAATCCCCTGTATCGGCTGACATTTACGAGGTTCGGATTTTCTCCGCAATCAAGCCATGTTTGAATCTGGTTAAAGAGCTGACTGACTACATATCTATCTCAGTTTGAATAAACTGGACTGGTGATATATTTACTAGCTTGTGTTTCGCAAAGTACGTATGATTCATAAATCATTATGGTCCCAGACATCTGTCAATTGACCTTTTCTATCCATAGTGACAACAAACTGGCTTGACCCACTACATCCCTATATTGCATGCTTGGCCTTCCAACCAACTCAGCTAGAGGGATGTATTGCCTTGTGTTACAAACTCATGGGCACTCACAGGCCGACTGGAACTCCTCCTGCCTAATTTGGACAGAGGATGGGCATGTATATGGGAGGGTCCCACGTAAGGTATTTTAGGAAGTACTGAGCTGGCCCTAGCAGGAACTGAACCCACAACGTTTCCGTTACATGGCTGTAGCTCAAACCAACCAAGTAACTTTTGCATAATGCTTCAGATCACTAACTCCCGCACATTTTCACTCATAGGGATCCTACATATCTTTCTTTATGTTGAAGTTTGTAGCGCGAATATTTTAATAGTAGCGTGATATTATAGAAAAACAAGTGAAATGTCTAAATACATGTATACAACAAAAGGCAACAGTCTTTCCCCCTAAATAAGTAAAACTATGACATGATGTGATTTATGACTCAGCTATTTATATAACTGGGGAGTCAATACATTTGTATAATATTTTAGATTGTTAATATTAAATTAATTGTATTGTTATTATATGAAAATGATTGATATTCATTATAAAATGTTAAATTAAAATCATAAAAACCCTATAGATCTATGATTATTCTTTCATTGTTTTCCTGTATATAATAGTTATTTACGCATAATGAGGTATATACAATAGAGAACAATCGCTCCCAGTGCACAGTGGCATGTCGGACATACAAGGATTAATATGAACGACATTGAGAGAGTGCTGTTCGCACTAATGCGCCTCAGGATTATGCCCCAAACAGTAACTCTCCCACTCTATAGGCGCTAATTCGCCATGCCGGCCCGGAATGGAGGTTATTAATCCCTTTAGTCTCTGCCCAATGTGTGTTATAGCCCCACCGCAAAGCAGTGGCTAAAGCGAAAGATATTCTAAACACATGGAAATAAACATAACATTATACATACATGTACAGAGATAAGAGACAGAGACAGGGACAGACAAAGGTAAGGGAATGAGAGCCAGAGCTATAAGGATGATGACATCAGTAGTGCGAACAGCGGCACAATATATGCGCATTGTCTATATACTTGGCTGACGTGCCATTATGAAATCCAAAATAGACATGTAAAAGTAATTAAAGCTAGGTCTACAGCATTGAAGTGACCCGGACTTTCAATTATGCTTCAGCTGTTCGACCCTTTGTGTCCCACCATATGGAGTATTTCCCATAACACTGACACATACAGACTCGTTTTCGCAGTTGACTACTGCGCATTTGTTTAAACAAGGTACCTGCTATGATTGAGGGGATCGATAAGAAATTGTTAGGGTTAGGTAAGTTACTGGATATAACCCAACCACACTCAAAGGTAGAATACCCAGGTTGTGTAGCTAGTCGGAACCCATGGAAATTCCCATGGAAATAAATATCAAACGTGTACGTGCAAAGATGTACGGACACACGGAAAATGTTGAGGAGCGCGTTAGATGCCGGCTTTTTAAAAATCCCCTTCCCTTCTTTGGTATATATCTTTTATTTAATTACCTGAGGAAGACGGTTATCACTTTCCTTGTGAAATCACTTTAGAAAAAAAACTACGAAACGCCGACCGTACTTGGTTGTTTGGTTTTGATATATTTCAACCTAATTAAACATTTTTTAATTCTTCATGTATGGCTATACATATTCCATAACTGTTACTATTCACATGTCAGTAGAGCGAACAAGCTGAACACGATTGTAAGACATGGATCATATGTCTTCAGATGATCGAAATTATGGTTTATGGAGTAATTTCTCGTGGTTCATGCACACACATAGGAATTAAGAGCGGAGATAGATGGGGGCGGGGCTGGGGCTGGGGAGAGATAAATATTGAAGTAAGATTCCTAGAATTTCTTTCAAGAGTGGGTTTTAGACCCCAAAGCAGGAGATCCCCACCAGCCACATTCCTGCATTATTACCACTTGCAGCCAATAGTTCATATACAGAAGTATCTCAGTTGCAACTTTTCAGCCAATTCGAAGTTTCAACTCTAATGAATATATATAAGGGCATATATTTGCACATCAGACGATCCCATAGCACGTTCCATTCGTACACAGAAGTACGACAGTGGCTCCCAGAGAGTATATATATACCAGGATTCTTCTTTTTTAATATACATTTTTCTATTGGATTTGAAACTTTTTATTTCATTCTTGTCTAACAACGATTGTTGCCAGGCTGTTGAGTTCAGCTCGCGTATAGCTGGTCTTCCGCTATCTCCTGGAGTAGTGCAGCTACCATCTATTGTTGAGAGCAAACATGTAATAGTCGGTGCTACGTCTTACATCTTTTCGAATAAGGTGTTTTGCGCACATATTGTTATACCACCTGGTGGGGAGACAGATCTAGCACCATACACACCATGGTATATTGATATCGCCATGGGCAGATAAAGACCCGACCTGCCTCTGGCAACCCAGTCGGCATGCACTGGGCTATAAATCCATATTTATAGCATTTTCATTCAGACTGAAATATCTTACATTTGCAGATTGAAAGGGGCATTTTTGCAGCTAGGCCTATATCTTGGAAATACGCTTTAGAATTCACATGAAAATGATCACTATAAAGAAAAGCATGACAAAATATATTTCATCTTACTCGGTTACAGTAAATTAGCATTTACATATCATATTGCTAACATTACTGGAGGGGCGCGAAGAAATGGCGGTCATCTTGCCCCATATAAATTCATGCTTTTTGGAAGGAGAATGCTATATAAAGAGCACTCTCGTATGACTCCAAGTTAGGCAAACTTCTTAAGATTCTGGGAAGCAAGTGACGAAGCTACTCTATAGTTAATAAAAGTTAAAACGCGGTGTTAATCTATAGTCAATATCAATGAAAGGTTCTATAATTCATTTGGTTATTTTCTGAAGTTTTTATATAAGCAAGTCTTAGAATTATCATCAGATAAATGCTTACGTAAAATTGAAACAGAAATTATTTACGAAGAAAATACATGTATTGCATATTAAAACTGGAGTTAAGTTCCGTTTGAGGGAGAACACGCGGAAAACAATTGTTTTCAAAAGTAATACATAGACGGTATGGCGTTTTCCAGCACACACTCAACGTAAAGACTGTAATTAATGACCCAGACTGATGATGCAGGCGTTTTTATAATTCTATACTTCACGCTTCAAGTCCTTTCAGCCTCTCCGTATTGCGCGAAAGCCTAAATAATCAAAATTGAGTCGATGCTGGATCTGGGACCTGCATTGATGCAGTCAATTAGAACTGTTTGCAATTTTTGCTTGTAAGTGCTGCGTAAATGGCTGCTTTAATTCAAACTAAGATGTTTAAGGCCCCAGCTGAATTAGCTTGAGTTTGGCCAGACAAATTGGATTTTAATCAAATTTTGCAATCTAAGCATTTTGACAACAGTCTCACTTAATATTCTTGTCCTTGCTCCCAATTGATACGCTGGTGAAGCTCACCAATATTAAACGAGAGGGGAATCGTGTATATACTGTGGTGTCTTTGAAATTTATGTTTTCATTTTATGTTGCCCTTAGGTGTGTACTCGAGGTCGTATGACAATCAAAACCCGGTAGACGGTCGGAAATATATGACCATCGGAGACTGGACTTTAACAGAGCGATCCGGGACGCCTGACGGCATGTCTATTGAAGAGCCTCATATTCATCAAAACAGTCATGGCGGTGGTTACGATAATCCGGCCTTCAGTCCGGCAGACGTAAAGGTGATGATTGAAGACCCTCAGGTAGCAATTGTTCCAGAGAAGAAGAAACAGAATGGAGTCACTGAGACACCCAAAATGAAAGCTAACGGCGTCAGTTCCTCTGATATGGAATTGGTCGCCAAAGACGATGCATCTAGCGATGGGTGAGCACATGTCAATAAGTTTTTCATCATATGAACAAAGCACCTTTCTTCTGTATTGCAGATCCCTCTTCCAGGCATGAGTGGATATCTTCGATATAATCTTTTCTGCTGTATATTTTTTCTACAGAAGAGGTCTTTACCAACCAAAAACATCCGATCAGTGCTACTGCGCGGGACAATGCCTTTTATGAAATTAAAATTACATTAAATCCCTAGTTCTAACATCTGTTTAAAGTGTATGTAATTATTCTCATTTTAAAAGATTTAGTTTCTTTATTAAAGACCATTTGGTTACGAAACGGAACGCAGATCGTGTCATTACATGGTGCATATTCTCGAATCTATTCATTAGCTTTTGAGTTTAACATACTCGGTAGCGAGAGTGGGGACACTGAGCAATAACAAACACCCTTAAGTGATATGATGCTAAACATCAATTGCCTGAATAATACATCGATCCTTGTGATATGTGTCCCGTGGAGAGGTCTTTTGTGTAAATGGTCAATTGCCATCTTGGAACAGACCCTCAATATCGCAACAAAAAAAAACATGGTACACACGTATAGTCGTATAGATCCCAGCTGAAGTAGCTTCGCGATGGCATCAGAAGAGGCCCACGCTAAAGAGGTCCTGGTCTGATGATAAATCACGGTAAAATGAGTGGAAAGATGAGAGAATGTCTCATGCACTGGGGAGCTTCAACTGCCCTGATTAGCCCAAAATGACGGGACGTGATATATCAGGTATGGGCACGGGCAGCACGAATGGCTATCAAGGTTAGCAGGGTTGAAATGGAATGCTTTTCACGTCCATCTATGTGGCTTAAGTTGGTCTTGCAATCACTGCATGTTTGGGCATTGGCGTGATGACTTCAGGGCAGTGGAGCTGTAACATGTATAAATGGAAATGTACAGTTGTGCACGCATTCAGACTAATGCAAGTAGCCGTTGATGTCGCACCATTCCAGGGTATCAAGTTTGTCTTCGAGCCAAGACAGAAGGGTCTGTCGGAGATGCCAACAGCAAGTGCCTCTGCCACTTATGGTGCAGTGGCTACATGGAAACTGACACTCCCGTCTTGGGACAGCTGAAAATAGAATAATGGAAGGGTTTTTAGGAAGACGAATCCCCTTTGTAAATTTCTGTGCAATTTATACGACCCAAACATCTTGGTCAGATAAAGTTGGCTGGACAAAAGAATAAGGAGCGTCCTTCAAGCTTCAATCATCTTACATTTCTTGAAGACCACTACCTTGAGCTTGGGGCTTCCTTTCAAACTGTGATGTGTCATAGGCATACAATGTTGTAAACCATCCCAATTACATTCTCAAATCGTTATTCTATGATATATTCTAATTGATGGACAGTATATAAATGAATATTAATTTTATCAATGACAAGTAATACCAGGTGATATGTACAGTGGAACCTCTCTATTGAACCACCTTTGGGACTGAACAATGTGTGGTCTCATAGCGAGGTGGTTTCGTTAGAGGGGCTAATTTGATAAGAGAAAAGCAATTCGGGACTGAGAGAAACTGATCTTAATAATATTATAGGGGTGGTCTCTATAGAGTGGTGGTCTTTGTGCGAGGTTCCACTGTATATTATCCTTTTTGTTGAATGCAATTTTGTTCATTCGAAAATCGCAAGTTGATGCAAAGTCAAATTCATCATAATTGTTTAACACCTACATTTTCAAAGAGAACCAGAGGACCCAATTGAGGCCAAGAAAAGGTAGGAGGTGCATGTGTGATACCCTTTTCCCTGTGTTTAGGAGAAGGTTTTTCCTCGCCAATTGATGCTTCCTCACTATCATCTCCTGATATTAAGCTATATATAAGAACCACAATATCTAGATTTCTAGCCTGAAGGTCATCAAGGAATACATACGCTCCTAAGTTTCTTTTTGTGCATGTCATTCATATAGATAATAGAACAGTAAAGTTTGCGGCTGGCAGTTTTAATTTAACTCGTCAATCCTAATTTGATTACCATGCTTTACCTTTCACCAGTTCTCTCTGCATGAAACCTTTCGTATTTAAAATGTCAAGCATCTTAAGCGATATTTGATCAAGTTTTACATATTTGACCCTAGCCAGAACTATATTGCTCGCCCTACCGAATGAACTCGGTCATCCTACTTTGCTCCTCCCGGAGGCACCTTTACGTAACAAATGGTCCTCCTGTCCACAGGTTGTGAGGACATTCTTTCATCCCCCAGCTTGCTTGCTTTCTACCTCTTTAACGCAACTGGTTAACTTCTAAGTAACAAGAATTATTGGGACGCCAATAACTAACTACTGTGCTGGGAAGTCGATTCACCGTTTCTCGTTCATTACCCCCTTGTCATGGGATTCATTACCCCACTTGTCATGGGGCAATGTTGTGGGTGGTAGGTCAGTTATCTCAAAGCTTTGTACGCCATGGCAATACTACTAGAACATAAAAAGTAACTGTCGCTTCATTAAAGATATCAATGTTTTCCTCGTCAAAAATGTCTTCCCTGGGAATTATCCATCCGGTAGATTGGAAAAGTGCGATTTTCTCCATTGGCCCGTTGATTAATCATCAGCACCCACGTTAAATCTATCGATTGATTGCATTTTAATAATGGCAAAGTTGTACTTCCTTATTGGTCTATCAAGTTTTAGGCTACGATACATTTTTCTAAAAGAAGATGCGATGTTTAGTTCGATACCCCTCCCTCCAAAAGAAACCAACCTCAAAACATGCAAGTTTAAAATCGCTAAACGAAAAGGGCTTAACGAGGCACCCTTATTGCTGGTATCGATTCCTGTACCCTTCCTTCAAAGGAACTGGGCAGACAGAATCGCCATTCCATTTTAATGATTTGTACTGATTTCAGAATGGATGAGGAGGCCAAGTGGTTGCAGTGGATGGAGGTGCAGTTTTCTCAGATTTCCGGCGAAGATGGAGAGATCGACCTTGCCGAATTTAAAACCGCTCTGGGGGTCAAAAAGGTATCTTTCAGTCCTGGAGCTATAATTCATTATGCTAATTTAAGTTTTGACATAAACGCAATAGACGGGTAGGAGATACATTTAGCACGCTTTTCTTCCCATGCCTGCCCGTCTCATGCATGCATCTCCTTCTTCATCATCGTGGCGACTACTATACCTCTTCCTGTCCTTCTTTCTGCTCCTCCTTTCCCCCTTCTTTCCATTTACCTCCTCTTTACCATATATTCTTTTAATTGAACCGTAAAAATAATGCAACTATGCCATATTTAATGCCCTCATGAATGCTTCTCAGGAGAAATTTTTTCTAACTCGAAAACGGACTTAATGTCTTTTATTCCGCAGATGCCCCAAATGGAGCGTTCCATCCATTAATCAATTATGATCATGGCACGTATTGAAGTTCTCTGGTCCATAAACCCTCTTAACTAAATGGGTCAATGATGGACGTGATGTCACAGGAGGGAATTTTGAAAATGGCACTGATGGGCACCAGTATTAAAAACCTTCACAAACAGATTCGTGTATTATGGGCTTCTGATAACCATGGGAATTTATTTTCAGTCTTTTTTCGCCGAGCGCTTCTTTGCTCTTTTTGACTCGGATGGCAGCGGGACGATTGAATTGGCTGAGTTGATGGATGGGCTGAGGATGCTGGCAAAAGGGACTCCCAAAAGGAAGCTGAAGTTCCTCTTTGATGTGTACGACGTAGACGGTGTGTTATGCATACGTCATTTGCTTGACCTGACATGTGGGGTCGTACTCAATGTGATTTCATTCTCTAATCAATAGCAAAAAGACACGAAGAAGACACAGCTAGCATTCTTGATAGTTTTTGTACTTGTTTGCACTAGAACTTTCACATTTAATCAGGTAATGGATCCGAGCTCTGTCACTGCCAGTGTTATTTCATTTAATGTTAAACATTGTTTATAAATACAGGTGGCGGCACAATCGACTTCGACGAGCTGAAGACAGTGCTGAATTCCTGCATGGATGAGAGCTCGCTTCAGCTGACAGATGAAAATCTTGAAGATCTCACCCGCGCCTTATTTGACTCTGCTGATGAAGATGGCAGTGGGGCAATTACTTTTGAGGAATTAGTCGGAGAGCTGGAAAAATATCCGGGCGTTTTAGAGAATTTAACAATCAGGTACATGGACGCCTACCAAATTATGCTTCGCTCTTGATAGAAAACCAGTTGGTTGAAAAACCAAAAGACATTTAATTATTTTTATTTTTTTTCTCAGTTTCAACGCGATTGCTGGTGATTTAGTTAATCTATGAGAAAACCGATGGATATATTTAAACATATAGTAAATTATATTTTACATGGTAGATGTAATATTGCTTTATATAGACTTCTCTGGTCCGGGTGCACATGGGTGTAATTCTTATCTGATGAAAGATGAGAAAATAAAAAGGTTGATTTTGGCATTGGTTCATGAACTAGATCATTCGAGAAGATTGCCCTTCGTCAAATATTTAATTATATATGAATGCTATGTTCATTGTCATCGGAAGATAAAAAAAAACGGCATGTCACATCTGTATATCAACAACGAATTTAATTATATATTCATTTTTCAGTGCGGCAAACTGGCTGAAGCCTCCGGAAGAAAAAAAGAAAAAGCGATTCACCATACCGCGATATTTTACTAAAAGTTATATCCTTAACAATTTAAAAAAGGTAAAGGTTTAATTTATTATCCAGGTATGGTATCTAGCAAGACGCTTATGTATTCCTTCTGATCCCGATTTATTTATTGTGTGCCCAGTTAAATTCGGTTAACAAGAATCAGTTACAGTTAACACTTTAAATTCATTGTTAGTATAATTTAACGAATTTGCGTTTCCCTACTGATGTCAGTTACATGCATATCTAAAGGATGGTAATTGTAACATCAATTTTGGAACTTGTGACTCATTTTCCTGTAACACATCACAAATAGCCACACGTACACGATTGCTTCCACCAGTACTCCATTCTTTCTTATATCTACTCAATAGTCTCACTGACATATCAGTATTCTGTAGTTGTAGTGTATTACATTGTAACATCAAGAAAGAGGAGAGAAAGCTGGACCACAGTAATCCGATTAATGAGTCATGGATGATACCAATTGTTGAGTAAACAATGCCCACTCTATTCAGATTTACACTGGATTTACGGATTTATGAGGATGCACTGCCAGTGTGTGGATGCACACGTATTTCCTAAGTATATGGATTTAGTGAAGATTGGATGAGGTTTTAAAAAGTAAAAACAGGGTTTTTCCCAGTGATGTAGAGGATGGTCGCAGTGATTGTCAGATACTGTAAATTAAATAATTTTTATTGGTTTTGGGGATTTAAAGTATGGAATAATCAACACAGGTAATTTTCTGGCAATTACCACTCATCATGAATAACCCACGAGCTGACATGTCTCAGACTTACCTCTATATTCTTAGATAGTGACAAGTTAATACCAACGTTGCATCTATATTAATTGACATCGATCAATTTGTAAGTTTTTCTGAGTCATTCCATATTTTGATAACATTATCCGAATTACCATAATCAAATAAACTTAGAGAGTGGAATTACATCGACTCACTCTTCACCAAGGTAATAACTCACCTTGAAACTGTTACCGGTAATGTGTCCTAGCTACAACAGTACTTCTTAGGCATCAGTGAGCGTATATTATCAATCATGTCCACGTATTCTGAAATCATAATGTGTTCAGATACAACACTATTCTTCAATAATACATTTGACGCAGACGTATGGGCCATTCACGCATCTGAGGAATAAGATGTGATTGACAGATAGGCATTCCGCACGAACACAATCAGTCAGCAATTATTCAAAAAACGTTTTCTTCTGTTTTTTTGTGGAATAACATGTGAGTGAAGCGTAACATGTGGATGAAGAGTATACAATTAGGGTACTGATGTATTTTCATTGTGGAATATATTGGCCATTTTTGGTAAAACAATTGTACACAGGTGGAAACATCATCAGCTACTGATTCAATCACAAACAACGAATGGGTACCACTGATATAATCACAACGTTTACACCGATAGTAAGATACAAGATGAAATCAATGATTGGCAGGTATCTGGTAGACTCATATATACGACTGGGTAAACATCAGTCGTAAAAATGCTACAATATGCAGAGCCAGCATATCAAAAATATATTTATACAATGACATTATAGCTGGGACATCTTATTTTATATTATTATTAATAAGTGTCATGATTAGAATGCATCGATATTGCTTATTACTTATTGATACCCTGTCGAATCTAATAACCATTCTATTTCATCTTCAATTTTTGTTCTGGCCATAGAATTACAGATTATTATATTAAGCATGGCTACATCGGCTTAGGTCCCCTCTTTTTCAAAATAATCTAATCATATATAGTATACATGGGCAATATTCAAGCAGAACATCCAATTCCGGGATATATTGCCACCATTAAACGTGTAAGGGTGAACTGGAGATGGACACAGCGCTTGAATAGTTGTAATATATTATTTTTATCATCAGAATATTCGTGTAATTATGTCGTTCATTTGAGCAGTAAGACCGAACAAGCCTAGTCTGACCGTCTAAGTCAATACATCTAACACCTTGCCAGGAATAGCTAAAAGACCTCTGAAGATAAGCAGGTTAGAAGGAAACGGACCACAATATGCATAATATAGATATATATTACTGTTTTGAGGATGTAAAGATAAAATGTTTATGGGATGGTCCTCTACAGTCATCAGCTAACGCTTCTCACGTTTCCATTCAGGTGGTCTTCCAGGCTGTGTATTGGCTCATCAACATCGGGCTGTTTGCCCTTAACGCCTACAGATACCAGGATAGTAATATTTACGTCATAATAGCTCGTGGTGCTGGGATGGTTCTCAACTTCAATGGCGTCTTCATTGTGGTACTAATGCTGAGGTATTGTCTGACATGGCTGAGGACGACACGGATTGGCCCTTACTTACCGTTGGATCAGAGTATTTCATTCCATAAGATGGTTGGCGTTACCATAACCTTCTTTACTTTCATTCACACGGTGGCCCATTTGATTAATATCGGTGAGAAATGTCTTGATGCTTTACACATGTATAGAATAGATATAAGACATACTATTTTGAGTCTTTTTCGTCGGGTCTCATCAGGAGGGAGCCAACAATACATACAATTTATTTGAAATTAACATATTTCTATTATGTTTAATGGTGTCAGTTGGTTAATTTAGAATTGACTTCATATAGAAATGCTTCTCGGTTTTAGATATTCACTTATCTCATATATAATTATGTTGTCTTATTATACGGCAATTAATAAAGAACAAGTGTTAAGCGTCATTTGTACATAGTTAAATAGTTAGCAGTATTACTTCAGGTAGTGAAGTAGATTTCAATGTTCATCGGGTAATTGCAACGTACGTGTGCTTTGATTAATGTTATTGGGGAAATTGCACTCAGAAAAGGTCAGGACTGCCCATACATTTTTCCTTCGTCACAGATACATGATTCGCTTCTTTCACCTACAATATCTGTCCATTATCCAAATGCAAGGCCAGGTAACCTTTGACAAGCATCCTGAGTCAACATTAACTTCCGACCTACCATATAATATACCATGGAAAGCATTTCCACCATATCACGTTTTAGTCCAATCTCTAGATGCAGTTGCAACAATGCCTTATTTCCAATCAGTTCCAATGCATATTGGACATAATATGGTGGAATATTTCGTTTTTCGCAGGAATCACATGGACTTAAGATTAGCAAATTTTCCTTTCGCTGCAAATAAAGTGTGACGTAATCTAATTTCAAAAGAGGTATTTGTATCATGACAGAGACCAATTCATCGGTTATTAACAACTACTATAGGATGACATGAATAACAATCTGATAAATATCTAAATTATTATTTCTTACAGCAGACTCATAATCTGCCGATTAAGGCTAATTTAAATTCTCAAACATACAAGCTTTATATCTAGCCTACATCGGACCAAGTCTATCCTCAGAATTACTATCCACCCCAGCCAGTGGTGGGAAACAATGATAGGGTGAATAATATTTCTATATGAACCATAGACAATACATTGCATTCTCTCTCGGTGCCGATGTATCCCCCGAGGTACTGGGAATCAATGATTAGGCAGGGACCGTGGCACTTCTATTGAATGCCTTTTCAATGCTTCCAGATTTTATCGTTGGGGATGTAATATAGGGTGAATAATGCTTTAGACGGTGTGAGGGGAATAACTTTACCGCATATAGACCGAACTTTTAAACTTTTCTCTTTATAAACCGAATATTTCCGGCGGACGTGGAAGGGCCAATAAAACAGACACCTTTCAAGGATAATGACTTTTGTTTTAAATTGCGTTCTTGATACCTTTCCAGCTGTTGTGATAGAGGAGGCACGTCAACCAAACTCCACTTCTCCGGTCCATCTGCAAACGCTTGAATATTGGGAATTTTTGTTCACACTAAGGTCTAGGATTGGTTGGATTGGCCCTGGATTTGGATATATCTCAGGCGTGATTCTTGATGTTGTGCTTATCATCATGGTCATCTGCTCCATGCCATTTGTGCGCCGCGGTGGTCATTTCCAGGTAAAGTCCTACATCTTGCCTATTTATCTGCAAGAACCCAGGCGGGTGTAAAAATAACCTTCTCCGTTCACACCCACTGCGCTCTCCTAGGTGAAAGTCACATTTACAAACAAGAATGTAAACAGTCAGGAGATAAGATAGATGCTTAGAGTCGATTTCACGCCTGCCTCCCCTTTCCAAGCGCTCCATTCCCTCTCGTTTAATGTAAATGGTAAAGTTGACGTTTACCTCCTGTAGAATGTGCAGACGGACCTATGAACCTCTTTTATAAGGTTATATCCTATATTCTGATGGAATAAAGTGATTTATTAGTACCCCCAATGATATTGTATGATATTGCGACTTTGGTCGCTTTCAGACAGGATAGCTGACATACATACTTGCTTAAATGTTAAACAGCGAAATGCCTATACTACTTATATGTTTTATATATGTTATATATTATCTTGTGCATAATGATATGAAAACACATTCATGCCAGTATTCTATGTATACTAGAAATATGAAATGAAGCTTTCTTCATATCCTTTATTCTGCGTTATGTCAGAGCACTCTCATGATGCCCTTAATGGCATGTAAAAACTTGTTTGTGATGTGTCCTATTTCTAATATATCTACTTATGAAAGCATAACTCTCCCGAGAGTCCATTAAGGTTCCATATATACAGACACACGTTCATACACATTAATCCTATTAGATGTAAGCTTGATGGATTCTTTTAAAAATTAAGCGTAGGATTGTCATTGGCGTAAAAAAAAAATGTGTTATAGTGTTTACGTAACAATTTCAGATATTTTACTGGACACACATGTTGTACATCGTATTCTGGATAGTCCTGATTCTTCACGGTCCAATATTCTGGTACTTCTTCATTGTTCCTGGCTTCCTCTTCGTCCTTGAGAGAATCAATGTATCGAAGTTCTACAAACTTGCCAAGTATGGACATGTTAAAATCAAAGAAGTGAATCTTCTCCCATCCAGGGTGAGTCAAATCTAAACATATTGATCCGATTTAGTGACGTGCCTCACTGAGAAGAGACTCTACGTGGGGAGTACTTCATTCCCACATAAAATTTTCCGCATCTTCAACTCATGCATATTAATTTAAAATTGAAGGAGTAATTATAGTGAGAATTTACACTGATGTGATATCGATAAAAAGACATTAACAGTGTTTGTATTTGTAAAGGTCACATAATTGTTCTGTCAACTAATACTCGCAGGATCTAAAATGCAGTATGGGAATACACATGTCATTTTTAAAAATAGGTCACTAACCTAGTAATAGCGCGACCGAAGAAATTCTGCTATAAGCCTGGGGATTACATTTTCGTCAACGTTCCCGATATCGCCCAACATGAATGGCACCCTTTCACTATCAGCTCTGCGCCCGAGGTAGAAGGTTTGTAAAAGGCAATCAATATTTTCCTGTACTGTTCTTATCGAAATTCACTCAGGGTCTCCTAGAATTTCCCTAGTGTGCTAGAGAAGAAAAAGATCTTATATAAACCATTCATGATTAATATTGAACCATAGAGCGCCACATCCCCTCTTAATTTCACACGGGGAATTTCTCTTATTGCACAGGAGAGGTTTGGTTGCACATCAGGTCTGTAGGACATTGGACCAACAAACTCTTCGATTACTTTGATGCCTTGTATGTCCCAGAGGAAGATGAGGCCGGTAAAGGGGTGAAGAAGGTAGGGAAGTCTAAGTGTCTTTATATACATACACTGCCTAAACTCCTGGTTTATTTCAGAATGACTTGGGGTGATTTCTTCGGCACTTGCCTGGCCCTCGCCAGCAGGTCTAATCTCCTATCTGGGCTAGAACAACACCCTCATCCTCCCACTATATATCACAGATAATCTGATTTCTTGGTAGTTTACACAGTGATTTCATGCCACCTTCGGGACTAGAGATATGTTTTTAGAATCTCTTTAATGGTATATAGGTTGGTCCACCAAGCATTATTGCACTAACTCTAAATGACCCAATTGAACAATTCTTTTTTCAGCCCAGAACGAAAAAAACAAAACACAGACGCGTCACGGCAAACGTTGAGGTAAGCACTTAATTATTTAATGGTTTTCTTTCGTGGTTGGAAGGGAGGTGGGTGGTCATCGTTGTATGGGTCCTGTATCAGAATACCCCCTCAATTGACAACCCTTATTCTCTCGCCCAATGACTATATGAGAATTTATCTGAGAATTTCTAAAAAAAAAGAGAGAGATAATCCTCACAATAAATATCACTGATCAGATTAAACAATGAAGGTCACGAGTTTTTATGAAATTCTCCTTATGCTCCTCGACCAGCCATCAGGTATCGATCAAAAGGTTACAGTTTAAAAAATGCCGATTGGATTTCCTTAATTTCTTGAAACCCAAGAATGTGACACTACTGTGCTTCTTAAGTACACAGGAACGTCAGACATTGATAGGTATTTTATGTAATGTCAATCATCTCATTTTAAACAGCTGTAAATGAATGAAGAAGTAGGTCGAGTGATTTCGATTTTAAAAAACGCGGAAGATGTTTGAACCCAGATCATATGTCAAGAGCATCTCATCTTTCGATGGGAAGAAAGAAAACTTCAATCGTTCAAGGAAAAGGCAGCCAAACATGGTGAACAATGAGTCACGTCAATGTTAGGAACACGTGTGTCCCGTTTCCACAGAAATGTGTCACAGGGCCACGGTTTATCTCACATTTCATGCCTCTCCCAGAGCATAGAACCAATCCTGGAGCATTGGGCTGCAAATCTTCCTTTCTTGAATTATTTATGTATGTTTGAATAGATAAATCCAGCATCTACCGAACGCTGTATGCGTAATGTCAACAACCTCAACTGGGTTAAGGGTTAGGAGTAGCAATGATCCCTCAATATGTAAAACGCCTTTACTAAATCTAGCTGCAACCTTGGAATGATATTGCTCAGATGTGCTCAGGGATTGGTCAAGAAGAAAGTGTTGGGGGACGTGTGGGATAAGTGGAGATTTATGAACACCCACACGTGGAAGAGACAAGCACGTGTAGTTTAAAAAATACATGATGTGGAGGTTTGAGACGGTGAGGCCCGCTCTATAACCGCCCTCTGGAATGTTCCTGCTCCCTGAGAGGCATTGGCTGAAGCTATAAGTAGAAGCTTCTGCATGAGTTTGTTGTCAAGTTGGAAAAAAATGAAGAAAAGTGGTCGACCTCGGCATTGGAAATCCCATCGCAAAGTGATGCTCATATACTTTCTTTACATATATTCTAGCTAGACACTTATAAAAAGATATAAATGTATGGTATAGATGTCACTTGGACGGTCCTCTTTGTATAATCTATTTAAGGAGTATTTTTCATTGGCTCTTATGCTCCTATAAAATGTTCCAGATATTTATCGACGGTCCGTACGGCACCTCGACCCGAGAGATCTTCGACTCCGATCATGCTGTATTGATCGCGTCTGGTATCGGTGTGACGCCCTACGCCGCCATCCTCCAAAGTGTACACAAGCGCTACATAGCCTACAAGAAGTCCTGTCCTAAGTGTGATCATACATGGTATGGAGAAGTGCCTCCACACGTTATGAAACTTAAAAAGGTATCAGTCTCTCTATGAATACATATATATACCTAAGAGATATAGATCATATACTTCCAGGCTGATGCACTACACTCCAGCAATCGGTTAATAGTAAAAAAACTGAATGCTTATAGATGGAGTGCTTTAATTTCAAGTTTGTGAAACTGTTCTTCTCTCGTACCGTCCTGTTTCGGGGTTGATTCCATGTCAGATGAATGTCTACCAGTATCTAGATAGTCCAACTCGCAATACGAGGAAAGTAAAATTGAGTCTGTCGGCTATCGCTAGGAATCACTGCCTTGTTTGTGAGTTTGGGTCTTATTTGTGTAACTCTTACGGTTGGATACATCCATGTGGAATGAAGTTCCTTTCAGTAATTTCAAATAAAAAGATCAATAAGTTTGGTTGACCGTTAAACATTGATACATTATCTTTCTATATTATTCAATTAATGAATAAATACCCCAGTCGTATCCAAGAGAACGTTCGGGAAAAAAATATTTGGATAAGCAGTCCCTGCGGATAATCAGGCTGAAATTTCATCCTTTATTAGTTCCATTTGGTTTCCGCTTCTTTGTTGAGGTCTAAATCGTTAGCTTTCTTCAGCCAAGGCCAGGCGAATTCTTTCACCTCCAGCATTTAATTCATATCTGGTTGAATAAAAAACTGGTCCTAAGAATGAGACTAAATGGGACCTTGAATAGGAAGGAAGCCTGGTCAATTAATCATTCGTGACAAAGAGAAAATTTTAAAGTCGGGAAATGGTGAGCACTAAATTAAGAAAACATGTAAACAAAAGGATGTTATTAGTGAGAACGGTCGGACCTGATTAATGATGGCCTAAAACGGAAAATGTACCAGAGTTTTTCTTGAGTTTGGATCGAACTGCCACATCTTGTTTCATGATTCAAAACAGTTTTTGCAAATATTACTATACATGTTCACTGTATACCTAATCAATATTTCCAAAATGCAATATGTACATTCTGTTGCAGGTCGACTTTATCTGGATAAACCGTGATCAGAAATGCTTTGAGTGGTTTGTATCGTTGCTATCTAAGCTTGAGGATGACGCTCCTACGGCGGACGAGAATTTGACGGCAGAGGAAGAAGAGGCATCGAAGTTTATCTCTATGCATATGTATATCACCTCCGCCCTCGGCAGGAATGATATGAAGGTGAATAATTAAATGACAAAGTGTATCCCTGCAGCAAATGGATCTGTAGATGAGTACATTTATATGTATTCATTTTCGGGTTATCGAACGATATGTATCCCTTATTTGGTCATTTATCCTATGCACCTGTCATCCATCCCCTTTGCTTTAAATTCTTCTCGCTTTAGTTACATGAGAGTCGCTATAAAACAGAATAATAATAAGGAAAAGGCGACAGCTGTCATGATAAGACTCACAGGGTAACATTCATAATGGTTTGACCTCGATTAAGAGTTAAACACTTAAGAAATGCAAGTATGCACGTCTAAGGTATGAGACTGCTTCGATGGCACCTTGCAGCGCTACCCTGCGTTATTCCTTCATTTTCATATACTACTTACTAGTAAGTATGCGTGTGAAAGGTCGGACACCGCTCTGATAGCACATCGCGTTTCATCCTGCTTTATTCCTTCATTTTCTTATACTACTTACTAGTAAATAGCCCAATACTTATGGTTTCCCAACTAGTTCTTAATCATTTTAAATAAATGCTTTTAAATGCCTCCTGAAATTGTACTTGCTACCTTAAATACTACATGCACTGGTAGCTCTAGATAGTGGTCTTCCTTTGTCAAAATTGTGTCCTTTCCTCTTATATTATCTAATCAAAACTCTTCTAAAGGGAGAAAATCTCTGCGGCAATATGACCTTTGTCGGCATGACATAAAACCGACACCTAGGCGCATCTGCATGTCAAAGGTCTGAGACCGCTTCATGGCGCACCACAGTGCTCTCCTGCTTTATTCCTTCATTTTTGTATACTACTTACTATAAAGTGATAAATTAATCATTGAGAGATTTGAGCGGTTCTTAAAGACTAATTTAGGCATTTGTTGAACACGAGTGGAGTATTTGTGTTATATCTTATTCCACCATCTCAGTTGATTCTGACGATAGCTCACTCTATATTGATTTCAAACTGAAAATGTGAAGCCAAATTCATCAAATGCCACTTTTGGTCGCATCTATCTTCTCAAATATGGACCTGTTTCCCATAACGATTAATTATCTTTCAACATCACTTGATATGCGTTACCTAATGAAGGATCTTGCTCAGATAATTATATACAATTACGCTCTTTATCCGTTTTAATTAAAAAGATCCGCCTATATGGTTTAACGCAGATCGCAAAACATCTACTATTCCATCTTCTGTCTAACTTATTTCTTTTTGCTGCTCTGTCTAACAATGGATAACGCATTAAAATGGGGTATTTGAGCACATCTCAAGTATAACAACATAATATCAATATTGAATATAATGAATAATCTATTTTGAATATATCGTATTTATAAACAATTACTTTAATGCGCCAAATGGTGGTATATTTCTCCGAAATGCGTATATTAGATTGTGAATGAACATAGTATATACATGTGTACAGCCTGTGAAAAGGGAAACGTTGCTTGGACTTGGCAGTGTCTATTCAGGATTAAATGATTTGCCCTATATCCGAGACAGCCTGAACCCTGACAATTCTGTCTAAATTGCTTCTTGTGAGTACTTGCCCCTGATTTATGGAATCTCATACAGTGCATCTTCTCATACATCACAGTGGACACTCGTTTCTATTTGGAGACCCTAAGTCGCTGATAACCTATACCTCCAATATTATCTTAGTATGATTTATTCATATACTGCAACAATATGCGGTTGACTTCCTCCCAGTAGATCGTTTTGTGTATATATAAATCCTAGTGCTTTGTTTCGTGGAGCCTTAGAATTGGCCATTCTCCGCTCTTTGTCGGCGCGGATACCTGTGACAGTAAATGCAATTTCTTCCATTCTATTATGTCAAAATTATTGGAGCCCCCGTGTGAAATATTGCTTATGTACCAATGTGTTCAGGATGTCCCAGACCCAACGAATAGATGGAAGGAAAATTGCGGTCGTGCATTTGGGATTTTGTTGTTACCGATACTATCATAATACATTGATATTCACACATTTGTGCTGAGGTATTGCTATGAAATAAGAGAGAGCAGGCATAACGCCTTCCCCTTGTACAGTTCTTATAGAATAACAGATTCTGATTTATTACTTCAGTAGCAAGCAAGCTATCCTAAAAAAAAACCTCTATATACTGTGAGGAAGGACTAATGCATGGAAGGCTAATGCGAAACTGCATCGGATTGTGATATTTTACCTCCTGTTTCATCTTTTTCCTCCAGGGAATCGGCTTACATATGGCAATGGACATATTGTACAAGAAAGAAGGACGGGATCTCCTAACGGGCCTTAAATGCCGGACAGAGGCCGGTCGGCCTGACTGGCACGGAGTAAGTATGAATAATTTGCACAACCATTTCATAAATATTATAATCAGCACGTTATTTCTTCAACTTAAATCTCCATGAAGAGAAAATGGGATTACGCATTAACTGACGTTTTGTTTACAATGGGCTTGCATTGAAATCAATAAGAGAGAGGTTTGATATTCAGGTTATCCGAACTGCTTTCAATGCGAGGTTGTATGTATACGTCGATCGGTATTTTATAGTATGATCAGTCGTAAGCATTACAATGTAAGAGCATCCTATTCTAGAAAGCTCAAATTAAAGCAGAAACAGGGATGGTAGGATGGTAGATACAAACAATGGCATTCCACCACATTGGAAAAGTCCCGACAGCGATCTCCTTGCTTTGGCCAAGTTCCTTTACATTATCTAGTTGGCCTAGTTGAGAATGACGTATTCGTTCTTTGTGTTGATAATAGATAAGTTTGTGGGGATATTCGCGGAGATGCACGGCGTCATTACTGATTAGACCAATGTGATATAAGGAGAACAAAGTTTACCGAAACCTTTTTTAAGCTTAAATGGCGTTCTTTAAGTAAAAATGTATTAAATCACTTCGATATAAATATTTATAACTTATTAGACTGGGCGCCATGTCATTATAAATAACATTAGCAATAGGAAAATATTATTGGAACAGAAACTTTACATTGACTCATATCAAGTATGCAAAAAAAATGCAAATTATAGACTGTTAGTTTGGTCCCGGGATCACCGGGATTTACTTGTAAAGTACATGTACTGAAGAATGGAATTATGCATGTGCCTAGTCGTGTTTAGCTCTTGACTTGTTGTTACTGCATACGTTTATTTATGGCTCCACTACTGATCAGTGTTTAACTCTACAGATAATCAAAAGTAAAGAATTCGATTTCGACTATCAACCTATTTTCTTTCATTTGAAGGTAGATTATTCTATCGACGATTTTGGAAATCTATTATTTTATATCCCGATATCCCGATAAAATGTTTCCTTATTGAAGTTAATTGATTGTGGTTCGTATGCATGGCCAAATCATTTTTTATTCTCGAAGAAACTTTTTAATGAAACATAAGCATTTATCAGTTAATGGGTTGGTGGTGTTTTTATAGCCTATGCAGTCTCCACCTGGCGAGTGTGTATGAGAATTGACACTACCTTCAAAGCAGTGATGCGCATTATATAATGAGAGATGGTTACAATGGGAGGGGAAAACTCACAGAATAAGATGAATACGCAGTGATTGCTGAGTGCGGTGTATAAAATGTTGGAAGCGCCACACTCGGTAATACACATCCAGGTTCAGTAAATATGCCCCTGGAGATAAATTATAGAAAACTGTTGGAGTTATAGTAAACAGAAAGAGCAGCGTGTTGGGAGATATATCGCAGGAATCATGCATCATTTCTGGCTTGGCATACGTAATGGCCGTGTGTCTTGTGTCCCATTGCGATCTGCCACTTCGTGGATCTATCTTTTGTCTTGGTGTGTGTCTTGGATGGTGGACGAGCGAAGGGAAAGCGACTTTTGCTTCGGTATAAACCCTGGTAAAGGACGAATTTTATTGACATCGACTCGCGTTTCATTAGCAAACAGCACCTTACCCCACAACACTGGCATACATACGCATGTCCGAATAAACACATGCATAAATCACTTCCACATAAACGTCCCAGTGCGTAGAAGTGGGACCACTTACTCGACTATTGCAACGGTGCCGATTTATGTGGCAGGATTGCATTCACTACTTTTCCCGTAAGTTCCATTAGTACTGAGAACAAGTCAATATACTCAAAAGATACCCTGGACATAACCACGCCACGAGTCTCTACCTAAAATATGCTTACTCAGCATTGGGATGGGATCGAAATGAAAAATTACATCACGATAATTTTTGTATCATTACCAGTTATGAAGCTCAGTTTTCAGTGAGGATGCTGCAAATGTGACCTTTAAGATCTCACGAAGGGGCGTGGGTTAAATCATGAATGTCAACGCTTCTTATAGATTCACATAGGGGCGGTGGATGAATTTTTAATGAGGTGGTGCCGAGGCTGGCGAAGATATTCGGCGCTGAATATATATTTTGTGGACGTTATGATGGTCTGAATGATAGTGCACGAATTCAGTCCTCCCAGTGCAATCCTTTGAATAATAACCTTTAGTTGATAACACTTATTGTCCAAATTCTTCCAAGCGTCCATAAAGACATCACAGGGACTTTCGCGCGCAGTGTTCTTCGGTGACACTTTCTGCTCTTGATGGAAATCAGATGTGTCTGTTCCACCCCGGGAAAAGCGTCTCCATTGACCCTTTTACGTTGCAGAGCAGCATCCTTTAAGCATTGATCGTTTCTATACCGCTCTGTAGGCCAAATACATTTCCACTCGCTACATTGCCCTAAATCCGATGAAGCTGGTATTAAATGAGCATTTCCAGAATGTGGATTTAAAAAAAGGGAATTCCTTAATGCGCCCTACATAGGATAAGCATGTGAAGGTTAAAAGAAAATGACAATAATGTTTTAAAATTAAGGTAGTGTTAGGTGGGATTTTGGGATGCATTGGGACAGCTGCGTTGTTCACATACAAACAGCGACACTCATTACAGTTTGAGGCACATTAATTGAATTCTAAAGGAAAATGATAGTATGCAAACATTCCGGGGTAAAAAGTGGTTGTTAACAACTCATCGCACAATCCTGTATCTTGTTTATTTAGCAGCTTTCAAACACTTGTTTCAACATGTTCATCATTGCCTCTCTTTCCCTTTTTACAGCTATTTGGCAAGATTGACAAACGGAAGCAAGGGAAGGTTAATGTTTTCTTCTGCGGCTCTCCGATACTAGCAAAATCACTGAAAGTCCATTGCGAGCATTACAATTTCAATTTCAACAAAGAAAACTTCTAAAAAGTGTGGATCAAGAGCGCAAATCTGATGGGACTGACGACGGGTCCTGCCACTCGCAATTATGATTCAAGTAGTAGGCCAACCTATATAGTGGCCTTATAATGGCAAGGATGTATATAATCCTGCAAGCCTTATAGAGGGAGCAATTAATAAACGCAAGGTATTGTTTTATAGATATTGCGTGAGTACATATGGAATGACTTCGATGCGAATTAATGTTAATCATGTATGACCGACTGTAGAACAAATCAGAAATATTACATTGTAGATATCGCGTGACACAGCATTTGTTACGGCACAAAACCATGAGGACGCTTGTCAAGCCTCGTATCATGTAGATATACCCTAACGGCTGAGTTATCGAGTAAAACACTAATTCTATCGCTATTAGATATCGCTCCTGTTGATGACATAGTCCATCGTAAATTCTACAGTTGTTATTTTTATCCCAAGATATATCTAATTTATAGAAATCTTTCTCTTCCACACAAGAGCAATAAACGATTTATACAAAACGTACCACTTTTCCTTTTCCTTGTTGTTAGTTAACTGTTTGAAGCCACAGCCATTACAGGGTTAAATAGTGCCAATCATAGCATAACTCGATGCCTTCCAGGAAACATGCAAGAATTCCACGCGCTTTACAAGTCATTATAGGATTCAATTATTCTCACGTTAACATATTTTCCATATAGACTACATCAATAAACAAAACCTCCTCGGGCAACGGAGATAATTTGTAAGACATTGTTATCGTGTATAAACTGTGTTGATAACATTTGTCGCTACGGCCGCTTGGGTACGCGTAGCAGTAGTTGATGTCCTGTTTGACGGAGTGATTGACCGTAAAGCTTCACAGCATATCGCACAGACATGACAGCAGTTTATTGCCTCTCTTGGACCAGCGCCCGGACCCTGTGGACCCTGGTTCCAGCTTGCCAACTGCGATAAATCATTCTTTCAAAGAGAAAAAGAATTCCAGGATCTGTATGTTTTTATTTCATATTTAGATAAAAATAGTATTTCAATTCAATTCGCATGTCTATTTTAGTGAAGCAACTGGGAAGGCACAGGATGGGAGGCAAAGAGAGAGGACGTTTCAATCTGATGGGATCAAGGACTTCTTGATATGAAATCAGCGAGGTCAGGCGTGTTTTGCCAATACCATGTTAATTTATGTGTGGTGAGGTTGGTGTTGGTCTTCGACTGTTTCGCTTTGCACAGTAAATGAAAAACAGCCGCCAGAGTCTCGAGCTTATTCCTGCCGGTACAAAGGCTGAAAAATAAATCGGACAAACAATGGGAATACAATAACTTACAGATTGGGCTACTTGGGGTCCTGTTTGCCATTTCCCGAATCAATCGATTTGGACAATGGCAAACATAACGTATTCTAAACAACACACTGTATGTGTAGTGTGATCAATTGTGGGTAGTATGAAAAGTGGGTAATGCAAGTTGAAGGGTTTTCGAAGAAATAACCATTGATTCAATCCAATCTTGTGAATGAAAGTGAATGTGAGCGAATGAAAGTTACATATTTTGCAATACACTACCAGCCACGTACTACCATTTGATGGATGGTTGTTTACGTTGTTCAAAATTGGTCATCAATTTTACTTTTTCAAGCTTTGCTCTTCGAGTTGGTTTCCTCCTCTTCGAGTTGGTAGGGGCTGGTAGGCTAGTTTTCTTGCATAAAGGAAGATAATATACGAAGACGATATCCTTCATTAGACAGCTGGGTTTGTGTTGTTGACGGCATTGGATTTAGCGAGTCATTCAGGGGTGAGAAGAGAATCTAGCATCTATGTATACGACCGGATTTTAACACATAAGAAATTCACCCACCCCCGACCTGTACCTCCCCTTGCTTTCTCTACGTTTTATATTCTTGGTGGTAAGCAGCATAACATATATATAATGCGACATATTTCTTAACATATTCCCCCCGAAAACAAAGATTCATTTACATCTAAAGACCTAAAACTAACAGTATCAATCTACTGCGATGTAATAAATGCAAATCAACCCTATAAAAGCAGGATGGAATATTTAAAGAGACAGCAAGATCAAACATATTTGAAACATAATGAATCCTAGTTCTCCTGGCCAACTTTGATCAAAGGCTTTAATCAGTCTATGACAACCGCATACACGATTAAGATCAGTCTGATTATTCTACAATGATTACTCAGAATGCTACATGTAATGTACTATCCCATATCAACAGCTGTCATTGATATGATCATCATATATGACACACTTTCCAACTCATTTTATTAAATCCATGGATCTCTCATTAAAGCAGTCAGGAACCAGGATTTTACTGCAGAACATTTAATTAGAAACATTAATTTTATACAGAAATCTCATCCACAATGGTATTCTATTATTTAGGTGTTTTCTCTTAAAAATTGAAATAGAATAGTGCCAAGTCATATTTAATCACGATAACATATTACCTGTGTCTACCTTCCAGACTGCATTTCACAAGCGTCCGTCCGACTAAGTAACGATGCTGATATGTAAAGGTTCGGGGCTAATTTCTTGGGAAACGCATCATTAACTACCATTCACTACGCTACACGAACCACTTAACCCATAATTTACATCTGGTGAACACAAATCCTCCGGATTCAGAGCTCGGATATCATCCTAATCGAGAAGAGTCTGATTACTTCCCAAACTAAATTAACTAAATTGGTTAAATTTCGATTTGTTCGTAGTCCATACTCAGAGTATCTATCTTAGAAATTAAGTAGTCGGCCTTTCTGAGAAACATTGCTGCTAAAGATTTTAAGTCCGGACGACGCTTCCATCGCGTGGAAACCATATTCTAATAAAAGTGTTTGTTTGCTGATTCCATGGTACTAATATGGCGAGAAAGAGCAAAAATGATTGCTTCATTAAGCCTGACATGCATCTTGTACCAATTGCATGACCAGTTAGCCTGCAGAAATGTCTGCATCCTTTGTGGCAAGGAAGGATGATCATAAAACACTATGCATGGTTGAGCGCAGTTGTAGTTTTTGTTCACCTGTGCCTTAATATAGTGTTCACTTGGTTTTCCTACCGTCTTGGGCTACCAGATATTACATTGACGGTGGTAACATCAGCGTCAAAGTAGTCTGTCAGTAGGTATTTGGATTTATTCCTCACGCCCTGGTGCCTTTTTGTAGTGCCCTTGTAAGAAACGAGATAATATATGGAGTTTGGATCGAAGTTTGGAGTTTCGAAAGTATTCATATTTTCTATTCTGTGACTCCAATCCTAATGGTAGATTTTGTCAATGCGATTTCATTACCATCGTGAGGATAGGTGCTGGTGAATTATAAAATTATGCCGCCTAAGTATGCTGGATACTGGATACTATAATTCCATGCTTTAAGGAAATATTTCATTACGCAGTCCATACTCATGTAAGCTCCATTATGTTCATAGTAGCATAGTTTCATACTTTAAGGCATGCGATTATGCCCCATGACTTAAAACTTACTAGATTTGGGCGTTACATTCATTATTAGATGCTCTCTTAATTATACAAATTGAATTAAAATGCTTAGGATATGCAAACACAAACGCACCTTGCCTCGGAAAAGTTACTATAGGCTTCTGTTCCAAATGTTTGTTGATGTAAACTAACATTAGGATGTTTGACTCTTTATACAGACATTTATATCTATCTAATCTATTTGTGTTGTTTATTTATTTTTGACATTTTCACAGGAAAACATGCTCTATGTTAGGTCACACTGAAATACAGCTCATTAATACCAGATCCTCCCCCTGCTTCTTCTATAAGAGTATTTTAATGCATAGTTACATTGATATACACATGAACTCAATATTTTGAAACTAAATTTGGGTCAAACAGTGTGAAATTATGGATTTTGCTGCATAATGTTTCATGTTTTCTCATATTGTTTTATAGAACACATGTACATCGTCCTCAGCTAAAACCATAATAGTGACCATTGATATATTTTTACATGGAACATTATAAGATTGCAATAATATGGTCTACAGGGATATCACATGTAAAATATACTATAAATGTTTATTTTCATACATAGTTCAACATCTTCTACAATCTCTATATATGTCTAGATGCATTAATAACGCACTATATATCTTTATATTCTTAAACGATTAATCAACCTTATTCTGATATCATACTTTTAGTATACTTCTCATTTTGGGGAAGTATGAACAGGAGTCTATTACATTATATCCATCCTATATTTTGTAGCATGTCATCTACATTGAGAGATTGAGTACTACATTGAGTACTATTGAGAGATAACACTCTTTTTACAGGTGTGAACAGATTGGTTGTACTCGGCATCCCTCTTCACCTACAGAACCAACACAACAACAACATCATTGTTGTGTTTACCTTACATCATGTAACAGAAGATATCCAAATTAATGCCAGTCTTAAACAACAACCAATTATTCAATGCTAGTGTTCGATGCTAATTAATCCTGGCTAAGACTAACGATAAATTATATTACCTTAATGCATAGCACACCTACCGGTAACTACGCCGATGGAGCATCAAGCCAAAAAATACATAAGGCTTAAGGCCCACGATGCATCATGATCGGTTGGAACCTCCCCCAATGCGCCAGCAGGGCATGTATGTAATATACAATCAGGATATGTATCTATACAAGGTTTCCCCGAAAACAACATAATTGCTGCTGCTAATGTATAACTGGTAACATTCCTAGGATATACTTCACCCGATCGAACACATATCTTAAATATAACAGATTTAAGTATTGCAATATTAATACTGATAGACTAGATTGTACTATTAAGCTATCATATAAATATATTTGCCGCATTTCCAGAACTATAACTTCAGGGAACTATAATGTTGGTTAAAAAGAACACAAACCTGCATTAATAATCAACGTAATACTTATTGCATTATATTTCGATTATGTCTCGCTTATATTATTAGTTAGAAGTTTACTTATCAACTTTCTGAATGTGTATACCTTGTGTAGCGACAGCGCTATACTATCTACTATAATATCTCATATATCACTTAAACACTCAAATGTAGCTTCCTGTCACTCATATAGCTCAGTATTATTGTTAATTCTTATATTATATTCCTTTGTCTTTAATACCCCATCCCCTTTGCTTAATCGAAGTCTCTCATGAGGTATACCAGACCTGGATATACTTTCCAGAAATACACCACATATATCTAGTATGCCTCGTTCCTACTTTGGCAAATAAAACATTGTATCGTTATAATTTCCGTTAAACATGTGATGAGGGTATTATCTATAATATCTGAGCGTGTTGCTACGCAATTGGGACATCTGATATCATCGAGAACGTGGACTTTCTCTGCGTCGTGACTATATGTTCACACAAAAATCAATCACTGATTATCATGCGGTGCAATGACGATTGCAATAATAGAGCCATTAATACACATATTTCGTCCGAGTGCACATGCGTACAACCGGCAGAAATGGGCGGGATATTTTGCAGAGAAGCACATTTTTTTACATAACAAACCTACCACTGTTCGAGAAATCTAAGGTGTATATCACCACAAACGCATGTATACGTTCAACTGTGTTGGTACCCTATTAACATTTCATATAGAAATATATCAGTATATGTATTGTGGAGTTGGGTGAAGTCTGATACTTTGATTTATGATGGAATTGATTAAAGAGACCTGACACAGTAAAATTAATTCATATATAAGTATGTGCATTTATAATGAAATATCATGATGAATAAATTGCCACAAGTAGTAGGCATTGGACTGGAATTTAATTAATCTGGAACAAATCAGAATTAGGCAGGTCACAATTTTAGGCGCTCATAATGAAGGACGCGCATAATTTATATATAAATTTATATTTTAGGTGCAAACAATTTCTTCCAGTATAAGAACAAATCCAATCTGAAGAAGGCGCCGAAACCCGTGATAACATATGTTAAACTATAATTCAAGACATACGGACTATATAGTGGCCAACTAACAATAACAATTGTTTCAAGTTATCTCAAATGAAGTGAACTTATTATTCACTGCCGCCCTCTTCCTCATTGACCATTTGTAAATATCGCATGCGATGATCAGTTGAAGTGCGAAGCCCGGGCGTAACCAGTGCATCCGACTTACAGAATACTAATTACCGGATTGAGGTCAATCGAGCAGATCTATCCGTGTGGAGCAGGGCGGAGTGGATCAATGGGGCGGGGTGGATCGATGTCTGATAGAAATCGGAGGACAAACAACCAATATCTCGGCCGGGAAAGGCCCTTTTAACCATCACTGACTCCCTGCTTCAGACGGAGTTTGCATGCAGAAGAGAAATGTTTCCGACGAGCCGGAATACTTAGTAGCTGAATGGACGCTGCATGGGGGTGTTGAGTAAAGAGAAGGGACAAGATGGGTGAGGAGCCTGAGAGAAGAAATCAGCTAGCTCAATTATGCTTGGTAGGGGACGGAACAAGCTAGTCGAGGGGAGAGGGTTATTATTATTATTATTTCCAGATAATGTTATTTGCAGATAATTGGATCCTCCCAACATCCTTTTGTCGTGAGAACAGGTCATTATAACGATTTAACTGGGATCAAGTACAGTTATTAATGATGTCCATATTCTCACAGAAGCTGTAAATTCGCGAAAGAATACGTTTTACTTTTAGTCAGCATTTTCCAAGTAGGCTACACGGTCATGGGGCAATGCGGAAGCTTGCCAATCAATCACAAAACATTTTTTAGTTTCATGAATTTCACATCACAAGTTGTACTCTGGGGATCTTCTTTGTAGCCACCATACTCATGTCATCGTCATGGGAGTCAGCTGAGTTATTGTGTTATTGTGATTGTATTTAAACCACACGCATATATAGTGCAGCCTTTCATTCTGATTGTTTCATACGTATACATATATAGGGCGTTTGGGTTTATGGAATAAAATGTCTCTGAGGAAATGATACCAACGCTTCCGATCGATCTATGTTAAATAGCAGTCACCGACCGAAACACAGTACAAGCTGTATTTTAAATAAAAGTTACTGCCTGTCTGGCTGAGATAGATTGCAGTCCATCTGTTTACGTATATATAACTTCCCTTGAACTAATCGAAAAAAAACCATTCACATTCAACACAGGGCCAATATAGAGAGCATAAGATTGACCAGTAGACAGGGGCCTATTTCTATGCCCACATAAATACATACATGTACGAACCCCGTGCCAAAATGCTTCCAGAACACAGCGATACCCAATCTTATCGCACCAAAATTGCGTGCCAGTATCCTAGAAATTCTTGATCCGAGGCAGGGGGAGCACCGTAAGTAAGGTAATTCAATTTTGGGTTGTATGTCATGTCAAATTATCTGTTCGCTGCGTAGTTTCACTTCAAACACTTACAAAGTTGGTTTAAATACAGACTGGAGATTTTACTTCACCATTTCAAAAACAATTCTTAATTGTTAGTGCAATAATGTGTATATCTGAGCGCATGTCCCTTCGTGATCATTGCAAAAGGGGGAGCGACTTTTGAATATGAAATTAAGATTGAAATGACAAATTACATTTGAACTTATCTTATATATTTGTTAGAATAAAACACACTATTAATACCGTTTGACTCGAGGTCGTAATTAAAAATTGGATATCCTTGAAACCTTTTAAAACCTGTCGCAGAAGCTCATTGCAGAGTCTGGGACTTAGCGCCCCATGTAATTGCCACTTGGAAAGTCCTTACCCCTCTGGCTAACTCAGCCACAAATACCAATCTTTGGAGGCCTTTGGGCTGTGAGAGAAGCCAATGCCTACATATGAGGAGACCCAACCAAACAAGGAATAAGAAATCAATGATCCTGAGGTCATCACCAACATATTCTGCACGGAAGTAGGGAGACATTAGCTGGACATAGATGAAAAGCGTTTCCCTTTGTTGAGAAAGCATGAGAACGTTAAGACGCCCAGAGGGCATCCAAGTCAATGAAACTTCCCTCAGAATTACTAAAACGTCTATATTGTATATGATGGGGCCACATCATAACGGTCCGTGGAATAGATAAGAATCAGTCTACCAGAAACTAACAGTTGAGTCCAGTGCGCAAAAGTAAAATAAAATTTGACCTAACCCTCTTCTTGCTGGTAAGCGAAGGGGCGATGTTTGCCGTTTTTATGTTGCCTACCGAACACCAGAAAATCACCTATCAGAATTACTTTCAGAAAATTGTCAAGATTTGAATGTTCTTACATCTCTTGATCACACTTTCCTGTAATTAATGTTACCATGATAACAGCGAACCCATTTTAATTAACAATTTTAATTTATACTTGCTACTCGGCCGATGATTAGTGTACAGTCTACAAGGTGAGACATTCACCCTACTAATAAAGATCTAATATATGTAAATGCGAATGCATGTCTGTCTTATAGCAATTAGAACTATATGGTTCTTGCTGCTGAAGAAGGAGACAAATTAGCCGACCTATCTCGCGACACTCGCCCAGCGTGGGATAATTATAAGTAGTATGTAGAAATGGGGCACGTGCTCTGGAGTAGCTTCGCCGTGCAGCGATGAACACAAGTAGCGCGGGAAATGAAGAAATATCCAGAACAAGAGAATACATCGTGATATAAACTTTGAGCAGTAAATCACTAGGAGCGCAAAACGCACCTTACATTCGAATGAATGTCAAGGAAGCTTCCCCAACACATAGAACTTGAGACAGCAATACTTCCCCTTCCAACTGTATGGAAAGGCCCATAAATGATTAATTTCGTATACTTATTACCATGCTTACCCATAACTGGAAAATAATGAAGCCCTAGCAATGACTGCATTACAAGAGAGTGCTTATTTTCCCTAAATTGCCGAGCTAATTTTACATGACGATGCCGAATCAAGGGAGGAAATCCCGTAGTCATAAATTACCTATTTATGAATTGCTCCCTCTTGCCTTGGCATGCGAGAACTCTGCATGAAGGTCAGAACATAATGGTTTTAATATGGCCAGATGTCGGAACGAGTATACAACGAATTCGAGAGTGTATTTTCGGAGAATTGTATATGATGAGAAAATTTAGAAGAAGAGGGGAATACTCAAAAATACATTCATAATAACTTTCTTTATTGGTCTTTGTCATGATTCCATATTGCACTGCACACGATTCTAAAAGTCACTATCAACCTATTGCACCCTTTGCGTCATCCTAAGACACAAACGAAGTTCACAGTATGGGTCTTAGGTGGATGCCTACGCTGTAAATTTTGCCAACTATCTAAAGTGATTTGATCCTCTTTTGCCCTTTGTGTCTGGACCGCAAAGCCACAGCCCATCTGCATTTACCATGTAATTTGCAGTTTGGTGGGTCTATACCTTTTAAAGTAAATCCCAGAAGTATTATACTACTATTTAAAATTGCCGGAACCTTTGATAGTTAAAATGGGCAACATATATTGTACGTTAAGTGGCTTCAACGATTTGTGCTCAAGCTTCTGCCGATATGAATGACAATGTATCCCTAGTGAAAGTTCCCGGGAAAACATAGCGGCTGCACACTGGGAAGGGATCCAGCTTGAAACGCGGCAGTCTATGCATTTGAATGCTGGTAATCTCTGCAGTGACTTCGCCATGGATAAAGTTTGGCGGACCCCTATGTCCATGTACAAATAGCAATATTTAGATCTATGAGTAGCTTATTGTACCCGAAGTGCGATTATCTGTGCAATAACCCAGACCAAAACCTGGTGGTCATCTATATGGATTTCACTTTAACGGACTTGGATATTTCATTTATAACCTGCCAATTTAAGAACTTGGTTTAATCATTCGGCAGTACTTTGGGGGCTATCACATCTTATGCGGCGCCTTGGTGTCGTAGCGCATATCGATTGTGAAGTCATACTCAATAATCAAGAAGAAGCATTGGTTCACATCCAGTCAAGTCTAGCAAATGAAAAATTTCTACTTGGTCAGCAATTACGCGGCTAGGGCTACATTTCTAAGGCCCTTGGCGGATTGCTCGGAGTAATATTTTGCAACCCTCGTGACATTATTTTTCGTGATCGCCAAGAGACCCATAACTAATAACGACCTCACAATGTCCCCCCAAAGTTGATGTGCCTTGTGAGATCGAGATGGAGGCATAGAATGTAGATTCAGATCGTTCATCACTACTAGTCTCTTCGTGACTTGAAGCGCCAAATGACGATGGCCAATTGCTCCTATAGGATGGCATTCTTAAGCTTTGGCTAGAGTCCGCCCGTGGCTTTTGCCTCCTTTCCAATCTTGTGCTCAGTGCCGCTCGTGCTCTCTACTGGTGGACTCGTTGCGCGGGTCCTATGTATCTTCTATGTGGATATATTCTTCGTCTGTATGATAGACACTACTTCTCATCCGCATTTGTGCACCCCTGAATCGACCCCCGCTGCTGCTAGATGTCGCTCAGAAAAGTCTCTCCAAGCTGGCGGTGGCAGCATCGCTTTTCTCTTGCCACCAGCTTCCCGGGCCAGGATGTCTCTCCTCCACGCACAACCGCTGTATTGGCGCCTCCCTTAAGGCTCCATTTCTCCATGTAAACGTTCCCAAAGCCCGAGTTCCGCAGGCAGGAAGGTCGGCTATAACCATTGGATGTCGATGGTTTAGGATTATGAGGTGAGCAAGGCATGGCTTGGCTTACTACATACATTGCATCTCGGAAAGGGTGACTCTTTCCATTCTCTCAAGCGAGAAAGAAACCCTTTTCGTAAAGCGGAGGAAGTTTCCCACGGCAGAAGATGATGAAATCATAGGAACCAGTACGGAACTAAGGACTCGATACTATCTCAATTTCTTGACGCCGCCTGGAATGAAAGTAAAGAGCAAGTCAAGTCAATAGACAGGAAATGCTGTACAACATCTAAAGATCTTTTTTAATGCCACATTAAGGATGTGCTCGGCGTGGAGTTCCATCATGTTGGTCAGCTTATTAAGCGTTGTAGCCAACGGTGGCAGCAACACTTTTGACAGGATGGCTGATGTATGTGATCATATCTGCCAATGTCACAATATAGAGGAAAACTTATCGGTCCACTGTGTGCGTATGAATCTTCGCAATATACCTTCTGGCATCCCAACGAATGTGACTATATTGGATTTGTCTATGAACAATATAACGATGTTATCTCCGGCTAGCTTTAAAAAACACTTCCCTGCTTTACACCGCCTGGATTTAAGAATGAACGGCTTGGCCGATATCCGGCCTGGCACTTTTGCTGGCTTAACGAGCCTCCAGGAATTAGGTTTAGACCATAATGAATTGAGATACCTTCGAAAAAACATGTTTTCTGACTTATACTCGCTTTCAATGTTGTCTGTTAATAACAACAAAATTGCTGCCGTAGAAAATGAAACTTTCAAAGATTTGTTACTAAAGCACCTTAATTTTCACGATAATAACCCACTGCAGAGTTTGCAGCCTGGCATTTTTCAAGGATCCAATGTTGAGTCGTTATCGCTTGACCGTTGCTGCCTGACCTCCATCCATGTCGACTCATTCATGCCTTTGGTAGATAGCCTTAAAAACCTTTTTTGGTCGCACAGTTTACGCCCGTTGCACCTGCCAGCTCGCCTGCTCCAAGGATTAGACTTGTCAAACCTATGGCTTTCCGACAACCAGATGACAGATTTTGATTTCTTATCGCATACTAAAGCGCTTCATCTGGATCTCAGTAATAACCCGATCGGTGAGTTTGACTTGGGAGCTTACGGAGCCATGGAGCATGTCGAGTTCTTAAATTTAAGCCAGGCGCAGCTGCAGAAGCTGGTTTTAGGTGGCAACAGAATAATGTTCAACCTAGAAGAGTTGGACATCTCAGAGAATTTCCTCACGGCAATTGATGGCAATTTATTCCAGCGTATGCCGAGCTTGACACGCCTGGACATGAGTGGAAACCAACTGCATTATGTTGGTGCCTCTTTGCATCTCATGCTTTATCAACTAGAACTGTGGGACCTTACAGGTAATCGATTGCTCTGTGATTGCCGCATGGAGTGGTTTAGGCATTGGGCTAATGTCCAAAACAGAACACACCTTCAGGGGGCTGTCTGTGGCCTGCCAAGATTGGCTCCTGTAGTGGGATCACCGGAATTTACCTGTGATCCTCCTTCCATTCAGAGGATATCGAGTGATATAGAAAAGGGGACATGGTATCTGCAATGCGATGCGGAAGGCTGGCCTGCGCCAAGAATTACCTGGTCCTACAATATCTCGCGGCATCAATCATTGCACATACAAGAGAGGGCAATTTCCTTCCACGGTCATCCCTACCGAAACAGTAGCATACTCGTTATCACGAACCTGCGATGGATGCCCTCTGAATTCTGTCTCAACTTTATCTGTGAAGCGACCAATTCAGAGGGGAAAGACAAGACCGAGTATGTACATTGCAGTGGTCATCAGGAGCGAATGGCCATGCAATTGCCCCCCGAGGTATCTCAGGGGGTAGTAGGTTCCACCCTCCACCATAATATTGTGGGTCCCGGGGCCATCCATCGCTACCCAGGAGAAAGCCGGACCATGGATCGTAACTCCAGCAGAGCCCAGCAACACCATAGGTCATTCTATGATGGGACTTCTCCAGGGGCTGGATATAGGGTGTCAGTGGGCATCTCCAGTGCTGCAGTTATATCACTGGTGGCTTTGGGCGTGATGGGACTTTTCTTGTATACCAAGCGTCGCGCCGAGAGAATGGCTTCACGCCCTGGATGGGAACAGCAGGACACGGCTGGAGGAGAAGGACTTGCGGATAGCACCAAGTGTCTAGTCGAACACAATGAAAATACCGAAAACAACAAAATCACATTTTCAATGGACACAGTCTGATCTTTGGTTTTGTTCTGAAGCGAATCATTTTTTTAAAAAAGTGACGTTATTATCAACTGTGACTTATGAAAATTGGCAAATTTGACGTTTCTTCATGCAACACGTTTCGAGAAAAAAGAAATTTTATGGGCTGTAAATGCGATGCACTTAAAAAAATGATTTTAAAGTTTCGCTCTGCAAACACCGATTTCACCATTGTTAGCATAGCCACCCATAAAAGATGCGGTATACGTGTGTTCCAGACAATTGGAAGCCATTCACCCAAGGCGATGAATTTTCTATCATATCGTATAATCAGCAATCAAGAACAGCACCAAATTGAGCAGTCAATGACGCAGAGATGGATATAGGCTTGGGAGTCAATCCAATCTGCCTCGTCGTACAAACGGCCTTAATGAGAGATCCCCGGAGAGGACCATGCGAAGAAATCGCACAGTAAGCGATATGGAAGGCTGCCGTTAAATAAAGCACACCCCTGTGTTAGATTCAGTTGAGACTTAGTGCAAGCAGTCAATATTTTTACCACCTTATTGCTCTCCACATTGCCGCCAAGCTAAATTATGCTAAGCAAACGCGTATTCTTAATGTCACTGAATGGAAAGCCTCTTGAAGCCATTCGGCACTGGTCGTCAGTATACCTACCATACAACTTAAATAACAAGACATTCCAATGGAAGACTTTCTTGTGCTAAAATCAGCTTCATTGGCTTTGAGTTGGGAGCAATAAAATGTAAAATTGGTTGGATGAATAACGGAGTAATGATTTCACATGGATACTAACACAATTATAAGAAACGGTTACTGTGAGTAAGGTGGCACTTAGTGGTAGATTTCTATTGGTTCTAAATACATTAGACTTTAATCATCGTAACGCAGTGTACACAAATACAATTAGCTTCACTCACTTTGGAAATCAACAGCAGTTTCAAGTGGAGGCCACACCAGGAACAAATAGGTCGGGGCTTTATTGTAGAGCTCTTACATACACCATGTCTAATGTATTAGTCCACGTGTGCAAACAAACCATCATTAAGAATTTTCCCCAACTTGCATTTGCATGCAACAAGAGTAATAAATTTTGTTCCCCGGTGACTCGTTAAAGTTCTCAAAATATTTAAGAGAAAGCGTTCCATGAATATGCATTTATGTAATAAGGTGTAGGAGTATCACGGTTAATGTGTGAGAATCTATCTCGAGAGAATCACAAGGATGCAGCTTCTGAGTGACCAAATCGCTGTTACATCTTTCAAGGATAATATACTATAGAGCCATCATATCATACACCAGTGGAATATGGCATTTTAGAGAGGCGACACGAGATCACAGTTGCCAATATTGGAGGTCGGGGGATATAGTACTATGATCTTAATAGCTGGCTTGGGAGAAAATGTAAGTTAGCTTAGTAGAGTGATATGATGCGCTTGTGATGTTCTAGGTGGTTGGTGGTGGAGGCACCGAGGCAATCATGGCATTTAAGTAACCTTTCAACAACTGAAAAACACCAAAAGGGCTCTGTAACACCAATCACAGAAAATGTAATACTTCTGAATACCAAGTGCGGCGCCCTGTTATGATTGGGTCCTTGAATAATATCCGGACGCCTATATCGAAGAACCCCAAGGGGATCATGTAGTGAATACATGTCGTCTGTACTGTAGCGTCCATAGCTTTCAATACACTCAAATCAACCATGTTTGAGCGTGTAAAGAATCTACTTGGGTGATTGGACAATGTAATCAGAATGTTATGAATACAGAACCTTTGTAACTTTAAACACCAAACACCAATATTTAACGTTTCACGGATCACGTATCATCAAAATTGACCCGAATTGTTTCAGTTTGTCTGTAACTGCATATTTTTACCGAATGAACAGATATTTTGAAAATTTATATTTTGTGCCATTTTTCGTAATGCATTTGTCCAACAAATGCTATCAGTGAAATTCGGATATTTTGTAAAAAGCCTGTGAACAGAGGCACGCATCATTACAGCTGGTTTATATCGACGGAAACAGTTATGTTTTACATGAGTCTCAAAGTGAATATAAAAAACATTCTAATTCGTATAAACCCCTTGCTTGGTGTGACAGCAATGACAATCTTGTTAAACTGTGAGCACATATATATTCTTCCTATATTATAATACACATTTGTATTGTTTTTAAAAATCAGTGGTTTGTAGGTCAGCGGGAAATGCTTGAAATGGTCCCTTAAATGATGATGTTAGACAAATTGTTTGACACAATTTTCAACACGGTCTATGTTTTCTAAATGTGCGTATCCTTATAGAAGAAAATAACTCGATGTAAATTCAACAGCTTTCTCTCCCATAAATACGTATTGTTTGGAATCATGAGTAGCGATATTGTCCAGCGTATATATTTATTACTATGTTTGTACAAACAAGTTGACTGTTAAATATAAGTATTTTTCCATAGACGGAGTCCATGTATATTGGTATAGCTGTAAGAGGTTTCCACCATATATGATATTCATGTCACTTCTTAAAAGCCATGTATCATCTTCTTAAAGTTTCTGCGAGTAATCTACCAGGGCAGCAGAATTAATAGCCTTCGTGTCTGAAAATACTAAATATGGTAGAAATTCCAAATATGTATATCGAATATAAAAGAGAAACTAGGAATATTACTGACCCTGTTTGCGGATGTAGCTTTTTTCTGTGCAGATATTAGACGATGCCCCGGGGCAATTCAGTATCGGACCTGATTTTGAATGGATCTTCCATCGAGATGTTTGAATATAGAATAATTTTACATATTGTTCCCCCGATGAAACCTGGATTGAAGTGAATCACTACGAACTGACTTGGATCAATACTATGCTCGCATGGGTTCCATAGAAAAAATGGCTTGAGTGATATATATTATATATATATATATAAGTATTGCTATAACATATGTGTAAGTTTGCACTAAGAAATGTTGTAAAAAAACAAAGTAAGCAGGGTCATACATGAAACAATTTAGAGGTTTATGGAATATTTATAAATATAAGTCGAAAGAGAGGAAGGCTCGATTTCTGTCTCTTCCAATTAGAGTTGTAATATATACCGTGCTCATTAAACGTTTTCTATGTTTTTATTCGGAATACGAGGGAAATAATGCTGAATGTAACGACAAGAAGAACTCACAGCATAAAATATCCATAAATAAAGAATTAGTGAGTAATGTTGTTATTCTCATGGCATTGGGATGACATCAAATTATAATGTCATGAGCTCTTTTTAGGGATGTGATGGTTTAAGTGATCTTAAGTATTAATTAAGTTCTCCCTCTGTCCCGAGCCAGTTAGAAGCCGTGGGAATCTGTCTAATTTCCGCTATGACTCATTGTTGAATAACAGATCATTAATCTGTTGTTAATCTGTTGTCATTAGCCCCAACTATTCAAAAATAGACTAACAATTCCAAATGGATTTACCGGAATAATGGTAAATTAATCATTTCCATACTTGTCTGGTATAGTGAGGGTAACAGAGAGAATAAATTCCACCTAGAAGCTTCTTTAAGAACAAATGAATTTTGTCACCTTGGGTAAACTCATAGCAAGGTGATTCACCTCTTTACTGTGGGGATCTTATAATGGTTTGCCCCACGAAAAAAACCTCTCTGTATCTTACTGTGTCTGCCACTTGATCCAGGTATTACCGGCGGCCAGGAAATTCAGAAAACACAAAGAGGTAGTTCTGAAAAAAGAATATTCATTCTATTTTGTACCTGTCTGAATCCAGTAGAAAGAGAAGAATATATGATCGAAAAACGAGCTTGGGGAAGCATTGAGGTGCCTCCTCGGTAATGAAAATAATTTAGCGCGGTAAGCTGGCGACAGCGGATGAATGCAGCGCACCCACTTAACACTATGTTCCCCCCGATAACGAAGCTAATTAGTGAACGCTTATAAACCGACGCATTCTTCACTACCTTCTTAAGTGACCATTCACCCTCTGTAATTAATATGCCGCCAAACTTATTTCGCAATAATTACATAAAACTTTGCAGGATGAATTATGCTGAATTGTACAATTCGGCACACAGCGCGACAACTTCTTTTTTTAAAAGTACATGCCAACAATAACTTACATTATGGGCACAATTAAGCTGCATTAATTATGCAATAGAATAATGGGTGGTACATCCCACAATCAACCACCCAACATCACCATCCTCACCATCCTTCCTTTTTTTACTTTGAGAGTCTCAGTTTCGCTTTATCTCTACGCGTGGATCAACTTCTAATTTAATCGCCTCTTCTGCCCGTGTGCAATGGTGTCCTGTTGAGGGAATTTACTTGACGAAGGAATCCAAAGCTGGGGTAGCAGGAGGCATTATGTTGTCTGAATCCTTAGACGGTATCAAATGGCGAGAAAGTACTTGATCCGAAGGAAGAATCTGTAGGGAATATTCTAAAATCAGATAACTCGGTGTTAGAGAACCAGGATTTACAAAGCTTACCTTTAGCGCCAAAGTAAAACATTGTAAAGAAGGATATGAATTTTTATCATTCAGTGCAATCTTCAACCTATCTTTTCTATTTTGTTATGGGTGTGCATCAGTGCGAAAATTCCTTTTGCTTCAATTAACAGCAGCGTATATGATATGAAACCGTTCACAGGGTAGAAGCCAGCCGAAATGCTGCCTGAGTCATAAATCCTGAAAGTTCGTAAGGAAAAGAAAGCAACTTAGGGTCTGGACAGTCACAACGACGTCTAAGCGATATTAGTTGGTGTTTGGTCAAGTAGGTAATACACTGGCCATGACATTCCTAATTTTCTGTTGCCGCCAGAGGTACCTTCTAGTCGACTGACAGATATTCTGTCTGCTTTTTCTTCAAACATTTCATCTGGACTTTCTATCTGATTGACGATTATTACACGGTCCCTAATGGGCTATTTTATTTAGTGATAACCCCACACCATTCCCCTTTCTGAAACTGACTTATTCTATATATATCTAAGATGTGCTATGTTTTAAATTGATTGAATGATTTTGAAATATAACAATTATGCACATGGAAATAACTAAACTAATTGTCATAGTACCTGAGAAAATAGTGTAACCAATTAAGCTATAACTGACAAGTTAATACTGTGAAAATACTGCTGCCCTTATTACCTTCAATAAGGCAACCTCGAGCTCCAGTTCAGATGCCAGCCTTTGCTCAGAGACAGAACGTAGCGATATCTTAATGCATAGGTAGTGCTTTCTTCTCCTCCATGCCATACACATATGTAATAGATATTTGGAATGGAATATGCCTGGGAGCGTGTGCACAGATGCTAATCCTGTCGAATATCGGGTGTATTTTTTCTTAGTGCAGAGAGACGACATCTCGAGGCGGGTTTATATATGCTGTAATCCATTCAGGATGTCTTACAAGAGTGTCGGGAATCATTCTGCCTTCCTTGACAATGAGTATCTATGATATTCTTTGCTGTAGTGCACTCTCCGCATCTGGCAAGGAGCCCATCCGTGCATACAGCCTTTCCTAAAACAGACGAGAGCGCACCTAACGTGTTCTAATGGAAAACTTCGACTGATGCTTAATTATTTTGTAATGGAAAGGCAGAGCCCGCGTGAAATGCAATTATTGTAGTAGAATATGTGGATTCGTTAAGATCATTTTAAAATATTGCATTTCAAAATCGTGCGTTTAAATTTAATGTTGCGCATTAAAATCCTTTTTATGGACTCATTTGGATAAAATACAACAACCAAACTCGAACTTAACTAGACTTTTTCTGTTAAATGTGTTCAAGTGCCCATCCCTTGTCCATTTCAGTTATACAGCCCTTCTGTTTGGTCTCTATTTATATTCAACTTTGCACAACTCATTGATCATGCTGCAGTAATTCTAAGGACATTTATGTAGCAAAGTTAATCATATATAGAGCTAAGGCTTAAAGGGGTCCTTATACGCTTTTTATGCATGTGTACATAACTGGATCAAACTTAATTTGATTTTGAATTGCATACTTTGTGTCCAATTTCCTGATTAACTTCACAATAAGCGTCATGAAATGATATCAAGCAAAAGTATATCAATATTTCTTTTTAAATTTTCTATTTTAAGTTGGTTTACATGGTCCTCGGCTGAGGTATTTCGCGTGGCGCAGGGTGCTGGTGCATATAATACAAGCTTTAGTATGCAGCTTAACAGATATAATATTTTGGTTAAAGACAACTAAATAGCTTAAAGCTTAATATACAATATAATATGTCCTAGCATGTATATATGTCCGGCGGGGTGTGGCTTGAATATATAAAACTTGTAAAAATATAAGATTTCATTAATCCTAACCCAAAAATTCAAACAGTTACAGGCAATTTCTTTTCAGATGAAAGTTCATGTCGGCACAACGAATGGGCATTCTGTAGATTAGCAGTTGGCAGCAAAGGTCGTTGCTAATTGATAATGCTATAGGGGTTCTGACAGGTCCGGGGAATATACCTGATGGGTTAGCACTTGTCCTTCCAGTAGGATAGCTGTAACCTGTTGTCTAACTCATAAGTTAAATCGACTTTATGTACGCGAAATTATGTACGCGCGAGTTTATGAGATCTGGTTCCTAAAAATAAATATGAACAACTCGAATTGCAGATATATCATACATAATATTTATATCAAAAACCTATATCTTTAGTTGGAAAAACTACATAGATATGCTTTAATGATTAATGCTTTCTTGGAACATAAACTAACAAAAGACTGTTATCTCATTGGGACAAAGGACGATATATAATTATATTGATTTTTGTGACTCATTATGATCCCTGTGCTTTAACAAAACTCTTATTCTGCCGCTAGTTATGGCTCTGTCCGTCTGTAGATATACATCTCTAAATCTTGACATTATAATTTACTGTGACTAGATTTTCTCAGGAATCAAACTGCAAGCCTTTTAATATCAACATTTAGTGGGATGATGCAGCGTACACGTACGCAAAATCTCGACCTCTCAAGTATATTGACAATTCTATTTCAACTTGTTCTTAATCCTATTAGCGTCGAGATGACGCTTTTGTGGACTGCACAGCTCCCAGCACGGAGACTCCTTCTAATTAAGGGGTGCAGCTCCATAGGTACTTATCTACGGCATTATGATTGACCTAATGCAAGGCAGGAAATAGCTACTGAGTCGTGTATTAACTTCATTTGAGCTTCTAGCCGATAAAACTGTGACTTCATTTTGAGTTTGACATTTCCAATAGTGTGCCAGGTTAAGTCTTTGGGTCGTCGGAGAATAGCATTCAGATGACACAAATGGCAACTTTTCATCCAGTTAATAGGATGGATATTCAAATTTTAACATTCCGAGGAACCCACATAACTTGTGGCCTATTTTCAAATAGCTGTCATTAATTGATGCCGCAACATAAACTAACCATTATAGTTTGGGCCCTGCGTACTGCTGATATATTTATGTGCTGAATGAAAAAACCTAACAGGCAATGTTTGCTTTGATGCGTAGTGCATATGCTTGAGAAAGGGTAATAACAATACAAGATTGAGATCCATGATTTCTCTAAATCTAATATTCTACACGGGTTCAAATGTCAAAGCATGTACACTAATTCAAAGGGAGGGCTATTTATTGTTTCATTGAGGAAGAGCAGAGTGCTGCCTGCCTTACTCATATTGAAGGAATGAGTTTAGGTTCACTTTTGTGCAGTGGTGTGGGTTATCAATTCACCGTAAATTAAAGGAAGGAGTTTGGGTTCACTTTTGTGCAGTGGTGATATACCAATTCATTGTAAATTAAAGGAAGGAGTTTGGGTTCACTTTTGTGCAGTGGTGATATACCAATTCATTTTAAATTAAAGGAAGGAGTTTGGGTTCACTTTTGTGCAGTGGTGAAAGATACCAATTCATTGTAAAGTAAACGAAGCAGTTAGGGTTCACTTTTGTGCAGTGGTGAAATATTAGTTCATTGTAAATCAAAGGAAGGAGTTTGGGTTACTTTTGTGCAGTGGTGAAATACCAATTCATTGTAAAGTAAACGAAGCAGTTTGGGTTCACTTTTGTGCAGTGGTGAGATATAAATTCATCGTAAATCAGAGAAAGGAGTTTGGGTTCACTTTCGTGCAGTGGTTAAATATCAATTTATTATAAATTAAAGTAAGGAGTTTGGGTGTACTTTCATGCAATTGATAAACTATTAATAATGAATTAAATAAAACGTCTAGGCCTAATCATGTTAGTTCTATCAGGGATAGCTCAGCGAAACCAGACTATACATGTGATCTATTTGCTGGAATGATTTAACCAATAATCGTGGCCAAGGTAAATATCAATATTAAATAATATGGAGATCGATCAAAGAACAAGAACAACAATATAAGAAAAGTTTCACAAATATACCCAGTTTCGTCACAAAAGTACAAGAGCCTGTACAGCCCGAATGCAAAAGTCTGAGGTTACCCAATACAATGAGTAGAGCCAGTTGGAGAATATAAAGGCCAGCAAAAGTGGTTGGCTGTAGAGGTGGGTCCTAGCCTCGTCTAGGTAGTCGTTGTTCCGTCTGTTCTTCCCGTTGTTCTCCCCCCCCCCCCCCCCACCACACACTCTCACTGCCATCTCTATATATACTAAACTGTATCTCATTTATTATTAAGGTTCGAATTTAATAATGTAAACAAAGGGAAACCTCACATATGGTAAGAGCCGTTTGTACATACCCGCTCATTAAATATTAAGACAAAAACAACCAAGGGACGAAGCAGGAATCTGTATTGTCGCGCTGCGGAGGTATCCACCCAAGTGCGCATAGCGCACGCGGGTGGATACCGAAGCCAAGCGACGATACGGATTTCCTGCGAAGTCCCGCGGTTCTTTTTGTAGGCTATTTATTTCGCCGTTTCTTATTAAAAACTACTCGAAAATGACAAAAATATTGATAGTATTGAATAAATGTTTGTTGTGGTTGACGTTGACGTCTTTGTTTACATCATGACGCCCGTTATGACTCCCGTCATGACGCATCTGCGTATTTCTACGCACCGTTTTTTCCTACCCGCGTGGGTCAGAACTATATTTTAGAATGCAAAATTATTTAATTCTGCACTGTCATGTACATTGATTTTGCTTACCGTTTTGCAGTAAAATTACTTTAATAAATGTATTTAATTATTTTTTTAATTTTGCCACTCATTTATATGCGATAATACTATAATTGCTATATTCATTCCATATCAGTCCTGAGGCCTGATACGGCCCTCATATCGGCCTCAGGACTGAGTTGCACTCTCAGGGCTAAGTCAATGGGCCGTACATATTGACCACAGTCAAAGGTGAAATAATAAAAAAGAAACGTACATCAAATACATCCCTTTGTTTGAGAGTCAAAATGGTAGAAATATTAAAGGTTGATTTAAGCATTATGGAGGCCATAGAAACTTCAGGATTAATGGTAAGAAATGTTATCAAGGTTAGATTCTATCCTGGAGATGAAAAGTCATGAAATGGGTAATTCGAATCAGGTATTTTTATTGTATTACTTTAACACAATGGTGAAATACCAATCGATTGCAAATTAAAGGAAGGAGTATGGGTTGACTTTTGTACAGTGGTGATATATCAATTGATTGTAAATTAAAGGAAGGATTTGGGTGACCTGTGTGCAGTGGTGAAATATCAATTCATCTTAAATTGAATGGGGGAGTGGGGGAGTTCGGGTTCACTTTCGTGCAGTGGTGAAAACTGACATATCAATTCAACGTAAATTTCACTCCAGACCTGGACAGTTTAAGTACAACGCCGGGCTGAATCAATTACATGATATACAACACAAATATTATGGTTTATAGAATGCATGAAATGCTGGTTTGAGGGCTTAATAGGGTGTGAAGTGTGCTCCTAATATACTTCTTTTGCCAGTGATTTCATGCACTACTAACATAGCACTAGCCTGATATCAATCAGATTCTTCATGAAGAACTGCCTCCAAACAACCAAATTATTCATTATAATTCACAGGGAAATCGTTTATTGTCGTTCTTAGTGTCTGGAAAGAGAATATATTCACTGATCAGTGCTCTTCTTCGGCACTCGATGGCAATATAACCCTTTCTTGTATGTGCTACACACATATATCTTCCCAAGTTTACCGGTATGTGATATCTATGATTCTATATTTTCCTTTGAAGCTTCATAGTCATTAAAATATCTTCCTGGTCCACCCATGTAGGTTAATCCAAATGGAATGCACTAAATAATTATTATATTTCAATGTTTGTTTCTTAAATGAAAAAGTCGTAATTAGATGTGACTTCTAACATACATGAAAATCTATGTGTAATTTCACGTTTTAAACCTTCATCCAGGTACAGTATTTATCATATCATATCAAGGAACTTTTCGCAAATATAACTGAAGAAAAATCAAATATAAACGTGTAGCCTACAGGTTGCTTAAGCTTGATAACGGTGTAATTACCGACCTTGCGAAAGGGAGGTTATTAATCGTTTTAATTTCTGCTTATAAGGGCTATTATAGCCCCAAAATCGTTCAAGGCAGTGACTAAAAATAGGTAGTTTATAGCGACATTCCCACGCCAATCAAAAAAGATATTGTTTTTGTAATCATCCTTTTTTGTACTTACTTCTTGCAGGTCCGCGTCCATACCATTGTCCTAAGGCGCCAAAAGGATGATGTTATTTTAGTACTATGAGCGGTTCCCAGCTATGGTGCTGTTTCCAGGGATTATGTTGGTGTTACTGTTCAGACCGTTCTTTATAAGATCAGATCAATATTTGACCTTTCACACACCTGATTTTTGCCATTTCATTTTCCAAATCCTTATAGATGGATAGTTTTTCATTTATGAGTAAATGATTTAAAAAATGAAGATATTGGATCCCAAACTGATTCAACTGTCGACCAACTTTACATTGTAAGCCGATATCTGACGGTGAAACTATAAAATCACAGAATATATGATTCATATATCCTCATGATGGCTTCCTTTCTTCCTCGGTGCCGCCATGTATCGCTCTGTGGGAAGGAGTATTAGCATGGGATTGAACTTTCAATGCGGCCATGCATGACCACATCTAAAGGCTGATAGATGTTGATCTGAAAAGATGTAGATCTATATGTAGATCTATATGTAGATTTCGGTGGGGCCTTATGTTGCATTACTGAAACCCTCATGGTCGATATGGACAATGAGGAGATTTCATAATAGGGAGAAATATTATATGGATTTTGATCTGATAATTTAAATTATATAGATATACTAGACCTAAGTGTCACAACAATATATAGAGAGAGTTAATATAATGGAAGAGGGGGACTTCAGTGGGTGGGCAAGAATCTTCAAGATATTTGTTTGTGAGTTAGTTGAGTTGGACTGAGCAGATGTGAGGAAATACTGAATACATGTGTGTGGATTGTGATTCCTTTGGTGTCCACGAGGTTTGGCACTCCCTTTCGTTCTTTAAATGGTTCCCCACAAGTGATACAACTTACTGTACGACGTTTTTGATATAAGGTTAGCTTGGCTATTGTAGAACTGATGTGATGGACTGACGTTTCAGTCAGTTGGACAGTTATAAGATGGAACTAACGTTATAAATAGAGCGGCCATTCCCCTGAGCTAGGATATACTTGCTCATGCCGATGGCGGCCCCTAGTGGAAGTTTCCACCGCACATGTATAATATGATAACATTGGCGATGATTGGACATGGAGACCCTGCCTAGCTCCAAAACTTGGAGATGTTTTCCCAGGTTCGGAACATAAACATGTTATGCTAATCACATATTATATGCCTTGGTATGTGATTTAATATTCTGAATTCATTTTGTAAAACAGACAGTTCAGTTCCAATGTGTTAATAATAATATTTAATATAGATTTCCATCATTCGTGGTGCACTTGATAGAATATATTATATAGAGACACCCCCTGATAGAATTGAATTATAATAAGCTTCGTTAGTTACGACATTTGTCGATATTAACTGAATGTAGCAAAAGGGGGCACCTAGTGCCAGTTCAAGAAAGCGCAAACTTAATGTAGGTTTCATACCTAATGTAAGATTTGCTTAATTCGGTGTACCCATTGGGGCTGAAACTGATAGTAGGGAGAATAAAAGAAAACACTGTCCTGTCAAAGTCCATTCACCGTAATGACCATACCATTTCCCCTCACCAACGTTCATGATTAAAGTATTCATGCATACTGAGGCGTCTCGATCTCGAGTGACCTGTCCTCAAAAGCTAATTGCCTATAGACATTTCCCACCCCAGATTTTTCCCATCTCCATTATGATTAACATGTTAACATCCTTAATGAATAATGAATTTTCTTAATGGTATTATTACATTATTGCGCCATAACTAGTATCCCAGCAGTTTTTGTAATTTTTGAATTTGTATTTGATGTTGAATATACAATGAGGATGATTCCGACGTTTCAGATCTTTGTCGATCCTTGGCCTTGCTGGGAATGGTTACATAAAGTTTTAATCGGTGGGTATATATATTCTTCTATACTTTTATCATTTTGGGAGGGCTTACATTTGATATCATTTACGCATTTATAACCGTTTCCAGTTGCCTTGACATAGTTTTCAATCAGCAACCATAATCAATGATCTTTATCACATTACATATATTTGTTTTATTAGTTTACAGTATAGGCCAACCTTACAATCTGTACAATATCGATTTGTCTGATATAAAAACAAATGGTTGCCGTCATAAAACTAATTTCCATTTTTACTACTTAATTTATCAATATCAGTCCCAAGTCACTCCTGTCACTTGTCTTTACCATTCATACATATTTCTTGGCATGTAGTTTTTAATTCTTCTTCCTGTCTGTGGCAAGGAGGGGAGACAATGTTTTTTATTTTGTTCTTGTCCCTTTTGTTCACATCGTTAACATATAACAAGGTTGGCACAGGGTATTGAAATTCAATCCACAATTTAATTCCCTTATTTAATTCCCTTCCCTGTTTTGCGAGTACATTCTTTAAACCTCAATCCTTTTGTTTGTCTTAATTGACATAATTTATAGATTATGTTTCTTCTATCAAAAGTATCTCACCACTCGATTTCCGTGGTTAAACGTACGATTGTTTCCCTTTTCTATCCTCGGCAACGGCCGTTAGCCATACATTTGTATTTTAGATCCGTCAATCCATCCTTTTGATGTATAAGGGCTTTAGAAAGGTTGGCAATAGTATAAACAATAATCTCCTATAGGCAAACAAATGGTATTCAGTTAGTTGGACTTGTATGAGTAAGGGTTAAAAAAAACTTATTGTGCGGGGATACCATTCAATATTATGTATGCGCACAAACAAATGTATTCAACATGTGTGCCGAGCATGTGTGTGACTCTTCCATTGTTGTGAAAAGGGGTTCATTCTGATGCAGGGTAAACCATTCATTGGACGCGCGAGGAATCCGAACATTTTGGGGTCGAGGGCAAATGGTCCATCTTCAAGTGACCTTTCCATATAAGTGCAGATTCGCAATTTATGCCTCATGAATAACTAAGTCATTGTTTATATTACGCGCTACTAGGATACAAAATTTGTTTTATGTTAGCACGGTAATCCATTTGTTCGTTGACATCGTTGCAGGGAAAACCATCCGAGTACATTAGGTTCTTTTGGCACATGCCTCTGCATTTTAGGTCACATATGTGGAACGACTGTGAGAATCGATTGAACTTCTTTCTTTACATCTTTCGCATCTCTATGTATCTACATCTAGAAGAACTGGAACATCAGCGTGACACGGAGCCGACCAAAAGTTATCATTATTATTGGTAGCATAGACAGAAGTGTAAGTGGCATTTATTTGTATGTATTTAGATATTCGTAAGGATCGAAATAGACCTCAGACCAAGCCCTGAGTAAGGTCATACGGTCATATATGATATGCATGCAAAATATATGACATATCCAAAGTCCCTTTCAATGTAACAAGTGGGCCATTCCATAGGAAGAAAAATGTTGCCCCGAATACTTTCCTTCATCACGGACAACATGCTATTTAAATTACCCGCATACTTAATAAGGTCTAATGATTGCCATACGTACTCTGCGATGTATGCATGCTACTATGAAACTGTTTTAATATGCATAGTATATACCATCTTCATCTAATTTGGTAACGTCTTTTTAAGTTGAACCGATTTATTATACCAGTAAAGTGATATTTGGAATATTTGTATACCGCGTCGTTTGTCGCTTCCAGCGTTATTTGTGTGTGTGTGGGGGGGGGGGGGCGTAATTTAATGTCAAAATAAGAAATGTACTTGGTTTATGACCCAGAAGTGTTCTTCTCATCCCAGACCTGTATTAATTTTTGTTTTCCTTTATCGCATGTTCAATTTGTCCAAGGTCCCTGGCGTTTACCTATATAGAATTATAGTTTGTACCATATATATGTGGTTTTATTTCTCAAGAAGAAAAACTTGTGAAAGTGGGAACCGTAACTTCCGTCCACACAAATTCCAGGTAACTAGAATGCGGCAGATTCTATTTAGATATATAGATATATTGGTATATCCATGAGTATGTCAAGTTGGAGAGAAATTGCTAACCAGTCATTAACAATTCCCTCTGAACCAAACGCTCCTGTAGCTGTATACTAATCAGTGGGTCACGAATCTCCTGTTAGATGGGAGTACTTCTTATTCATTTTTATTGTCCCGGATTAATCTTATCGAACCTTGGTATATATAAATACGGATGTTAAAATTGAAGATTGGGATCTCATAATTCACTTTATTATAAGCCTATTCCATTGTAGAGGTGCGATAAAATTTGTTGGGCCTGATTGCTGGACGTAATCAATGAAGCGTGTATTTCTTAATTCATTGCGAATATTTAGAATTCTGCCATATGCTGTATACAATAATATACCCTCTTTTCACATAGAGGTATATTCTGGTCAGTCACATAATAATGTCTTATTATATTTTATATTCACGAGGTTTCACAACTCTTATAATTTTCAATATATCAGTAGGTATATTGACCTCAGGTAGAAAAGGCAGCTGCCTTTGAGGGAATAGAACCGACGATTTCCTCATTTCATCTAGCTGGTGCTCTAACGTTACCTTCTCAGCCTCTAGTTAGGGCTGCCCCTGCCAAGTATATATCCTTATCACTCCATTGAAGTGTTTATCAGGTGCCCAGATATCACATAATCTGATAAGTTTTTCACAATAAATTCTCATGAAAGGATTTAACATCCAATTTAGATGACGGCACAAAAATACAACCAACCTGTTTGTAAGACCGCCCTTTCAAATAAATCAACGTCTTTATTGCAGAAGAATGGAGTCCCAGGAGAAATCCGCACCAACCCCAACAATGGATGATTCAAATGAGGACAAAATAGGTAACTTCAATTCATATATATAAACGTTTCAAATTCAAAGTTCATCATCTTCATAAAAGTTCGCATTTTAGAAAAAGAAACGCGCGTAAAAAGCTACGATTGATTCTCATACATCTTCGATATGCACAAACATAAATTCCATGAGATTTGACCTGCCTCCAATGCATTGGCTAATCCTACAAATTGTACGCCATCACGACAATGGGAATAGCGTTCCATCATCCATGATTTATGTAGGAAATGTCGCCAGCCAAGGAAACAGGGTTCATTAACACTCGTACAAATTCTATATAACATCATGTCGTAAGGGAGAGAGATAAGGGGATATCCCCATCTTCTCATGTACTAAACCGAATTATCTTTATCACGGTCGGCACAAAGGATGGCTCAAATCCCAAGAGGATGAGGAAATAGGATTTTGTTATCACACCAAAGATTAGTCAATCCTCTCCGCATATGATATCGTCTAACATTAACTCTAGCATGATTGTTTAAAGCGAGACCATAGACTACATTTCCCCCATTTCAGTCAGTCATGAAAGGGTTATTGTCACCCATCATTTTAATTTTATATATATATATATATATATATATATATATATATATATATATATATATATATAGCCTTAATTGTGCCATGGTCAAAATCTCTAAGATATACAAATAGAGTAACATTTATGTACACATGTGTCAAGTGACAATCATTTGCAATATTGCAACCCTGGAAGAACCCCTTCTTTCAGATTTGGGCCGACCCCGTATCCAACATAGTTCTTTTATCGGATGCAGTATGAATCACTAAATCAATTAATTTCATAATTAAATAGTGGCAAATTGCCTCAAGGCCGCTGTATCTTGTCTCTCAAAGATTGTCTCTGTTTCGGTTAAAACGTTCAACTGTCCTCTGATTTTCTTTAAACCTTGTCCAGGTATCTGCTAGATTTATGTCAATGTATGATCTGACAGAGGGTCTAATATAGCAATACAACTCGGATTTTAGCGTGAGAACGGTCTGTAGGCCGAGGGACGTCCCAAGGCCATAGGCCGAGGGACGTCACTGGGCCTACAGACCGTTTGAACGCTACAATCCGAGTTGTATATTGATTTTAGTCCGTGATGGAACACGTCAGGTGGCGCCACTAGACCAACGCGGTCTGTAGTACCATAATTGCATAATTGCACGCGAAATCTGACCCAAAATGGACTAAAATCAAATAATTTACTTCAATTTTAGAGGGGTAAAAATGTTCAAATTCCCATAATTTCCATGGAAATGGTCCTGTCTGAACCAAATATGGGCACAGGTTAAGTATACAGTATCTACACCCATGACAAGTAAATTATTTGTAAAACTAGTGTTGAAAAGCCCAGGGAAACTCAAATACACATGTGCCTATGAACATAATATACAGACAACGTCGGTATAATGGATACTAGGTGGTGCACTTACAAAAAGGTCACGCGATCTAGTATGTATCATATACAACACCTCACAGGGGAAATGCTGCAATTCTTTTACAAACATAATATCATGACATTGTTTAGGACCTAGATCTTTCATTTTTACTAGGTAAATTTTTACTAGGTAAATTTTTACTAGGTAAATGCATTCATAGTGCAATTAACTACCACTGGACCACGGGTGCACGTGCAACAAAGCTGAGGATATCAGACTCTAAACACCTAGCATATCCATGCCCCTCTATTGGGGGTCAGGGCTAACATTTCTGTCTTTGATTCATTGCCAGAATTCCAAATTGTCCCAACAAGGAGTTGCAACTTACAGTGAAATAATAATGGCATTGGAAAACCTTGAAAAAACTTGGAAAAACATGAAATCATATTTTGTAAAAAAAAAAATGTTAATGCACGACCAGAAAGGAACATCATATAATTTACTTCAATTTAGGGGGGTTAATTAGACGGAAGTAGGCCGACACATTAAAACAAAACACCCGCGTAGGGTCATAGCCACAACAAATGCAAAGGTGTGCAACGAAAAATGAAGTAAAAAGTTGGCAATAAAAACAAAGCCCCAAATGAACTATCTTTTTTTTTTTTTTTATTTTTAAAAATTTTATTGGTCAAAGTTTCATACCATGATAATTCTCATTTGCCAATAGGGGTATCCTGAGATACAGCATTTGGGCCTGGGAGCGGTGCTTTGGTAGCGCTCAGAAGCAGCAAGGGAGGCCACATACGGTGGGGGTATCTACCACAACCCTTGGCCGCCGGCTTGGCCGTCACTCCGGGGATGCCTCAGGCATCTTCCCCTGTCCCCCATGCTCCGCATGACGGCCGAGACGGCCGACGCACAGTTTGCATTTTTGTTTACAAAATTGTTCTATGATAATAATGTTGAATGTGGGTTTTCAGCTGTTGGATGCATATCCTTAAAATGTCTTGAGCATACTTTAATGAACCTACTAGGTTAAAGTCTTCAATTAAATCTGTCCAAATCTTTCTCTCCCTTGACCCTTGTTTTCTTTCTTTGCACTCAATGCCTGCAATACATGTATACTTATCCAATATCTGTTGATTTTCCTGGACCAGGCAAAACATTCAATGACAACACAATTAAAATCCATCATTACCTCTTCAATATCCTTTAGTTTGGTGGTGATATAAGTAATATTAAATCATTCAAATCAGAATTAAAATATGAGTACTCCAAGCCCCTACTGAGAGCTATGGGGCGGAAGTAAACAAACCCTAGAACTGGCCTCCCTTCCTGCTAAAATCTCCCATGGTTCATTGCGCTGGCCTCCCTGGGCCCATAGCGATTCCCAAACTCAGGCTACTCCTATTGAAAACAATATTCCTAACAATCTCTACTATATTATTACATCTCGATCATTTCAATTACCTTACATTATACTTTAACTTGTTTAATCTGTTATTTTCTACTTATTACATTCTGCGATCTTCAACTACAAGATTTGATATATCACGCTGAGTCGTTTCATACAAAACAATTCCGCTTAATACAATTATTACATGATTACCGGTACAAGTTTTTTGTAATTTTTTTGTGGCCTGTTAAAACATATATATATGCAAGTTCGCGGATAAAATACAATGGTAACTGCACCTTTATAGTTATAAACTATATCTATTCTAGTTACCCAGCTTCTTGACCTTTTTGGTCTCAATACATTTCTGGTCAGTATTAAGTGGTTAGGTTCGGCAAGTACATATATCTCAAGCTTTTATTGCCGCCAGTTGTTATTACCTTTGAGGGTTTTTTTCAGTGTACCCCACTCTTTGATTTTGTCAATAGGGTCAAGTCGATTCCAGATCCTTGGACCTTGGATATGAGGTGATCTATTGTATTTTTCTGTTCTACTGATCAGCTGGACGAGGTTAACACCTCTAGCCTGCCTTGTTTGTCTAGGCATTTCATGAACATACATGGGATTTTTGGCAAACGTATACATTAGGCCTTGTATGGCTATGTCTGCCCTTTTTCTAAAAGTATCCACTCTTAGGTTATCCCGCATTTCATCAGTTGTTAGTACACCCTGATTATTAAATACAACACGAATGGCCCGGTTCAATACACTTTGCAGTTTTGTTATTGTGCTGCAATTACTCATGTTATACAAGATGTTTCCGTACTCGGCCAATGATAAAATATGCGATTTTACAATAGTGGTTGCCATTTCTTTGTTTAGGCATGGTCGTAACCTGGATAGACAGTTAACTTTCTGTTGGATGGTATTCTTCATTTTCACAAAATGAACATTAAAGTTTACATTCTCGTCTATCTGGTACCCTAGATATCTTACTATTTTCGCCTGGCTTATAGGTTGACCTTCAATATAACATTTCTCCAGATTTCTGAAATTAATCTGTTTCAATTTATTTTTAGACCCTATGATCTGCAGTTGACACTTTTTTGAATTTACCTTCAACTGGTTAGCTTTCATCCAGGAGGAAATTTCGTTTGTCACGACCTTTGATATATTCAGTCATTCATCTTTATTCATGCCTGTAACGGTTATAGCCGTATCGTCTGCATAGATACTAATACCTATTTCAATTTCGTCATTCTGTATTACTACTCTATTAATGAAGTTGGGCAGGTCGTTTACGTATACCAGAAAGATAAGCGGTCCTATTATACTCCCTTGTGGCACGCCCTGACTGATGTTTAGTGGGTCTGATAGTGTTTCTCCCAATTTTGTTCGTTGGATACGATTTGTCAGGTAGTTACCTATTATATCTATGATCTTCTGATTTACTCTGTAGAATTCTAATTTTTTTATTAGGACATTATGATTTATGGTATTAAAGGCCTTGGCCACGTCGTAATATATTGCAGCTGTTATCTTGCCTTTATCTATCCCTTCTATTATTGGCCCTAGGAATTCATAGGTAGTTCTGTTAGTAGAATGATTCTTATGGAAACCACCTTGCTCTTTGGCGAATAAATTATTTAGGTCCATATGTTCCCTTAGCGAGTTAGCTATAAACAACTCTAAGAGTTTTGAGGGTAAAGGTACCAGTGCTATCGGCCTTTGTTGTTGAAGGTCCCTGGCATTAGTTGATTTGGGTATGGGGGTGATGGAATATTCCTTCCATTCAGTTGGAATCTTAGAAGTAGAAATACATAGCTTCAGTAGCCTGGTTGTAATATGAAGAAGATTCAAGAGATACAGTTTCAGGGTGCGGGAATTTACCCACTCCCATCCGCTACTCTTATTGTCATCCGAGTGCATTAGGAATGACCGAACTTTCTTTTTGTTAATCAATATTCTGGTAGAGGCTATGTTCTCATTGTCCCTTTCCAAATAATTTTCGAATTCTATATTCTCTTCTAATCCGTTATCACTCATGTTCTTAAAAATAGTGTTTAAGATATTGCTTGCTTCTTTCCCTTTGACATTCTGTCCCTCGTTAACATAGTTCGCAGGGGTTGCTGCCTTGGCCTTACCTAACAATCCGTTCAGTCTATACCAAAATTTTTTGCTGTTTTTTACTACTACTACTCAGAGATTCAAAAATATACGTTCGTTTTGCTCCTCGTATTAGTCTAGCTGTATTAGCCCTTGCTCTAGATGCATTAGCAAAATCAATGTCATTTTTTGTAAGTTTCGCAATTTTGAATAATCTATCACAATTCTTTATCGCTGCCATACATTCTCTGTTTAAAGGGTGGGTTCCACTGGCCGGCTACTTCTCCCGCTACTGCTCCCGCTTCTTGATGAAAGAAGCGGGAGCAGAAGCGGGAGAGTAACGGGGATGGGTGCTATTGGCCACGTTACTTCCCGCTTCTTTTGGAGCGTTTTCGAAGCGTAGAGTGCCCCCGCTTCGATCAAACATGTTTGATTTGAAGCGCCGCTACTTTGTAGCGGGAGGTAGCGGGAAGTAGCGGGAGCTGAAGCGGGGCAATGGCACCACTCTATGTTACCCCTCACGCTACTTGATGTGTTCATTTCTATGTGAAAATAAAATGTCGTCTGCTTAGATTTCTGAGGAGCGTTAGAAGTAGCGGTGGAAGTAGCGGGGCAATAGCACCCCTTCCGGTATACCTTCAGCTTCTTGCTCCCGCTTCTTTAGAAGCGGGAGCAAAGAAACGGGAGGAGTAGCGGGAAGAGAAGCCGGCCAGTGGAACCCAACCTTAAGAGGAGTTTACCATGATGTATCACAGACTTAGATTTAAAAGGACAATTCACATCTAGATACTCCATTAATTTTTTTCTAAGTTTCACCCATAGTGCCTCGCTGGTAGTGTATTCTTCAGGTGAGAAGTTGTTTTCAGTCACTAGTGTATCACAATAATTCTTGAAGTTTTCCTCATTTCATCTAAGGCAGGGAACATAAAAGATCAATGATATCAATCAACAGCTTGTAATTCGAGACCAGAGGTGCTCATGATAGGTGAGACTAAAGACAATGTCTAGGAGGCGAGACATATCTTTGATGTTTCCTTCCATATATATATGGGGCAGGTTTTGCACTTTTTAGGATCTTCCTAGAAAGTTACAATAAAATAAATACAAGTTCCTATCGTTGCGATCATTCCCTTAATATGAATGCCTTGTAAGTTTGGGTTCAGATATTCTCAGGGACTGTGACTATGATATAAGTTTTAATAAGGACATAAGCGAAGAAATCGTGAATTTTAATTAATGTTTGATATAACATGTTTAAGGACAGACAAGATATTCCCACTTCGAAGACATAATTGAAGGCCTCGGATCATTTGGACATTGGCAGAGAGTGATTTTCTTCCTCATATCGGCAGCTGATGTGTTTGGTGCAATGGCTATGCTCCTTCCTGTTTTCATCGGAGCAGAACCAAAATGGCGTTGCATTGAATTTGATAACTCGACCTTTCTGGATCATTCAGCTGAAAACCACACCATGACTTGCAAGATAAATGAATCTGCATGTCTAAAACGTGAATTTATAGATGACTTTACTTCAATCATAAGTGAGGTAGGTGCCATTTCATATGTTCTAGAAATGAATTAGGTATACAAAACCACACAAAATTATATTTTGCCTATGTTTAATATAGAAATAACATCTAACAGTGACGCAGATTTCCTTTTAGATCTTCGATAACACTCTGAGTGAGATTATTCATATAATTGTGTGCATGCAATTCATATAATGAGAAATGCTATGATATAAGTTGCCTAATGAGAGTTAGAAAAAGGAATTACTAATTTATATGAGAAGATTCTTTAAAAAAAAGTTATGTTGTGATATATATCACGTCATTTGACACGAATTCGGAGGAGCTCAATATACAGCCTATATAATTATAATAATAATTAACTTCTTTATTTGCCAAATGAACATAATTATGTCAAAGAGGTGACCCATGTCTAAATGTAAATCCAGGTCTTGCCTGTGTGTTACCTATAAAAGTTGTAAAAACCGATTCATATCTTAATCTTCGAATTTTCAGTGGGACTTAGTTTGCGATTTGGACTACTTAAGTGATCTGATTTCTTCCGTGCAAATGGGCGGGGTTTTCCTCGGAGCTGGAATATTCGGTCAGTTATCAGACACCTATGGACGAAAAAAGATGTACTACCTGTCTTTCTCTATCGAAATAGGAGCTGGTCTAATTTCAGCATTCGCGGTTAATTGGCAGGTGAGCACTGGGACTATACAATATTCGATGTGCTGCTTCTCCGATCAGGCAACACACGGATACATAATCGGGTTAACCAAACAATCTATACATGTACAGTAAAGTTGTCGCCGCATATGGAAAGGGCAATATAGAGATGATTTTTATATCAGATAAATCTCGTTCACAACTGTATGTCAGTTAGATAAGAAAATAGCGAACACTATGAAATGGAGTCGTAATACATTGATGAGTTGTGTGCTGGACGAGAATGTTTGTGTACACCACTTAAATACAAATTAGGGGAAAACGTTTGAACAATGAACAATATATGGGGTAGAACAGGAAATAATAATTTGTTAATGTATGTTTACCGCAGGAAACTCTTATGTATAACCATGCATACGCGTGTATATACCGAGCTACTCGTGCGTGGTTACTGTTCGATGCACTAGAGGGCAGCATCTTACAGTTGATATTTCGCATTAGAGTACACTCTTTGGCTGTGCGCCCTATAGTGTTGTACTATTTAATTTGTTACTCCCACATTGAATTTTGATATTGTCCTACTCGTGCCAGAACTCTTGCCCTAACCTATAACTACATATGCCCAAATGACCCACATTAGGAAACCGTGTAATTGACATCTGTTTTAATATTTATTCTTCTTAATTCTACTTATCTTAAATTCTACGTTCCCTGCTGACTTCCATATTTTACTCTTATTTATAGATGTACGCAGTGTGTAGATTCTTTGTGGGTGCAGGGTTTGGTGCTTACATGGTCGTTAATTGTATATATCCACTAGAGTTTGTGGGCCGGAGATGGAGGATGCTTTGTGGTACTATTGGATTCTGGGCCTTCGGAATAATGATTCTAGCCGGAGTGGTAAGTGACTGATAAACACTAATTTCCAATTCACACCACTTCTTAGCCTCGCACTTGAAAGTATAATAGCGCTTTGATTTATATTTTAAGAAAATAAGTGTAGATATCGTAACTTGCAACTACTTTTCAATGGGCATAATTCATTCAGTTAGTATAATATATTATATATATATATATATATATATATATATGTGTGTGTGTGTGTGTGTTATGTTCTATAAATCTGTTTGAGTGCATTCGGTTCAATTTGTTACTGACTCTCTGAATGTCCATTCAGGGTTATCTAATCAGGGACTGGAGATATCTTACTGGTGCTACAACAGGCAGTGGTTTCCTCTATATGATCACCTTAATGTAAGACGTTCTCTTGTCCTTCCCAATTCGTTTTCCGTCATCCTCCCAGCAAGGCAGTGCGAGATTCTGAGAAGGCGAAAGGAGCAACGGCCTGCTGTTGGGAAGATGTTTTACTTTTATACATAAGTACATTATGTTGTGGTTCCCAATACCCGAAGCTTGGGACCATTCTAGATCATTGTTAAATTAACTTTGCTGGATTTTTTAAAATCAACCTCATTGTAGATTCTACCTTAAGAGCAAACCTTTCATGTGATAGAATATGAACCCTTTTCCTGCATTGAAATGTTCAGAGCGGAAATAAAATACTATATAATATAAAATACTTATATCTATATATGTATGCAGGAATATATATTAGCTCTCTTAAATTAAAGATGGATACCAGAGAGTCCGCGATGGTTGGTACAGAAGAGACGGTTCCAAGAAGCACAAGCTGTTCTGGCAGTAATCGCTAAAAAGAATAAAAAACCAATGGTTCCACAGTCAGTCTTAGAGGACTTTGCTGACACTGACCAGCAGAAAAGAGATATCGTGAAGTCCTACACATATCTAGACTTGTTTCGCCGAAGGAGTTATGCAAAGTATACCATTATAATGGCGCTTGCTTGGTAAGTACGGTATCTCTATATGTACAGGGTGAATATTCTGCAGATTTCGGTGATCAAGATATAATCTAATGGCCATCCTTGCATGCGTGTGCATTCTTACCCATTCATGTATCAATATGGTAAAAAAAATGAAAATACGCATAATATTAAATCTGCGGAGTATTATTTCATTTAGTCATCAACATTTTATTTCCCCCTATAGGTTTACTAGTTTCCTTGCCTACTATGAAATATCATTCAACCTGAAGAATTTCTCAGGGGACCGTTATATCAACATGCTTCTTGGGGGAGTGGTAGACCTTACTGCAATGGCAGTTGTACTTCTTCTGTTAAATAGGTATCTTTACTTATCATGTTTAAATTGTTAAATGGTAATGTAGTGCATATGCTATAGGGTATTAACTTGCAACAATAATCTAGAACTAGCTCAGGATGTATATGAAGAGTGCCTTTATTTATTGTATCCCTTATCACGAATAAATGTGGAGTGGGGATCTTTTTGTATACGGTGTTTTTAATTAGTCTTCACTTTATTTAGAATCGGGAGAAGGTACTCGATGGTCATCTTCCTGGTGAGCGATGCTGTTGCCCTTGTGTCAATAATCATTATCATTGCCACTGGTAAGCATTAGCAGTGTGCATACACATACTTATAAATACATGATGAGGTGAAGTGGGATTCGGAGGTTTCAGTTCATAAACCTTTTATTTAGGTTTTAACACCTTTATCATTCATACGGGTTGCTCATTTATGTGTTTGTGGAGGCATAGAACACCAAGGATTACAGTAATAATTTTAACTTCAGGCTGTGTGGAAGTAAAGAGTGTGAAAATGCTTTTATTATTTTTGGGGAAGATGCCTGTAACGTGTGTGTGTGGTACAGAATTCATTCAGTCGCTTTACACTCATCATCACTTTGGCTTTACCTCATCACTATCAGATTCGGAAACTTGTTTTATCCAAAAACCACTGTCATGATGACAATAATGATGAAATCCTTAAGATCTAATATTGATTATGATCTTTGATGATTATTTTCATGTATGTCAGAGGTATATGAATACTGAAATACACATGTAAAGAATATCCCCTTTTAATTAGATTCTCCATGCATATGTGATGAGGTAAAGCGGTTTTCTTGATTGGTGTTGCCACAGCTAGCGATAAGAGGCGCAAACAGTTTGATAATGAAGATATACACAAGTTATGGGTGAATTTTATAAAAGGTTTTATTGTGAAACGAGAAAATGCGGCTAACGAGCCGGAAAATTCATAAATACCTATACATGCTTCCGACAACTTCAGAGTGAACCATGCATGCATTCATATGCATGCATGCATATGAATTCAAAATGACGGAAATATATATATATCGTTCGAATCGTAACCTGCCACACCTTTTGTATTCCACATAAATGTATATCATTATGTAACTGCTATATATAGAGTATTCATTTGGGAATCTTTCAAGGTAAAAAGAAGGACCTGCCAAAGGTCATTCTTGCTCTAGCTCTCACAGGCAAATCTATGGCACTGGCTGGAACATATGGAGTCCAAATCTTGTCCGCCGAACTTTTCCCCACGGTGATCAGGTATGTATAGACCATTCATCCTGGGTACGTGTAGTAATGACGAGGCTGGTGTTTTGATAACTGGGAATACAAAATGAATATCAATGTCAACAGGGACCGCCCGAAGTCTGTACAAAGCGGACAAGAAAAGGGCGATAGGATCATGGGACTCATTCATTCATTTTTCTTAATTCCAAGAAAAGAGTTGTTTTTCCGAGTTCAATCCAAATGCAGAATCTTAAAAGCCTTAAGCGAATTCATGTAAGTGTAACTATCTAACACTTAGCAGAAACAAGGCTAAAGTAAAGAATATGCATGTGTACATTTCCCCACTACAAAAATTGATGTTCCAAAACGGGATTGTCAGGTATAAGTAGGAAGGGGAGACATACCAAAACAACGAGGAGAGGAGCTGGTTAATTATTGGGATTACTGCAGTTTGGTTATTGGGATCCTACGTTTCGGGCACATTTAGCTCTTTATCAAAGAGGGGGTTTCCCCAGACATTATCTAAATGTATACATGTGTATACGTATATCAGATCAAGCCTACTCCTGCAACAAATGATGAGTCTGCCTTCTTGTCTTTTTTAATATTCTGCCTGGTGCTGTGACTCATGACTAAATAATGTAACTTAAACACTGTTAATGGCATCAAATTAATAGTACATCTATCAACGTATATACATGCACCGGTCATGTACGGCAGGGCAGGAGTTGTGGATGTAGTGTGATGGATGATTTGTTGGTATCAGAACAGAATCCCCTGCAGAACAGAGCACCCCCGGACAGGGCTTATATCTAGTATAGACTAATATAATTGTTCCCTGTGGACAAAAGCTGTATGGGGCAAACAGTTGTTCACAATATACTATATGGGAGTACAGTTTGAATAGCTGATGTCACTCCACATTCAGCATTAATTGATTTCTATATTTCAGAAACGTTGGCCTTGGTTCTGGTGCTATTGCCGGTAGAACTGGAGGCATGATGGCTCCTCTTTTGGTTTATCTTGTAAGTAATACGCAAATTTAATTTGGGTAAATGTTGCTTTCTTGTAATCACAACTTCTTCTAATTCGGTCATGCGTAATTGTACTTTAAATTCGTGTTATTATTTTACAGGGTGGAGTCTACATTCTAGCACCATATATTGTGTGTTCGACTTTAGCAGCACTTACTATTCTGCCGATTCTCCTACTGCCTGAAACTAATGGAAAGCAATTAGAAGATGCATATGACAGAAAAACAAAGCCAACCAACGGAGCGCCTACAGATGGATACTATCAAAGTGGCTTATCTCCTTCTAATATTGCGCATTCAACACCTCTTTAGTGTCATTAATAATCCATTTGTAACTTACCGCCCGTATATAGACGTGTTTATGTATATTTTTTTAGTTTATATTAGCCATTACTTTAGCAATATCATTCATTATCTCATTTACCGTATAACGTATTTCACAAGGTGCTCATTCCAAGGTGACGACTCTAAAGTATTGCTTGAAAGTAATCAGTAGAATTCTCAATTGTCCAAAATGAATACTTAGTGTGATTGTTGCTCGATGACTTCACAGAGATGTATTTATTCACCACAAGCGTTGAATGGCATAAAAATAAATGTACGTACTTAACAATGTGCCAATTAATGTATAAATGATAATTGGGAGGAATCCATCAGAAATGGTATTCTCATATGAAAACATGTTTTTCTTGTCACTATAAAAAGCTGGCAGTTTATATATTCTGATACGTATACATTCAGCCGAGGGAGCTTATAAATATACTGGCCTGGCCATAACGCATCGGTCCACATCAGCTTCAGCATCTCATCAGCTTCAGGCTCATGTTTGGCTCTATAATCCCTTTACATCTCTCAAATCCTTTCGGAAACGTTAGTTCATGATAGCTCATGAATTGGCGTATAATATCCTTAACTTAAGTAGGAATCATGCATACCTTTTTATGGGAGCAAAAAGTTATGACAGTGAACTTTCAATCGTAAATGTACGAGCAAGTATAAATTACTGTTTATCATGCTATGGGCCTATCATATAGAGTAAATTCCAATTCAACAACAAAGAGCTTTACATAGCTTTGTGTTTTATTAGCCGCAAAAAACACAAAAAGCAAGTTTTTATCATACATTTTCAGCGAGTGTATCAGATTTAAGTGGTTGAGTATACATGCATGCATTTGAGTATACAGATACAATGCAGAGATCGTGGTGCGCATGATATAATTATGATTTCGTTCCGGAAACTATATAAAACCTTTCCTGCCAAATTTAACCCCAGAAATTTAGGTTGTCTTCTGCTATTGCTGTTGCGGATTATATGGAAAACCTTTGGACAACCTCCTGACCAAGTCTGCTTAGAAATGGCAAGAACATTGATACACCATGAGAACAAGAATCAAATCACTCTCACCTTAAAACTTAACAACCCACCGCAGTCTCTCAGTGGCATAAAAAAAACTACGTATTTAACAAGGAATACAAATTTGATAAACTACATAACGAGCTTCTCAATGAAGAAGACCAAAGTCGCATTAATAGAGTATGGCTTAATATATCCTATGATATCAGAATGAGAATGGAAATAATTAGCCGCGTTGAACAGACGGTGAACATTCCGAGAAGGATGCGATATCACTCGGTAAATTGAGTTCAAGGCACATAAGTGAAGACTGTAGGGTCAATAAGAAAAATATACGTTTGATAGGATAAACTGGCGAGGTAATATGTCGTCAAAATATATCAATCATTCAATGAATAATAACAACTTTATATATACAAATACACATGTCAATCAATATATGCCAAAGTTAAAATCTACTAAACCAAATAATAGGATGGAATATTCGGCAATATACCAAAGAATGACAACAGATTCTAGGAGTACGTAACGCTCTAATGTTTTGCCAAGTGACATAGCTTATCTCGTCGCCGGTACGGTATAGGTAGAAATGCTTACATAATAGACATAAACGTTTCTCGTCATTTAAAGCTTCATCAATGAAAATAATACCGAATCTAAATTATCACTGGGAAATTGAACTAACTAAAGCATTTTCTCTACCCATTTATAAAGAGTTAAGTTTTCAATAGAAATAGCCACTGGAAGCTTGTGTCTTGAGAAATACATCACGTCTTGGATACAGCAGCATTGATGCACTTACACACACCATCACCTATAGATTATGATGAAAATGTAGTGGAAAAACAGACCAGTAGTCCTACACTATTTACCACCAACTACTTGTGATATAACCATAAAGAGAAATATTTTCTGAGTCACAGGATGAAAGAGGAAGGCATTATGCAGTGTGATGGCTTGAATATAACATTTTGTAGTGCACATCATCACTCGACAGAAATATACGATCACAAACAGAATCAATGATTAGAAATGGCTTGACATTGAGTTGACATGTTAGCTTAAAGTTGGAAACTCTATATAACAAAGAGACTGAATCGTCAGTTACAGGACTTTATATTGCAATTTCACCTCTTCCCCCGGGTACTGTATAGGGGAAGACCAGCTGTATAAGCTGACAGTCCTGGTAAAATGAATATTTTTTTAAAAAGGAAGCCGATTTTACCGCATACGAAGACTCGCCTTTGATAGCCTGGCAGGATGCAACATGTGGTGTCACCATACAGATATTGGAAGAAAATGCACTAAATTGAATTGAACCGAAGCACATTGTTTAGATAAAATCATGACTAGTATCCGTAATTATGTAAAATCGTGTAGAAAATATCAAAATATTTTCAAACCAATAACTTAGTATAAAAGAATGAAGTAAGTGTGTCTGTCTATTTTAAACGTGCATTGCATCATTTTAGTAACCAGTGTACCAACCAGTTAGAGTGAAGGACGGGTTTGAAAAAAGGTAATGCATGAGAAGGGACGTGGTCTAACATGCAATTATTTCATGGGCTCAATTTCACGTATGACAAAAATAAATACAATAATACCTTTAATATTTGTTTTAGTAAAGTTCATTATGGACCTTCGATTGTTACGAAGTGCCTCATATAAATTGCCTACTTTATGAAGAAAGTTAATACAAAAAGTATATAAATATAGTGGAGGAGATCCTGCTCGACCATCTTACTCAAATTAAAGTGACATGCATATTACAAGGACGCGGCATAGAATCACGGAAGGAAAATAGCAAACGGGTTGCACCAGATTGGCAGTCCCTTTGGCAGAAAATCGAGACACACACATTATACCCATTGCGTTAGGGGCCATGCATTTGGTGATAATTTCAATTCAATTCTCATACACGCCTACTGATTATCTTTGTGTGAATGTTTGGTTGGCCTAATTAAAACTCCGAAATGTGTGGGAATAATAACGTAAAGGATTTTGTAAATTTCCAAATGGAGGTCACGTAATCATACCTTCATCTAGTGTAGATGTGTACTTCAGATATGTACCTCTACTTATATACGATAATCCAAGCGGGCCGACTCAGTCTTTCAAACTCAAGGAGAAGGGGCCGACTCAAGGTCTCTCAATCAATATTATTCCACGCGCATAAACGTCGCATCTAAATATGATTTGTATCGATTTCTTTTAAATCCAGCTTAAATTATACATATAGTATTCCTCATTACAAGTCTCCTTTTGGACTCTTTTCACATGCGATAAAGTGAGTTTGCTCTCGACCATTCCGTTCAATAAACCAGATGCATTGATACAGAAACAATATCACATAGGCCGATCAGCGGGTCTCGGACGTGATAACAAGTTGAGTTGTGACATAAATATAATACATGCAATATCACATTTACCTCATTACATACCAATGCCATGTGTGTGTCCCGATTGAACATAAGCAGACACTAATGTGTTTTTCAAGGGATTTCGCTTTTTAATACATATAATTCACGTCTTGGTTTTGACACATCTTGACTTCTGTCACCATGCTCCCTTTTTACCCATTGTTTTCAGATGTCATAATAGTTATAAATACAAAGAGACTGACAATGTTTCTTGAATATGAAAATACTGTTCGGATATTTTCATATAATTCTCACTGGTGTGCCTGTGTTATCAAAATGATATATATCACAAGGTAGAACATGCCAGCACTAATTCTCAATTACATTTAACACTTAGGGACGCCTGTGATATCTTGCAGTCTCCTTCGTTTAGGAATATGGACATGCTGATGGATTATAATCGTGTTCGTAGCAGGAACCAAATGCTATAGTCTATATACATCATTGCGTAATTTCGACCGTCTTGTCGCCATTAAATTGTGTCTCATAGACACCATAAATCCAAACCCTGTCACGTTGGCAATGCCTTATGTTACCCACTCACCAATATGTTGGTTGATATGAGAGACCTACTTCACAACCAGGGAAATAGTTGAGGAGTGTGACTGGTAAATCGAATGTACTCATACTATCATACAATAAATCTGTGGAAGCGGCCAACCTCCAATATCAACCAATTATCTATGACAGCCTGCATGTATAATATTGATCAAATACTAGGGGCAGTTTGTTATCACTTCTGTTGATTTTCAACTCGCCTGTTCAAAATACAAATATTTCATGGTGCGTATGAGACCCTGCATTTACCATCCAAAATAATGAGCTGTACACTCATGGTGATATCCATAATGTGTATAACAGTGGTAGAATTTCACACAAAAAATGTGTGATATTGCCTTACAAACAACCCGATACATGTGTGAGCCCATCAATTGATAAGATACAGGCAAACATTAAGAGAAAAGGGATGCTATGACCCTTATGAACATAGATTTACATGTTGGTCACCCCTTTCGCCATTTAGGAATTATGTTTTATTTTCAGTACGAGGACGAATACGAATGCAAATTGGTGCGGCCATATTTCGGGTGAGCAAACGCGACATTTATGGATGAATTTCTCGCCCAACCAGCTTGGACTTTGCTTTTTAGGGACAAGTTCCTATGGGGCTTGCAATGCCAAAATGCTCTGTCGTAGTATATACAAAGATATGTGCAACAGTAATACTATATTATGGCATAACACCAATGTGGTCTACTATGGTTAAGTACAATGGTTAAGTTGAATGGGGATGGGGTCAAATCAAACATCTAGAGCTATATTATTGACGGCATGGTGTGTGTCGATCGTTCTAAATCATATTATTAGTCACATTGTTGCATACAGCATAAGTGTTGCATAGGAAATTTGTCTTCTAGGATCGCGTCAAAAACTATTTCCAAGTTCAACGTAATTTTCGCATGAACGTAAATATTACGAATATTATGAATCAAGCTCCCATGCGTGGGTTTCAATAAAGTAAAATAACATAATTACTTTCATAAAAAGCACTTGTTCGCATGCATATTAGAAACAGAGAGTAATGAATCACAATCACGGATGAATGATTTTAAGGGGAACCATAACGACTTTAGCATTTCCCATGAAACTTGTATGGTCGGTACTTGATAGAGTGGTTTGTATACCTATAGGTCGATTCATTTGCTTCGAATCAGACCGGATTCTGCACACTTAAATGAGTGCACAGTAATGATATAAATTTGGGCATCGTGTATTGCCAGAAAATGCCGAAATATGTTTACCTAACAATACTCATTACGGTGGCACCTCACTGGTAATGTAAACTTCTCTTTTTGAGAAATCATTTCATGCGATGCTTAAAAAGGTTTGTAGAAAAATGCCTGAGTCTGTAATAAGCAAATGGGCCGATTGTTCTGGCAATTTTATCCTCTAAAACAATTAAGCGCAAGTCTCCCCACACATAATGAAACTTTTCTCCTACTTGGGGATAGGCGCCCCAAAGACATAAAATCACATATATTCTTCGAAGACAAATTGAGCATTGTTATAGAAATGCAGCCGTATAATGTTAATATGAATCCAGATTTACAAAGGCAACACTGTATCACTGATATTCCAGTCAAAATTGTTGGCAATATACACACGGACATTAGCGATGCTCAATCAATACCGAAAACCAATCATCAGTGCAAAGTGTTTGTATAAACTTCCACATCATTATCATAACGAGACAATACCTATATTCCTGAAGCTTACTTTTGCATAATGTATAGTGCTGTAAAAAACGGCAAAGGTTGAGCGAAGTTGAAGAGCAAAATGTATAAAATACCAAACTGTACAATTTTAATTGATCATATAAAACCGTCTTTTCACCAATTTAACTCTCAATGGAAGAAGAATGGTAAAATTGAATGACAACATGTGACTACATGCACTACACTTGTTGGATAGTGTCAATAATGAGTGTCAAAGCTTGGTAAGAAACGATGTGGACATGATACAAGTCATATGCCTAAAATGATAGATTCTTATAACCTCAGCGTCATAATTTTCGAGTGATAAGTTTCTCTCCCTTGCTTAATGCAAATAGTATCTACAGAAATTTTTGGGTCACTGATAACTTTGACTTTCATCAAATTATCTAACTTGCATTATTTCATAATTTGTTTTTCATACAATACATATAGTATATATATACCTGTAGAATATTCTGTGGGTACTGTATCAGGTAAATGCCATTATGCATTGGTTTTCATCTGTATCAAAGTCATCAGTGCATTCTTGTCCTAAAACCGGTTTCATCTAAAGTAGAAATGTTCCTTTTATGAGTAGAATTTTCTCTCAAGGACAAAGTGATAGATCAAGATGTCTATAACCGAAAATCGTGCTAATTACTGTAAAAATTGCTTAAAATATGTTTCCATTGTAACGTTTTCATGTGATTAATCAAACCAAGCTTGACGTACCCTTAAATACCCTTAAAATGCGCCAATGAATGTGATTCCGAGAATAGGTTATGCAAAAGTAGTCAACCTAGTATTGAACCAACTTACGGCCGTTTGAGTGGACAATATGACTTTCAAATTCTGAGGATGATATCGATCTTTGCACAGAAATGCACAGATGGGCGGAAATATTATGATATTGGTATGTTATAATACCATTAATTATACTCGGTTCTTACTATTCATTGAATACATTTACTCAGTGAATATGTAAAATTGGGTCCATAAAATTAGGAGTCACCATCTTCATCGAATTGCTAGTCAACGCGATATCCTTGTATAAGTTCTGGCTATATCCAACACCTTCTAGGTAGCAGGGAATCATGTTAGTATATGATCATTTCCTTGCTCATGCAGACCTATGCATGAGCGAATACTCTAAATTTGGGTTTATTCAAGGTTATTCAGACTTTATTCAAGTCGATGATCGGAACACATTCAAGTTCACACTTCATGTACATCCCGACATATGGTAGGAAACCTATTCTACGGAGAATTCTTGAGCAAGGAAATAACTTTTCCATAAAGGCATCTCTGAATGTAAGAAATAGAATAATTGCCGCTGAGGAATGAATTGTTGTTCGACTATGCCCGGGCTTTAGGGCCTTTTTCGTGTACGACACTGGCTGCAGTTGAACAGTTGGGACGTTTTCAACATGACGGTGTCTTTGGCTTTTACCGCGTCGTTAATTGCCGCTTGGAAAATTCCTCAAATTCATCGAGCTGCTTGGCAAATCCTGTGTTCGGTTGGACCCCGGGACGTAGGAGTTGAAGATATTCTAGGGCTTCTCTATGACGCATTCTTTCTTTTTTTATCAGGTAGCCGATGACGATGCAGGCGGAGCGGGATTCGCCGTAATAGCAGTGCACAAGAACGCAACCACCGTTCTTGCGAACCTGCTCGATGTATTCAACGCACTCCTCGAAGTACTGGGCGATGTTGGTGGACGGGCGATCAGGGATGCTGATTCTCTTGTACTCGAATCGGGCCGGGTACGAGCAATTAACCTCCTCTGTGACATTCAGAATATGTGTCACTTTGTACCTCTCCAAAGCGCTGAGATCCTGGGCAATTTCGGCAGAGCCTTGAAGAAAACATGTGATAAAATATGCGAATAAAAACTGGAGAATTCAGGTGCGAAACTTCCTTAACTTCCTTAAACTTCTACAATGATATTTTCAAAGGGTAGCTTGCAGAACAACGTATAGGCGGCATTATAAAAACGTGTTTTAGGAAACGCTGTATAAAAATTCTAAATAAAAAAAAATAAACAAACAGAAATGTTTCAGACCGTTTCAGATGTTTGTTAATAAGGCATAAACCGCCTGCCTTTCTTTCCAAAAGCCTCCTTTGAGTTTAGGACCTGTTTTCTTATATTTAGGAATTAAAGTACTTGAGTTTCTTTGTATAATCATTATGCAAGGAGCAGACAACAAAAGTCCCCTATAATCTGTATAGAATGTTTAAACATATATGTTCCAACTAGAAACTGATATTGTGTTAAAACCATATTAACTTTCAGTGCTAAAATTTGCCTTTGCCTGTGAAACCAATCACACAAATAAAAGAGATGGTGTAATTATAACACCGAATAAAAGAAATGGAGGCGTGCGGGCGACCCATGGTGAAGTCATCTCTGGTAGTTGTCGGGTTTAGAGCCCAACATCGAATGTTAAAGCATTTGACTGTGTCGGTGAATGAAGTCATAACTATATAATGTTGTTGACGTAATGTTAATTCCTCCATTTTCAGGTGTCAGGAAATATATCTATTAACATCTGATGGACCCTGAATAAATGAATGAATTGGCTTCCTCGTTCATTTAATTTTTGTTTCATTGTAATGCATGCTCTTGCCTTCAAAGCGATACAGCAAAAGCCCTAATAATCCGAACATCTATAAGATGATTCACTTTGGGGGGCAAAAGTTACCAAGTTAAGAATCCGATCCATATAATTATTATAGTGGCATCGCCATGTACATCAGGCGATCGGTGACAGGAAGACTGTGTTAGGTATACCATTCGAAAAAACGTTTACTTAGGAAAGCTACCTCCCATAAAACGTTTACTTAGGAGAGCTACCACCGGGAAATCCCCGGAAATCTATACCACCGGCATGTATACACACTTAAACATGACAAAAGTATGAAAGATACAAAACATGTTAAGAATAAATGGAGTTTTGATTCAGTACACATGAAGTACAAACTTAACATACCCAAAAGTAGGCCTGGTAGGACCTGCGCAACATTCCTGTTTGTTGGTTCCCGTACTCCTACAGTAGTGACTGTTGGCTTATGTCTTGGTGAAGGAGCCGGAGATCCAGAATCACTCTTGGAGCTACAGCTTGGTGAACGACTTCTACTCTCCTCCCCCGAATTATTCTTTTTCCCATGTTTTGATCGCCGCTCAGATGTCTTCAACAGTCGCTTTAAGAAACTCATCTTAAGGCCTGGAAATCAATATGAGAAAGACGTCAATCCGCATAGAAGCTTATATAGTCATGCTCAAAATTTACACTTACATAATAATATTACGTAATATTATAAATCAATCGACGAGCAGAATTATGACTAATTTACTAACGGCCCATACTAACATATATACAATCATAGACATGTGTAAGGTTACCTTGTGAGCTGAGGCAAGCGTATGAATAAGCATATTTAGTCCAATTTCGAAGGTGACGTTACGGAAATACCTGCAGCGTTAACAATAAGTTGCACAAGAGAGGCCAATAGTCCATAGCTTGCGTAAATGGCTGAGCATGGGCTGGGTGTGACCTGGTGGTGGCTTTTAGCGTATCGAAATTTATTCTGTTAAAGGTAAATAATTATAATGAAAAAAGAAGGAATCTAGGAATTTTTGTTAAACTTTGACTTGAGAAAAAGTTGGGAGAAACCAAAAAGCCAATAAAAAACATATGTTGCTGTCTTAGTTTTTATTTCAGGGACCACTGAAATTTACTACCGTTCACTATTATAGCAGTCTGTGGGGGAAACGGGTATTTTCTCCATTTATTTAGCACTAGCAAAGTACCCGTCCTCCAGACGGTCCCCCTCTCTCCCCACACTTCCTCCTCTCCCTCTTTTCCCTCCACCTCTTCTCTGTCTCTCATACCTGTTTTTCTCTCCCAACCCCATCTCCGATTCCCCCCCCTCTCCCTCCCCTCTTCCTCCTGCTCCCCCTCCTCGCTTCCTCTCCCTCCCCTCTCTCTTTTCCCCTACATCCTCTCCCTGCCCCTCTTCTTTCCCTCCCCCTCCCCTATTTCCCCACTCTCTCCCTACACTCTCCCCCTCCTATACCCTCTCCCCCTCCACAATACCCCCACCCCCTCCCTCTCCTCTCCCCCTCCTTTTCCCCCTCCCCTCCCCTAATTCCCCACCCTCTCCCTTTTCTTCACTCTCCCCCTTCAACACCCTCTCCCCCCTCCCCCTCTCCAATACCCCCCCCTCTCCTTCCTCTCTTCTTTACTCTCCCACTCCTCTGCATGTACTCGGGTCCCCTGGGAGTGACATCTTGTGACATCAAGTGACATCAAGTGACAGCTTGTAGGAAATAATGTAGTATCTGAGGGGCTTTCCCAGGCTATAAATAGAGTGTGGAGATCCCGATTTAAAAAAAGGCTTCAAAATCACATTTTCACCCCAGATACCTTCACGAACCACATATAATGTCCTCCTGAAAGGGTCGACGGACATTTAGAGACCAGAAAAACAGCTGGGGAGATCACAGATTCCCAGATCATGCCTGACAAAAAGCCCTTTTAGATATCAGACGATTGAATCATGAATTTTCCTTTAAAGGCTGTGTATGCGTAGCTGAAATAATGCATTACCCGCAGGAATCATAACAACAGAGGGGTTGCAAACTGATAAGTTGTTCCACCAAAGGAATGCCTAATATGAGCTATTTCTATGGGGTTCCAAAGGTCAAGCCTCGATGTATTATAAATTATCCCAAATGCAGTATTTTAAGATTCGTGATTTTACGTAGTCTTTTGGGACAGGTATCATAGATAGAATCACAATAGTCCATATGGGAGAGGATGACCATTTTATATAATTATGGTTGACTTTATGTGTGAGCGATTTACTTGCTCTATACACATCATGTTAATGTTACTTCTTACTTTGTTGATGACAAATGAACATGGGATTTAAAGGTAAGAAATTCATCCAGTAGAAACCAAAAATATTCTACAGCTGATGTTCTACAGCTCGAGTCAACACCAAATTGACAAATTTAAGTTCATAATTTAGCTTGCTTTTATACTTGGTGATTGCAAAATTAAAAATATTAAGATAGAATTAACTTAACGCAAGCAGCATATGTGACAACGTATTCACAAAATGCGAGTGGCTTTTGGTGAATGTCTTTCACAAGTGCCGAAGGCACGCGTGAAAGACATTCACCAAAAGCCACAAGCGTTTTGTGAATGCGTTGTTGCATATGCAGCTCAAGTTTAGTTCTATTTTTATGCCATGATATATATTTTAGCGTTATTTAATCATTATTTACCTTCTATTAATGTCTCGCAACCCTCCGACTCAGCAAAAGCAAGCGACTACAGTCTTGCGTCATGAAATGAGCATCATAAAATGAGCGTCATTTATTGGTGCAGCTAGATTTACGTAACCAATCAAAATAGCAGAGTAAATTGGCTGCATTCAAACGGATTTTACTAGTGAAATCTATGCATACATATGCCATGGGCTAATCTGGCCATGTTTTTGTGGATACACACACCTATCATGGCATAACACATTTACCACCATTGACAGATATCTTGTTCTGTTGACACAAATTATTAATATTAGTGAGATCATCTTGTAGCAAATTATTGAGGATGAAAAGATTTTCATGGTGAAAATAACATACAGTTTCATCAGCTCAATCAAGGAATGTTTCACTAATTTGTGAAGATCATTAATGTAATGTTGTCAAGTAGATTCCTGAATAAACACCATTTAAACTATAACAAAAGTTAATGTAAATGCTAAACTACAGGGCCAAAAATGATACCTTGGGGTAGACTGTAATAAGACCTTCATTTGATTTCAAACCATTAACCATTACAAACTGTACTCATTCAGACAGATAACTATTAAACCATTCAAGTTCTTTCACATTAATGCCATAGCATTTAAGCTTATCTAATACAGTCTGGATATGAACAGTGTTGAAGGCCTTCTTGAAATCCAAGAAGACTATTAGATTTAAATTACCATCATTAAGGTTTGCGGGAATATATGTGCTTGCTGAATAGATGATCTACCAACTCTAAATTCATGCTGAATTCAAGTAATAGAGAAGTTTTAGTGATATTAATCACTTGGCATCATTTGCCAACTAAAGGGACGAGATCCTTGACTGAATTAACCTGGTAGACGGATATACTCAAAGCAGAAATCACATCTTAAAGATTATATCATATTTCATCAGAATAACCCTGTTTGCATACGACGCATATTATATAGCCTAGGTTAGGATCAAGGTAATTATATCTGCTTAATTAACGTTCTGGTAGCGACTATTATTCCGAGTGCATCTATACCAGTGCTTTCGTGGGAAACGGTCACCTAGCTAGTAGCAATCAGTCTGCTGCCAAAGATGATGATGTCAGGTGTTTGAAGAAGAGATCAATACTTTAACAGTGTCCAGCGTCTGCATGGGATAAGAGCACTATACATGCATGGCCTATGATATGGATTTGTTACTCTGAGAAACATACGTCCACTTAGCCCCTAGAGGAAACCATCTGCAGATGGTTTCCTGTTGCGAAGATAGTAACCAAGTGTGTAAACAGTAAACACCACCTATGCACTGACACAAGCTCCCCAAAGATCGCATTTCTTCGATCAGTTTGATTTAGAATACTTCCTTAATTTGAAGATCGTATAATGTATAAGGCTATTTTTCTGAGGAAGGGATCAATAAGAAATAGATGTGTTGCTCTAAGAAAAAGATAAAAACATTATAACCCTCATGAAGGTGCAATGGCCACCGAAACGTTGGTTCTACTTCTATTGTAAATAAATACAGCAACCTTAAAAATCATCATTTGGTTTTTATTCCGGATTTGATGTTATTCGCCTTCATAAAACATAATTACATTTGTTACTATCTCTTTTGAGTAACAGTTATCAACATTCCATATTATACGGTGATATGATTGAGATCATCTGGAAATGCCATGATCAAAAGCAACAGACACTGCGTGCCACAATAAATAGCAATTATTTACTGTTAGAGCTAGTTGACTCCTACATTATGAGCCATGCTCTGAGGCACTCACAATGAACCAGGAGAAGGAACTAGCAATCATTTTAACCCTCTAAAATCCCATAATAATAATCTCCCCACTATTGATCTACATGGCAGCAATTTGCCTCTGTCACAACGTCAGGCCAAGACCTGCGCTGCCGCCCATTGACTATATGGCAGTGGACACGGTCAGATGTATTGGCTGGCCCAGCAGTGCCTTCCGTGATCAATAATACTTGGATGCGTTCAGGACGCTTTACATGAAAGACGTTTGTGGACCCAATCACTAAAAAAAATGTTTTATGTTCTACTAGCTGACACAGAGGTTACCTCACTTGTGGTTTAAACACCGAGCGGCAGTCCCAAAGCATATATACTCCCAGCATATATGAATTTGGTTATTTTGACATACGGTATCGCTCTGTGCGATTCCGGTTTGACATAATCAACCAATAATATATAATTTATACCGTTACACAAGCCCGCGGCAGTTGCATAGAAGTGGTTATGCAGATCGAGTACAATATCAATATCGTAATATAGGTATAATTGTACCATATATTGTATCTTTCATTTTACCAATTACGATATAACCAATCTTAATACTCAATAAATGATATACTATATGGCTCAAAAGTATCATATCTCAAAAATATTTTAAACCAGCACCCAAATAAAGTATGGAAACCAGCATCCAGGTCTTCGGTAGAAGTTAATAGGAGATCGAAACCGTATTCCAAGAAATTTACATAATATTCCCATGGCAATCTTAGGATTCTTTTCGCCAATACTGACAAATGATTTGCTAGTATCTCGATTCGCATATGGGACGCCTATCAAATGGAAACACTATCAGAAGGCTATTGCTAAGGTACTACTAGTTTGCCCCATATCAATGGGCCTGTGCGCTTCCCCGCGATATAAGTAATCGTATTAAGTAATTATCATAATTTTATTACAAAGGGTTCCCTCGAGTATTCATACCAGAGACCAATATACGTCATAAACTGGTTACAACTAGTTCAAGACACCGGTACATGCTATGCATATTTTACGTCATGTAAACATTGTGGTAATATACACCGAATGCTTTGCTTTAAAAAGACACAAACATGGTACACCGGATTGGAATTCCCTTACCCTTCATTCCAGTAATTAATACGATTATTTCAGAAGTCGAGAATACCCAAGGGGTATGTCATATCCCATCGAGGGAGTATAATTCACATTTAATCATAATTAACTCCCTTCCACCTCCCCTTAAACTAACATCAAATAACGCTGCGCATCAAATAATCAAATAATGTCCAATTAATTTCAGGGAAACACTGTATTCCTGTTCATGTACATGCCACGTAAGATATATCCCCAAAGTATTGGCGCCATCTATTTCAGGTTGCAAATATTGATTTTAAAAACGAATACGTCTACATCATTATGAACAGCATGGATAATTGTGGGTACAAAAAGAGTGCAATGGACAGGTGATTTTATGGGTATTATATGGGGTAATTTATTTGTCAGTCATTCTATAACCCGTCTGATATATTACCAACGTCTTATGAAGGTAAATGCATTACAGGACTGGCAATCTATGGGAAATAATTGTCTCCATATAGCGCAGCTGTCCCCTCGTTCGCTACATTAACTCCCCCTATTTATTGATTATCAACCATAGCAATGCAGATTTACACCACTGGAAGGGTAAAAATTCAGGCCAAACGAACCGAAGTAAGCGCATGCTGGGACTAGACGTGTTGCACCCATCTGCAAAATCTAGTGAAGATGACCGTCCAGCGACGGCAATAGCAAACTAGCAGCGCAGCGCAAAGGGTTACATCAGCTCCCAGGTCTTTGCTATGGCCTAGGATTGCATTCCCTTTAAAATCCATGAGCTGATCACCGCGCCCAAGGGCGGGCCAAGATGCCAGCGCCTTCAAGACAAAATGGTCCGCTGTAGCGTCAACCGAGTAAATCTTACTATTCTCAGGTTCGATCATTTAGTGGCGAGGCCACTTCGCTTACTTTAAAAATAAAGGCACATATATATATATATTATATTATATTTAAATTGAACAAAAATATGGATTTGCTTATATAAAAGGAGACGGGGTGGTATACAGCGTCGACCAACCAACAGATGATTGAATTCAGAATGGTGGTATTTTAGTCTCAAGGCGAAAGGCAATTCGTAGAGCAACAACCCCACTGACAGTAGGCTAAGCTGCCTTTTGTTTATCCCCAAATCCTCGTTAAATGACCGATGTTCTTCCAGCATTCACTATAGGTTAAGCATATTACTTGCATATTACTCCCATACTATCAACCTCATGGGGCTCATTTAGTGCAGTTTAAATGCGTCTTTGATGGCTGTCTTTGCCTAGGTTTTATATGATCATAAAACATATTGATGTTATCGCAGAGCTCCGGTGCCAAGGGAGCAATTCGCTATACTCACGTTTTATATTCTCTGCTAGTCTATACCATAATACCCCTACTCATACATAAATGAATTTTTGTTTTTTAAAAATAGCGTTTTCTGATGATATACGATGCAAGAACGGTTGGCAGAGCGCTGTCGTTTTTACTTAAATTTAATATCAGCCTCAGACTGGTACGACTTAAAAGCACGCCCAATGCTAAATAATTCATGTCTGATTCTTAATCATTGATAGATCTATACTAACTCACCTGTGATGTTCTTTGCTACCAACTGCAGCGGCTGAAGCAGAAGGTGAAGGAGGAGCAAGATTGTGAAGCCTTGGTTACTATGACTTGGGGATTTCTCGCTACGAGCTGGAGGAACAATTGCACCGCAGACATATCTGAATGGCCGGTGACCAAAATAAAAGAAGTATTTTTAAAGTGTAGTAAGATTCTTCCTTTCCTTTCGACGCGAACCTTTCTTCCACGCCTGCCCTACCTCCTGTCTCCTCACCTGGCCGGTAATCTGGATGCTAGTTTTGCCAACAGCTTATCATGCTCGATTCCAAATAGTTCTACCTCTACCTACGCCCAATATAATGGTCTCCATCATATCCCACTGCCTAAGCCGTTCCCATAATTTACAAACCTTACTCCAAGGTTTCACGTCTAGTTCAGACGTGACCATCCCTGCAGCACACCCACCATCGTGAGCGTTCCTCCTCTTTGTAGAGAGAGATCCCGGGTTTATATTGTTTATGGCTGCATCAGCTCACCCCCTGCTCTTCCTCCCTCGTTTCGGCTCCCTATACCAGATTCGGCCGGAATAAGCGACAAGGGCTCTCCAGGAAAGGATACGTACGTCTCTGAGCCAGTTGACGCTTGCAGCGCCTTCGTCCCCAGACCCAGAGCACCACTATGGCAGTGAAAGCACCAGCAGCAGAAATGCAGTCCAGCATATACCACACCCCAGTCAGAGCCGCTGCTCCTCGCATTGATTTTAGTGGTGCTCTTCTGTACCTCCGCCACTGTGTCAGATCCCCCTGCAAATGCTCTGGTGTACAGTCACTGCATGTACCAATGGCATGTACAGGTGGACCCTGATGAGGCAGCAGGATGACATGCTGGGCTGGGGAAGACACGGTAGTCACACATCCTGTATCCAACTACATATGTTGTATATTATATAATTATATATAATATATATCATATATAATTTATATGTACACAAATATCAAATGTGATTATGTGTCCTATACATAAATGCGATACAATTTAATGGTAATTTAACCTTCAGTAAATTCTTTCATTACGACCCGAGGCATGCAAAATAGTGCAAATTCAATAATCCTATTATAGTATACATCTGCATAATATAAAGATCATTTGACTGGAAAATTTGTAAAATATATTTGCACAAAATACTGGGGGAACGGTACTTACAAGGGTGCTTGTCTGGTACCTCATCGAAATTCCGACCAGCCAAATTAGCTTCCCGTGGCTTAAGTTTACTCACCAAGGGATTTAAATCTTTTAGATCTTGGTTTCTAGTGCAAACAAAAGATCGAGGTACCGCTTGGGAAAGGAAGGGAAGTGCTAAAAGAAACTAAAGAATGTAAAGATCCGCCTAAAAGGAACTATATTGAAAGAATTTGCTGAAAGGAACTCTTATACAAATGCACCAAGTCATTCTGGTGTGTCGGATCAGTCGGACGGCTCGGTCATGGTCATTTGTTAATGTTTTGAAAAAATGATAGATTTTTATTTAAAAAACAGGATCAAGGCCGGTTGGTGCAACAGAGGCATAACACTATTTCTCCAGTATTATGGAGCGGTGCAGTGTAACATAACCTTAATGTTTCAATGCGAGAGCCTGTAACATGAACCAAATTTCGGGGTTCGAAATCATATTGGAAAGTTGCACTATAAACAGTCTGTTATGCATAAACCGATCATTTTCATTAGTATAAGACCAGTACATCAGATGCATGAACCTGAAAGCATTGATAGCCAGGAATGGATTGTAAGTAGCATTCTGTATGAGAAGGAGGTTGCTCTTCGATGAGTGCGTGATATCTTTGATTAGAGCTCTGTTTTCCCCCAAGGACTTTTCTCCAACGTCCCACATGCTCATAGATTTCCAACCATTGTTGCCATTGACGATGCACGTATAGCCTTAACGTCTATTTACTTCCCTCTTCGTCTTGCTGTGAGAAGAACCAACTCCCTCTTCATAGAGAAAATGAAAAATGAAAAAAGAACAATATAAAAATTAGGAAGAGAGACATAATTATGATGAAAACAGGGAGAAGAAAGGAAAATAGAACGTAATCGCAATTCGCGGGGGGAATGGCTCGGGATATTGATATATTTTTTACTGTACAGTTTCAGAGATTTAGGTACTACCACATTCACTTGATCTAAACTATTAGGGTTCAATTTACCTAATACCTTTCAGGAGTTTAATAAAGCATCTAAACAACTTTTCCAGACAGTTTATAGTTACATGCTTCGGCATACATTTGCATATATTATAGAACTAAAAAATACCGCGGTATAATTTACAGAATAAGAGAGCGTTTTCCTATTATCCTGATGTGGGTTTCATACAATAAGATTAAGTACCCGTCTGAACCCTCTTCAACTGCACTTCGTCCAGCAATATAGGCTATTATAACGAATTATAGTTGATGTCAGAACCCTTATTTGTGTGATCCTTTTACCATTTTCTTTGCACCCCGATATCTTCAACAATTAATGAAGCATGGCCAGCTTCTCAATTTTTGGGGGTGCATATATATACCTACACCCTCATGTCAGATAATAATATAATCTCTGAACAAAGCTAAAACATAATGACAGTCGATCTACATTCTGAACTTATTGCCATATTAGAATGCTTGACTGTGTCAAGGATCAAATTTCTTCTTCTATTCTATGAAGAATTTCGATTGTGCATAAGACTGAGTTGTCTTGAAAAAAAGCATCACCATTATAGAGAACAAGCCTGTATTACACTCACCTCAAACTAAACATAGGCCCATGGGGTCTAATGTAAAATGTATCGACAACAGGCTTACCGCAACCACTACACAGATATATACCATCAGTCGCGTGAGTAGTATACACAAAGTGGAAAACAGTGTCAGGCTAATGCCAACATATGCCACTTCGAAATTCGGAATTGCCAGTAAAACAGGAACTGCTGTTTTATATCTTGTGTGGTATACATGACATGTCAGGGACAGTGCTCTGTAATGATCATTTGTAATGGAAGAAACTGAGTATGTTGAATATTGCATATTGGCCATAAATAGAAAGTGTCACTACTACCAAAACATTTCAAGCTTGTATCTCGAAATTGAATGGTATTCAAATTTGTCATCTTAGATAGCTTCTTTTCTTATCTTTCTCGATATATTTTTGCGCATTTAAAAAAACAATTACGGTAATCTTTTAGCACCTGGGGACCTAGAGTCTCCCTACACTACATCACATATGTGCTGGCATTAAGGATCATTTGAAACTTCTTACAACCATCTTCAATATATCGAATGTTCATATCTGAAGGGGCCCGGATGATACAAAAATCTTTAAAGAACTGTCTGAATCCCAAGGCATCTGCGACCTATTGCATAAGAAATCCTGTCTGAAAAGGATCTTCTTTCAAGAAATCGTGTAAGAAAGGGAAATCTGAGACAAGTTCTTTGTAACAAAGTGCCTTTTACAAGTGTTCCTTAATGTCAGCAACAGTCCAGGCTGTAAAATTGGGGGTCAGAAAAGTGTAATTATGGTGATCACTTATTGCTTTTAAAGACAATGTTTCAACATTTTTAATGGAATAATAGGATTAAATTCATAAAGCCTATATACATTTGAAAAATACATAAACAACTCATATTAAATTACCACCATTCTTTCAATGTGAATGCAATGAATTTCGTTATGTTGGAAATTTCCTTAGAACTATATTTGCACATGTATGTATACATACATGAATGTATGCATGGATGTATGTATAAACTATGTATGGCCAAAACATTAAACATTAACCAAATATGGTTAAAGTAAGATCAAATATGCCACACAAAGTGACTATGGGCCTGTTGTATAATCTTTGGGAGAGACTTCTCTCTCTCTCTTCTGTATCTCCCTGTCCCCACTCTCTCACCCTCCCCTCTCTTAAATGTTTCAGTTTATAAACTTTGAACATCCACTTATGACTTAAGGTCGAAAGTGACCATCTCTACCACCTCCTATCTCTCCTACTGTATCTCCTCCTATAACTCCTCCATACCCCTGTACATCAGTGTTCTGGCATGGTATGGGTCATGATCTAGATATCACTGTATTTCCATCTTTAACTCCTCTAGTACAAAATTCAGTATTTCACCTGGAATTCTTCCGTTACCCTTTCTGCATCTCCCCACATTGCCTCATTCTGTACATCCAACAATTCCCCTCCTGTGCATGTATGGTCCTGTCCTCCTGTGCATGACCCTGTCCCTCTTCCAGAACCTCCTCCATTACTACCCCTATAGCTGTATGGTCCTTACCTACTCCAGTACCTCTTCCAGTGCCTTCCCCTGTACCTCCTCTTGTACTCCTCCTGTACCTCATCAAGTACCTCCTACATACCCCCTGTAGTGCTTCCGCCTGTACCTCCCCCAGTGGTTCCTTCTGTACCTCCCCCAATACCTACTCCAGTGGTTCCTCCTGTACCTCCTCCAGTATCTACTCTCTTATCTCTACCCCTGCAGTACTCCTCCACGACCTCCTCCTGTACCTCCTCCAGTACGTCCTCTTGTACCCCCTTCTCTGCTTCCTCCAGTTCCTCCTTCTGTACCCCCTTGTACCTCGTCCTGTATGTCCTCCTGTACCTCCTCCAGTACCCCCTGTATCCCAGTACACCTTGCAGTGCCTCCTCCTATCCTCCCTCCAGTGCTTCCTCCTGTACCTTTTCCGGTATCTCTTGTACCTCCTCCAGTACCTCCTCTGTACCCCCAACAGTACCCTTCTAGTACCCCCGTGGTGCTTCTTCCTGTACCTCCTCCAGTGCCTCCTCCTGTACCTCCCCCAGTTCCTCCTTCTGTAGCCCCACCTGTACCGCCTCTAATACCTCCCCATTTATCTCCTCCAGTGCCTCCTACTGTATTTCCTCCTGTACCTCCTCCTATACCTCCTCCAGTGACTCCTCCTGTATCTCCTCCAGTACCTCCTCCTGTATCCCTTCCTATACCTCCTCTAGTACCTTATCGTGTACCCCCCCCCAGTACCTCTTTCTGTACCCCCTTGTACCTCGCCCTATATGTCCTCCTGTACCTCCTCCACTCCCCCATCCTGTATCCTCTCCAGTACACCATGCAGTGCCTCCTCCAGTACCTTCTCCTGTACTTCCTCCAGTACCTCCTCCTGTACCATCTCCAGTGCCTTGATCCCCCCATACCTCCTCCTGTATCTCCTTCTGTACCTCCTCTAGTACCTCCTCTGTACCGCCCGCGGTGCACTTCTAGTAGCCCCAGTGGTGCTTCCTCATGTACCTCCTCCTGAGCCTCCTTCTGTACCTCCACCTGTACCTCCTCTAATACCTCCCCATTTACCTCCCCCTATACCCCATGCAGTGCCTCCTCCTGTACCCACTCCTGTACCTTCCTTCCCTGTACTGATCAAGTCATGCTTGAGTGCACAGGCTTTACAGGTGCTTTTGTAGTTGCAAAATGCATATATACGACCACAGAAGAATTTCTTGCCTTCTGACTACATTCCTATGATACAAATTCATTTTACGAAATATACTGCCATGGAATCTGAAAAGGATGGAGGGATAAATAGCACATAAAATGTTATATCATATTACGTAACAATGACGTAATAGTGATTAACCACATTATAATTAATGAGCTAATTAGCTATGATGTATAATAATATTAATTACCCCCTATACAAATAATTAATTGCAGTAATATGCAAGTCTACTGGAGAGGATCGGGTAACAGCAGAGGACATGTAAGGATAAAGTTATAATCGAGATATAACAAAAAGCGGGCATTTCATATAGGAGCTATATATATGAGCAATCCCATAAAAAATGTGTCATTTGAGTTGAAAAATAACGGCTCCTCCAGAGGCTAAAATACTTATCTGAGGTAATATTGTCCATGTCTAGTATAATATTGTACATCCATTGTATCCATGGAGAAATCTCCAATTCTTCCCAGCTCTACAGTGGGGTTAAGGATGCTAAGAAAAGTGGGCAGGAATACAAATGTCGCCATTGCGGGGGTCTAGTTTTCATCAATAAACTCTTAAAGTTAGGATACGTAAGAAACACCAGAGAACATAAATGAATACAAAAAATGTTGTTTGAACTAATTGGGATAGGGGCCAAGCATAAAACAGTATGTCGCCATAACGGAGGTCTAGAGGGGTATGGGGTCTGGAGGGGGTTGAAACTATTTTTTCTAAATTTTCCCTTACTAATTTTGCCTGTAAATTCCTAAATATAACTTATATTTACCTTCATAAACAACCAAAACAAGTATGCAAGTCAACTTAACAGGAAGACGAGGGGGAAACAATGTTATTGATATTTTTGTATATATTTTCTAAATATTATAATGGGTTATATACATGTGCATAATGGGCAAAGTGTCGATTACCTGTGACCTGTCCTGCTAAAAAGTGTTACGACCCTTATGTCAAGACCTATCAAGTACAAAATAATTTAAAACAGTATGTGTACACATTTTTATGTCTTTCTTATTGTAATCGTCATTTATGTTGAAATATTTACCTTTCCCCTTACCATCAGAATTCAGTTCACAGTGTATGCCAAACTTCCCTGACCAGAATATTCATTATCAACGCTCCCAATTTCGTCAATATTAGTAGCAATATATTTAGTTTGTACGTGTGTACGAGAAAAAATAAATCAATAGAAGCAATTTTTAAAAGATATGAATTTTTTAGCCCTGGATGGCCAAAATTAATGACACATTCTTGGTGGAATTGCTCATGTAGGGCTCATCTGCGGTTGTACACGGGTTGCTGTTACTATACTACGCCTATTAGGAGAAAATCAACTTCTTTGCTAGTATTGAAATACAGCTTCCCCATTCCATTAACACTTCATGCAAGCCAATATTTAAGGTTGGGTTCCTTTGCCCCACTACTTCTCCTGCTACTCCTCCCGTTTCTTTGGTCCCGCTACTTTTAAAAGTGGGAGCAAGTAGCAAGAACTAGCCGTTTCAATTCAAACATGTAACTTCCCATTACTTCTTTAGAACTAGTTCCACGGTAAGGGGTCCTGATGCTTAAATCGACAAACTGACATAGCCATTTCTTATGATCGACTTAGAGGGACAAATCGACATTGGGATTCTGGGGACAAGGGACAAATGCTCATCCTTAGCGGGACAAATCAACCCCGCCCCCCACCCCCCGACCCATCAGGAGCCCTTCGGTATAACACTTCGTTCAAGGTATAACTGCAGCATACATCAGTTTATGGAATGATATGTAGCCTACACCAAGGCGGCAGGTGTAATGTCCTAACCATTTACGTTACCGATAGCTCCCTATGGGCGCCGCCATTTTGAATCTCGTTCAATCACGTGTACGTTACTTCCGGCGAGAAATAAACATTCTGGATACTAATGCTATCTCCATGAGTTATCATTCTAGAGTTCATGAGTTATTTAAGGTATGAAATACTACATTGGCGACGAGGATAAGTGGTCCAGAATCATAGGAAGTCGAAATAAGGGGGAGGAGAAACTAGCCAAACCAAATCGGACTTTCTAAGTGCAGTAATTGTGCTATATTTTGCCTTCAAGTGTAGGAGTGTGAGGAATGCAACCACCAGCATCCAAGCATCCAAGCAGGGAATAAGTTATCCGAAGATACCACATGCTTCCTCTAGCTTGGGCAAAAGTTTACTCAGTGAGTTGAAACAATTCCAGAACTTTTTTTGTGTAGTCCTGTTATACTTGTATCATCATCATGACAGAAAAGGGACCTAAATTGAAAATCCAGCCATTTGATATCAGTGGAGATAGACTTTCTCTAGGAAGATCTTGGCAGAGATGGGTTGAGAGATTTGAGAGGGAACTGAAGTATAATGGAGTGGATCCTACTGACACAGGTACAAGTGAAACATGCCAAATGGCATTACTAATCTATTCAGGAACAGCAGTAGAAGATCTGCATGATACACTTGCTGATGTGGCCAAACCAATAGGAATGGCAGCAGCAGATTGGACAGACTACCTAAAATCCAAATCTAAGTTAAATGCCAGGTTTCTACCTAAGAAGTCCAATGACTTTGCCCTTTGTGAGTTAATGACTCAGAAACCCAAGTCTGGGGAGAGCATGATTGACTTTGCAAGCAAACTTAGGAGGTCTGCTGACAAGTGTGACTTTGCAGATTGGTCTGCAAATAAAATGATTAAATGCCTAATCATTAGCAACATGAGTGATGAGGAACTGAGGCTGACATTGTTGGAGAAGGACTACAGGTTAGACCAGATTCTAGACAAGATCCAGCTGAAGGAAGGCACAAAGGCTATGTCTAAAATCATGACACCAGGTCTCCAGACAGAGAAAGTTCAAGCAATCCAGAAGAAGAAGTCATGGAGTCAGAAGAAACATGACTCTAAGAGTGACTATAGTGTTAAAGCAAATGACTCTTGCAGGAACTGTGGGAGTAGGAAACACAAAGACGGTGAGGAGTGTCCAGCCAAAAACAGAAAGTGTAATAAGTGCTGTAAAATGGGACACTATGGTAAAGTGTGCAGATCTAAGCAGGTGAAAGCTGTAGATTATGTTGCTGAAAATGATGTAGAAAGTGATACTGAATCTGCCTTTGTACTACATGATGCTATTCATTCTCTTTCAGGAAAAGAAAAGAAAGGGAAGCTTGTGGTTTCAATTAATGGTATTGCTGTCAAAGTTCTTATTGACACAGGGTCCAGTGTCAACGTTGTTGATTATGAAACACATCAAATGTTGGGAAGCCCCAGTTTAAATAAAGCTAAGCATATAACACTATGCAGACGATACTGTTATTTACTATCATCATTCTAATATTGATACCCTTCATTCTAATCTACAGAGTGATCTCGATAATATTAACTTGTGGTGCGCTAGGAACAAATTGTCACTAAACGCCACAAAATGCAAAACTATGTCTTTCTCGATGAGTTACATATCTAGATCAAGATTGTTGAAGTCGGCTGTTGATCTTACCTTAGGTACTACTGTCTTAGATATAGTTCATGAATATAAGTATTTGGGTTTCACGCTCGACGATCTGCTAAATTTCAAGCCACATGTTAATAATACCTTAAAATTGGTTACCTCCAAAGTAAGATTATTATTCAGGGCAAAAGATTCTTTGACTCGCAAAGCAAAGCATGACATATATAAATTAGCTATTCTTCCTAATATTGATTTTTGCGATTTTATTTATGATTCAGCCCCAAAAGCTCTCTTACAGAAGCTTCAGTCACAACAAAATTTAGCCTTACGGATTATCTTTAACAAATCAAAATATGACAATGTGGACCACAAGCACGAAGTCCTGAATATCTGGCCCCTCCAGGTAAGGAGGGAGAAACATATTTTAGATATTGCATTTTATCTAGCTCAGCATAAAGAAAACATTGACACCAGAGAAATTCCCACTAGGAGTCATACAAAAGGGAAACGAAATATGAAGGTGTTGACCACTAAACTGAACAAAATCACTAACTCCATTACCTATAAATCCAGAGTGCAATGGAACATGTTGAAACCAGTAGCACATGCAATTGACGACAGTGCTTCATTCAGAAAATACACTCAACAACTTTTAGCACCTTTCTGAATCTGAATCTGAATTTTATATGAAATGTATAAGTATTATTATTGTTATTATGCATCATTATTACCTCCTTGTCAAATGAAAATGCTGTTACCTATGCCGAAAATGTACAAAGTGTCTAAACTCCCTGTTATGCACACCAAGAATTACCTAATCTACGCACTTCCCTCAAAGTGCCTTACCACTTATATAAACTTGTGATTATAATGTAACACCGCTATACTGTAGAGCAACGTGTTACCACCTCTCGATAGAGTATTACTGTTTCTGCCTAAACATCTGTGTTCTTATATAATTATCGCGATCTAATACCTTACTACTTTCCCTGACCTAATGTACTCTTTGTTGTACATAACGTTGTAACTCCATAAGATGGGTGAATAACAATGTAAAACAGTGTCAAAAATTATTGATTGTTAGCTAGTACACATCCTTCATCTGTAACTACCCATCATCTCATCTAAAGTTAACTCTGTTACTATTAAGCCCCAAAAATAGGATTTTTACTTTCACTTTGTAACAAACAATCATTTCAAGAAAGGACGTCGGCATCCATAGGAAGACCTGGCATATCTCTATGTCAGAATTGAACGACCAGTTGTAAATAACATCATGCAATAAAGAATTTCTGAATTGAATTGAATTGAATTGAAGTGCCTTTTGTATCCATTTGGAGTAGATTCCAAATTACAGGTGGAAGGTAAATTTGTCGCTCAAGCTAAGGTTAAGGACAAAAGTATGAAGTGTGATTTTCTGGTAATGAAAGGTCCGAGAGTGTGTAATATAATTTCAGAGGAACTTGCGTTGCAGCTAGGACTTATCCAGTACACTTATGCCGTAGAAGGGTGCGTGGAAGATCAATTTCCACAATTGTTTCAGGGTTTTGGTAAGTTAACGGATCATCAAGTGAAAATCCACATTAACGATGAAGTCAAACCAGTGGTACAAGCATCCGGCAAAGTCCCATTCGCCCTTAGAGATAGAGTAGACAAGAAGCTTGATGAGTTATCTAATCTAGACATCATTGAAAAAGTAACAGACACACCAACGTCTTGGGTGTCACCTATGGTAGTTATCCCTAAGAAAGGTGATGATGTTTGCATTTGTATCGACATGCGTCGAGCAAATCAAGCTGTGGTAAGGGAGAGATTTCTGATCCCAACTATCGATGAGGTAATACTAGAAATGAATGGTAGTTCTGTGTTCACCAAACTTGATCTTAACCCTTTCACAGCGATAGGCCCAAATTTGGGCCGGGACTCGGCGGGAACATGCTGGCTGAGGCGGGAAATTGTGACTGGATGTACCCGGTCGTTATGTGAATGCCGCAAAGAGTTGACTTATGAAACTCTGGATTTATACTAAATGAAACGTCTAGTTTCTGAAAATAGCATTTAAAATACAATACTAGATTTAAAAAATTACAGGAAAACGGGTTTAATTTGCGGAAACTGTAGCGACATTAATCATGCTGGACCTACGCTAAATCTACTTCCGTTTCCGGCGCCCTAACTTCTCCGTCGTCTTTCACATCAACTGGACAAATTAATCTTGCAGATATCACAAAACAAGGCCTAGAATCTGATAGAACAGCATTTTTTACACCTGTATGTGTGATTTCAATATGATCAATGGAGAAATACGGCCGAAAATACGCCTGGCATCTTTGACACTGTGACAGGCCTGTCACTTGTAAATGTGCGATCGCCGAAACGGGAACATTCAGTGCCAGTGCCAGTGGAACTTTTGGAAAGTTCCGACGAATCTCTGTCATTTAACACTTTGCATAAGTACTATTGTGTTATGATAATTGTACCAGCATATGGATTTATACAAATACCGTACATGGATCATGAGCTCTATCACCCAAGCAACAACTGATTTTCTCAGTAGCAAACTTCGCTTCCAAGACCCAGTGCAATGGTGAGTAGCCTAAATAAGAGATTGAGAATGTAACGTAACAGTAGGCTGTAATATAATTTGCAAAGAGAAAATAAGTTTTAACATTGAAATGAAAAGTACCAAGATTACATTGTACTTCATCAATGCCGTATAATGGTATCATGTAATAATAATGTCTAAAAAATTTCTATATTAAATAAGTTTCCAACTAATTCCAACTAGTAGTAGTAGGCTAATAATTAATAGACCCCCTTTGGGATTGCCTTTAATCTCATCACACATACTTCATATGGCAGATATATTTAGTTCAATACCTTCCCTGTGAATGTTCAAAAGTTCATTTGTAAATGTCTTAATTGAACATAGTTATGTGGATTTTCGTAAGGCTTGTTTATGAATAAATTTGCATCAACTACAATGATTTTTTAATTATTTCGGATTGCCTTTAATCTCATCTGACATACTTCATATTGCGGATATATTTAGTTCAATACCTTCCCAGTCAATGTTCAAAAGTCCATTGCTAAATGTCTTAATTCAGTGTGTGAAATTAACTTTTTTCTTCAAATCAGATATTTACCTGCCCATGCACACAGACATTTACCTGCGCTAAAATTACCCCTCAATGAAAGAAGTTCAAGTGATTATGAAATATCATCCTTTCTTTGTACCAAAACAAAAGATAAGATAAGACTAATAGGTGATCTGAGTTCCATAAATAATTCACTTATTTATTACCTTATTTATTACCTTGCCCTTGGAACTTTGGGTTTTACTAAGACATTATGACAGGAATTTATTTAGCATATAAACTCTATTACTGATTCAGCTTGATTTTATTACGTGCAAAATAGATCTACAGACAAATTCATGGCATTTTAGAAATTGATTGATTAGCTGTCATTTCTAGATAAAGAACACTGCCTATTGACAGAGATATAATAATAGAAATTCTAATCAAAATGAAAACATCTACAGACATGATATTTTACAAAATGTAATCAATTCGTGGCCTTATTAACTCGATAAATCACTGACAGTTCAGGGACATAAGATCTAAACTCCTTCCCTTTTAAAAACAACTTTATCTACTGCCAATTTCCTTTAAATATACATATACCCTGCTGGCCCCTATGCCACTAAAGCCAAAAATCACCCACATTTTGATTTCCAGAACTTTGCAGGTCTGTGACTTTGACCTTTATGACTGACGGGCTGAATACGTCTTTACAACTGACTGACTGATTTTCAAATTTTACAACTGACTGACTGACTTTCAAATTTTACAACTGCCTTTTGACTTATACAGTGTGCAACATAGTTAATTGGGAGACCAGAGACCGTTGGTCTCTGTCAAATTGTAAAAGTGGAGACAGACAGGATTTTACAGAGACCGAAAAAAGGGGGGTATTAATATGGTAATTAAAAAATAACCCAGAATAAGAAAAGTTAGACAAGATACTTTTATCGCTTGTTCATTTCATTGGAGACGGTTGGACTCAACCTAATATCAATATCAGAGACCGACACAAATTAAATGGAGACCTGGGCGTCGGTCTCTGAGTTATGTTGCACACTGCGTTATATGACTGACTGACTTTTGACTTCTACGACTGACTGACTTACTTTCAACTTCTACAACTGACTTTTGACTTCTATGAGTGACTGACTTTTCGACTTCTACAACTGACTTTTGAGTACAACTGACTGACTGACTTACTTTTGAATTTTATGACTTTACGACCGACTGACTTTTGACTTTATGTCCGACTGACTTTTGACTTATGACTGACTGTTTTTTTACTTTTACAACTGACTGATGGACTGACTTTTACAACTGACTGGCTGACTTTCAAGACTGACTGACTTTTGACTCTTACAACTGACTGACTGACTGACTTTCAACTTTTACTACTCACTGACTTTCAACTTTTACAGTGAGTGACTTTCAACTTTTACGATGACTGCCTGACTGACTTTGATGACTGACTTTTGACTTTTCCGACTGACTGACATTTGACGACTGACGGACTGATTGACTTGACTTTTGCCTTTTACGACCAACTGATATTTGACTTGAACAACTGACTGACTTCTGACTCTGGAATTTTTAACTTTGGCTTTTACACAACTTTCAACTTCCACAATTATGCAACTTTCATCTTAGAGTTTTACGACTTTCACACAACATTTGACTTTGCCTTTTATGCAACCTTTGACTTTGACTTTCATGGAACTTTTGATTTTGACGGTTATAAACAAATTTGACAATGTTAATCTGGTCTTGCATCCTTGTGCCTTGCTTCACTCAAAAAACTGCGAAACAAAAACTAATCAACTAATCATGACTTGCTAATTTCTTGTATTGACCACTGAACAAAATCAGATTATTTGAGTGCGTCAGTCTGATAATGTGAACATAGATCTTGAGTACTGTCTATATGAAACTAACTGTTTAAACTGCAACTGTTTATATAAATCAGCTGAAGCAATGGGATCAAGACACCCGAAAATCTCATGTCAGACTTTTAACGTGTAATCAGTGTGCAACATAACCCAGAGACCGACGCCCAGGTCTCCACATAATTTTTGTCAGTCTCTGACATTAATATTTATCAAGGCCCGGCGGTCTCCAATGAAATATCCAAGTGATAAAATGTTCAATGTACTCTGGACCACGGGAACCCTGTCTATGACCCAGAATTATTTTGGTCTCTGTAAAATCTTTTCGGTCTCCACTGTTACATTTTGAAAGAGACCGATGGTCTCTCATCTCCAAATTCACTATGATGCACACTGTGTAATAGACTACGCTCGGCAAATGATATCAAATTGCCATAAGTTACTTTTATACGTTCTGAAGTTCAGGCAAAATGTAAGGTTAGTTTCATATTTAAATGAAATATTAAAGTTACTGACAATACAACCATACCATCAAGTGGCTTTGGACTGAGTATAGCCCCTTCGATTGACAAATCTCCTGACAATTAGTCCATTTTGGGTCAGATTTTGCGTGCACTTATTATACTACAGACCGCGTTGGTCTAGTGGTGCCACCTGACGTGTCCATCACGGACTAAAATCAATATACAACTCAGATTTAGCGTTTGAACGGTCTGGACGCCCATAGACGTCCCTCGGCCTTGGGCCTTGGGGCGTCCAGACCGTTCTCACGCTAAAATCCTCGTTGTCTATTGCTATAGTAGACTGTTGACTCTAGACTTGTAATTTGAGTTGTTTTTAGGCAAAACAAAAAATTGATGTGTTTCTGATTTATGGTGGCTAAGACCTAGGTAGAGGGGATGGAAACCTCTTTCCAGGAAATGAAAAATGTCTATTTCGAAACAAGCTATGATTGTTTTAAACATGAGAAAGCATATTTCTATTTTTTTTGTTATGGTTAGCAAAGGTGGTGGTGGTAAATCAGAAACACACGCAGTTTTTGGCTTTAGGACTATAATACGCAGTGTCATAATTCATGATCATTTATGAATGATCATTTACGACACAAATGATCAATGTAGGTTAGGTTAGGTTAGGTTAGGTTATTCTGCTGCTATTCACAATGTTTTGTTTATTCTTTTTATTCAGATATAGGCCTACTCAGAACACCACTTCTAGCTCGTTTATAACTGATATAATTATGTTGATTGTCATGGACGATATTGGAAAGTGTATTCATTTTCGACCTCAACAGTGATGACATACAAGGAAGCAAACCCTCACGCCTGAAAGACCAGTCAAGGTGAGATTTTGTTAGCGTACTGTATGACTGACATTATGTAGTAATGTAGTTATTGGTTGAGACCACTAGGGCATGGTTGAGGCGGGTCTGGTTCTCGTTTCCACCTGACCCCCTCCCCCTTCAGAGGCCAGGTCAGGCCACCACTTCTGCCTGGGCCTCCACTGGACTAACACCTCTCAACTCCACTTTTCAACTGCAAAAATTCTTTGGACTATTGGACTGTGACTTGCTACTATGGCGGTTCTCAAGAATTGCAGAGGTTGTGAACAAAGACATGCGTACCCCTGGGGGTCTATGTGTATATATTTGGCTGCCGCTAAGACCAAATGTGTGGAGTTGAAGGCTGATATATCGGAGTACAAATTGCATTTACCAGCGCCTCCTGAACCTTTGGATTCAGACGTTATTGCCGCCGGTGATGCGGACGAGAATGATTTAGACGTCAGTGCTAGTGCCGATTCTGATGCCAAGCCCACGCATGAGTTTTTAACACTTCAGGGGAAGTTTGCTAAGCAGCAGGCTTCGATTGATACTTTGTCTACCAAGTTTGATACTTTACTAACCTTGCTGGACCGTCGAGCGACCGGTCCAACGGGTCCTCACGTCAGTTCAGCCACTCCCGTGGTTACATCATCCGTGCCGGTGTCCACGCCTGTGAAAGTGCCTGCGCCTGTTGTTGCTGGGACGGCCGTTGTGTCTTCGGTAGTGACTCCGGTAGTGACTCCCGTTGTGACTCTCGCTCCCGGCGCTGTCACACCTCCTACTAGCTATGTACAGGTAGTTGGTCATGGACTCCCTCCCCCTAGTACTACAGGCCATATGGTTCCGCTTATTCCGGCTGTAGCTGGGTCTTCTGCTGATGTTTTGGGCGCCCCCTTGACTGGAGCTCTGGATCGATTGACCTTCGCCATAGACCCATCTGTGATACGTCGGGAGAAAGGTATGTCCTTGCGTCCCGAGTTCTATGTACAACATATTGACCAGGGTATTCCGATTAAGAACTTGGATCACTCAAAGCTAACCTATAGTGAACTTGTATACGGTATGACCAAAATCATGAGCCATCTAATGTCTTCTGGGGGTGATTTTGCTGGATATATCAACCACTTGCAATTTGTCACAAGGCATGCTAGTCGCGGATTGTTCTCGGATGAAGCCTACATCAAGTATGATCGAATGGTGGTTGATGCCGTTATAGACGGTGACATACCTGGGTTTCTTCCTGGTTATACGGTAGCTGCATCATTCGCCTTCCAGCGTGCTTATGATAGATCGGAGAAGGCAGGCCCGGCCAGCAAAGGATCTACTTCTACTCAGAATCAGCGTAAACGCACCAAGTCGTCTGGGAATTATCCTAAAGGATTCCCTGCTGACATATGCTGGGAGTTCAATTACAAAACCTGTGATGGCAATTGTACCCGCGATCATGTGTGTCGAGTGTGTCGTGGTAAACACAAGTCAACGGTGTGCCCCGAGAAGAAGACGGGGAATCCCCAGTGACGTCAGGACTCCTCTTCAACTCTCGCGCTCCGTGAGAGTTGGGCCCAAGATGGCGAATGTCAACAAGTGGATGTTGTTTCTTCTAGCGTGGAACTGACTATTTGTGATGATTTCGCGGCTGATAATGAATTTACACCGGTATGTGCGTCTGAGACTCATTGCAACCTTAGTTTTGTTACTTGTGCTGATTGTTCTTGTGAGTTTGAGAGTTACCATTCTGGTTATGTTGGTGAATTTCCATGGTTACCGTGTGTTCATATTGCCGCTACCACTGATTTTGTTGACATTGACTGTATATCGGTCGATTGTGACCGCTTTGATAGTTGTGATGTTTTGATTGGGCCTGATGTGCCCGTCACCTGTGACGCTGCTGATTATATTGCATCTTTTGTTAGGCCAAATGTGCCTGTCGTGTGTGACGCCTTTGAATTCATGACCGATTTTGTTGGTATACCTATTGTTGGTATTGATTCTTGTGTTAGGCCTGACGTGCCGGTCGTGTGTGACACTACTGAATTCATTGTCGTTGATATGTGGCCTGAGGTGCCTGTCGTGTGTGACGCCCCCCTTGCTACCTTACCTAATTGTGGGCCTAATGTGCCTGTCTTCTGTGACCCCAGTACATTGAATGGTTCCCCTTGTTTGGATCCTGGTGATGTTTTCCCTGTGTTTGATGGAGTTGCTGATATCTTGTCGTCGGCGCCTGAGTTTGTGTCTCCATATGCCCCACTTAGTGCAGTGGTTGGATTGTCTGATGTAGACATAAGAGGAGTGCCTCATATAATTGCTGGTGTTCGTTCCCAGTTGTGTTTGGAAGCGTGGCTATATGAAGCGGCCTTTGAGGAAGATATTGAATTAGCCTACTACGTTACCAGTGGTGTCAGAGATGGGTTTAAGATAGTAGATGATTATGCTCGTGTACCGAGTTACTTGTGCAGGAATTACAAGTCAGCCTTGCTGCCTGATAGTTACGCCTTTATCACAGACCTGTTCACCAATGAATTATCTGATGGGAAGTTTGTTGTTACCCGGGAGCGTCCACACTGTGTCCATGCTATTGGAGCCATACCGAAGGGTAATGGTGCGTTCAGGCCGATTACTGACTGTCGCCGCCCGCTGTTTACTTCCATCAACAACTATATGGAGTCTACGGCCCTGCCCTTCAAGTATAATACGGTGGATCATGTTACTTCCCTGCTGAAGTCTGGGTGCTATGTTGCCAGTGTGGACATTGCGGCGGCATATAGGAGTGTGCCCGTCCATTATGACCAGTGGAAGTATCAGGGCCTTGAGTGGGTGTTCGGTGGGGAACATTTCTACCTGCTGGACACTCACTTATGCTTTGGTCTTCGGTCAGCTCCATTTATCTTCACCCAGCTTAGTAACTTTATCATGCGGTGCTTGTATCGTCGTGGCCTGACTCAGGTGGTGAACTACCTGGACGACTTGTGGGAGACACCTTTGATTCATGCCAGCGCCATCAGCTTCTCCTTATCAGATTGCTTCGTAGGTTGGGGTTTTACGTCTCATGGCGTAAGTGCTGTGCCCCTGCATTAATTGGTACTTACCTCGGCATTGAGTTTGACTCCACCTCCATGTCCATGTTATTACCCAAGCCTAAGTTACTTAATTTGCTACAGGAACTTAGGTTCTTCCAGGACAAGCATAGGGCTACAGTCAGGCAGATGCGCCGCCTCTCTGGCTTACTTAACCATGCGAGTAAAGTCGTGGTAGGTGGTCGCACTTTCTCCAGGCGAGTCATGAATATTCTTCGTGGATTATCTCCTACTACCAAGCGTGTCTCCCTTGACAAGAACTTTACACTTGACATAGCTTGGTGGCTTGACTTTGCGGAACAATTCAATGGTAGATCCTTGATTGTTCCTCGTGGATTGGGTCATGATATTCTGATTGCAACTGACTCATCCTTCAGTGGATATGGGGTATTGATGCAGTCCATGGATTGGCTAGCCGGGTACTTCAACGTGGATTTGAAGCCTCTCGGTACTACTGACCTCGTGCAAGTCCACAACCACTGGGTCAATTTTGATCTTGCTACTTTCCCCGCCTCTGATGTCAACATTAACCTGCTTGAATTAGTTCCAGTATGGTTGGCTGTGCGTAGATGCCTGCCCTCTGTCCGAGCTTCACGTCTAGTATGCCTTACTGACAACACGCAAGTGGTGGGGATGATAAACAAGGGGACCAGCATTAACAACAGTTGCATGACTGTTCTGCGGTGCATTACTTGGACCCTGGCCAAACGTAATTGCTATATTGTGGCCAGACATATCTCTGGGGTGTCCAATACAGTCCCTGATCTGTTGTCTCGCGTCTCCAGTGTTAATTCCTTCAGTCATCTCAGTAGTTACCCTTTATGTTGCAGACCTTCTGCCGGGCCTTGATAAAGAAGTAGCAGCTGCTATTGCGTCCGGGTATGCTTCATCCACCCTGAATACGAGGAACTCTCAGTGGAGATCGTATATCTCCTTCTGTACCAGTATCAATGCCACTCCTATCCCAGCAACATCGGAGACCATCTGCAGGTTTCTAGTCTTCAAAGCTCGCACCTGTAAATATTCGACAGTTAACAACTACTTGTCGTCTCTCACCACATTGCACAAGTTCTACGGTCATGAAGTGGATTTCCGTAAGTTCCATGTCATCAAGATGGTCCTAGCTGGCATTAAACGCCAGTTGGGTGATAAGGTTCTGTACAAGTTACCTTTGTCGGTGGAGCATCTCAAATCTGCGTTCGGTCAATTACCTGCTACTGACTATCATCATACCATGTGGGCGGTAGTGGTGCTTTGCTACCGGAGCCTACTCAGGAAATCTAATGTTGTCCCCTCTGATCTCGGTGATGCACATGTTCTGCTCAGAAGAGATGTTGTGTTTTGTGATAAAGGTGTGACGCTGATTGTCAGGTCATCTAAAACCATTCAGTACCAAGAGAGGACCCTCAATATACCCCTTCGCCGCTGCACTTCGAAGTTCTTTTGTGTTGCTACTCTGCTGAAGCAACATTTTGAACTGTTTCCCATGCCACCGGATTCCTACTTGTTCTACAAACGCATGGGGAACAAAGTTACCCCTGTCACCTACTCTGACCTTCTGGCGTTTGTGAAGTTTATAGCCAGAGCTGCCGGGTTAGACCCTTCATCTGTCGGAGTCCACTCTTTGCGACGTGGTGGTGCTTCACATTTGTACCAGATCGGGGTGCCTCTGAATGACATTAGGATGTTGGGCGATTGGAAGTCTTGGGCTGTTCTTCTGTACCTCGCCACACCAACTGAGAAGAAATGGGAGCTAGAAAGTGCTGTTTCTTCTTCCTTTGACTGATTATGTTTTTGTTGTGTTGGGATGTTGGCGGTCACAAGACGGCTGGAACCACCCTTCCTTGTTCAGTATTGTTATTATTAATAGACTACCAGATGAAAAGCAATGACTGACATTATGTAGTAATGTAGTTATTGGTTGAGACCACTAGGGCATGGTTGAGGCGGGTCTGGTTCTCGTTTCCACCTGACCCCCTCCCCCTTCAGAGGCCAGGTCAGGCCACCACTTCTGCCTGGGCCTCCACTGGACTAACACCTCTCAACTCCACTTTTCAACTGCAAAAATTCTTTTGTTTTTGTTTAATAAAAGTTAGGCGGTCACAAGACGGCTGGAACCACCCTTCCTTGTTCAGTATTGTTATTATTAATAGACTACCAGATGAAAAGCAATATTTTTATGTTGGTAATGTGAAGAAAGTGAGTTAGAATAAACAATTTTATTCATCTTGAATAGTTGCTTTATTCCATGATTTGGCTGTGAGAGTGGTATGTATCCAGCGTTCAAATTAAGAGCTTGCCTAGGCAATTTGGCATGTTAAAATCATGGCGGGCAAACTGCTTTGGCCATGAGCTTGCCCACATGGGCAAGCTATGTTTACAGCAAGATTCTGGTGGTAACATTTTCAGCAGAAATCTTTAAAGTGTCATTAAACGGGTTCAAGGTCACGTTTAGGACAAACAACTTTATGTATTTCGCCAAAGTCCCTATTACTTTTACCTCATTTATGGCAAAGTTATTGTCGTTTACAGGCCCAAATTCAGAAAGCTTAATTGAAGGAGTCTGTTTAGCACTATAGGGCTTTGAGAGTGTTGTGTGACGTCACAAAGTGCACCTGAAATGTACATTTCAAACCCACCTTCAACTCACTCTCCCAGCAATTGTAAGAATCATTCAATACAGGTATTTCAAGGCACTAGAGGAAAAATAGCTATGTTCCCTTTCACAGTTACTGCTTTCAGGTATTTCCCAGAGAACTATTCCTCTAATACAGTTTGTTTGTTTTTGTGTGCTCACCTGCAATGGTAGCACTCAGTCCACTCACCCCCACCTCCTTTCTTTTTAGTGGCAATAAGGAGACTTATGTTTATTTCATGTTAATTTCAAGATTTTGCATACTTTGTGATGGAGGCAAACAGTTGCGCCTTGAATGGAGTGTTAAACTGTGGAACTACTTTTTCCCTCCTTAAAATGTGTAAAATTCATTAAACATAAGGTTTCATTAAGTAAAACTTGGGCTGTTACATTTGAATAATAGGAAAAAAGTTAATTTTCTCATATTATTTTGGGGTTTTGTGACTAAATTCCCCAGTGCACCAATTGTTGTGACTCACCAAACCCAGGTTCTCAATCTACAGAATTAGGTCAGTGTCTATGGGTGATACTAGCTCTGCAGGAGAAATTTGTTTCCTCCGGGAATTTGCTTGCAGGGATACATGTACTCATCCTATTTTATAGCCAAAGGAAATAGCTATAGTGAAGCAAAATATGTCTTAGTGACACAGGCAGGGTAGACAGAAGAAGTGAGTGAGTGAGATTGGTTGCTTTATGCCCTTATCAACACAAATGGAGGTGATAGGAAAGTATAAGAGCAGTCGCCACTACCAGCTTCATGAATATTTCCACATCACTTTAAATTAACATCCATTTATCAAATCAATTAATTCAATTTATCAAAGCAAAATATGCACGTCTATCAATGGTAGTGACTGGTGGCAAGTGGACAGGGGCATGCAACCTATTTCCTGCACCCTACAGTCATACACACAGAGTAGCTAGACCTTTAACTCAGCGTAAAAGTGTCCGCATCCCAGCCACCAGATGCCAGTAATGACATATGCAGTCAGATTATCCTAAGACCTAAGCCCATCCCATTCTCAATCCTACCTCAAGATAGCTATATACCCACTCTGAAAAAGTAAACAGAACTACTCCACACATGTGAGATGGAATTTCCAGATTTCCAGAGACAATTTAACCCCCTGAATCTTGCTGTAATTTTAGCCTGCCCACCAAAGCAAACTCTTTCAAACACTGTAAGTTGTAAAATGTAAATTTATATAATATCGATATTGTTTAGTTGAAATATCAAATTATCTTAAAATTACTTAATTCATATATCCTCCAGGGGACTGTTATCATTGAAATACAAGCTACAAACAAACAAATGATATTCCAGAGTTCCTCTTTTCTTGAGTAAGAATTACAGTAATTATTAGTTTAATCTAATGTTCCACACCTCAGTTGTGGTAGTACTTTGGCATACAACAAACATATCCTATAATCTAATGTTCCACTTTTATTCTTCCAGCCTTTCTTCCTCTGCATATCCAATTTTGGATCCAACACCCATAGACCAGCCCCAACATAAGATAGTCAATTCAAGAAGTGTTTCATTATTGTGGCCACCATCGCACCGACCCCCAACCAAGAAGATGACGATATCTACTTCATCTAGAATATGACAGTTGCAAAGAAATCCTGAACTAATTCTATGCATTATCAAATCAAATCATACATGTAACCCAAGATTTCTTATTAGAAGATGCCTGTAAATGCTTTATAAATGTCCTAGTAAAGTAGCTAGAACAGAAACTACCTAATTAATGAAGCAACTCTACACAGCCTTTGTTCTCTGTGATACCAGAAAAATCTACTAAATCACATTAAAGCTATTCAAAAAATTAATGTCTAGTTAATAAAGTAGGGAATCTGTCAATGTGCCTGCTCCCAGAATTTCGCCAAATTCATGCAGCACTGTGTTGGCAATAAGAACTATGAATTTTTGTTGACAAGTTAATATCATTTGGAGTTGCACAGTACCAATATATAGAGATAAAAAACTCTTTGTGAAAAAGTATTAATTCTTATATATATTTAAAAGCACAGGCTATCATTTTATCAAAACAAATTATATTTCTTTGAATCCTTGCCAGAATTTAAATCTGTATTAACCTCGCTCAGGAATTATTTTGATAAGTAGGAAGGCTAAATTGCAGCCAACTATTGATACAAATCTGAGATATGTATAGATGCTTGCTTTGTCAGTTCATGCCAAACACAAATGTGGTGAGCACTTGAATCAAAGAAAAATAGTCTGGACATACAGAGTGAAAGAACACCTAGACGTAAACAGCTCTGGGAAGTGCTATTATCTGATATCTGAATAAATTTGTTGGGGGGAAAAGTCTTAAAAGATTCTGCTAGGTAAGAAATAGGCCTAGATACTGTCAATGGAATTAATGCAAGCAGTCTACTAGTCTGATTTGAAAAATCCATCATCATAGTCTCTTTCTGAAATATGGATAACTCGTCAGAGGATGAACCTTTATAAAAGAATTACACAGAGAAATGTGTATGAATGTGTCAGAAAGAGGTATCAATATGTACAGATTACAGATCTGATACCACTGTAGGATCTTTGCTCCTGAAAGCTGCCAATGAATGGCTGCCACTAAATGATAATGAGGATATGTCACCACTCTAATTGGGCAACAAAAGTACTTTAGTGAGTTGTATTATCATTTGGCCTTGAGTAATAAACACCTGCAATAAGACTTATATGGTTAGTGTGATTTCATCATGCCTCATCTATATTTCATATTTAAATACAAATGTCAAGACTTCCTCCAAGCAATACAGTGGTGTGTGAGTTGCCCCAAAACTCACTTGCCCAGGGAAAGTGAACCAATGAAAACTCTGTTCGATGATATAAAATTGTTCGATGATATAAAATTGATAAAATTACCTGTCTGCGGGCAAGTCACTGAGGATAATCCACCTGCCCGCACTGAAAATTAGGCAGGTCAGAGCGCAGGCATTCCAACTCCCACAACACTGCAAAGTTCTTCTATTTGTTTTTAGAAATGGCTCACTCAGCCAGGCACCATAAGTCTAGTTTGTCTGCCTTACCAAAGGTGGCAGAGCAAATGGTTAGACATGCGCCTGCGCGGCTCAACCAGTTCAACTTGCTTCACTAGGTTGACCAGGTTGCTGTTTGAGAAGCTCGTGGATTTTACTAAATAATTCCCTTGTTCGAACTCTCACAGCAACTATTTTTGTTAGCAATCTGAACTTAGTTCACCATAAATCGGGACTGGTGCATTTCCATCGGAAATACTTACAATTCCTAGTTACAAGTCTTCCATCAGCAGACTGACCAGCGCGGCACTCCAGGGGAGTCCGCCATCTTGCTGACCACCTGGGACAGTGTCCCTCCAGCGTTCCAGTTGTGACAGCCATGTCTGACAAGGATTTTGACGCCACCCTCAAGGGAGATAGACCGAAGGTTAAGGAACCCAAGACTTCCACTTCCATGGGGGTTACTTCAGGGGAAGTGTCTCCAGAAAAAGAGAAAGGTATGTGTCTTTTAGAACTGAAGGCTGATTTGTATCAAGACATCAGAGACGCCATCATGGATGATCTTCAACGCGATCACAAGAGGAACAGAAGTCGGAGAACTAGGTCTTCCAGTTCCGGCAACCACTCTACTAGGTCTTGTTCCCAAGGTACAAGAGGAGGAAACACAAATCCCATAGGAGACAACATCGTCACTCCAGGTCCCCCTCCAGATCCTCATCTTCCTTTCACGGTAGGATATGATTGAAAATTACAATTCCCAACCATGTGATGTCACCGCGTTCTTCGGATGATGAGTCACTGCCACCAGAACATGAGAGCTCAGAAATGGGGGAGCACAGTAGTGAGGACCAAAACTGTACTTCTAATGAAGCTGAAAAATCACAGGGTGATTTAGAGAACCCATTTCTTGATTTTACTTAATCTTGTTAACCTGTCTCCCTGGAATGCCACTGTGGGAAAATATCACAAGGGGAGCAGAGACTAAAGACTCCCTTTGACAGAAACACCAAGAAACTTTTATAAAACTTTTCACTGTGATTACACTGGCCACTGAGGATATCACTAATGAGTTTATCCATGTGAGAAATGAGGAGGTTGAGGGACATAAACCCTCTACTCCTGCTGCCTGGTTAAAGTCCATGTTAGGGACCATGCATGATGCAATTCGTCTGGCTTGTTATCACAAAAGAAGACATCACTAAGAGGAGGATTCTAGATCTAGAATCCTTCCTCCCAGAAAGGTTCCAATCTCTGGCTACAGACTTTGTATGTTTTCCACCTACTCCCACTCGCCTTGAAGAGGCCATCAGGAAAATTGGGACAACTAACAAGCTCTCAACGAAACTCACTTCCCAACAACAGCCACCAAAAAACGGGGGCAGGGGTCGAAAGGCTGCGGGAAGGAAAGGGAAAACAAAACTACCAGAAACCAGGCCAGAACTCCCAAAACAAGTCTTCAGACCCAAAAAGACATCAGGAAATAAAGGTAAATTCAAACCAGGAAACCTTCAATATTTTACTGAGCAGTGGAAAGAACTAACTTCTGACTCTTTCATTCTCAGCTATGTATCAGGGGTGAAACTGGATTTCACTTCCATGCCAATTCAGACTGTTATCCCAAAGTCTTTCCACTTTGCTAAGGGTATCGAGAAAGCTCTAGACCTTGAAGTGTTAAAATTGTGAGGGTCAGGAGTCGTCACTGAAACTCTGTAACACTCAGCATTATTTGTTTCCAATATTTTCTCCAGGCCCAAGCCAAATGGGAAAATAAGACTTATCATTGACCTCACAATCATCAATACCTAATAGATAGATCTAAAGGATGCATATTACTCAATTCCTCTCCACAAGGACTTTCAGAAATTTGTGTGTTTCCAGTGGAAAGGTTGTTTCTACCAGTTTAATTGTGTGCCAACAAATTGACAATGTTCTGTTTAACAACAACTTGTTCTCCATTAGATCGATAGCTGCTCTCCCTGGAACCTTGGTAGACCTTACCAAGGGAGTAGACTATGGTCTTACTAAGACAAGAACAGCCTATCACACATACCATAGGAAGTGAAAAGTGTTTTGTTTTTAAGAGGAAAACCCTTTTTAACTACAGATTTCATGTTAGGACTAGAGTTCTTAGTGGAACTCTTTGACAAGGGTGCGGCCTACAGCGTACTGAACGTAGCCAGATCATCCCTGTCAGCTGTTATGGACAAGATACAAGTGAATTCCTTTGGCAGCAACCCTATTACTATTAGAGTAATGAAGGGCTTTTATAACCAACGCCCGCCGAAGTACAGGTACTGCCAGACTTGTGATCTGGAATGCGTGCGTGCTGGAATGCTTCAGGGAACACTATCTCCATTCTGTCATCACTTTAAGAATGTTAACTTTTAAGATTACAACACTCCTATTGCTTATCTCCTGCCAAAGAATGAAAACCTTAACCAGTCTCCAAGTGGAGGAAGTCCACAGGTGTTTCGACGGATTTAACATTGTGTATTCCAAAATGTTGAAGCACTCTGATGTGGGTAACGCATTAGGCATGCTCAAATTGGACTGGTTGGAAAAGGACAAAGGATTATTTAGCCTGACAAACAGACTCAGGAAAACCAACAACGATGGACATCCAGTAGGTGGCCTTATACTTAGCCACACAGCCCCATACACACCAGTGGTGCGTCAGACAGTGGCACACCACTTTTATCAGTGCACCCTGAATAATTGTGAGGACTTGAAACTCAGCCATTTCTTTCGATCAAATAACCATATATTCTGAGGTTTTAGTAAAAGGGTCTGGTTATCTTTCTCTTGATTCAAGTTTTTGTCTAGTTGTGTATGACTCCTAATATCTCTTGGCAAAGATCACATTCCTCCATGCTTGTGATGTAGAAGGAACAGTGGCAAACATAGGTATGCTAGTAGGCAAAGCAGATAGCACTCGGCCGAACTAAGCCATCATCAAGGAAAAAATGTAGTGTACAGGACGAGATATGTTTAGGCAAAAATGGGAAGCTGCTAGCTCTGGGAACCGAACCTGGGCCACCCGTGTGAAGACACTGAGTCTCAAGAGATATAAGAGTGCTTGACATGAAAGTGGGCCGATCACCAGTGCCTTGTTTTGGTCATAGAACTTTCTAGTTTTATGTTTTGGTCTCGTCCCAAATCTCATGATATCTCATGTCCAAATCTCTAAAGGCCCACTTCCATGTGAAATCATCATGTCATTTATCTGTTCAGACCCTTGACCTTAGTGCATCGGAAGTTCAGGAGGAGGTTCAGGCCTTGGTGCCGGACCTCAAGGAATCTATGGACTACTGTTGGCAGCTAGAACATCCCTATCATGGAGGGAGTGTGGAAAGCTCCATGCCAAAAACATGGTGCTGAAGCCACCTTGGTACATCCAGTCAGAGGCAGAGGTACAGTCAATTCTACAATGATCTGGAGCAGTACACTCAGCAATAACATCCCCTCCATTACCATCAAAAGAGATTGACATAGTGGTTGAGACAAGGACCCAGCATACTGTTGCTGAGGAGGAGAATATCCTGATCATCACCGACCCACTTCCAGCCAATGCACAAGAGGTGGCAATGTGGTTACCACCACCACCACCACCAACCATTCCAGTCCTACATGTGAAGAAACCAGTATTGCCAGTAAACCACAGAAGGAGGAACATAGTAGGTGCACCAACCATTTTAACTCCAGGCAACGTTGCTGCTCCAGATGCCATGTGGGATCAAAGCACCAGTGCAATTATTGCACCTTGTCTGAGTATCCTTCTTGCAAGGGTCCATCTCTTCATGGAGGAAATCATACAAATATGTAGTACAAGTAAAAATGTAAACTGGAACTGGGTGATCCTGGTGTTGAAATCCTTCCAGCCGCAGACTGTATGACTAACTCATTCATCAGGCATAAGGCCACATCACAAAAATCGCAAGTCAAAACCAGCTGACCAAGCAGGAGGAGTGATTAAGCGGCAAGTCTCCAGACTTGATGTGATGAATGCAGGTAGATGAGTGAAACCAGTACCCAATACTGAGATACTGTGTTTTATGTATCTTTAGAGATGTAGAATATTGGTGCTTCAGCAGTAATGAATAGATGCTTGCAAGCTTGTAGGATCAGTATGAAGCCTTGCAAAGTCTTTTTTCCAATTTTTTCAGGGGCACCAAGCATATATAGTATATAGAAAAAAGAAATAAAACATACCCATGAAACAATGCATTGAGAAAAAAATAAAAAAAACATTGCAACATCATAGAGCAAATATTACAAATAAACCAGTAATATTGGTATTAGGTGAACATTAGGCTAGCTGGTTGACAGCCAGTCCCCCTTTGCCCTACTGTTACAAGCCAATATGACTCGCTTGATGTTATCGGCTCCACATGGCTCAATAATTGGGTTACCATGACAACAATTGTCTTAAAATGATCAAAAACATCTAGGCTATAATTCTGGCAAAAGAAAATATGACATTCTATGTGCATGAAGTCTTGCAAAGTCGTCATTTTCTCAGATGCACCGAGGATATTGCAATATCTCAGATGGTTACCATGGCAACCAAAGAAAAAAATAATAAAACATTCCAATGGAAACTGGAAATAATGCATTGATGGTGATGCACAACAATTATTGACACATCACAGATCAAATGTTGCAAATAAGCCAGTAATATTAGTATCAGTTGAACATAAGTTTGAGTGGTTGACAGCCAGTCCCTGTTGATGGTCCCCCTTGACGCTAACGTCAATAACCAATGTGACTCCATCCATGTAATCAGCTCCACAGGCATTAATAATTGGGTTACCATGGCAACAAAGGTCTCAAAATGATCAGAATTATTTAGGCTACAGATCTGGCATAAGAAATATTTCATTAGATGGGTTTGAGGTACTGTAAAGTCCTCATTTTCCCAGGAAAACATGGAATATTGAATTAATTCAGATGGTTACCATGGCAACCATAGAAATATTGAATAAACATTCCAATGAAAACTAGAAATAATACATGGATGGATATGCACACAAATTATTGACACATCACAGATCAAATGTTGCAAATAAGCCAGTACTATCAGTATCAGTTGAACATAAGCATATGTGGTTGACAGCCTGTCCCCTTTGACGCTAACATCTATAGCCAATGTGTCTCCCCCAATGTAATCAGCTCCACAGGCATTAATAATTGGGTTACCATGGCAACAAAGGTCTCATATTGGTGAGAATTATTTAGGCTACAGATCTGGCATAAAAAATATTTCATTAGATGGGTGTGAAGTACTGTAGAGTCCTCATTTTCCCAGGAAAACATGGAATATTGAATTAATTCAGATGGTTACCATGGCAACCATAGAAATATTGAATTAAACATTCCAATGAACACTAGAAATAATACATGGATGGATATGCACACAAATTACTGACACATCACAGATCAAAGGTTGCAAATAAGCCAGTACTATTAGTATCAGATGAACATAAGTATATGTGGTTGACGGCCAGTCCCCTTTGACGCTAACGTCAATAACCAATATGACTCCATCCATGTAATCAGCTCCACAGGCATTAATAATTGGGTTACCATGGCAACAAAGGTCTCATATTGATGAGAATTATTTAGGCTACAGATCTGGCATACAAAATATTTCATTAGACGTGTGTGCAGTACTGTAAAGTCCTCATTTTCCCAGCTAAACATAAAATATTGAATTAATTCAGATGGTTACCATGGCAACCAAAGAAATATTGAATTAAACATTCCAATGAACACTAGAAATAATACATCAATGGATATGCACACAAATTACTGACACATCACAGATCAAATGTTGCAAATAAGCCAGTACTATTAGTATCAGTTGAAGATAAGTATATGTGGTTAACGGCCAGTCCCATTTGACGCTAACGTCAATAACCAATGTGACTCCATCCATGTAATCAGCTCCACAGGCATTAATAATTGGGTTACCATGGCAACAAAGGTCTCAAAATGATGATAACATCCTCCACGATCTTTTCCTTTATGTGAACTCTTGAAAATACCAATTCTTGACACTTATTTATCACTAAATCCGAAAATATGCAAAAAAATAATATTTTGGCCATTTTTCTGGTTACCATGGCAACATTTTTTAAAAAAATATTCCAGAAAACACATCTTGACATAATAAGCTTTCAGATGATATATTGGTTACCTTACTACACAAAAGACAACATACCATAACACAAGTATGATTTTACCATCACAATTAGCTGATTTTACCCTCAGGAATACAGATGTCAAAGGGTTAAGATGGGCTACCATCAAATTGAGTTAGAAGAAAATTCTAGAGAACTGACTACATTCAGCACGCACAAAGGTTTGTACAGGTACAAAAGGTTGATGTTCGGAATTTCCGCTGCACCCGAGATATATCAGAATCTGATCCAGCAAATTCTAGCAGATTGTGAAGGTGCTGTAAATGTTTCAGATGATATTCTTGTACACGGTAAGGATGTGAGTGAGCATGATAATAGGTTGGGGCAAGTTCTTAAAGTCCTCCATGATCGTAATTTGACGCTCAATAAGAGCAAATGCGAATTCCGCATGAATCGCTTGGTTTTTACAGGACATGTGTTGAGCCAACATGGGATCCATGCAGCAGAGGAGAAGATCAGGGCCATCAACAATGCAACGCAGCCAAAGGATGCATCCGAGGTGAGGAGCTTCTTGGGGCTGGCGACATATTGCTCGAGGTACATCCCGGATTTCGAAACAGTTGCAGAGCCGATGAGGAGACTGACAAGAAAAGATGTTCCGTTTGTATGGGGCAGCCAGCAGGAACAAGCCTTCAAGACATTGAAGAGTCGTCTCAGCTCATCGCGAGTTCTACCATACTTCAATAAGGATACGCCAACACAGGTAATCGCTGATGCATCCCTGGTAGGTCTCGGTGCTGTACTAGTACAGAGACAGAGAGATGGAAACTTCTGACCAGTGTATTATGCAGCCAGGTCCCTTAGCGACGTCGAGAGGCGATACTCCCAGACGGAGAAGGAGGCGCTTGGTCTCGTATGGGCATGCAAGAGATTAAAACTCTTCTTGATTGGCCTAGAGTTTGAGCTGCTGACATCAAGCTGTGGTAAGGGAGAGATTTCTGATCCCAACTATCGATGAGGTAATACTAGAAATGAATGGTAGTTCTGTGTTCACCAAACTTGATCTTAAGATGGGCTACCATCAAATTGAGTTAGAAGAAAATTCTAGAGAACTGACTACATTCAGCACGCACAAAGGTTTGTACAGGTACAAAAGGTTGATGTTCGGAATTTCCGCTGCACCCGAGATATATCAGAATCTGATCCAGCAAATTCTAGCAGATTGTGAAGGTGCTGTAAATGTTTCAGATGATATTCTTGTACACGGTAAGGATGTGAGTGAGCATGATAATAGGTTGGGGCAAGTTCTTAAAGTCCTCCATGATCGTAATTTGACGCTCAATAAGAGCAAATGCGAATTCCGCATGAATCGCTTGGTTTTTACAGGACATGTGTTGAGCCAACATGGGATCCATGCAGCAGAGGAGAAGATCAGGGCCATCAACAATGCAACGCAGCCAAAGGATGCATCCGAGGTGAGGAGCTTCTTGGGGCTGGCGACATATTGCTCGAGGTACATCCCGGATTTCGAAACAGTTGCAGAGCCGATGAGGAGACTGACAAGAAAAGATGTTCCGTTTGTATGGGGCAGCCAGCAGGAACAAGCCTTCAAGACATTGAAGAGTCATCTCAGCTCATCGCGAGTTCTACCATACTTCAATAAGGATACGCCAACACAGGTAATCGCTGATGCATCCCTGGTAGGTCTCGGTGCTGTACTAGTACAGAGACAGAGAGATGGAAACTTCTGACCAGTGTATTATGCAGCCAGGTCCCTTAGCGACGTCGAGAGGCGATACTCCCAGACGGAGAAGGAGGCGCTTGGTCTCGTATGGGCATGCAAGAGATTAAAACTCTTCTTGATTGGCCTAGAGTTTGAGCTGCTGACGGATCATCGACCACTTGAAGTAATATACGGGCCCAAGTCCAAACCGTCCGCACGAATCGAAAGATGGGTGCTGCGACTTCAGCCGTACAACTTCAAGGTGAAGTATATTCCGGGTAAGAACAACATTGCCGATGTTCTATCAAGAATTGCCGAATTCCAGAGTCCAGCGAGAGATTCAGGAGAGGAGTCCATCCGAGCTATGACAATAGAAAGCGTCCCGAGAACCATGTCAGCTCGAGAGATAGAGCAAGCATCGAAGACAGATGAAGAATTGGAGAAAGTCCGTGAGTACATCGCATCCGGTGACTTCTCCAAGGCAGAAGTCGTATATAAGGCATGTAAAGATGAACTGACGAAAGTAGGTTACATACTCTTGCGACAGGCGAGGATCGTCATCCCAACCGACCTGCGAAAAGAAGTGTTAAGCCTAGCACATCAAGGACACCAAGGAGTCGTCAAGACCAAGTCCAGACTCAGGGAAAAGGTATGGTGGCCCCGCATGGACAAGGATGTAGAGGATTTCTGCAGACGATGTCATGGGTGCCAGACAGTGTCACAACCCAAAGGCCCGGAACCAGTCATATCAACAGAACTTCCGGAAGGACCGTGGCAAGACCTTGCCTTAGACTTCTTAGGACCGTTCCCGACTGGCAAAAACATACTGGTTATAGTGGACTACTATTCCAGATACTTCATGGTAAAGATTATGAAGACAACAACAACAGAGAAAGTTATCCAGGCTCTTGAAGAGACCATAGACACGATGGGACTTCCATATTCTGTGACAACAGACAACGGTCCACAGTTTGTGTCCGGTGATTTCAAAGACTATTTGGCCCGTCTCGACATCAAGCATCGTCGAACGACACCAAGATGGGCACAAGCTAACGGTGAAGTAGAGCGCAAAAACCGAACTCTACTGAAAGCTATGAAGATAGCTCATGCTGAAAACAAGGATTGGAGAAAGGAGCTGCACCATTTCCTAAGGGCATATCGCACTACACCACAATGCAGCACAGGAAAGAGTCCTGCAGAGATGCTATTTGGAAGAAAACTTCGAACCAGTCTGCCATCACTGAGATCTGCATTGAACGATGAGGATGTCAGAGATTGTGACAGTATCTCCAAGCAGGGAACTACAGACCGCGCCAACGAAAACCGCTCCACATCCAAGCTCCATGTAGGAGATAAGGTTCTAATGAAGGTTCTAATGCGTCAGGACAAGGAGAACAAGTTAACATCTAACTTCAGTCCAAGACCTGTGACTGTGACAGGTAGACAGGGTACACAAGTTACCGTGACAACAGATGATGGTGCATCCTACAAAAGAAACACCAGCCATGTCAAGAAATATTATGAACCTGATATCAAACCCACAGAAAGGAGAGAGAGCATACCAATCAATGATGGATGGGAGGAGATCATGAGAGAAGCTAGTAATAGACCAGGAGGAAATTCAATGGTAACACAGCCTGACAATTTAGCAACTTCATCCGGAAAACCCCCAGCGATCAACAACCAGACTGGCCAGCCAATCAGTTCACCAGCGAAACCAATGAGCCAGTCTGAGCGAACAAACCAGTCTGAACACAAAGCACAAACATCTGTGTCTGAGAGACCCAAGCGACAAATCAAAACACCCACCCACCTAAAAGATTTTATAACTTCATGAATGAAGTAGGTCGCCCTAAATCTATGATCATGCTCAGGTACAGACAGCCGTTACCAAAGGTTTTAAGTCATTTATAAGTTATCAAATAGGTTCACTCACAACACATGGTGCTAAGTTAGTTGAAACGTTGGTGCTAATCAACTAGTCTTAAGAGTGACACATCTATTTCGTGTTTTAAGATTCTAACACTGGAACCGGTGCTATCAACTGATGAGTTTACTTTGATTGATCAACTAAGGTAATATCTGATCAGGTCATTAAGATTTATATTATAGAGTGTTGTGTATAAGTCGGGCCATATGAAGTTCTTGTAACGTTTAACAACTTGAAAAGTTCTGAGGTTAACTTTTATTCTAAGACAAGGAGGAATGTAATGTCCTAACCATTTACGTTACCGATAGCTCCCTATGGGCGCCGCCATTTTGAATCTTGTTCAATCACGTGTACGTTACTTCCGGCGAGAAATAAACATTCTGGATACTAATGCGATCTCCATGAGTTATCATTCTAGAGTTTGTGAGTTATTTAAGGTATGAAATACTACAGCAGGAGCATTTGTAGATCTATGCAGGTCATAAATGTAGGTAACCGACATGGTTATCAGATTCTTTGCAAGTACACACATAGTGCAGAACATGTAGTGTATTTACACACTTTTACTAATTGTTTTGTGTCTACTTCCTCCCTATATATACGGGCTAGACTAGGTCTAGTAGTGGATAAAAGAAGACAGATCTATAGAGGTATACATAACAGTAGAGGGATCCACAACGATCATGTAGTTCTCATCATGGGCCTCTTCTGACCCTCCCAAGAAGGTGAGCATGAGACCGCCAGATCCAGCACATATACTCTTGAACTCTAGCTCTCTTCAAAGTTCTTTTCAACTTTCGCTCATGGTACTTGCTCACAATTACAGTCACAGTCATAATCACAGTCTCGTGTCGGCCGGTGGTCTCTCTGGTCATCAGCTTGGGGAGAGCTTTGTCCCCAGCAGTTGGATTATAGTTGGACTTGGGGGTTCATACCATCGAAATCCAGAGAAGCCCTTGCAGACCATTTTCCAGATGGAGGTGCATATATATATGGTCCTAGATGATCTCTCTTCCTCATCCTCCAAACCGATTTTGATGAGTTACCACTCATGCACTTCCTTGTTGTCAGAGTTGCTAGGAAGTGGCAGGTCTGATGTGGGGGCCTTCCATCAGCCTCCTTCCCTCTGTCTCAGGTATCAATCTTAATTAGAATGTGGTCACATGGCCCCATCGCCAGCATGATAACCATGCCATTTAAGTTGTTGGCAATCCCATGGATGACTCCATATAAGGTTGGGTTAGATTAGATTGAGCCTGTCTCATGCAATCCCTGCCCCACATGGTTAGTAGTGCTGGGAGAAAGGCAGCCAATTGGTTCCTTATAATCTCATTATCCAGTAGGATGTATTCCTCTCCAAAGTCATAACACGGGACATTGCTCTCCTGCCACATTGTTTTCAGCCACATGTGTCACCATGTCCCTTTTAATGTGTGCAAGAATAATAACAAAAAACATAGTAACTATTTAAGTAATATTTGCAAGGCATCAACTTGTCCGCCACTACCCCTGGACCGGGTGGACAATAAAAGACAAGATGCCAAGAAAGATCTCTTAAATCAAGTCATTGTATTAATCGAGGATGAGGCAACATGCCTGGTTTTCACCTCGAGATCATTAAAACTACTTTCGAATTTGAGATCTTCCTGCAAAGTTATCCCTAGGTACCTAAATTTTGTGACCCATTCAATATGCTGATTATTTCACAGCTTTATTGGAATGTTTCTATTATGTCCTTTTATTTGTATTCTATTTCCTATGAAAATTGCTTTGGTTTTCTGTAAATTTATACCTAATTGTTATAATTACTCCACTTAGAAATTCTTTCACAGTCTTGATTTACTGACTCTGTGAGTTTCTCGTAGGTGTCTTCAATGTTCAATAAAACTATATCATCCACATAGAGCTTCATATTGCCCTTAAGGACAAGATTATTAAATATAGTATAACATTGAAGGTCCCAGGACCGACCCTTGTGGGACTCCTGTAGCATTTTTTATACCAGCCTGTATCTTTAGCCATCTTTTGAACTATGTATCTCAAGGGCACACAATTTAAGCATATGATAGAGTTTTCAAAGCCCTTCTATTAGGCATCTTAAATTAGTAACGACCTTGGTCAAAGTCATGGTCACCATTTCGAAGGTCACAGTTAAGAGCAATAAATGAATTTTCCGTTGGAGTTTGCAGCATAGAATGAAACTAAAGCATCTGCAACAATTTTATGTCAAAGTGTTCAAAATTAAATAATTATTTTGTAATTTGTAGTAAATTGCGGTTGCTATATGTTGGTTGCCTTAGCAATCAAATAAACAGAAAATATGTTGTTTTGACTCCACATTTTTTGTATTAACACAATGGACTATAGATGGCGTGCTGAAAGGAGTTCTATTTGATAAACTGTGAATGTTTTTTTCTCCCAAGAGTATTAATTGCTGGTTCCCATGGTAACAAGAGTGATGTCTGAGGTATGGATAGATGTCTGCCCTACATTCCTTATAAATTCGACATTTGACCTTGAAATTGGTGACCTCGACCTGTATCAAGGTCATTCACTGGGGGCCTGCATATAGCCCTCATACATACCATCAATATTCCCAGGTTCCCAGGAACATCAAGGCAGTCCACGAGATGCGTATGATTCCAGGGAAGAAGCACAAACAGTTATTTGTAGAGACGAGTAATAATAGGAGAACGATAGGCTTAGATTCAATTCCATGAGGCATAGACTTCAACAAATATATTAATCCATAAGAATGTAGAATAAATAGAGCTATTACATACCGATTACTCGTGTAACGAATTTTTCAGTATATGACAGAACGAGGCGAGGAGTTAGCCTATCTAGAATAGGAAATAGGTATTCGTGTAATGGATTCACTAAGGAAATTTACATAAATGATACTGTACTATATATAGTTCGAGTACTATTATGCAGGTTCCCTCATATGTAGTGACTGTGACGGACTTAAGTTTCTGGAATATGCACTAGGTATTATATAATATAGTGACACGGCAATGGATTACATCAGTGGGTTGTGGTGAAAATCAATGATTTGTTTTGACCAGCTGGTAAGGACAAGATTATTTCATTCATTCATCAATCAATTTTGTGTACGAAATGAATGTTATGCAGTCCCAATTAAAGTCCATTTCTCTCTCTCCTCTCTCTCTCTCTCTTTCCCTCTCTCTCACCCCCCCCCCCCCAGCACCCCCCACCCCTCTCTCTCTCTCTCGCTCTATAGCGCTCTCCTTTCTCTCCTCTCTCCCCTCCGTCCCTCCGTCCCTCCGTCTCTCTCCCTTTTTCTGTCTCTCTCTTTTTCTATTTTTCTCTCTCATACTAAAATACATTTTATATATCTCTACCCATTTAGAGGAGCGCCCGTTAGTATGTGCATGTATTAATTTGGATTCACAACTCATTTTCCTAGCATTAATTAATTCTTCCTTCATTTTATGTATGGCCCGGGCATAAAACATATACATCCTGCTGGATTGGAAGGGTATATATACTATGGGAACTGGTGAAAAAGCCCTTAAAATGACCCATTCTCACAAAATGGGATCACCCCCCCCCTCTTTAAAATTGAATGCTTAAGGAATGCTTACTATATTGTTATATATTATCAAATATACTTCTATTGCCTAGATCTCCTCAAGTTCTATCTTGCCATATATAGTTTTGCATATTTTACAATAATATCTCTAGAGATATTCATGAAAAACATTATTACAGATAATCTAATTGAACCAATATCATTACAAAGATAAATCACATAGTGAGCATGATTAAATGCAGTTGAAATCAAAATTTGAACAAAAGGTACTACTGGCGTTAGTTGAAAATATAAAAATATATCACTTTTGATGATGGTCAAAATAGAGATGTTTTTCCATAGCCCAAATTGGTGAAGTCACTATAAAAAATGTAATTGGGTTGATTGTCATATTCAACTAAATGCACACAGATATCTGTACAAAACTAAAGAAAAATTGAGAAATATACAATACCCTTCATATGAGATGAGGTAAGGTTTTCTAACCTCTAAATCATTTGTCGATTGTAAGATACATACTGGATAATTTGACACTTGTTACATATTTTGGTCCCTGAAAGTATTCAGCAAAGGTAAAAGCTTATTTATAGGTGCTTATATTTAAATGCTAGGCTCCATCATTGTAAAAGGTGGGCTACAGAAAGACAATAAATGTTGTTAGTGTTATATCTTATGATCAAGTGCATTTTGCTGTTGTTTAGTGATATGGAGATATGACCAGGCATGTGAGGTCAAATACCATTCAAATAATTCAAACATAAGATAGTGTTTATGCAATAAATACCAGCCGTTTATATGCAATGGAAAGACACTTTTAGTGTGATGGAAAGACAAAATCATGTTCGTAACAGATGTATTAAAGTTAAGGAAACACAAAAGGATAAAGTGAAAGCTCAATTGTGAAGGATTGTACCAATTAATTGTTCGGCAATATATAAAGAGATCATTTATACTAGGTTATTAGTAAAATGTAATATTCAATTCCATAATGGGGCTTAACTTTGAAATTTAAGGTGAGTAAAATTGACATAATGCCCATTAAGATCAACATTACCAGGTTTCCTATTCAAAAGAATATTTCATGTCATTCAGACAGAAATTAATAGCTTGGATTAACAATCAAATCATGGTTTCAAACTTTCACCATTAGTTCTTTTAAAAAAATTATGCAAATAAAAATCCTTTGAGGATGTTGAAATATAATACTACTTTATTTTTCTGAGAACCGATTTTGAGTTTTGTTTTTAGTCAAAGGTTCACCTTGCTCATCAAAATAAGTGTTATATGGGTTCCCAACGAACTGAATACACTGCACAATCAGCTTGCAGTTCAGCATTGTTTCATGCAGTAGGAATGAAAGATGATATAAACAGTGTTTTCATCTTTTTGGGGGGGCTAATTGATGTTTGGGCTTTTCTAGAGTATCTGTTGTGATTATAGCCTATGTTCTTTCCATTGAGTCGATGAGCCAACTTTGCACATCTGTGATATCACCTCCGGATCTCTTCAAGGCTTAAACTACCGATATTCATTAATGATATGATTGTGATCATATAGGTTACTTCTGCGAGAATATATTATGAATATAATAAGGATAGTGGGGGAAAGAACTACATCTCTGAGTCAAAGGTAAAGGGTGGAGGCTTTAATGCTCCTCCGTGTTAAATAAGAATATAGAGAAAATACATTTGCAATTCCCGTTTTTATTCCTGAGCTTCTTTGCTGAGGTTCAGATTGGTGTTCTCAACCTGACCATAAGGTCTGGTCTGGTAAAAGTTGGCCAGATGGGAGGGGGAAACTTCCCACTTTCGTGGTAAGACCCATGCCCATTCCTCCAGGCCCAGGGCCTAAGATGGCAAGAGCCAGTGTTTTTTTGGGGGGATAAGCAGGTGCAAGGAGCCAGGACTGCTACCCAAGAACTGGACAGAAGAAAGTGAGGTTTGAGCCGGGAAAGGAAGGCATGGAATGGAGAAAAAAAGGGGTGGAAAATAGTTTGGTATAAGTCTATTTGGGAGGAGGGATAGGCTCAAAGAGGCAGTCCAGTTGAGATTGAGGAGTCGTCCGGCAGAGGAGATCCGGTTGAGGCCAATCAGTCATCCCGCAGTGGTCTAGGCTGGAGAGCGAAGGCTGTTGATGGTGCCCTATGCCACGGTCAAGTGCTTCGGCACAAGTACGTCCCCTGTCTGGAAGAACAAACCAACACAAAACGAGAGAATGGCGAGACGTGAAATTAATGGCTGTATGGTAGAAGGGGTAGTGCTAGGTTTGGGAAGGAACTTGGGAATAATGGGGTAATGGTGGAGATATGAAAAGGGTGAAAAGTGATTAAGTAGTTATGTGGGCGGAGTGGGGCGATCTGGATGATAAGGAGGGATGTAGGGGACTTTGTTGATGAGGTCACTGAGGACAGGCAAACGTCTATCTCCGTCCAGGCGAAATGCTAGTGCAGCTTTCTGTAGGGGCAGGAGGTTGTGGTCTTCTGGTTCAAGGCCTTGGAGAGGCGTAGATGGTGGGTGGATGTTCATCCGCAGGAAAGTATGAAGTGTATGGGGGGTCCCTGGTCCATGTCCATGCCACAGCGAAAGCATGTTGTGTCATCCCTTGTCAATGGGCGCGAGCGAATACCCATGCAAAGACAGTGGAGTTGACGCGAGACATGTCTGGGGAGGCCCGAGAGGTTTTGGAGGTGGTTGGATGAGGTGGTTGAAGAATCTTTAGTGGTGGAAATGAAGGTGTTCCAGGTGTGGGTTTTGACTTTAAGACTGGCATCCTTCCTGGATGGGATCATTTGGACTGTGGGGATGTCTTTGTTGACTGTGCTCCTAGCTAGAGAGTCGGCCTGCTCGTTGCCCAGGAGGCCCACATGACTTGGGATCCAACACAGTTTGATGGGGCTGGTAAAGTAGGAGGCCAGATCTATGATTGAGTGATGAAGGAAGGGAGATGAGGCGTAGGAGGTTTGGAGAGGGCGGTCAATGCGGAAAGAGAATCAGAGAAAATGACCGGTGAAGTCTGCTCATAGTCACAGACTGAAATTGCCATATGAATTGCTAGCAGTTCTGCAGTGAAAATGGAGACGTCCTCATCCAGACGAACTGCATTTTCAAAATCATAGCCGATAAAAGCTGAGGCAGCAGCAACTCCAGGGATGAGGGAGCCATCCGTGAAGTACATGGGATGATCGGCAGAGAGTTCTGACCATAAGATGGGCTGACAGAGACCTTATGAAATCATTAAACAATACATCGAGGTATTTGTAATGCAAAACAGGGTAACATTGAAATAATAATGAACATGGAATATATTCAAATAATACAATAATTAGAACAATGTTGAACATTAAAGATGGTTAAAGTATTATGAAGGAGTATTTAATAAATATTACACAATAATTACATGATTCTAATATTTCTGCAATATCAGCTGCTCTGGATATGAAGACCCCAAACGGTGACCAGGGGAACTACAGGAACACCTCAGAGGGATCCGGAGATCCAGGGAGATCCAGGGAGATCCAGGGAGATCCTTGGAAATCCTCGGAAATCCTTGGAGGTTCCATAAAGATACTTCATATGATCATAACATATCTAAGTGTAGTGGTTTAGAGTACAGCTAGGAGACCACCTCGTTTTGATGGGTTCAACCTAAATAGGTTTATTTAAGTTAATTTTGCATGTTAATTTCTATTTTCTATAAACACCCCTATATACTTTCAGTCCTAGCACTGGCTCAATGTATGTGTTTGGGTGGGGATGGGGGTAAGAAATAAAATGCATTTGAACCAGTTTTGATTATAGCTGGATACAGAAGAATACATGGTATAACAAAGTTTCAGTAGTTATTTGTCTTTTTTCACCCTATTACATCTTGCTTGATCATTAGAAAAAAAACTTGGTATTTAATTACAAATCTAGAAGCTAAAATGCTAAAAAAAAAAGTAAAACTTTACTGAAATGTTACTGAAACTTTACTCAAAGACATGTGACCAAGTTTGGACTAGCTTAATTGACTAGCTTAAATTAAATTGAATAGTTCAATAAATATAGCAGATTTATAGAAATAATTATGCCATTGCTAAATATATTTCAGACAGGGTTAGCTCAATAATATATTAAAGGATGAAAGTTAGATTTGCTAAAAAACAGTGTAATATCAGCGTAATACATGACACACACAAAATTGTCTTTCCATAGCTTTTTTGTCTTTCCATTGTCCTTTTGGATCATCCCTGATAATAATATAAGAAAATAACATGATTTGTATTCTTTAGTTCTAGAAATTGTGTATTAAGCTTTTTGATTTCTAACAACTCATAATATAATATAAATGAAAGTAAAATGTCAATTCAAGGCATGAGACAAAATTTGTCTTTCCATCAGCTTATTGGTTCCAGTTTTATCATTTAGAAAAAGAAGGTATATCTTGTGTAGTTCTTAGTGAATAATAGAGAGGAAGAGTGTCACCACTGACTTTTAAAACTAAGGGGTATTTACTACAAGGTAAACTGGTAATATCTTTAAATCAGTCTCTTTCAATTTCCACTGCAATTTGATGAAAAATAGGGATTTTCACAGAATTTTCATTATTTTCTAGCCTTACATATCTTCTTGATAGATTTACCAACAAATGGTCAAAGCAAGCCCATACTTCCATTTAATTTGGCAAAATAGTTAAAAAATATCATGGTGGCTATGGAAAGACAAACAAAATAAGGGTATGATATTGTATATCCTGTTACATGAAGAATATTTCATGAATCACATGGCAAAATTCACCCATTATGTTTCATGATGCATAGATTGTCATGGACTCATGGCAATCTTTCTAGAATAGATACGGTATGAAAACTTTATCCCTCTTGGAGGTGGGGTGATCCCATTTTGTGAGAATGGGTCATAATATGCATAATTTATATGCTACTTGTAGATCGATATATATATATATATATATATGTGCGCTGATTACCTTATAGATCAGAGGCAGAGAGCTATAAACAATTATATTATACACTCTATGGCCAGACTTACGCATGAGGCATTATGTTATACAGTCAAACTAAAGATATAGGCCTAGGCCTAATATATATAGAGAGAGAAAGGGACGAGCCAGCAATAATCGAAAAATTTATTGGACGAGATTCGTCCACATAAGCACAATGCCGTAGGCAGAGTGCCTATGTGGACGAATCTCTTCCAATAAATTTTTCGATTATTGCCGGCGAGTTCCATTCTATATCTATTATATGTGCATAAAATTTGATCATTCATATGTCATCAGATATCACTGAAAAAATATTAAAGAAGTCTCAGAGAGCCCGCTGCCCCGCTGCCAGCCCCGTTAGTAGGCCTACAACGGTGCCCACTGTGTGATCATGAAGTATTTAGGCCTACTGATATTGTTGAATTAAAACGTTCATATCGCGACCATTTCTTGAGCTACATTAATAAAACTTATATCATTCGATAGAGAATTTAATGCTCTATTCAATGATGTGGTTTTTAAAAAAGGAATATGTAAATATGTCCAGCAACAGTTGACTTCTGTTCACAATGACAGCTGGACGACGACTGCCTGAGCATAGGCAGCGGTGTGGGGAAAGTAGTGCCGAGTGGCGCCACCTGGAGGGTTCATTAAACATATAGAGAGAATGGGACGAGCCGGCAATAATCGAAAATTTATATAAATTTTTTATTATTGCCAGCGAGTTGCATTCTATATTTATTATATGTGCATAAAATTTGATCATATGTCATCAAATATCACTGAAGAAATATTAAAGAAGCACAGAGAGCCCCGCTGCCCCGCTGACAGCCCTGCTGACAGCTTCGTTAGTATAGGCCTATTTATAGTGTTAACTTAAAACGTTCATATTGTGGCCATTTCTTGAGCTACATTAATAAAACTTATATCATTGGATAGAGAATTTAATGCTCTATTTAATAATATGGTTTTTATTATGTATTTCTATAATCATAGTACCAGAATCACAGGTGGATTACCGATCGCGGGGATTTGTTTACATGCTCCGCGGAGAGCCAAAGCTCCGCGAAGCATAACAACAGAGCTATTTTTAGACAACTACATTTCATATAGGACACGTCCTATATGAATATTTTTATAGCACCCCACTTATAGCATGTCTCATATAGAATGCGCGTATAATAAATATACATATATCATTCGATAGAGAATTTAATGCTCTATTTAATGATGTGGTTTTATTATGTATTTCTATAGGCTAATCATAGTACCAGAATCATGGGTGGATTACCGATCACAGGGATTTGTTTACATGCTTCGCGGAGAGCCAAAGCTCCGCAAAGCATATTAACAGAGCTATTTTTAGACAACTACATTTTTATAGTAGGCGTACTATATGAATATTTTTATGGCACCCCACTTATAGCACCTCACATATAGCATGCGCATATAATAAAATCAATCAAGGGGGACTTCCGGTTGAGATCTGAGGAGATAGAACAGGGTGTTTCGGCACTCGTCAAAATTCTTTCTTTTTTTTCAGATCGATAAAGATATAGAGAACTACTTGGACGTGAAATACAGTCGGAGACGGATAGTAATTGACAGAAAATCAGTCGGATATTTCTTTGCCAAAAGCCCGCCATAGCTAGCGTGGTCAGCGGCCATTACCCAGGAGGAACCCTGGAGGATATTCAGAATCACTGAGGGGCAATAGAGACAATTACGATATAGCCACAAAGGACTAATGTAAACTGTATGGACACATCAAAATAGTGTTGATAGCAAAATTACGAAAAGAACAGGGATTTAGATGATAAAAGGAAAAATAGACAGGCACCATAGGATATACCTCCATTATCGCCACGCCGAGTCAAGCAGACTCAGAGTACACTGGAGGAAAGAATATTCTGGTGGGTTTTAGTGATTTCAGACATTTGAAAGACCGGAAAAAACTTTTATTGTGAATACATATGTAATGAACAGAATATAAATGAGGAATAAGATCAAAGCCAGAAGTGTCAGAACAGCAAAACTTGCGAGAGCTAGGAAAACAAATAGAAACGACCTTGACCTTGCTCGAGTGCCCTCGAACTTGGAGAATTCAACAAACGGACACATGTCGGTTGAACCACTGTCCAAAAAGAGAAACAGAGTAGACGAATCTAGCGAGATAAGCCCAGATAAAAAGACTAGGAAGAAATGGGTGACATGAACAAGGATTTACTCGAGCTCTCAGAGTTGAGTGACTCACAGGAGGATGATGAAGGCCAGGAGGATATGGATCATGGCTGGGAGGATGAGGACTTGGGATTACAACAGGCCAAGAATCTACCTCAAAATGAAGAAGAGGAGGCATTGTCAATGAGAGAGCTAATGCTAAGTATGAACACTAAAATTTCTGAATGTCTGACGGAGATTAAAGGTGTGTCGAAAAACAGAAACTCAATCAAAAAACAGTGATTAGAGCCCAAACGTTGGTGCTTAAAGAAGTTAAAAATGATGTCAAAGTAATCAAGGAAGAGGGCCAAAAGAAATCGGTGGTATATGAGGCTCTAAAGAAACGAGTAGAGAAACAGGATGGAATAATACAAAGGCAGGAGGAGGAAATCAAGGGAATAAAGCAGACCATGGTTTGCAAAGAGGACGCAGCGTTCATGAGAATAGCTGAAGAGGCAGAGAAAACTGAATATGACCGGCTTCAGAAGGATAAAGAGGCTCTGAAAAATTATCTTGTGATGGAAGGGATCCTCAGAAAGACCTCAGAGGAAGATAAAAGGTATCTGCCGAAGGTTATGGAGAAAATCTACGAAGGCATAGGAGTACCACAAGGCCTACGATACTATCGTGTGGGATATAATGTGAGGCTGGTTTTCAAAGAAACGTGGCAAGCAGAGGACCTCTATGAGAGGAGATTTGATCTGAAAAATCTGTATTTCGATGGGGTGGGACCCCAGAAAGTGTGGATTAAAAGAGATCTGCCGAAGGTGCTAAGAGAAAGGGTGGCACGAGCTGAGTTTATTGTGAGACAAGCTAGAAAACTAGGAATGTATGGTAAAGCCATGCAGCATGAAGGAAATATCTACCTTGGAGAGGGGCAATACGCTCAGGTGATCCCACACAATAGGCTGGATCTGTTACCCAAGGAGTTAAGTCCAGTGGCGCATTCAAAAGTGGAAAATGCGGAAATATTTGCATTTTTTGGACACGATTCCCCTTTGTCCAATCATTATATAGCAGAGTTTAGTTTGAATGGTGTTCAGTTCTCCTCGATGGAACAGTATCTTACATACTCATGCCTCAAAGCAACAGAGGATCCGACTAGAGCTAGAGCAACTCTCGATCTACATGATGTGGGTATGCTCAAAAAGACACTCAACTCTGAAAGGAACGCAGGGTCAAGATTCTATAGGGAATGGTTCGCAAGAATCAACACCATTGTTGAGGAAGGTCTGAGAGCCAAGGCAAAAGCCAACATACATGTGGTGGATTACCTAATGAGCACAGGTGATAAGGCTTTGGCCGAGGCGTCTCCTACAGATAGCATTTGGGGTGTCGGAATTGGGCTGAAAAACCCTGATATTTTCGACAAAAGCAAATGGCCTCAGGATGGTAATATCATGGGTGCCCAGTGGACCAAACTCAGAGAGTCCATAAAAACGTCAAGAGCGGCCAAGAGCAAGACCGCGAAAGTTTAGTGAACGGAACATTGCCGAGCTGAGCCTCTCTCTGAACAAAATCCAAGATGGAGGACAACAACACAGATTCGGCAACGATGCAGGAAACAAATCAAGAAATACCGTTATAGACCAGGAAAAAAACACTAATCTTAACTTTATATCGTTAAATGTGAATGGCCTGAGCCAGATTAAAAGGAGAAAAGCTGTCCTAACTAAATTAATAGAGAAGAAAAGAACTATCGTGGCGCTACAGGAAACACACAGCTGCACAGACTCGGAGACCATATGGCGCGGACAGTGGCCTGGCAAGCTATTCTGCAGCCATGGGTCGTCGAACAAGGGTGGTGTAATGATATTATTCTCCCCGGACTTGGATGTTAATATTATTCATAATAGAAATGATCAAGAGGGGAGATTTGTGTGTGTTGTTGTAGAAATATACGGAGCGAAATTATGTATTGTATCGTCATACTTTCCGAATGCATGTTTCGCCAAAAAACAAATTGATATGTTCACGAAGGTGGGTACAGTTCTCAACGAGCTAGATTACGACAGCCTAATTGTCATGGGAGATTTTAATTTGGAGTTAGATGGCGATCCGAGAGATAAGGCTAGAGTTAAGTGGTCGGAATTTTTAAACGAGTTTGAATTATGTGATGTGATGGCTGAATTTGATGTAACGGGTCACACATGGAGGAGAAAGCATCAAACATCGAGATTAGACTATATTTTTATACAAGAAAATTTAAGAGTGAAGGTGTTAGATGCGTACTCAAAGATAAATACATCCTCCGACCATAAGGAAATTCACCTGGTCTGCTCAAGGGGGGGGGGGGAGGGGGGAAGGGGAAAAGGTTATTGGAAATTTAACAATAAACTTTTGTGTAGAGAGGAATATGTTGAAGGGGTAAGAGAGATAGTGAAAGAATACGAATTCTCAAAAACTAATATCAGCGACAGTTTTAGATGGCATATAATAAAGAATGAGTGCAAAAGTCTAGCTGTAAAAATGAGTGTTCAGGACGCTAGGATAAAGAGAAACAGAGAGAACGAGTTAAAGGTCAGATTATCCGAATTGGATCAAATACATGTTCTTAGTGAAGAAGAGATAGATGAAATGAAAAACATCAAAAATACCTTGGAAGACAGTTAACTAGCTAGAGCTGAAGGAGCACTATTTAGGGCTAAGGCAACCTGGGCTAGGGCAGGTGAAAGGCCCACTAAATATTTTTTACAGCTCGAGAGGAAAATTGGGAAAAAGAAATCTATCAACAATATGTTCGTTGGAAATAAACTAACCAATGACATTACTAAAATAATGGAGGAAGGTAGAGAGTATTATAGCGAATTATATAAGCGAAATGTACTAGATAGTCAAAGCGCTGAACCATTTTTACAGAGTATGGATGTCAATATAGATGAAAAACATCACGAGAGAATGTCAAGAAAGATCAGTGAGCACGAGATCTGGCTTACAATTAAGCAGATGAAAGATGGTAAATCCCTGGTCACGACGGATTATCTGTCGAATTTTATAAATACTTTTGGCCAGATATAAAGGGAATATTTTGTAAAATGGTAGCCGAGGTAGAGAAAAACAAAAAGATGTATTGGGACCAATATCAGGGCATTAATTTCGGTGATACCAAAGAAGGATGTGGACATACGATATTTAAAAAACTGGAGACCCATTACTCTACTTAACGTCGATTACAAGATCATTTCGAAAGTTATTGCTGAAAGAATTAAAGGAGTAATTAGTGAGGTTATTAATGAAGACCAATATGGCTTTATGCCCAATAGATATATAGGGGTCGCGGTAAGAAGAATTCACGACATTCTAAGCTACCAAAAAATGAAGGGAAAAAAGGGAAGAATAGCCACTGTGGATTTCCAAAAGGCTTATGATTCCATCAGTTGGGACTTTTTGTATCGAGCCTTGGCAGCTTTTAATTTTCCTGAATATATTATCGACTGGGTTAAAACCTTACTATCCGGTTCTGAAGCATGTTTCACAACCAATGGTCATATGTCGGGTTTCTTTGGTGTACAGAAAGGTGTTAAGCAAGGTGACCCAATATCACCATATTTGTTCACGGTTGCGGTCAAATTTCTATCTAATTATATAAGAAAAGAAGAGAGTGTTAGAGGTATTGTTACAGGGAAAATCGAGCACAAAATAGTGCAATATGCTGACGACACCACTATTTTCACAGCTGATGGAGACTCAATGGGGAAAGTAATGGATATTATTCGAAAGTTTGGGGAAGGGTCGGGGCTCAGACTAAATTTAACTAAGACAAAGGGTATAAAAATTGAGAAAAAATCACTTCACAACGATAAGAGTTGTGGAATTGATTGGGCGAATTCAATAAAAATTCTGGGGATATACATATTTAATCCTTACTGCAGGGAGAATGAGCCCAGCAAGAACTATGAGTCGGCTTTAGCTAAGATGAGGGGTGTTGTTGGAGTCTGGGGGGCAAGAAATTTGTCTCTCAGAGGTAAAGCATTAGTAAATAATACATTGATTCTGCCTATAATACAACATGTAATTTCTGTCGTTCATCTAGATAAAAACAATATCAAGGAGATAAAGAGGATGACTAAAATTATGATGTGGGGATCGAGGAATGTGAAGATCAGCTTCGATTTCCTGAAACAAAGCTATGAAAATGGAGGGCTGAAGGTCAGATGTGTAGATGAAATAATAAAAGCAAACAGAATCAAGTGGATTCAGAGAATGTTGTATGGAAAACAACATAAATGGGTTGGGATATTGGAAGCGTTTCATCAAGAAGATATTAGGAAGATACTTGCCTGTAAAAACATGCCACAGAAATCACTAAGTGTGTTCTATACAGATATTTTTAAAGTGTGGAATGAGGTTTATTACGATAATGAACCAGAGTCAGGTCTTGAAGTTTATGTAGAAAGATTATGGAACAACAGAAATATTTTAAAGAAAGAAAAACCGATTCAAAATGATCATTGGTTAGAGAGTGGTGTCGAATCAATAGGTGACCTGTTAAATGATGAGAAGAAGATCATGTCTGTAAATGAATTAAATGTGAAATATAACATACACTGTGATATAAGTGATAGACTAAAACTGGTGGCTGCGATCCCCAGAAAATGGTTACAAATGGTGGCAAGGGAAAGTTTCGAGATACCAAAGAAAAAATATATTATGTTCAAGATCAACAATAAACTGCTGAAGGTTGAAGATTTGTTAACCAAGAATGTTTATGGTGAGTTGGTAAAACAGGCTAACCCGGACTATGAAAAACTTGATAGTTGGGAAAATCTTCTGATAGAGGATAAATTTGTTAGTTCTGAAAAAACTTGGAAAGAGAAATTTGTTATACCGAGCAAGAGCTATGATGTACCAAAATGGCAGTCGTTACAATATAGGATCCTACATAAAACGGTGGGATGTAATGTGTATTTGACTCAAATCAAATTTAAGAACAAAATATCATGCGATTTCTGTCCAGAAGAAGATACTATTTGCCATTTCTTTGTTAATTGTAACAACCAGAGTTTACTGTGGAAAACCTTAAGATCTTGGCTACAGAGAAGTGTCTTAATTAGAGGTTTTAGACCGAGTGAGTTGAATTTAACCAACATCCTCCTTGGATATAGCGGTAAGAGTCCTCAAAGAGATTTTATTAATTGGTTGTTTACTGCACTAAAGTGGTATATATACAGACAGAGAATATTCCATGAAAATGTAATGGTTTTTAAAGCCTTTGTCAACGAAGCTAAAATGCATCTTAGGATCTTGGAGTATGTTGCTCAAGGTAAAGGGAAGAAGAACACAAATTTCTGGAATCAACTCATATGTGAACTGGAGGAATAACAGGTGTAAAATCGCAGAGACAGAGGATATATGATGTAACACTTGATGAGTTATGATTGTGATTTAATATCTCCGTAATAATTGTAAGCTTCGTATGAAACCTGTTAGTCCAGGAGGGACGTGATGAAAGAGAAAACTGAAAATACAAAAAAAAATATAAAATAAAGAGGGAAACGATAATTGAACGTTGATTAGAATTGTATGAGCCTAGTCGGCAGGATATGTTGAATAAAACCTTTTAAAAACAAAAACAAAATAAAATCAATCAAAGTAATTCTCAAAAGGGATCACTGGAAATAAATTCCAACCTAACGAGTTTCAAAAAACAAGAAAAGTCGTGATTCCAAACTTTGTCACAAGGAATAAAAACAGTAGGCCTATGAGTTGAGGGTTGAAATTATAAAAAAAATACCAATTTCGCCATACTTTTGGAAGACATTGGGGATGAGGAAACATCTTGTCTATAATCAGAATGGTAGAACACCCAGATTATTTTAGAAGTTTGATATCCAAATTCCATTAATGACATGATGTAGTAGCCTACATATTATATAGCCTAACGTAGGCCTAAATATCGAATTCTCAAATAATTGGCTCTATAGGAAGAATTGGAGGCAAATTAAAAGCTATTGTAGGCTAATGGAACTAGTTAAATGGCGAATAGGCCTAGGCTATATATGGTATATAGCCAAATAACATTACCAAAGAATGGAGCATAATGCTTCGTTGGTTGCCATGGTTACATCAATAATTTCAATTTTAAAAAAAATCAAATCTCAAGTTTGACTCTTAAATTGTAAGTATACCGGCCGGTACCAAATTAGTTACACATTCGGGATTAATAAACCCGTTTGGTAGAATTGTAGGCCTATAACTTAAAGTATAAGTGTCCATGTCATGCATGCATGGCCTTAAAATTTAGGCCTATTATTTATTTTCAATGATCAGAACGATATTTAGTATGCAGTGATTTAAGAAAAACTGGTAAAGCCCCGGGACTTTAAGGGACAGATCAATATGAAGCACGCACAATTGAATTAAGCGTGGGGACCATTACAAGTAGGCCTATTACAAGCTGGGAACGACTGCAATGTGACACCGGTTCTCTGCTCCGCGCCTACCATACCGCATGATCCGCGGCACAGGTGGCGACAAGTACGGTAGTACTAAATTTAAAATCCTTGATGTATGCCATCTTCCGGATAATAACCGTAAGCTTAATATTTTCATATTTTTAACAAGAGAAATGCTCTGAAATAAAGAATATATAATTAACTGTATCATTAGCATAACCTTGTATTTCCTTTACTACGGTATTCAGATGTCCTATTTAAAACGATGACACATGTTTAGGCAGTCGGGTCGCCGTTGCGCAATAATTTCGAAAGTAGTACCTGACCCATCAAGATGGCGGCCAAGGACCACAACTTACGATATTGATTACGTTTATTCTGGAAGCTCCCTCCCTCCTATCTTTGCAAGATATGTCAAGCCGTTGAGAGATTGGCATAAGGTATAAGCAATCATTTTGAGCGAAGGACATCAACTTGTGACTGCGTGTACTCGATGGGAGTGTCATTTTAAAGATTGTTTTAAGGCCACATCGTGACTCGTGCGGTTACGCATGCCACATGTTGATCAGTGAATCTTTTGGGCTAGTCCCTATTCCCACCCACTTCATCCGTTCTCTGCAAAGGTAATTTGTTTATTGATATTCAAAATTTGCAGTGGTTTGATACGGGAACAATTTTCTAACAAGGGGCGGCTTGTAAAGGAAACCTATTCTATAGTAGCCTATACATGCATGGACTAATTTTATTATCCTTCACTTCGGTTTCGCCTTTCGGGCTCGGTACCAGCCTCAGGGGAGGTTGCAGAAATAGCGCCCCTTGGCCTTGTCCGGGCCATGTTAAAGCTTAGTAATTTGTTCTCAACAAGTTACATTCTCATTGCTGATTTGCAGGGTCATCTCTCGACTGAATTGAGTATAAATCATAAATAATAAGACTTGAATGAAACTCGCTTTTGCTGAAAGTGTTACGGTACGAGCAGTATTTGCGTTCTATTTTATTAGTCTAATCCTGTCCTCCATAAATGGCAGGAAATGTTATCGCTTAACGAGGGAGGAACCATTTTTGTCGCCGCCTCCCCGCTCTCCTCAAGCCTTTATATTGTTTGTCGGCGATCCTTTGGTTGATCCTAAATCTAAGGCACTATGTGGTATAGGCCTAAATAGTATAATTATGTGACTATAGTATACTAGCATGTTGCCCGTCAATATAATTAAACACTTAAAGTTCAGGGAACCGGATCGTCTTATATTATAATAAGTTATATTATTATTAGGGCAACAATGAATAACCACGTAGGCCTACGGTACCTAATAACTGTTGACTATCTCTTGATGTTTACTGGCTTTCCCTTGATATCAATTATGACACTTACTTTCATAATTTGTAGATTTATATATAAAGGACCAAAACAGAACCATACTATTTAGCAATGGAAGCCATTGGCATTGGATCTGGTTCCCGACCCTACCAATGCAGACCGTGTGGAAAGGTAAGGCTATGACAATGTCTGTTTATTGCTCCAATCAATTAATGGCTACGGTACCGTATAAGTATAACATGTATCTTAACCATGAAATTGTTTTTAAAAAGTTAAGTATGAGTTTCGATTCAATCTGCATCCGCCATCCATTTGTTTCTCGGGGATACCAGCTGCAGATATGTGTTACGGTACTATCGGTACTTTTAAAGCTATCACTTTGTTATTGAATATACACTATCATTACATATGTTATATCCAGGAATTCAACTACTATTCAAAAATCATTGTATACTCGTGATAACTAACATTGCTTGGTCATTTAAAATCTTAACAGTACCGGTACGGTTATTATGACAAGGAACGTTACGCCACTTATATTAATGTGTATTCAAACTCAAAGCTTTAGTAAACTACCTTTATGTATTTCCAATTACATTTATCTGGTACCGTATCCTAAATATATTTTCAAGAAATACCAACCGTACTGTTCTAGTTCTAAGATGGAAGTTTCCGAATTCAAATGTGAATCTTTCTGGTCTTTACTACCTTAGTGTTGTGTATTTAAGTTTGTCATGAACCAAGCAAAAGACAAGACAATCGAACGAAGACATAGTTACCCACTTAGAGTGGATAGTGTTTAATTTAAATTTAGATTCGAGTGGAAGACACACATTTATATGGTCATATATACGGTACACCCTTTTTGATTTTTAGAGAGTTCACTCGATGTCTGCTTTGCAACAACATACCCGGATTCATCGCAATTCATGCCCGTATCAGTGCAGCGTTTGTAGCAAATCGTTTAGACTTCTTACACAGCTGAGAAACCATCAAGATATTCACGTCGAGAAGCCGTTCACCTGCAACTGGTTAGTTCTAATTCAGTTATTGTCGTTGTTGTTAACCAATATTATTCATTTTATGTTCTGACACCTATCTATTTTTCCTCTATTAAGTCATCCAACACGTGAGGCCTGATTTTGCATATCAAAGAAGCTCTGATAAGTGACCTGAGATTTGACTATGGAAGGGGCCGTGGGGATCTCTCCTCTTTGTTCTTACGTTGTCCTTGCAACATACCCTATAACTGCCAATTACGCTTTTATTCCTAGTGCAGTGTTTAGTCTCCTAGTAGTAGAGATGGTAACTTAATTATCTTTGGGCTGCCTAATACTAAATAGGTATTATTAAAACTGCGTAAATTTATATGCTTGGTGAGGATATTCGATGCAGCCATGTAGTTAAATTAACCGAGCCTAAATAATTTAAAATCAGTATTGTTCAACTTACTAATCCTTTTTTTTTTTGCTAGGTGCGAGACGTCATTCGTGGAACAGTACCAGCTTGGTCAACATTTATTCCGAGAGCACCGAATCATAGCTAATGGCTTGGAGTCACAATTCCCTAATCTTGTCAATCAAGTACCGCCAAACCTAAGAACAGACACAATCAATAACAATCACTCACATCACAAAGACTGTCCTTCCCAAGAAAACAGTTGTTCTAAAACCGCTCTTCACCACATGACTCCCGATCCAGTGGATTGGGACGATTTTGATCCTTCTGCCCATGGTAACATCGATGATGGAGCTCCGATTGAATATGGCGGACCTGTTTCTTCTGTATTCACTACCGCTGAAGAGGCATCCCATAGTGTGTTCACAGCTAATGAGGAATGTGCAAGTGCAAGTTCTTCACAAAACTACCAAGTCATTGCAAAAGAGGCAGTTAGTAGTTCAAGCGCTGTAAATATTAATTCCAATCTCCTGGAAGAAAGTACTTGTTTGGCGGATTTAAGAACTTGTGGCCTGGGCCAACACATTAGTGAAGATAGATTGCCTAGTCGAGAATTTCCAGAGAACAAAAGTGCCAATTTCTTTCAATCCCAAGACATTGACCTAGACCCTATTTCATCTAGTAATGACAAACAAATGCGACTTACTCAGGGAAATCTCTTGGTCAATGATGAAGACAGTCTGATTAATGGATCTATACCTGACAACTCTAGGTTCATGTTACGTGGTGATCCCTCTCTTCACCGATGCCAAAGCGGAGATGATCTCTTCATGTTTGGTTCACTTATGTTCATTGACGAGAAGGACTCTGACAGTAAGTTAGCAGAGAAGTTACGGATCAATGAGGCAGGCCTATCTGCCTCTACCTGGTCGAGTAGTAACTTATCATCGCTAGTGCTGCCGAACACGCCTCACAAACTGAGTGTTGACCCGGGTGCAAACAGCGTGAATGTTTCGCCGGCTATGTCCCCATTTAGGGCTTCCATTGGACAAGGAGATTCTGATTCAGAATCAGAATCTGTTAAACTTAAAGACACAGTAATAAAATCTGAGAATGAAATCCAAGACAATCATGGCGATGCCTCACTCGATGGTCCAAAGAAACCACTGTTTGTGGCAGTTGATAAAGAAAGTTCTGTGAGTCCATGCCACGATGATTTCAGTGTCAAACTCCCCATCCAACCCGACACAATCACATTTAAAAGGTCACCAGATATGTCCCCTTTCACTGACATCGAAAAACTTGATAATAAGTCAACGAAGAACCATTCACGTAGATCCCTGAAGACTCCTCCTCAGAAGTTATCACGGCTACCTGTGCAAAAAACTGACAGAACTTCCAGAAAAGCATCTCAACGGAACCGGACGAAAAGTGCTTCTTCCACCCGAAGGAAAAGCACGGCTGGTTCTGACAAAGAATGGAATCCGAGCTATGACGTAGAGAATGAGTGCGACATATCCACTGAAAAGCCTTCAACAACTCGCACTAGGAGAAAGAGTGTAAAGTTAAGGAGCCAAGAACCTGACGAAACGAACTTGGAATACAACCTCCGACCAAAGCGACGAAAAACATTTCAATCTTTATTTCATGATACATGTGAATGCTGTATGCATTCAGGGTCACCTGCTCCAAAGACTGTCAATGTACAACACTATGTTGAAAATGTGACTAAAGTCGAGAAACTAAGAAAGCAAGTTACCCAATTGCTAGGCACGGTCTTTCCAGACCTTAAATTCCCACCCAGATTCAGTGATGATGGGATAGGCGTGGAATACTTAATGAATGAAGTGGCTGATGCGGCCAGTGAACGGCAGAGAAATAAGCAGGGCCTCGTCCCGTTCGGTACACTAGATGGAGAAGTCCGCGTTGTATTGTGTAAATACCCCCTTGGTTGCCTGAGACACTTTAGACGCAAAATCAGTAGGTTATTGACTACTCTCTTGCCTGATATAAAAACCTCTGAACTTGAGGTTTCTGGGGCAACCGTTGATGATTTACTTACGCAAGTTATAGACATGAACCGTCAGGAAGCTGCAGAGCAGTTACAAGTGACATAGTGTTTTAGATGTTTTGCTGTTAGTCCAATTTGTAGATATTCAAGTCCTTCGTCTTACATGAGGAGGAGGCATCTATTTTTGCATTTTACAAGACAATTGTATCAGCAGTCTATTCTCGGATAATCAATTATCTGCATGATCCATCCAAAGGGTTTTCCACATTTTGTCCTATTTTCACTTCTCTGACCAGAAAGTATGCAAATTTCTGTTATGAAATGACAAACTATTATCATATATAGGGCTCTTTACGGAGTATTGTTCTGTGTACAAAACTATATTAAATTTTGTTAACAGGTGAGCCTCTTATTATTTAGTTTTATATATAGGCTTTTACGGTCATTCGTATTTTGCTTGCCCTGATCTTTGTAAATTCATTTTTAATCTAAGATACTTTTTTAAAACCTGTTTTTTTTACATCGTGATTGTCCAAAGAAATATATTCTCCTCGCCTAGAACATGCCATTCAAATTTCACGTTAATGAACTTGCTTTTTGTGCCCACAACCGTTCTCTGACCCTTGGCCTCAAGATTGTAGCCCCAAAACGCACTGAACAAGATTTTGATGTAAGCAACAAATATTTATTCACGTTCAGTGAATGCCTTTCGCGACAGCAGCCAATTTACCTTTTCTACCTAATAAACATACTGTTCGTATAATATACCATCTGCCTTGGAACTGGTGCTTTGGTGAGTTTGCGCTCTTAAAGGGTATCTCTCACGAAAATTAGACCTTGCATCACTTGTGGGGTAGGACAGACGCTTGTACACTGGACAGCGAGGGGCAGTGATGGAGCAACTTGGGATGGGTCAGTGGTAGGGTAAGGGTATATATTTGGGATAATTTAGTTTTCATAATTGTACATATATAAAAACCCATAGCAAGTATATAGTATTATATTGTGTTTATTTATGAACGACAATAATTATAGTTTGTCAGTTAAACTGAGAAATAATTTTTACTTGGAAATAATGGAATCCTGCAAATGCAAAACAGGCTTTACAAAATAATATTAACTTTGAATACAGTTCAGGAATTCAGATTGAGCTATTTTCTAGCTAATATTCACAGTATGCAAGTTATGCACTTCCTCGTGGGCATAAGAAACAATCTCTCTACGCCGTCATCCTCATCCAGTCATGATTAGTCCTCGATAGGTGAGTGAATATCTCAACTAATCGTAGATTGTGACTTAATAGAGAAGGAACTAATCACACTACCCTTCTGGACTACACTCACTGGCCATGCCAACCAAGCCACTCCTCTTGGGTAGTAGTATGCCTCTGCGTGTACATCCTATGCACATGCACATGCACATGGGTAGAGGTTACCCACCCAGTTGGGAGGGGTGAGTTTTGTGGATGTTCGGATGTAAACAACTTTTTTTTCACCTTAGAAATCATGTATACCATTGGTTTATGAATTATTCATTTATATATGTCTTGGTTAGTCCTCGATAGGCGAGTATATAGTTACAGCAACTTATCGTAGAACAAAAGAATGAAGGCTTTCTTGGGAAAATGGAAAGTTTTTGTGGGATGTATCTAAGGATGTACACAGCTACGGCACTTGCCAATTCATCGGTAAAGCTCATGCTAGGAATTAACATTTGTAGTTTTAAAAAAACAAAACATTTGTAGTTTTAAAGTTGAAGGTCTATTTTTTCATTCAAACTTATAGCAAAATGGTAACCCCCCCCCCCCCCCCCCCATTCCACTGTCCATAGTGGCCTTGTGTATATAGTGCAGGGCCAGCAGTGCCAGTCCCCATATGACGTCGCAAATCGCCGCGTTTTCCCAGGATGCAGCTCCAGTGGCACCCTGCTGGAATTATTCTCTATCGCCACTTCTACCACTAATTTTTATATTAAAATGTTGAATAAACTTAGTTCTACGAGTTATTCACATTGGTAGGAACTAATAGAATGTAGAACGTTGTTTTAATTATATAATTATATTAATTCCAATTCCGGCTGTGATTAAAGTACCAGTAAGCGTCATAAGCTAGAGGCCTAGTGCATATTTATATAGTGAGACCAATACTGATTGTATTTAGAAGCAAGATAGGGATAGACCCCCGCTGGCTGAGAACACGAAGGCTGGACAACAAGATTATAAATTAGTTGATATCCCCCTCCCCGTAGACTGGCGACTATTATTCTTACTTACTATTTATCGTAATCAAAGATCATAGCGCTTTCATTTGACTGCGCATTTTAACAATCAAGAACAATAACGCAGTTCGAAATCAATTTCTACGGTAGTTTTATTACAGACATGACATACAAAATTATATGCGCTAAGATTACTAAATGTGAAACAATTCGTCTTGTATGAATAGGACAAATTTTCATTATGTAAACTTGCATTTAAGACTCATGATTTTAGAATCGACAAATAAGAAAGTGCAATTGAAAATGATGCCATATTTTAGTCCGACCCAAACATGCAAATATACCCACGACTACTCAGTAAATTGATAAATAGCTACAGGGTATTGAGTATATTACATTTTATAATCGGTGAATATGGACATTCACTTCATTTAACACATAGGGGTCATGTGAAACAAGATCAAACTCAACATCAATGGAGGAAGATACGACCGGCGTTTTAACATGGCAAAGACCTGTCATGACAAAGGTAGGGAAAATATTTCTGCGGGACACCAGTATCAGTGGAGATAACCATATCAAACGAAGGATTCATAAAGGACATTATACGTATAATTTTCACGCGTATATATATATTACAACCATTATATGGTTGTACATGGAATAGTAAGAAAAACATCAGAATACACCAACACCAGATCAGCTAGCAATCATATCACGCCAGTGGGTTGTAGTAGCATCTCCTCTATTTTGTACAGCAGCCGCCACGAGCGGATGATCACTGAAAAGCGTAAATAATATATATTATAATGATATTAGAAAAGATATATGGACCCAAACAAAGTCGGATAAACTAATTGGACATTAAGTCCAGCACATATATAAGCAAGTTGACAAGTTACGAAAAGGAGAAAAGGACAGTACAGTCACATACTTTCAGAGCCTAAAGTTATAACACTTTTAAGAACGATCTATAAATTGAATAAAAAACTGGGCGATAGGGGCCTCAATATCTCTTACCGCATCACTTTCCTCTGTTTCTTCATCATCGCTGACAACGGCTTTCTTCGATTTACGGGCCTTCCTCTTTGAACGTTCCTGAAGAAATCAAGCGCATTTTATTTAGAATACAGCACTTAAAAGACACAAGGCACTTAACCTTCGAAATTAACTATACAACAATGAACCAAAGGCCAGAGTATAGACAATTTATTTACCTTCCTTCCATCACGATTAACTTTAATCTTCATTCGCACACCTTTAATGAAAATGCATAAGAAATTAATAAATAGATCCTACCGGGAAATTGAAATAGGAGACAGCTTTGAAAAAATGCATAACGATCGAAACAAAGGCCGATCTGAAACATTCTAATCACAAACAATAGAGTGCATCTGAATAAAAAAAACATTATTTAAAAAATCGAAAGATCGTTTATGCATCCCGCCACTCAGGAGAAACTTAAGCTTCTCAACCTGGGCTCGATTATATTGTAACCTATTTACCCTCTTCTTCTTCACCCTCCTCCTCATCTACAGCTTGTTGCTCCTCCTCTTCAACTTCATCATCAGTTCCCTCATTCATTTCCGCATCCTTCTCTAATCTTTCTCGCGCATTCGTAAACACAGACTGTAGCACGATTGAGTCTTCATAAATCTGAAAAGAGCAAAAAGATGTCATTGACTGCACAGTAAACGGAAATCTAAAGTCTAAAGACGAAGAGCAAAATCGAAATCGAGGGAAAAAGCTGCTCCGCAAGTTTCTCGGGTATCAATTTTGTCTGACAAGAAAAGGTAACTTTATTCTATTTTAAGGGGAAAGCCTACACGCACAGCATATGAATATCTCAATGAAGGGTTCACTAAGCACGGGGAAACAACAGATAGGGTAACGTGTACTCATTAATCCCTCTATGAGAGGAGGCCAGCATAAACTTTACTTAATTCTCGCATTACCCGTTACCATTTGAAATGGATGGAAGGTAGAACATCAAAGGGGAAATCTCAACATAACGATTCTAATTGGTTTTGCAACGATGAATTAAGACCACCATTCTATCTATAGAGCAGTGCAAGTACTTGTATTTCTATTGCGTTTACAGAAATATATTTGTATAATCACGACAAGTGAAATTTCTTATAAACATTCTGCACATCACAACACGAACACCAATCTTCTCAAAGATATCAAGAAGGCTTCTAGAGGCCAAAATAAGAAATTCCTGGCCATTCTTCATGCAGAGAGGTATGTAATTTGTTTTTTGTCTGATTTTCGACAGGACGCACACTATAACAAAATGCATCAACCGCGACATTGTAGGAAGGGAAATCGTCTTTCCACAAGAGTTATACTTCTATATACGATGGAATATCTTTTAATTGCTTAGTCGTATATATACAAAAATGTGAGAGATTATCTCGTTGAATGAACATGCAAAGATCTTAGAATATATAAGCACGCACATGGATTTATTAAACGGGAAAATGTCTTTAATGACTGGAAGTCTTTTGCAAAAAAAATCCATGCAAACTGAATACAAGAAACCAATACAAATAATAGTTCGGATGAACAAATCTAGCCCAAGCGACAACTGCACCCCTTCACCTTCTTTCAAGGGCATTACAATTGGTAGTCTGCACATATTCAGGGAATGGTCTATGATAGTGAAACTTCCGTTTTCAGAAGTATTTGAAAGGTAAACAAGGTAGGATTTTTAGTTTTATTTTCCGGAAATTAAAAAAAACGGAAGGGATGCGTTTGTGGGTCGACTAAATTATATTGTGAAGACAAGATAGAATTATTATCATGTTTAAATATACATATATATATTTATATATACATATATATTTATACTGTATAAACCATTGTGCAGCAATGGTAGAAAAAAATGAGACAGAAAGCTTCTACGGGGGAAGTTTCAGTACCTCGTTCATTGAGTAAACACGATTCTTGATTTTCTGAAAAATACACAATTTATACTGAAATAAAAATAAGATCATATGGGCAAACTTTTATCAGATAAATTAGAATAAGGCCATCATGATCACAGCTGTCAACTGGGGAGGAAATGCCCATTAGTTCTAGAATGTAACGCCCAGGAAAGAAGCTGAAGAAGGCCCGTTTATCTTCACTCATTCCACCATATACTTTTTACCTTCATTTTCTCTCGAAAAGTGTTTTATATTTACGAAATCAACAGACTACACTATTCCAAGTCACAAAGGATGTTCAACCGTTAGCTACCAATCTATATCGGGAAGGTAAGTGTGGTTGTAGTTTCCATTCGGAAAAATTAGGAGGAAACGCCAGAATGAACGCCAAAATTTTAGCTTTACAGGTGAAGAAGGATAGTTGACATCACGTCATACAGTTTTGTGAAAAACAATTTCCACCACAAAAGTTTTTAGATACAGATAACAATGCAACACCTGCACTACCGTAATGGTCAAAGGATCACAATTTTCAACAAATTCCAAGATGCATACTTACCAAAGAACCTTCCATGTTGTATGACTGTGCATTCTTGCATAGCAACATAACGTCCGCTTCGAGATCATTGAGAGTACGAAATCTGTGTTCCTTGATCCGCATCTACAAGAGAAATAACCACATAAATAACTATATATATACGCGGACAATTATAAGATGGGCAGAAAATAATCCTCACGTAGACCTTGCGAAATAAGACTAGTGAATGTAATACGACACAGATAATAGGTAAGTACTAACTAGAAACTATGTACCTTTATTTTCTTGAAATCAACGGGCTTCTTGATAACCTCATAGTAGTCAGGTAAGTCTTTACGAGACGGTAGGGCGGTGAAGGGTTCACTTAGTATTCGTCCGTCGCTATCTTCATAGTTCAAGACAATATCTAGAAGCTTTTTCATCATCTTTGTTAATTTTGGAGGGTTTGGAAGCATCTTTTCGGCCGGTGGGCGTCCTCGTCTCTTTTTAGGCTTCTCTTTGCTCGACTCCCCTTCTTCATCAACTCGCCTTTTCCGTCCACCTGACGGTTTTCTAGGCGTTTTCTTCTTTTCTTCTATTTCATCTAGCGTCCCATCCTCAATGGCCTGGAAATGCATTACATTAACACGTATTGTAAAATAGAAACAACTATGACTAATACCCAAATGAGCATATGGGCCAACGCACCAAAATAAAATTATAAACTAACGTCAGGGCATAAGCGGAATATTTCATATAGTCCTACCCATCTTAAAGGCCGGGCACAAGATCCGTCTGTAGACCGACCGGTCGGGGATTAACGTCAAACTCCTCCCCACACCCCTTATATGGCTGGGATAAACTTTGACCCTATCCCATCACCCCCCTCGCTACTAAGCCTTTGTTTGGGATTTGGATGGAGAAGTAGTGACCGTTGCTGCAGCATAGTGGCATATAGACAGAGGTACACTTTAATATCAGTTAATATCTGGTGATTGGAGATCTTTAATTACGAAAATAAAGAGGTCGGATTGCACTGAGTATCTTGGGTAGTTGAGTCTAGAGACTACAACCGTTGGGAATGTTTGTTCATCAGTTACAAGTGTCACAGCCTAATCTGCCCCCTCATATATAGGCACACCACCATGTTTATCTAAGTATTCATGTTAATTACAACTTCCAACATAAATCATTGAATACACTGTCGGACATGGCTTTAGATACTTGCTTGTAAAATGATAACACCAAGATAGGACTTGGTCAGTTCAGTCTCAGAGTAAGGTTCAGTTCAGTTTGGACGTGCTGCTTCATAGAAGTAATTTTCTGGGCATATACAGGCTATTGAGAGATACACCCATCAGCTGTGTGGATTTTGAATTTATTCTATCTAGCCACTTCAATAATTTTGCATTGAGTCATTTGCAATATGTCTGACGAAACTTTGTTTGGTCAGGGCCTGAAGGATGTAGTTATTCTAGAGATATAAGGCCTAAATGTGTGCTTGAGTTAGTTAGGATGTGTGTGAGAGGGGTGGGGCAGATCGGTCAGGGAGAGCCATGTGCCTTGTGTGTCTGTATACACACGCTACATGGTTACTATGGATACCTACCTGTCAATCATTCCCTGGCTAACGGTTCTCATATTTACAAATTTTTCATGAAAAAACTGAATTTACACTTCTCTATGGATATGACTAAATCAACTATTTGTGAGGATATAACCTGTATACATTCATGTATATGTTCAGGAACTTTGTAGGTAAGTGGTTCATTATAATTCATCTTATCTGGAAGAATATTACCCCTAGTTGGTTATGAGTCAATGGTTTGAATGTATAGGGAGGACTGCTGGGCAGAGTCATAGGCCGTTTATATATGCTGTGCCCGGCCTTTAACACTTATATATCGCAGTGAAATAAACTTATAAACCTGAAAACAGCTATTAAAAAGAAGAGCTAGAAAGCTGCAGGGTCGATTTACGTGTCTATATTTAGAATTTTTAAGCATCCACCCGAATTCTTATCATATTAACATGATGAAACCGTAATCGTTAAGTACCGTCATCGAGAACAGAATGGTAAGCCATTATAAAAAAAAGAGTTCTGGCTTTACCTTGAGCCATTGCTTTTCTGTAAGGGAATCCGAGTAATCAACCTCCTTTCTCGAACGTGATCCGCGTCCAAACATTTTTTCATCTTCTTCTTCAAAGGTCAACCTCTCAACCTGGAATACAAAATGTTCTACATAATATTCTAACCTTGAGCTATACATACACATTATCTAATTTTATTTCGATATAAAAACATACTTGTTAATGATAACCACGTGCCTGAAGAAGTACATATGATGCCCGTTCTCAAATGGAAAAAAGTGACATACCTCTTCTTCATCTTTAACAAGCCAGGAAGGTAACTCGTCTTCTTCCATAAGACGAGGCTTGCGTGGTACGGCCTGCGCCTCTTGACGCCGGCGTTCCAGGTCCATGCGCTGGAAGTGATCGAACTCCTCCTCCGAACGGGCTAACATCTGATTAATTGTCTCATCATCTGGAACTTCATCTTCTTCCTGAGCACCCCATTTTATAAAATAAATGTACTGTTTACTAGGAGTGAGGTACACGCAATAAACAGATGTTAACATCTAAAATACATTATTGCTTTATTCTAGAGAGTTCCTTCTCATATTACTGATACTAGTATTGGTGTAATACTGACACTTGGTTGGTGGGAGAGCTCCTAGAACTGCTAGAACACTGATTTGAACGGATGATTCTTCTTATCCCAAAGGAGCATAATTGTATTTCGTTTTGGGGTGTTTTTTTGTGTAACCATATTAAGCTAACATTCATGCAGCCTTGCAGCTGTTAGTGTACTGTTCCTTTTATTGTAGTAATTATATCTACCCAAATCCAGTAAATAACATCTACCTATGACACCGAGTTATACCGAATAGCAAGTAAACAGCCGCCTGCACCAATTCCCCGTTCACGTTTTGGTCAGGCATCCCATTGAATATCAAAAACCTATCAGACCTTTCCCGCCTCCGCGATCATTTAAGAACCATGTCAATGCAACAATTAGTGAATTAAGTCAACGGTAAAGTCTAAAACTGACCTCCTCTTCCTCCAGATCCTGGGTAAGCAAGGCACGGAGGAAGTTCTGCCGCTCAGAACCGGTAGATTTCTGGTTAAACATTCCGGCCTGAATAACCTTCTCGTCAACATTCAGTTTGTAACGGGCAGCAGCAAGGATACGTTCTTCAACCGAATTAACAGTCATTAGACGAAGCACCCGAACCTCATTCTTTTGACCAATACGATGGGCACGATCTTGAGCTTGGAGATCCTAAATGAATGGAGAAACGTCTTTTAGATTCTTCACAGAAATAACCCAGACAATAACCCAGACACTTCATGATGGACTCATATATTGTCACGGAAATTAATTTTACCTCCTTAAATATACGATTCTTGTGTGGTGAGTAATAAAACTAAAAGGGATAAACCCATCTGTTATGAAATTATTAGGAATCTAGACAGTGTAAACGAAAATAACGTCAACATGGACTAAAGTCCTGTCAACATGGGCTAAAGTCCTATCATTCTCGAGATAAATACCTGATGTGGATTCCAGTCAGAGTCAAAGATGACAACTGTGTCAGCAGCTTGCAGGTTGAGGCCAAGGCCACCAGCACGTGTGCTCAACAAGAACAGGAAATAATCCGAGGCAGGACTGTTGAACATAGCCAACAACTGTCCACGGTCATCCGACTTAGTCGTACCGTCAAGTCTAAGGTATTTTATATCTGCAAATTGTTTTAATTGCACATGATTTTAAAGATATACGATATACTGAATCAGTTAAAACGACCTTTCATAATAAATACGCTATACTCTACACGGAATAATAAGTTAGTACTAACGTCGCATATGTGAATGCAAAGTATATATATATTTATAATGGGGAGTTAAACAACCAGTGCTCCCGAAAAATAAAGCATACATGAATTAATTAAAATCTTTAAATGATACTCTTTAAATGATACAAAATTAAATATTATATATATGAGATAAATAGTATCTGGTCGAGCACGAAATTTCGGTGCATATATAGTGACAAGTTGGATGATATGCCTTCAAGACGTAGGTAAAACAAAAAAGTAAATAGAGAGAAGCTTTGGCTAGACATACTTCTGAACAGTAGGTAATCCTCTAAGATACTCATTAGAGAAGTCATCTGACAGAAAAGAAGCACACGATGGCCACGTGACTTGAGTTTAGGCAGGATACGGTCAAGAAGTTCAAACTTTCCAGCAGCGCGGTACAGGTCGGGGCTGTGGGGGTAAATAGGGACACATCTTCACTGACTGAGCGAATAAATACAGTATTACTATTCGAGGCAGAGCCATGTGGCGATTGGCCGGCTAGGAAAACCTGCGAATGAGCAGAGGGTCATTTAGCCTATTCCGACCTAACTCAATGTAACTGTATTAACTTAATTTGAATAAAAGTATTATATATATATATATATTACATCAAATTAGCTGTCATACGATATCAATGTCGGACTGCAAGGAGCAATTCAAATCGGAATACCCCAGATAGCTGGGCTATTGCCATTTCGCCAGATACTACACTAAAACAACATATTTTAAAAACAGGGTGTAATTTCAAACATCAGTTACAACTAACCCAGTGACCAAGCCGGTGTGATTTCCACAACGTTCAGCAAATGCCTCTTCGATGTGATGGAACATGAATGGATGGTTACAAAGTTTCCTCAGCTGCATAATTGTATTCATCAGAGTTTTAGTAGCTCCTTTTCCTTTTTTGTCCTTCTCTGAGCCATCTGTTAACATAACGTTGCGTGACTGCAGATGTCTGTATACCACACGTTGTAGAGCGGACATTTCACACTTGATAACGTACTCAACCTACAAAAACAATAACACTGAGATGTAGAAACAGTAGAAATTCAGTAAAATAGCAATAGAAATAGAAGCGATTAAAGGAAGTCACCAACATATCAATTAAATTGAAAGACTTACCTTGTCTGGCAGTTGAGACTCCACCTCTTTCTTCAACCTTCGCAATAAGAAAGGTCGCAAAACTTTGTGCAAACGACGAATGATGAGCAGCGTTTCTTCTTGATTCAATTCAACCTAAAATAAGAAGTCATCAAGCATCAATAGACTGTAGGGATCAACTGAGACATCCACAACAAGATTTCCAATCAGTTGAGACCATTAAGTTATCGGAACTAAATTAAGAAAACAATATTTTAGTTCTAGAATAGGCCGGTTCATGGGAATTTTGTTATGAAATGACATGAGAAGCAACGGGGGTACTCATTTTCCAATACTCACTTTTTCACCAGTCATGGCGAATGGTGCATTGAACCATTGCTCAAATGTGGCACACGATTTGAATATACTGGGCAGGAGGAAGTTCATCAGCGCCCAGAGTTCGGGCAGTTTGTTCTGTAAAGAAATTCAAAGATGATGAGCATATTGGCGTCAACATTAATAGGAAGACAGGTTGAACGAAACAACAGCGGCCGGTCCTCCCCAACGGTCCTCGATATGCAACTATAACACGGAAGATCTACCTATGTTTTTTCAGTTGTGGGTAACCGATATCTCGCTGTTCTCTAGGTGGCATTGGTGTGACATCACAAATGGGTGCACGCGCTACCTAGATATGAGCCCAGCGTGGCTTAACAGACATGGGTGTTGCTATCTACGACTTGTATAATAATAAACCAATACAATTATGTCCATTAATGTTTGGCGCAACATAAAATCGAGCTCTAAAAAACATCACTATCTGATTTGGGTAAACCCTTGAATGAGTAACAGTAGACTGGACCATACACAGATAGTCCCCTCATCAAACCACACTTTCTAAATGGTATAAGTTTCTAGAGACATTTTGTGTGATTGTTCATCCGAGATATATTTCTTTGTCATGTAGGGCTGAAACATTTACCATATCTGTATACACTTATGCCCAGCAATGGACAGTCTCTAGCCAGAAGTAGTTCAATATTTACCTGTAAAGGAGTGCCGGTAAGTAGCAGGCGATAGGGAGCAAGATAATGCGCATTTAGAACCGTTGTAAGCTTGCAATGGTGATTCTTCATACGATGACCTTCGTCAATGATCATATATTTCCAACGTAACTGTGAGGAGAAAAACAGGATAAACATGTTCACTTTGCTTTGTTTAATCTTGGAGAAAATGAGAACTGCACAATTCATCAACCTTATTACTAGTATATTCATCATTCAATTAAATATGTACGGTGATCTCGTAGAAAGTATTCCATATATCTAACCTTTGCAAGAACAGATCGATCCTTCATGACATATTCATATGTTGTTAAAAGGACATTGAACTTCCCAGTCCTCAGGTATGGGTGAACACTTTTACGAAGATTTGGCGAGCCTTTATATGCTATTTTCACCACTGCAGGCGCCCATTTATCAAACTCCAACATCCAGTTAGAGAGAGTCCTGTGAAAAACAAATTGCAGATATGTGTAACGACGACACCTATCTAGTGATTACATCTTTTCTAAATCTTTGGGCAAAATACAACTGGAAACCTCTCCCCTCCCCTCCGACTTCCATTAGTCTACGGATGAAATCGTATGTACATATCTTAAAATCTTTACATTTCAGAAAGCTACCAACTGTTTTGTGCACTTTTCCAGTAGAAGAAGAAATCAGTCAAAATATGTATCATGATTGATGAAAGATAAAGAATAAAGAAGCGTCTGCTTACGACAGAGGGACAATGATGAGGAAAGGACCGTTAACTTTCTTCTTTTCCATCAAGTGTGTAATTAGGGCGATCGTCTGAATGGTTTTACCCAGACCCATTTCGTCCGCAAGAATCCCATTCAGGTTGTTGTTAAACAATGATACGAGCCACTCAAGACCCTTGACTTGATACTCCTTCAGGGAGCCATTAACCAATATACTGGGTTGCTCGCTGACGATCTCGTGGGAGCTATGCGCAATATTGTAATAACTTTGATTCATTGTTCGATACTCATCATCGTCAGTCTTCGGAGCAGCAGATCTGCAATGAAATGTGATTTCCTGAGGTGACATATGTTCATTATACTTACAGAAAGAGAGAAGCACTTTATTTAAATACTTTATGTTAACGCAATTCCATATCAAAGTTGCATTCCTGGCTAAATCGAACACAAAATTCGTTTCCTAAGAAGTCCCGTTAGTTCATCCTTAGCACTAACCATTAGGACATTTCGAACCCAAACAGCAGAGAAGTGAAGGACATGGACATTAGGTTCTTATGCTGGCTATTAATGAGGCCATAAACATAGAAATTGACGAAATCGTTTTAAATTGTAGTCGGATGACTTTACGATATATAAAGAAAGAATGGGACAAAAACATAGAAATGGATCGAATTAGCTGATAACGCTGCTTTAAATATAAAAAACGCTCTTTGAGTATCGGGAAATGTGGAGACATGATTCAACATAAAGAATGTCAATTGTCTTACTTGATGATAACGACTTCATTACTTTCTTGACTTTCCTCACCAGAGGATTCGGCCTACAAAGAAATATGTACACATGATAACAAAGTAGCAACATGGCTGTCAGCTTCAACTACAATACACAATATAGTTTGCTTTTTAACTACAGGGTACTAGGCTCTTTGGGTGGAATATTGGCTGAAAACAAGTCAAATAATTGCGAAACGCGATATGCGAATCACTGGTGAATCTGAGAATTATGGTTATCAACTATACAAAAAACAGGAGCTAGTTTTCATGCATTGAGCATGTTATCACACAGAAAAAAAGTATCGAACTTACCTCAGAACCTGACTCTTCACTCTCGCCGTTCTCTTCTCTGGGAGCGACCTCGTACCTAAAAAACGAATATACTTGCCATAAGATTTCACAAATGTAAGAAACGGCAGTTTATAAAACTGTTATACTTCACATAGCATGGTGACTAAGGTTTTAAAACACTATATATACGAACACATTATCAATGAGCTTAGTTTGAAAACCAATATTAAAGCAGATACATACCCTGGATGCATCTCAAGCCAGGCCTCCAACTGACTTGCCAATGGAGCTTCATCTCCATGGAGCATGTTACCAGTCGCTGTTTCAATAACTTTAACGCGGGTCTCGCTGGCCGATGAGGTCTCATCAATAAGCTACAAGGGAAAAAAAGACAAGAAATAATTTACAAGGTGCCTGGATTAAAGGTTAAAGTTAGCGCCTGTTGTATTACTATCTACACATTATAGTCAGTATAAGAAACACGGGTGCAGTAAATTTTATTAGATACGCACTGAACAGGAGTCGTGAACCTCCTATAAATCCCAAGCGATGTGAAGAAATGTAGTGAGATAATACCGAAGTGATTACATTTACCAGGTTTCAGTGACCTACTCCCCTGATGTTACCAAAACCGTAAGATGATAAAAGCAGTTTTACAACATGGTAATCTCAAACAAAAATAGAAGCAAGGAATCAATCACACATCGGGAGAAAAACAACAATTTAGCCAGGGGTATGACGATGCCCAAGTAAAAAATAACTTAGTATATAATTTAAAAATGGGTGTTTTAGTTTTTTAAATAATTTATATATTTGTAACGGCCTTAGCGCGGGAAGAAAATAACTTAAATAAGTGTTCACAAGAGAGAACAGCGCAAGACAGGGGCACTCACTATTTAGAGCATTACCCACAAAGAACGAAGTAACCACAACAGTTGCAACTTGTAATCATCAAGTGAAACAGAACTACAATACCTACGCACGCGCCACATTAACGGGGGCATTAGTTGCTTATACATTAATTCACAGCCAGTTATCTTGAATATTGCTTTATCCAAGGGTTGACAAGAGAAGGGGGCAACCTTCTGGCAGAAGATCTTTATCCCGTGAAAGTGCGAAATAGATTTTTGGAGTAATGTTTTGTGGAATCCTAACGTCGATGGCCTGAATTCACGCACATGCAAGCAGCAAAAGGCCACATAAGACCTCCGCAGCATGCTTTCCGTCAAAGGCTCTAGAATAGGGCCGCACAGTGGCCCTTGCTCATGCATATTAAAAGAAGATTGATTGACGAAAGAACACAGGACGGCAAAATTAAAGTAAGATAACGCATGTTACATGTAAAACATTCCACCAACTTTCGCAGTTGATTTTGTTTCTATCGTGTTCTGTTTTTGTCAAAATTTTACAGAGGACTGTTTCAAATATCCTGACAAAAACAACGCTAAAGGTAAATATACATCGGCTTTATCGTATTTTCTGTATCATCAAATATTTCCACATATTTTAAAGTATGTGGCGGAATGCACTACAGTTTTAAGAAATACGTAAACCAAATGATAGGTCGGTTGGCTATCTATAAATACTAATTTAAATCTCTCATCAACTGTCAAGCTGCTTTCACACATTGGAAAACAAACGCTTATCAACGGAATAGGTTGATACAGAGGCCTGCTGAGAAGATTAAGTAGGCAGTGTCAGCATGAAATATAGCCATATTGGCAGCAGGAGGTCATGAATCGGTTTAGATCTACAGGGGGTGGCAAGCGTTAGCAGCAATTCCTCAGGTTATGCCGTGAAAATGCAGGACGGCACTTACCCCTTCCTTGAGGACTTCATCCCCTTCAGCCTGTTCGTTCTGGGGCAAAGAGATACACATTATCATGGAGGTCTTTTCATTTAAATCTTTTTACAGGAAATTACCAAGGTACCTTTCTTCATCCTCTATTTTTCATGACGTGATCTCATTCAAATATATCATTAATTCCGAATAGAATGTTCATCGGTTTTAAGTGCAAATCACTGCATATACATAACTACCGAACAAACACAGGATACCTTGGTAACTAACCCTTTTATAACCCAAGATGTCAGAGATATCACCCTAACATTAAGCAATAAATTTACCTCGGCAGGCTTCTTCTTTTTCTTCTTATCCTTCTTTATTTTACGCTTTTGTTCCCGCTTGTGTTCAGCCACGAGGCGAGTAAGGTTTTCCACATACTCATCAGTTTGAGACAAGAGATAAGCCAATCTTTTGTCTTTCTTTTGATCGATGAGTTTCCTGTAGCCTTCTTCATCTTCAGCCTGCGCAGAGAATGTAATTAAATATAACACATTAGCAGATTTGTGAAAACACATTGAAGATTTCTTCACCAAGTGAGTACCATATATAAATATCAAACATTTAAAACTAAAACATAATGCTACAAACATTAGACGATGGAAATCATTTTCAAAGTTTAGTAAAAGTGAAAAGCTATGGACCAAAGACAAAATGTTATACATTATATAAGTTACAAAGGAGAACTCACCATAAGGCGGCGCATACGCTCTTTCTCAATACGTTCTTGTTCTTTCTTCTGTTCACGTTCTGTATTGGCGTGGTAGATCATGATTGCCTTATTGACCTTGCTAATCTTAGCGGAGACATTTCTGTGGAATTCCTTGAATTCTTTGGCATGTTGAATAACGGCATTGAGATACTCCTGGAAATTTTAGAACAAGCCATAAATGCGGAGTCTCAACGAGATGTTTGTTATCTCAGGAGACCATGTAAGACAGAACCAGACTAGTGCACAGGACTTTTAAATGATTCAGCTTTTGTTAAAAAATGAATAAATGGAAATTCAAATAGCAACAACCCCCCTCCATTGCTTTTTAAAACTTAGCAAAAGGGCATTATAGTTTACGAGCAAAGTATTACATCAATTATAGTCCAGAATAACCTGGTAAAGGCCATAGTTTGCTGGGAGGCGACTGAGTAAGGTTACGGTAACATATTAACACAGTATGCAAACATACTAACACAGTATGCACAGTAAATTAGCCACATGAAAAAACCCGGATTCAGAGCTTTGATTTTTCACTGGCGGCACAGTCCGTCTTCCCTCACCCAACCTTATACCCACTACGCCCTAATTCCAAAAGGGGGCAAATATAAGTTAAACCATCATGACAAAAAAATCTGGCCTCTAAATAAAACCCTGGCATTGATATATTTGTATCATAGTTGAAATATATTTGAAATATTACCTGATGTTTTTGGCGTCGCTTTCTCTCATACTCAATCTTTTGTTGTTTTTCCAATTTCTCTGTAATTCTCGCTTCTCTGAGCGACTGTCGCTTGCTTCGTTTGTATGCTTTGGAATTAAGGGCAGTTTCAAGGGTGGTGTCCTTCCGCATACATGCAACAACTTCGGTACGGAGCTGTAAGAGAATCGTGTATGTTTGAATCAACTTAAAAGTTTTTAAGAATCCTTTTATAGGAATATCATCATTAGCAGTAAGAATTAGAATAAACAATTCTGAGCTTGTTCTTTAAAAACAAATCTTGAAAATTTAACTGAATCCTTTTTTTATCTCTATATATTAGATTAGAGAATAAGAAACAAACCTGGCGTTGGAAATTTAGGAGTCGAAGGGCCCGCAATTCAATCATTGCTTTAGTTTTCAAGTCCTCTGAAACCACGGATGGAAGTGTCTGCAACTCCTGAATGCGTTGAGATATTCTCGCTCCAATTCTGCATCGATAATAAGTTACATTAACATCATCTGTCAATGTTCTTTCTTGACTTACACAAGAATATACAATAAATAATTAAATTCCAAGAGATACAATAAAACTTGTCTCACAAAAAAAGCTGTAAACATTGTAGTGATTCAATAGATGGTGATCTTGTTAGGGTTATCAAATGTGAGACAAGACTACAGAAATTGAGTCTTACCTGTTTTCCCTTTCATTCAATGTTTCGATGGGATCAATGCCCTGGGGCTTACTAACTGGTGATATTCGATTTTGTTTTTGTTGCAATGCCATCATGACTTGTGCCGACGGATTAGGCGCTTGCTGTGGTGTAGCTGGACTACCTCTCGCTTGCTGCTGCGCCTGAGCACCCTGGCCGGGTTGTTGTTGTGGCCCCTGCATTTGTTGCTGGGGTCCAGGATACATCCTGGGTGCAGACATTTGATCCTTGCCCATCATAGGCCCTGATGAGACACCCATCGACGGCTGATTCATGCGCATCTGCTGCATTTGATATCCCTGAGGGTCACCTAAAGACATAAACAGGTATTGAGTATAAATTGCTCCCAAGATAAACTTTCCTGGTATTATAATTTGCTCTCAAACAGAATCGTTTGGAGTTGTAAATTAACACCCACATGGATTAATATATTCTATACAAAGAAAGATGCATTCACTGAGAGTAGAGCTGTTAAAATCTGGTTACCTGGTCTCTGTGGGAATGATGGTCCAAAAGGTCTCTTGCCCTCAACTGCCAATCGCAGAGTATCTGGGACTGGTTGGCTGCGGGCAAGAAGCTTGTATGCCATAATCTGAGCGCGTAACTGGTGTAATTGTGGAGAGTTAAACGGAGACTGTTTGGACGGTCCCTCACCAGTCATTGCGGGCTGTCCGGCACTTGAAGGCGGTTGAGAAAGTTGCCCATTCATTTGATTTCCAGAACTCATTTGGCTTCCAGGTCCCATGCCAGGGCCCTGGTTCCCACCCATCTGATTGTGTCCCATACTGTTTCCCATTTGATTACCAGACACCATGTTAGAGCCTTGAACCATTTGATTGCCCGATTGCATCTGGCTTGTAGGTGGCATCTGGCTACCGGGTCCCATTGGGCTGTTTTGGCCCATCTGATTGTTGGAGTTCATCTGAGCTCCTGCGCCCATCTGGTTACTCGGCCCCATCTGGTTACCTTGAGGCATTGGCGAATTGGAACCCATTTGATTGCTGGGACCCATCTGTGAATTAGAACCCATTTGGTTGTTTTGACCTAATGGGTTACTTGGTACCATTTGGTTATTTGGTCCCATTTGGTTGTTGCCCATTTGGTTGCCTTGGGTCATTTGGTTCCCAGGACCCATCTGACTTCCAGGACCCATCTGACTTCCTGGACCCATCTGATTTCCTGGAACCATCTGCTGTCCAGGTCCCATTTGTGGCCCAGGACCCATCTGAGTTCCAGGTGTCATCTGATGGCCAGGACCCATTTGATGGCCCGGGCCCATAGGATTGTTCATTTGGTTCCCACCAGGACCCATTTGGTTGTTCATCTGCCCCATTGGACCCATTTGGTGTCCCATCTGATTGCCTGGGCCCATTTGGCCCTGCATTGGTCCTCCTGGTCCCATAGAGTTGTTCTGACTGCTGCCATTTATAGGTCCAGATGAGAAGTTCCCTAGGAAGAACAAAAATCCATAAGTTCATCATATATCGATTGGCAAGAAAACCTAGAAAAATTTAGAACCCAGTGGACCATTCCCAGGACTGGGTGACACAAAATCAATATAATTTTATCAATAACTAGGGGAAATCAAATGAATGAATTCACTACTTGTTCAATTCATAGTTCCCAAATTATATTATCATGATCAAAATACATAGTAGTTCGAAAGCAAGAAACGGTCCAATGATCCCCAAATAGATGGTTTAAACTTATCTATCTTCCACAAACTATTGAACTAACCAGATCCTTGCTGTTGATGATTCGCATCCTGTTGCATGTTAGGTGGCTGAGGACTAGGAGTTGATCCCCCACCCATCTTATGACGATTGGCCATTGACATTAGATGGTTAAAACGGGGATCCTGCTGCATCCCACGTTCTTCCATGGATGAGATAGCTTTCTGAAGACGTTCCATATTATCTTGGGGTGCTTGTGGGTAAGCTGGGGAGGGTTCGGGTACTGTCATCAGAGACCCGCTCCCACTGTCTTCCCCTGACGACATGGCTGGGCCTAAGGAAGACAAATTTGTATTTTAAAACCTAGTAATAAATATCACACCGCCACACCAAAATCTGAGTCGTCCTCGGTTTTTCTTAGTTGTTAACTTAAATATTCCTTTTTGCTTTTCGTTAATAAATTGCTTCCGTGTAACTTTCTACAAATAGTAGTTCCAAAAACAACAAGGTCAATAAGGTAGTCAATAAAGCAAAAGTTGTCTTGCAAGAAAATATTGTGGGTACAATGTACAGTGTATAATGATTTTAGTCAAATAAATGTAGGCTATTACTGTATTAGTCTTCAAATGAAACTCTATGTCTATGAGCGTTTTGAAGTGGCAGAGTCAGAGAATGTCTTCACCTTTTATTCCCCACGTGATTTTAATGTAATATTAAGAATACGCAACACTCCTACGAGTAGCTGAACATCAGAGTTACCACGACAATTGATACGGGAAAACAGATACAGGCTAGGGAAACACAAAATATCCCATTTCACGATATGATGCACGGTCGGCAGTGGGAACGAAGAGATGGGCTTGTAAGTTGTAGGCCTAGCTCACTTAATTCAGATGACCGCTATTTAAATTACGAACCGTTATTATAAGACTTACGAAAAGAGAAAACTATCCCAGATGAATTATATGGTGGAAAACCACTAGTAAGTAGTAGTAGGCCTATAACACCATGCCATCGATTACTAAAATTGCGTTTAAACAAATGATAAAGGAAACAAGTCAAGCACACCGGCAAACACACTGCCACTGGGGAATTAATGTTGTTCTAATAAGGAAGTTTTTAAATATTCTCGCCAAATAATGGCCTAAATTAATTAAACACATTACCAATAAATCAAAAACGGATGTCAGTTCCCAAATAACAAATTCCCAAATAACAAGTTCAATAAGAATTACTAGATTCTAGAAACAAGAAGCTCTTTGAATGCTACATAAATGATGGCATCCCGGTTTTACTGAACTGGCGTCAATGCCATCATGGAAGACCTTGTCGACTTGGCATAGGTTACCACAGACGCTACGTTTTTAAATAAACAAAGGTTATAACTACATTAATCATCTACCTTCCTGTTCTTGGGTTATCCTTCCATCAAAAATCAACAGTTTAAAATCAGTACGAATGGTGCCAGAAACGCTCACCGGGAGCTAAGTCAGGAGTATTTCGGTCAGTAGCCACTGTTCCAATACTCAGCAAGCTATACACGCGATGACGCGTTGACCTAGTTTCTTTGTGGCAGCAGTGATGTTTATCGACAGCCGCCTTGATTCAACTCAAGCCGTCCAGCGCCCCACATGCATCTAAGATGGTCCCAACACTCGGCATATGATCAACTGTTATAAACCCTCATCAAACACTACTGGACGGAATGCCGAAGGAAAAGAAAGAAAATTAGTCCGGTATTTCCAGACATGACGCCATCTTTGCTCTGCGGCCTTTTCCCACAGCTTGGAAATTTCCACCAATTTTCACAAATGCCGACTACAGTTTGAACATTGTAACCCCCAAAATTAGACTCCAGAGTGATTAACCTGTCACCCAGTAATGATCTAATGGTGATATGGAAAGAGATGATGATAAAAATCACAATAAACATACCTTAGCCTTGTTTTTGTACCCCAATTCTTCCTATAGTCAATAACTTAACCAACAAAGACTGGCTTGGTGCGTACTCGCTAGAGCAACACTGGTGACACCTACCGGTACGTCTTGTTCAAGCGTAGGCCTACAGTTGCTCCACCTTACGGGTTAAAACATACTGATATAATAAGCGTTTTCGGTGTTCGATTGTCTACCTGTGATTAATATGCACTACTCTACAGAATATCTATATTTCCCCTAAAATACTAGTTTTGCACTGAAAAATTAACTTGATAAGATGATGTATTGTCAATTTAGAGACGTTCGTGTCTCCCAAAGTTTGACTATGCACAGACGATGAGACCATAGATATTAATTTCCGATGCATGCAATTAATTAAATTTCCATATAATTTCCATATAATGGAATGTGTTTATAACCCTTCCTTGTAAACAGGGAATAAAAGGATGTGGTTAACCCACCGAGGATTGCAATTGTTCATATACCACTTATTTTAGTCCATATAGTCCAGAAAATTACCGCAGCAAGACATTTATTTGTGGGAAGTAAATTGGTTATATTTCACCAGATCTGAACACTTTTAGATTGTTTTTATATTTAAAAATAAAAGATCGTCCCACCCACCCACCCTGTCTCTACCCCTCCTACCTACAATATCCATTTGATTTAGTATCAAATAATGTAGCCTACACAACACCAACGTGTTGGGTAGGCTACAACACCCACCCTATAAATAGCCTACATGTCAACAAGCTAGCTGGGTGTTATGTGGGTGTTATGTAAGGGTGGCAGTGGCTATAGTAAGGGTATAGCTGTTGGGTGGTTGAAGCTATGTAAACATGGCAGGAGTGAGTGACAACAGATAGAGGGTGCATGAATGTTTTGAAAACAGCATTTCTGGACCATGAACACAGTACTTTTTCCAGACAAAAGGGTAGCTAACTAAGTCAAGTTTCTCTCAGACGAATTAGAGGTCGCCACTTACAGGGAAAACGTTAGAAAGAAGGCCATAAGTATGGGTCGTGTCTATATGGGGAGTGGACGCTGATGGGTTGGGTGACGTCACTAATTTTAGAGAGGGGCTTATCCGCCCACAGAGGGCGGGTTGGTCACATCTCGTCTAGGCCTAGGCCTACTCATTAAACATCAACCATTTTATTTCATCAATTCAATTACATTTGCATCTTCATTTCCTCCGACCAGCTCTGTCAGACAACCGTTACACGTAGTTATCGTTACACATTAATTCTTCTTATAAATATCATCGCATTTCCTTTGTACTCTGCCTGAACTTGAAGCAGTCCCCCACCCCCACCCATATAGGGGCGAAATAATGGAATAAATAAACACAAAGTTGAAATTTTGTTTTATCATTTTCTGAGGGCAGATTATTTAAATATTATAATTGTTTGTTTTTCCCATGAACAAAAGATTAAACATAGTCACCGTATTATAGACACTAGGGAGATATTCTATAACATGAACTTTGCTAATCATATTTGCTTGAAATTCTTAAAGTAGGACAGATTATGGCTGCATAATGGGTGCAATTTGAGGCCATTTAAACCAATGCCGCGTCTGCACGGCTTCTCTAGATACAAGTCAAGATTGACTGATTTATTGGTTCTTCGATATTAAAATATCGATGAACAATAAGAACTTGCAAGGCATATTGAAGGTGTTTTAACCCATACGCAAATTAGTCCTTGCATGAAATTAATGTCCCTCAATAAAGAACAAACAGTTAATTTGTTTTTCACAATTTATTTTCGTAACCATGAAGGCTATATATTTCTTTGCCAATAAATATACGATACACGATGTAAACTAATGTTCATTCCCGCCGGCTCAAAGCTTACATATCCCAGTTGATTGTTTGTAAACCGGGCACAGGCGTCTTCACGGTGGGAGCATTTTCTTGACCACTGAAAAGACAAAAGTGTATGAATCGTCAGAAAAACTAATTCATCATTTTCCAAATTTCAAGGGATAAAGAAACACCGTATCTTTGTACTAGACGCTAGCATTGTTCCTCCCTCCCAATATAAATGTATTCTATGTTTATCTAAGAATGACTGGATCCATCCATGTCAAGGAAAGAACTTTACGGTTAGCGCTATTTACCTGGTGGCTCCGCTTTCAATTGCTCGGTTATTGGGCGCATAGGTAACTACTGCTGGCATGCTTTCCCTTCTCCCATCACGGCCATAGTAGTAATTTGTTTCTAGTTTATGGGATACACCAAATGGAAGGTTGGGAAGAGCTTGAGACCTTCAAAGAAAAAGTCAAATATTATTGGCAAAAATCACATCTATTGTGATTCAAACCAATACAGTGCGGTTTTCATACATCAATAAAGCCAACAAAGTACCAAGGGTTCTCCTTTGATCATTCAACGATCAACTACTCCAGGGTGTCCACCAGTTGACAGTTCTCCGCCGATCAATCTGTTTTCATACATCTTTACATCTTGAAAATTATTAAAACGCCATGTTCTGTGACAACCACTAATTTTAATATTCAACTTCAATTGAAATGAGCGATTCACTATACTAAAACACTTGCTAGATGTACAGTTCTTCACATAATTACTCAGTGATGAAGATAGAAAGCAATTAAGTTAATTGTTTTTATGTGCTTTTTTTCAATTAAGTTAATTGCGCGATTTTTTTAATGGAGAATCCGTCGGGAAAACATGGTAATAAAATAGGAATGCATATACTTCTTGATTAAAATTATTCGCATAAATAATAGGGAAATAATGATATCTTCTGGACGAATAGGGAACTTGTCATTTACCTGGCGGACTGGTTATTTTCATGTCGGTGATTGTATTTTGAATCCCTCTGAAATTAAAAGACATAAATCACAACAGAGCACGATAACTAATAATGGGCAATGCGGCTAGGTTTAGATCTGTTTACAATTCATATTATACGGTACCTCCCTGATTCGTAAACTTTTAATTCGTAGCTCTAACTTCAGAGTAAGAGATTCTGATCACAAAGTACCGGATGACTGGAGGGACATACATCCTGACTAGTATTCTCCTAGTATGGACTAGGTTGATTTAATACTAAGTCTAAGAACAACAGTCAACACACACTACAGTCTACACAGAATGAGGTCTATAGCGGTGCCCGCTAAGTTCGGGGCTAAAACTTAAAGTTGCTTTAACTTATTTACATGATTCATGATAAGTTTAAGTTGTTGTGATACAATAATATATGATATGTCAAATAAAAGCAAAGATTCGGGGCTATCTGCATTTGAAACTGTCACATGCACAACTTCTCTGAGTTAAATGCTTCTGCAGCATCGGGGGCCGTGTTGAACATACAAAATTAAATTTGCTAATTTTTGGCACATATGTCAACTTTGTACCCTCATACCGGTGGAAAAGGCAGTGTGAAGTTTTGAAAGCCAAAATGTCCCAAATTTGACAACTTTCAGTAGTTTAAGCAAAAGCTGGAGTTGTAAGGATTAAAATGACACTTTTTAAAATCACATAGAGGTTTATAGCTCACACTTCTTTATAGCTCACACAGCATTTTTCAATGGCTCTGCCTCACCAAGGGCTGTTACGTCACAAACTATAGTTTCTGAATCACAAAATATTTCCCATTTCCTGTAGACTGATTCTGAAGCACAAACTTTGGGGTAAAGTTAGACTCAATTTATACATCCATGACAATACGATTAAACAGATTTCAATATATATGGTCAAAAGCTATGACTGACAAGAACTGTATTTCACTATTTGTTCTAATTTACTTGTGGAAATAAATTTTCTGTGATTCTTTACTTAGAAATACAATGTATGGAGTCAACCTATTTAAATATTTTAATCAATCCTCTCTATTAGGTCAAAATTCAAGAGACAAGACTTTACTGTCAATTGTAATAACTTAATAAATCCCTATTTTAAGGGGCAGCACTATAGGACAAGCACTGTCGCTTTATTTGCATGTATCTCCGGAATCCTAAGATGAATGGAGTCCAATATCTAACATTTTAAATCAATTTTGAGAGGAATATTAAAATATGCCTATATTTAGGAAGGAGGGCCTGGCGGTAGGCCCAGGGCAAGGTCATTCTCTAGGCCTACTAGGGCTAGAATAAGGCTGAATCTAGCTGTCAATAGATGGAGAAGGCGTGGCATGGTGATATTCCATCTTCAGATGAAAGGGTATAAAAATGAGTAAAATGACAAAGTTAATCACCCTGTTGAAGAAGTTTCTCAGTCCGCGAATGATAGGAGTGGCCGAACGAAGATTCCCCGACATCTTGCTGGCTGTGTTGATGGTCCGCAGCGCTAACTCCGCAGCGGCGCAGGCCACCGGAAATCTGGAAACGATGCATCCCTAATCTAAAAATGTGGTAAAAAAAATAAGAATTATCTGATTCTTTTCTCCGATGATTAAGACGTTTAACTTTAGAGTAATGAAACAAATTCGCATTAATTCACAATTTATTTATTCATAGTACCGCACAAAATATTAACTGACCAATCAGGTTGCCGCCTTCTATCTTCCTTTCTGAAATATCGCCATCATGGAGCGACTACAGCCCGTCAAACTGGCCAAGGTTTGTAGTGTTTTATTCTATGTTGTCATTCATAATGTTGGTCTGATGCGTGTCTGATGGAGTCATCAATAACTCTTCTCTCCTATGGAGAGCCTTACTTGATCCCATGGTCGATTTTTTCCTGTAAATAGTTTAAATGGGTCCGGTAGCTCATTGCACGTGTTACCCACGGTTCTTGCAAGTACGGCCATCGGACTGGACTGTCACACTGTCACTCCCCAATACTAGGACTAAGCGCTGTTCCTAATGACCTATGGTTTCATTCATATATCTGGTTACAAGTACCTAACCACACTAAAACATTTCTGTCCTTGAAGCCCTTATGAAAAATTCTTTATTAAAGTTTCTGTGGCTAATGACTGATGAAATCGAAAACTCGCTGTCAGTATCTACGACTACGGGACCTACGGCGACAGGCGTAATTCTGCCGTGACTGGTTAATATATTTACAATAACAGGATCTCCGCGGGGCCTGGAAAAGGTGCATTTTGGTCAAAGCCGAAGGGCCTGGAAAATCATTTTAGGGTCTTTAATCCTGTTGGAATTATTAAATGGCCTTGAAATTTTCGAAGATGCTGTGTTTCTCACTACTGTCACTACACTTTCCCCTGACTGGCCCCTCTTGACACCGTACAATAAATGATACAAAGTAACAGATTTTTTTTAAAAAAACAATCATTGATATAAAATCTGAATATAAAACTTGTGAAATATATAATTGGTCTATGAACAACAACCCCCCGGTCCCGTCATTAGGCTCTGGAAATAACTGAAATCTACCTGGGAAATAACTGAGATGGGCCTGGAAAGGGCTTGCAAAGCCTGGAATATCTTCTGGCCAAAAACGAGGAGACCCTGAATAATTATAATCATATATATAATGGTAATTCTTTCTCCCAAAATCCTGATGCCGTTTACAATAACTATTACATGCTTGAATTGTTCCTAGAATCCACAGCGGTATTCAACTACCAGTGACAAGGGACTGAAGAATCAAAATACTAGACAGGCTGCTCAACCCATCTAACCACAACCTAGCCTATACTAGGCCTCGACTATCATCCCCGTATCATCCTGCACCCCGGAGCGGGAGGATACGGGGATGATACTCTGTCTAACCACAACCATCATGACTGATATCTGATGGCCCCTCAGGCTCGTCCATTAGTATTCAATGTAACTGACCATCTACCTATACTCGTGAATCAATATAATCAATACGGTAATAATTTGATTTTCAGGTGACCAAAGTTCTCGGAAGGACCGGATCCCAGGGACAATGTACCCAGGTAATTATATGATCCCAGTCATAATTCTTATGTTGTGGTATCCGTTAGCATGCTTAACATTTTATACAGGCTTGCTTTAATTATCATTTCTTCAAAACTTGATCGTTTAGAATTTATAATTATATCTCAAGGTCTGGGCTTCAATTGAGAAAAGCAATACTTTAATTTTGATTTTGTTACTGTGAAAAGCTTTTGCGCCAGGCTTATCTTATAACCACCCACTCCTATGATTGTATTGGTTTAGTTTAGTGCTCTCGGTGCCTCATCAGGTGGTTCCTAAAACATTTACTTAATTCTCTCGCGTCTGTTTTAGGTCCGTGTTGAATTCTTGGACGACAGCAACAGATCCATCATAAGGAACGTCAAAGGACCAGTCAGAGAAGGTGACATCCTCACCCTGCTCGAGTCTGAGCGTGAAGCAAGGAGGTTAAGATAGAGGCTGTAAAAAATGGTGAGTAGACTCGCATTATTTTCTTCAGTAGACTATAATAACTTGTTGTAAATCGGTTTTGGCAATAACCAACCACTTGGAACCTAGGTTTCAAAAATGGGCCTTCCCTTTTGTAGTCACCATCTATGCAAATAAAAAATGTCTTGAATTTAATTGAATGTATTACATGTTTGCCGCAGTACTGTGTATTACTATACTCAGTCCACTTTTAGAGAGGTCACGTTGTAATTTATTTATGGCAATATCATTTCAAACAATTGCCCTAAGGCTGAGTCACTCTTATGCAAATGGTCTGTGGCCGCAGTTATCCATGCATTCACTCCCTTCCAGTTCAACCGACAATACATGTAACCACTCCTGCCTTGTGGCACCTTCCAGTTTGTCTTTAAAAGAACCGTGAAATGTGACTGCTCTTTATGGCTCAGATCGGGTCCATTTCGACCCTAGCATAGATAATACCACATTGCATATCTTAAATGCATTCTCTGCTGTGGATGTACATAAATATGAGTCATTGTGCCCGTTAATAGATTCCTCTTAAAAGTCGCGTTTCCTCCATCTGATGCCAATAATTAATGTTTAGCTTTGTTTTGCAGGTTACAAAAGAAAAACTTCCATCTCTGACTCCTGGACTGCAGCAGTAGCTGTCTAAATGACGATGTATGAAGTACATACCTATTTCCAATAAAAGAGATGGAGAAACAATTAACTGGTTGTGTAGTTTTTTTTTAACGTTCAACCTTCCACAAGTCGAATTGTCATTAGAAGTAATTAATGTCATTGTGAAAACGCCGCACTAAATTGTCACACTGTCCTAGAGATTCGGTGTAACTATCGCCATTGAAACTCGGCAAAATGTAATATGCAACTATCGGTATTTGTTTCCCCTTTTTTTTTCTTAAACGAAATCTTATGAGTAACCGAAGAATAAGATTATAGGGATCTATATTACCCTAATCTGCATAACAAAAGCTTGAAAATCGCCTTAAAATATTAAATCGGCCGTCTACCAAATTGTGACCCAACAGACGAATTAGACTGCGCGCAATAAGAATTGCCACTGGAATGGATGACCTAGATTATGAGTGACATGTTAGTATTCATGCAATGATATAATCATATTCATAAGGTTTACATATTCATGTATTGTTATACAATATTACCATTTACGTCATTAGACCATGGAGTTATTGTGCGGAAATGTCGGTATGACATAATCGAAGGGCGTATTTCTAGAGAACAACCACCTGCCTAAACCCATACAAATGTCGAATGCCCCCTAGAGTTTCAAAAAGAAGGCGAAGACATATCCATCCCCTAGAAATGAATTTCTGAACGGCTGGTGATAAAAGCAGCTGACTTATCGGTATTGTTTTAGTTCTTTTTCTGACGAAACTTAAAATAGAAAATCGCAACCAAAAGAGACTGAGTTGTCTCTTCGGGTTTAAACTAAAACTGGGGTTACTGGATTACATAACATTCAGTACCCGACATCAATTCCGAAAAAACACCAGGCTCTGCGGGGACTGGAATTTGGGAAAATTAATTCACGGAAAATCATATGGGCCAATTTTGGAAGGTTCTCAGTTTCTTACTGAACTCCCCATCACCAGACTGCCGTCACCTACCATACACTTGACTCGCTAAGTAAATGTGAAAAAACTGATATAAAATCTGAATATATATCATTGGCTGAAACCCTGTAAACAATAACTACAGCTTGGTCGCGTAATAAGGGCTCCGAAAAAATAACAAATCGGCCTGGTAAAGCCTTTTTTTTTTTCGGAACAAACTATAAGAGCTTGAGTATCAGGCAGAAAAGTAATCAACTTTCGACATTTTGCAGTCCTAGTATACAGGATTTCGTCAATGCTCGACTAATTCTATCTTGAATCTTGAATTAATTGAATCTTTGATTAAGAAGGTAAATGGTATCGGACACTATACGGAAGGCACATCGCTCATCGTATTGCTGATTCCGAGAACCAAGGGTAGAAGAATTTCCGATAGACTTACAAGGATATACTATAATAAATTTGAAAACTATGAATTCATATCTCTTAAGGCCAAAAAGAAAATATGTGTGTTTCCGATTTACCACCCCTACCTAGAAAAACCTTACCCTACCTAAATTATTGGGGGAGAAGAACGAAAACTGACTATTAGCCTTTGCCGTCAATAATTTTACCGAGTACCGTGTGAGGATGTAGTAAAGCGACTAAGTTGAGGAACAGCGCAAGAAACTAAGCCAACCATGGCGCTTTTTGACTGAAGAAGTTCCATGATTTTCCATGCCCAGTTTAATGATTTTCCAGGCTGATATGAAGGATTTTTCAATAATTAGTGATCTGACTGGGTGGAGGCACAGAAGCAATACAATAGTGACCAGTTTGCTAGACAAATACATTTGTTGATGAAAATGCCACGGAACCGCTTCATTCATGCTAAATAAATGTTAATATGAAAGTTTCATTTCTATGCATGATGTAGAACGGCAAACCGAAGAGATGCGTTTGTCAATAAATACTAAGAGTAATGTATCTTATGCTGGCTATCATCAGTGAAGAAAATATCAACAATTTCAATTCTTCCAAAGCATTCCACTTAACAAGTTGTACATGCCATTAATTGCCACTCCCCAAGAATGTCACCATTACTCATAGGTTTAGCACTGTGATATAAGCATCTGTAATTCTATTATTTACATTCTAAAGAATATCACTTATGTTTTACGACAACAATATTAAGACTAAAATATAACAACCGATGCTATTAAAGAGATGGGCGAGTGAAAGACGGAACACGGTTTACTGTTTTTTTCCTATTTTATTTCTGGTATATACATCCACTTGTCCTTCCGTCGATAGAACATTTCAGGAGCAATACACTATCATGTAATCGCGGATTAAACGGAGTCGCCATAAGAACTGATTTTTCTTTTCATTTCCACATATTGTTCTACTTCATTCACTCGTATATGTCCATAAAGAGGTAAGGTCCCATAAATAACATTATTGATGAGTACACGACCTCATTTCAGCTTCGTAAAGAGGGATTTAGATACCTGCAAAGAGTAAAAACATCAGTTAAAATTGTTTACCTTTATTAGAAAATAACTAGAACCAAATGCACAATTTAGGAATTATATTGCATGTTTTGTGTACGTTTTTTTAAATTTACATAATTTGAGATAAAAGTGACGACTTTATAACATAATTCGACAAAATATGAACCCAGAAATCTAGAAGAAAGCATCAAGAAATAGATACTAACACAATGGTCTACGCTGTGGAGGAAGTCGAACAATTCCTGTGTGCATGTTTCTGCTGTATTTTCCTTGGAGGACACTCTTTCCGTGCATTCATCCAACACAGCCTTGTATTTCATAGCATCTGCATGTTCGCTGCACTTCTCTTTCATGGCTTCCATAGGATCCTGAGAAAAAATAGCGTTGGTACAGAATTCGTAGGGTAAAGGGTATTTACAGAGAGATCTAATGGAGACGTGGCAATGAAATCTAAAATCAACTTATAGGGTAAAATTAGGAATATAAACTAGGAAGACTGCAACTTTTCTTCATAGATATATCAAACAGTTTAGTTGTTGTTTTAAATATTTTATCCAGGCGCGAAAAAAGTGGATAGCCTTTACCCTTAACCATTCAATTTATTGCGATGACGCGGCTTGTATGCCTGAGTTTACCACGCTCCTGGATGGCGTTTAACTTACAAGAGCAATCAAAACAATGTAAAACAAAGATGGGTTAGGGGTGGAATGAAATGGGATGAGATTCTAGCGAGATGATCAAGGGTTAATTAAATCATAAATCCCCACCCAGTATGGAAAGACGAAGTCCAGTATTAATCTAGTAAGATTATATAAATATTACTTAGGAAGAAATATTAGGCAATATATTAATTGTTAAAAAAAAGACGAGGCAAGAGAAATTATCAGTCGTGCCATACCAGAAGTATCAAACATAAGTGCCAAGTAAGAAAGTGGTAAGCGATTTCCAGTTCCGACAGCTATTGGTAAAAAGTTGAATATTTTGCATAATGATTAATAGATAATTCGTCCTACAACCCGTATATTTAAAGAGCAAGATAGAATTTCTCACCTCGACATCCTCCTCCTCTTCTTCCTCTTCCTATGAGAGAAGATAATAGAGCGTTATGTAAGTTTGAACTGATGGACAATTCATGAGACATTAAATCACAACAGTTCTTAAATATTATGAATGATAAGCATGTATTATTTCAAATGTTCTCAGAATACCGTAATTAGGCACAGGAACCAAAACAGAAGCAATAAATCCAGTGTTTTTCTAAATACCACGTTTCGTATAATTACAAATTAGGTTAAAGAACAGAAATAAAGACAAGGAAAACATGCCTCATAGAGGTATTTGGGAGAAATTAATAGGTAGAGGGAGGGGCGAGTGTGTGAGTGTGATTAAATTAAAGTGTCTATTACAACTTCTTAAGTCACATCAAGTGAGAAACATAGGAAAATCCAGAAGTGAAGTAGTCCTTAAAGTAAGTTCAAAGTTGCTAGCATAATTCGTATGATAATGCGAACCACACAAGAAATGGAGGTCTGCATCATAGCGAATGTCATGTAGAAGTTTGGCGGAAACACATCCGCATATCACCCAGCCCTTTGATTTACACATTTATGTCACTTGTCTTACAATATAAGTGATATTGTTTAACCCTAGTCAGTCAATGGAGAGAGAACATGATTTGGTGCGGGCGAAACCAATCATTGACTAGTCTTCTAATTAGTGAAAGAGAAAAAAAAATTTGAAGCAAGAATATTTACTGCCTTTTAAATGTGTGTACATATATATTAAAATGATATCCGCTGGTATTTGTAATTGATAATAAATATTATATTTCTCAAATCAGAGACTTCCATTTGCCATTTTCAACAGTTAAAATACATGTAGAAATAGTTATATAAAAAAAAGCCCGATAGAGGTGGGTCTCAAAATTCAAGAACAGGTTTGTAATTAACACTTTAATCAACAAGCTTGGGTCTGCTTTTCCACAGAACTAAGTCAAGCTTTCCACACATATACATGCATACACATTATTATTGAATAGATTAAATACTAAAAAACACATTTACTTTAATAAAACGCGTTACATATTGAATTGAAAAATACTTTGATTTATCATGAAACAGTTACATGAATATGCAGAGATATAAGTGGGTATAATATGTCCGGGTTTGGTAAATCCCAGTTCTTCCTACAGTTACCCTATATCACATCCTATGTTTAGAAAATACTTCTTAGAATAGGTAAACAATAAAAACCCTGAAAAAACATTTATTGTTTCAGAAATAAACTACCCTCAAAGTGATATGAGAACCACGATGTAAGATGTACGAAGAAATCGGATGGCAATTTAGTAGATTTTAACTAAAATTAACTCTACCTGGTTCCTTAAAATGAAGACAAGAAGCATGGCTCGTCACTATAGCCGAAGGATTATGAGTCACTGATAGAAAACTGAACACCAGACACCGAATTGATGGTATTGTACATGTGATCAATTTGTGATCAGGGATATGGTAAGACTGGGAAAGTGTCTGTAGGCGAAGGGATGCCAATTGCATAGGGATAACAGGGGTTGCCAATGGGCTTAAAGATAAGACGTGATTAAAACGAATTCTTCCACCATGTCATACATCCCATGCATAACTTCTTTGGTTAATGCACACTAAGAACTAAGTCAATCAACCCAAATGCCTCGCGATATGGTCTAAGGCCACAAACATGTTACCTCTGCAACATTGTCTTCAGCTATTTCCTCTACAGGCTCTTCAACAGTAACTACCTCCACTGTTTCATCGTTATTTGATATAGAGACAGTTTCTATTTGCGAGTCATCAGACGAACTAGTCTGTTCTATTTCTGTAGCACCTGCATCCTGTGAAACACCTTCTGTCTCTGCCTGCTCTGTCTGTACAAATACAATCAAAATTAATCCTAAACTATGCGGAAAAACCCTTCACAATCCGGGATTTGTTTTTGCTGTGCCTCAAATCATGACTGCAGAGAAGAAAGATGCATGGAATACTGTAAATAATACCTGTGGCCCTTGCCTTTGCAAATCTTGTTATGTATTTTGTGGTATAATAGTGAACCTTACATTAGCAAATATTATTTAAAAGATTATTCCATAGTTTAAGAAAAATGATTTTGAAAATTAATTCGCTATAAATTGTTATGTTATGAGTAGATCTAGTCCTTTTTAAACACAAGCTATATTTCGAACAGTAAATTTTCTTTAAATTCAGTCACTAGTTCTAAAAATTATTAGGAATTTTGTTTCAAAAATTGTTGTGGCGTATAACAACCGCCACCCACCAGACCTATAGGTTTCATCAAGGTTTCTGTTCACGATTCTATTATTCTGATTGTCAGATTTGAAGAAGAGGGTGGTACTGTGACTTATGGGTTGGATGGCACTCTATCTGAAGGTGGTATTTTGACTACCGATTAGGTATTTAGGTCGCTCAAAAGCGCGGGGTGTCTTCAATCCAGGTATATGGGGCAAACGTAAGCTTTAAATCAAAGAAAACACTAGTGTTAAGATAGGTATTAAAAAGAACTGCGCAAGCTCTCCCCTAGGCCTAAAGTTAACTGTTAGAGAATGTTTATTTTTCAAAAATCTCTGCAATGTCTGCATGCGCAAAATATTTCCAGTGTCAAATTCAGTGTGACATTTGTGATTTGATGGCATCATATTTGGGAGCTGTCAGAACACAGTAACTGGAGACCGAGAAAACTTCCCTTGATTTTAAACATACAGCTGAGCCTGAATGTTAGGGGTATGTGTGGATGTTTTGACTGGATACCCTCCCGGTTCACGACATAAAGTGTCCTGTGACTGGCTCCAGAAGACTATATAGTATATAGGCCCCTCAAAGACAAAGTTAAAACCTGATCGGATCCCCACAGGCACAGCACACGATCTCATTCCCTTAATGGCCTTATATTCCATTGTGTCCGGAAGGGAATTACTTCTAATTTGGGTCGGGACAGAATGTAGCCAAAATTTAGTCTAAAATAAATGTAGCCTAGTCTAACCTAAATTTAGTCTAAAATAAGTTGACTGTTTTGTCAATTATCTTATTTAGCATTCCGCTGTTCTCACCGCCAACTGAGCCTAGCTGGTGTTGCAGCGGCCTGCCATGTCAGTGTTTTTTAAACCCCGTTTAAACTAAAGACTTTACATGAGACATTTGGCGGCCGTTGAGTTTTTTCAACCTTTCCATTCATTGACATTGTTAATTTATGCAGAGCTATACATATACATGTATATATAGCTCTGATTTATGGAATAATGCCGTGGCGACATTTGCCTCAAATCTGAATGGCATGAATGCAATATATTGTTATGAGCAATAACAGCGAATCTAATAATATAGTAATCTGGATAGGCTGTGTGCATTCTAAAACTGAGGATGATTGCCCCAGAGGTGTCCGTCACCCAAGAAAGCAACACTGAAACGGTGAAAGACTCAAAATTCAAGTAATCTTCAAGTCAAGGGAGGTACTAGTAACTAGAGGCTGGTTCCAACTCCTGACCTTGATGTCGGGCGTTAGGTTAGAAGCTATACCAATTCATCTGAACATTGACATACCTGAAGTAACAAAAGTCGGATATAATCAATGAGAAAATAGAATAGAAAATGATTATTAATTAGTTACCTCCTCTACGGGATCGTTAGCCACGACAAGCTCGTCCTTCAGTCCCATTTTTAGGTATCACCGGTCCTTGCAACACGAATGCGAGTGTCCTTGACCCTGAGTGAAATTGTTATACATGAAACTGTGCGGGATATTTGGAATTATTTTAAAATTACTTCCCCTTACCCCCCAAAAATACCGACAGAAATATCAATGAATGAAAAAAGATGTTGCTTTAAAACGTGACAACTAATGCATTTTTTCTTCCACATGTGAATAACAATTTCATATCGCAGATTGTGAGTATTAGTACATGCGGAAGCGGAAGTAGTCCGCACAGCATCGTCTGCATTTGTCTGGTGTTTCAAAATTTGGCAGCAGTCATTGATGCATCACGTTTCGTTTCGACTTTCGTAGAGACATCCTGTGTCATGCTTTTTTGATTTGCATACCCTGTCGACCTAATGTAAGTCTATCTACTTAGACATTATAATAGTCTCAATAGGGTCCACAATACTATCTGTCAACCTGTAAAACTTCCTGATTGATGTTCAATACAGTTCTGACGATAGTGACATGGTATAGACTATACTATAGTAGGCCTACTATATAATTACCAATTCAATTCAAAATATTCTTTATTTGCACCTAAAAGTGTTGTTCAAAGTAGGAGCCATACATCAAAAAGGGGATTCTGGTCTTCCTGTATGGTTTCTTGTATTTGCGAAATGACTATGTATCTTCATTGTAAAATGGGACTTGTGAAATGGTTTGACTTATTTAATTGATTTGCTGTATAAACATTCTAAAAAAAATAAAAATAATAAGGGTTGGTCCCTCGTTGAATTCCCTATGTTAGTACAATAGCGATCAAACCTTATAACCAGCGATCATTGCTTTTTAATATTTTCTTGATTTTCTGCCATTCTAAATTTCTCATATTGGCTGGGAGTTTATTCCATAGGACCTATGAAATGTGGTGTATTTGTAAATTTCTCCCTATTTGGCCTTGCGACTTTCATAACATAACTGTCTGCCAGTCTCGTTTCTCTGGTCATGGGTTTAGCAAAGGTCGGATCATGTTTTTTGCTGTGCATGATAGGCCTACCGAGTATGGCAATTTTTTCCTTTTTTCTAGACAATTAACATTACACTCATTTCTTAGTGCTTGGACATTTCTTACCTTCATTTAAATTGGATATTGATCGAATTATGTATTGTATGATGTTTTCAATGAATACAATGGGAGTTGAGGTTCCAAAAAATAAATGGTAGGATAAAGAATGAGAGATAATTATATATTATATTAATTGGCATATTATGCTGATAACCCGATTTATAAGTTATAGAGTCATACTCATTTGCGTCCTGTCTTCAATCCAACTCCAAGTGCTGGTTAACCAGGCCAGAGGCATGTTATGTACACAGATCTCTTGAAATATTGAGGTAGAGAAATAGTGAGAGAAGGAATAACTTTCATATTTTTTACAATTACAGGTTAAAAGGAAAGAAAATGACACCACTTTGGTCTTGGGGTTTACTGCTCACCATGATGGTTTTAATCTGTGCATCTAGATCACAAGAATTTTCTGATTCTGAGGAAGATTGGTTGGACCCTACTGATATGTTCGGATACGAGAGTGGAAAGATGAAACCGACCCGACCTAAACAAATAATAGAGGTACGGTAGGTGTACTTTACAATTGTCTACTCTATCATATAGCCTACAGTAATGCCTTTCTTGGGTTTGGTTAATATGATCCCAACGCAACGTCTATATATATTACACAAATTCCATTTTACAGCCTTCTGAAGATACCATAGTGCCAGCCAGCGAAGAAAAAAGGTTGGAGAAGGACTATGAAAGAGAAGAAATAGGTGTGAGCAAGAAAGTAGAAGACAAGGCAGGCCCTGTGTTGGAGAAGCTTGCTGAGTCGGATTGCCAACAGATGGAATGTTCATGTCCTTCTGGTGGAAAAGAAGGGGCGTTTTTTAAACAGTTCGTGAACAATTTCCTCCAACATTTCCCTCTTGTTCGGGTAAGCCTGTTAAATATCCTATTGTTAATTATAGACCAAATACTGTAATTAATTAATTAATTGTTGTAGTTGATATACGTTTTTGAAAATTATCGATCAAATTCTTTTCTTTCAGACTGAACATGAAGTTTATCAGATTACCGTCTCTCTGAAGGAGAACGATTTCTCTGCATTAGAGAAATTTTCTCAGTCTAATGAAGGACTGGAAGATGCTCATGAAGTACTTACAAGTATGATAGAGAATGTTAGAGGGACAGACCGCCCGCATTATAACTTACTCCAAAGAATAGAAATGAAATTGGGGTTTGATTTTGGCAGCCTATTACAGGTGAATTATTTTTCATTATTCATCATTATATTTATGTAAAGACCATGTAGACATGTATTCATTTTGAAATATCCGAATCACTTGATTATCACATACTAGTATCTAAATATAATATTATGTAGACCGATTTCTTTTAGTATTATGCCATGCAAATATATTTCTTTAAAGACTACTTCAACCCCATGTTGATGTTTTTAAATGACGTATGTGTTCCGGTAGATGTATTTATTTAAAGATGTTTGATACTTGAATTACCTAATTTAAAAAAAATGAATTACCTAATTGACATATACTTATTAAGTACCATATGTAGTCTGAATTAGTTGATGAAAAATATCCCTAATTTTCATTTAGATGTCTATTGTGTTCTTCATCTGCACTCTATCAATCATTCTGCTGGTACGTCTCCGGATAGAGATAACTCTCGGACGGTTATTCTTCAAGATAGTTGTTCTCATGTTTTGTGTCAGTGTACCGTGGAACTGGTGGTACTTGTATAAGGTCAGTAGATTTCTCTTTTAGTACAGTACTTCTGTGGTTCAAATGTAATTATACCCTGAGGCCTAGGAATGTGAATGTAAAATTGGATGCTATACTTCGAAACAATGTAAACTGAATCGCCCATACATAGCCTGGCCATACAAATTCGATTCAGCTGAGATAGAGTTGAGTTTAGTGTGACTAACCCTCGATACTTGTAAGTAATGTTGACATGTATCCTCAGATATTGGTGTTTTATCCGCCCTTGACAAAACCATAAAATGTCTTGATAAGGGCGTAAAGCAACCAATCTCACTCACCTATTGGTGTTTTGATTCATGTTTATCATCATGTTTTGCATTACGTTAATTACGAGTGAAATTGGATCTAGAATCCATTGACGTTTACCCTTAAGCGTTTGATACTTATTCTATAACTTCGGATAAATATTCTCAGACACTAAGAGTCGTTTTCTATTCCAGATTGCTGTTGCCAAACGAGAGTCGGAGATGCTAAAAAGTGTGCCTGAAGAATGTTTCCCTCAAGGATATTCTGCTTCTAAAAGCTTCATAACGTGGCTTTCTTCCACCTTTTCATTCGCCGATGATGAATGTGCAAAATATCATGAGAGACTGATGGTGGATCCAATGTGGGAAGTTCCTCCAACGCAGGCAAGTAGAAAAAGCAACTTATTCAACGGGTGGTTCACGACACAAGCCTCCCTTAATGTGAAATTGAGCTGAATCAAGGAGTTTTATATTTAATATATACCTCCCTGGTTGAATATAAGCTGTCCTATTTTCTTGGTTCACGAGGGTGAACCAGTGAATGAGGTTCACAAATATATTTATATTGTATAGAACAGAGGTGGACGGTTTAGCTATCTTTCACTACTGATTTATCCATGCAACGTCTTTTCTATTTTAATGAGACTTGATTTCCTTAACTATAAAATGAAGTTTAATTAATCGCATTATTCTAACTATATTGAGAAGTGGCTCATATGCAATAGCTTCATGGTTATATGATCAATTCTGAGATTTTAGAAACAAAATTATGTTCAAATTCTTCTTTGTTGAATAATGACGAGATTTGTTGTTACTTCTAGGCTCTAGCTGTGACTATAACGAAATTTTTCCTGGAGCCTTTCAAGCATATTGGGACCGCCTTTAGTGAACTCGTCAAGGGACTTCTAGTCGACATTCCCGTACAACTGTGGCCAATCGTCATTGGTCTCTTCACATTCTTTGTCCTTTTCCTCTGTCTCATTCAGTCCGGGTATAAAGTAAAACTTTTGTGGAATATTATAGGCTTAGAGCCTGCCACACCGGTCGCACATCCTAGTGTTGAGAACGTTCCCTCCAATAAATCTATCTTGCAACTTCCCTCAACACAAAGTGAACGTGTAATGATTGAAGAGCAACCCATATCAGCAGCTTCTGGCACGGTTCCAAGCCAGAAAACCAATGTACCTCAACCAGAATGTATCCCTGGCTTGCCTGTCACCAAGACGCAGTCTGATACAAACCAACCTGAAAGATCCACGAAACCATGCTGCAAGACATCATGTGTTAAACACGATCCCGCCTCTGATAATCTAACTGGCAATACAGATCTTTCTAATGCCAATAAGATTGCCGATCCTGCTCATGGTAGTGATCTAACTGAAGAGAAGCCTAATTCCGGCCCTCCCTCTCCACCGCCCGCTTCTACAGACCTTGGTGCGTCAGATGAGATTCGTAAAGATGAAACCAGAAAGTCAGAAATAGAATCCCTATCTTGTGCTGTGTCTGATGAACTGCCGGAAGATAGCTCACTAACGTCAGAGCACACTGAACATTCTCCTTGTGGAGAAACTCGTGAAGAATGTCACCCAGTAAGTGAAAGTTGATGATGGAGCCTCAACAATCAGTGCTATCAATTGTGATTCTCTAACTATTTCAAACATTGAATTGAGCATAAATATTTATACAGTGAACTTAGCCTCAAGATCACAGATAACAAAAAAAAATCAGTGGGGGGCCCTGACGAATTCTTCTGGTGCAATGTTATTCTTAGCTCCCAGACTGTCGTTTCATTTTACGGTGCTTTGCTCCGTGAAGAGTTGTTGATCTCGTAAACATGGCGTTTGTATGTAAAGAGTATTCGATTAATGTATATGTGGGCATTTCTATGATAATCTGTGAATCTTAGTTTCATGACCCCTTATGGCTCAACTAGGAACAATAATTCCTGAGGTGTATTTCCAATTATTTGGATATGAAATGCTAGACTATGCCTGGTGCATATATTTATTATATTCGTCATAAAAGTATATATGCTAAGAATAAATACAGGGTCCTAAGTACACCATTATGGTACCCTCTATCTATTTGGAAAAATCGTGTCATTTGTGGTTTGAAATCATGATGCAAAAATAAATGTGATTTACGATAATAAATCATGACACCAAGTCGAATGAAGTTATATCAAATTTAATTAGATTATTCTTGTTATGATTATACAGAACGTCCACTAATTCGGGTTTCTCTGCTATTCGGGTTCCTCTGCTATGATCTATGAGGACTAGATGTTTTTGATGATACTCCATCATAGTGCCTTGCCCTTTACTTTGGCACCTTCAAAACAAAAGTAGATACATAAAACTAAGAATAGGAATTATTAGATCAGAAGGGAAATTTAGTTACATTTCCCGATATTCCTAAGGGTTATTTTTGTAGTGCGTCATGTTTTCGCCTCGTTTGGGTCAGGAACACAATTTAAGATCGAATCAAAATTTGGGGCTAATCGATTGAAAATATTCATAAGCAGGCCTTAATGTATTGCTGTGAAAACTACATTGTAAAATTGAAAGCACGAGGTAATGAAAGTATTTAAACAGAAAAGAACTGCAGTGTAATGGGGTTTTAAAAATCAATGAGTAGGTGTCATATTAAAAAGGAGCAAGCAGTCATTGTGCCAGATTTCTTGAGAATATCGAGCGAAATGTACCTCTCGCTTTCTTAGCTCGGCAAATGTTTTCCCATTACTTGCCCTTAGCCAGAGAAAGGCAAGCGACATGCAGCGGTGCATCAACATCTACACACTATTGCTCATAATACTTAAAAGCTTAGCTTAGGTAAGACCAAATTACCCAGGGAAAAGGTTGGTTTAAAGTCATCTAAGTTTTAATACTACAATGAGACTGCTCCTTTGTTACTACTACCCTGATGTAGGAGAAACATGGGCAAATATCTCAATCCATCACCATGACACTGCCCAAGAAAAGAGGGGAAAGGGATGCGGATAATAGTGCATGTCTGTTGGGAAATACAACAATACTATCTACTAGATGGATAGCCAGAATCAACACTATGGTCCCAATAGGATTAACTACCAAGTCCTTATTTTTTTCTGATGAAATTAATCAGTCGAAAATCTAAAGGATTAAATAACGCAGGGAAGCGAAACTGTAACGAATCCTGTGATTTTGCATGACATTCCTTAATACCGCCCCGCGCCCAATACGCAAGGTAAAGATTGGCCGAATTGTCGTCTTAATGGTCAGTTTAAATCCAATGCCTTGAATATATTAATTACAATAGTTAGACACGAGTTTTCAAATCGCACACATAACATGAGAAGACAAAGATCTAGATAACAAGATATTGGGGTTTTATTGAAAGACGGACAGCGAGATGGAATGGTTTCTCATACAATACACCTGCTCCGTGTAAATAGTATTTACGTTATTGATGTATAACATTAATCATATTTACATAAATTACACCATATCATTTACATATATTCCTCCAATCACTTCCTCAGTCACAATTTTTTTGTTGATATATACAATATTGCCAATGGAATAGAGGTTGGGTAACATATTAGCACATGGCAAGACAACTAGACTAGCAGCGATTACAGTACCATGTTCGCTGCAGGCACGTCGTTATAAACTGACAAAAACCACGTTTTTTTTTGTTTAGGAGACAAAATTAGGAAATGGTAGGGTTTTTTTCATAGAAAAGACAACTATATTGCCACAAATTGACTGAAGAGCCATTCTGTTATTAAATATCTAGCTGAATTGCCCATTAAAGGAGGCAATCATACAATGTATTGAGATTCACGAACCCTCCCGCCCACCCCCCGAATTCTAAATGACTCGTCTTTACCCCAACCCATCCCACTAGACCTACTCTTTTAACTTGGGTATGTGTACAAAAATAATATGTAACACGCTTAAAACTTCAGGTATCACAGAGTATGATGAAAAAAGACAGTATCTTTGGCACCTGTAAGTGACCAAACCCATGTTGGTATGTTACCCATTAACAAACTTATAGGACAGCACATTTAACCATCTGCGTCTAGTATACCATGGGCACCCAGTTATTTTAGCAACAGGTAGAATGATGAATCAAAACAAATGATCCACTTTAACACGATATCTATTAGACCTCCGGCTTTCAATCCGGATATTAACCTTACCAAAGTAGAGATAATTAAATCGCCTCCATGGCAACCCAGAGTGCACATTTTTACACATGTAAGGCATCGTTTACATGAAGCAACATATGGTCCTCGATAAAAGGCTAATGTGCCCGCAACTTCGGACTCTTAAATAAACAAACCCAAAATCAATAAAACAGCACCTGTCCGTCATTTGTTCTGGGTTGTCTCACTTAACCTTCGATAATAAATTTAAACCAAGGATTAGCCAATAGGGGTGTTACTATGAGGTTTTCGCTAACAGGAACGTAACGAGGATTTTAAATAGGTAGATACAGGAGAAAAACGAGGGTTATTGCTTTTGGCTTTAGGATGTGATGAACGTCACAATCGCCCAAAACAACTTAATGCGTCGCATGTGAATATATATTATATATAAGCTTAAAGCACAGTACAGAACATCTGCAAAACCATGTTGCTGGAAACAACCAAGAAAATTCAATAAAGTATAAAAAGACACTAAAACTATAGAGCACTGAATAAATCGTTTATATCTCCCAAAATCCAAGTATCATAAAGCATAAAGAACCATTTGTCTCTCGAGAACGTAGAAAGAATTATGAAAGAATTTCAATTCTGTTTTTAGCATTGATAATAGACTTATAGAGCATATGGAAACGTTTATAAAAGTTGCATGGCAAAGGAGCAAGTTCAATGTGATGTAAAAACTACAGAACGTGTTTCAGTTGGTAATATTTTAGTTTTTACGATTAGTTATGAAGGAAAACATAACGGCGTAAAATGCTAATTCACGTTTCAAGAGAAAAGGTTCGCACATTTTTTCAATATCGAGTTCAAGAAGTTAGGAAACCTGATGTCACTAGTAGAGGTACACATGTTAAGTGTATTAATGTCACCTTCTTTTAACAAAAGAAATATTAACAACTTTGACCGTTACTATTTACACACGAATACTTCAGTCTCTTAAGATATAATTATTATACACGCATTCAATACTGAGGCCCCGACAGCCGCACATTACTTGTAACGTGGTATTGGACTAGTACATTACCGGCGCGTTGTCATGGCGACGCAAGTTTGGTGGCGCAAGATTGCCGATGCAAGGTTGCGACGCAAGTTTGCCGTGTGCGAGGGCTTTCTTTCTCCAACATTTCAACTGTTTCTAGTTATATTCCTCTTGTACGAACACCAGATATGGCAAATTATGTTAATGTATCTTTAATTAAGCATGTTTTGCATGCAAAACTAGGCATGTATAATAATCAACTTATAGGACGAGTTGCCGCATGGAGCGTAAATAAAGGACTCGACCTGCGGTCTCGTCCTTTATTTACGCTCCGTGCGGCAACTTGTCCTATAAGTGCTAAATATTAACCCTACCCTGTAGAGTATCAGCGCATAAAACGATTATGTGTCAACGTGACTGAAAACAGCGATGTGACGACAACATATGGTATAAATAAAGCTACAAATTCCCCACCCCTAATACCAGCGCATTATGAGTACATCTGAATATTACTGATGTTTGCTGATAAAACAAAAAAGGCAAATATTTAATGGTATAGATACTGCTCACAGATTCGACATCCTCCCACAAAATAGAAATATCCAATACGAGGCATATTCGCCTCTTATCAAATATAAGAGTTTATTGAGAGAAGCAAAAGATAACATAAAACTACTGGACAGGGCACTTCATATTGGCGATAACAAGAGCCAAAGTACTCTTTAAACTTCAAACTATTTGTAATTTTCAATGAATCTAAAAAGAGAATAGGTTTGTATAGGCATTGTAAGTTTGTGATAGGTATAATCAAAAACCCTGTGTCTACATCAGTTTACAATGTCAAGAGAAAATAATGATCACAAAGGAATGGAGAGGCGGGACTAAATCCTAAATCCTGAAAACATGTCGCCTTCGGACCGTCTAGTTTTAGTTATCTACACAAACACAAGAACTCTTTAAACGTCAAACTATTTGTAAGTTTCAATGAATCTAAAAGAGAATAGGTTTGTATAGGCATTGTAAGTTTGTGATAGGTAAAGCCTAAATCCTGAAAACATGTCGCCTTCGCTTAGTTTTAGTTATGCTCCAACAGGAGGCCGTTATCTACACAACACAAGGAACTGTGAAAGTATGTCGCCCATTGTTCCCAGTTCTACTTTACTGTTGATTGATTTTCTTTAAAGTCCAAGTTATCCTCATATTAATCACGATAAGATAATTGCCCCAGCAAAAGCCACACCAGTAACCCTGGGGCATGAACGATTCGAAAGCTGCCATACATATACCTGTCCTTGCCCATGGACTTCTCAAGAATACCCAGGTTACACTAGACCTCATGAACCATATTCTCGATAGTGAGAGATCATGAATACGTTACTGGTGACTCAAACCAATCGTAGGTGCAATTACACCACCTTCTGAAGTGACTATTAACAATATGGCATTAAAATATCAACAGGAATCTGACTATCATAATCTCAATAACACATTTCAACATGCTGCATTTTTTCACTCGCATCTCCGCCAAAGGGAATGTAAACAACTAAAGACTATCACACCTAATCTTTAGTAGTCTGGCACAGTCAAATAAAGAACTCCAGTGCATAAATTACGGATTTTCAGTGAAATAATCTTCGTGTGAGACCGACCTAGACCTTTGGGGGCTGAACGACAATGTCTGTAACAGAGGGTTATAAAACAAAAATGTGTAAATTTCAGTTCGCCAATCATATGTATAATTCATGTATTGACAGCTAACTGTCAATTCATAGAATTATTATATTGAAGACAATGAAAATCATTTTCAGAGAAAAATTACTCGCATCTCGAAATCAAAGTGAAAGTGCAAACTGTAACAAAATATTTCTATCATAGAAATTTTCAGTTGGACATAGCGCCTATTTCTCCAAATAGTAATCCTTAAACGCCCTTTTAAGTTCTATATTTTTCGGCCCAATAATATAAGAAATGTATTATTCATAAGTATCAAATTAGGAAGAGGATAAGTGTAGAATCAAGACGTATAGATTTAAGTTCAACAGAAATAGCCACAAGCGAAATCTACCAACAAAATCAAAGATGGTACATACACATTTCTAGACTACACTTTAGGTGTTTGGTTTGTCTCGATGAGAACTTTCTAGACTAGCTGAGGTGATATCCATGCAAGTGGTTAAAGCTAACAATTGGATTTTCTTATAGCAACAATGAACAATTATTCGCATTAGAAATTTGGATCCCAATACGACTGGTATCTATTCAGTCTGATTGGGACTAAACCGTGAAAGGCGGTGAGGGTAAGTTGATTACGACACTGACATGCATGAAGATGCAGGGAGGTATATGTATACTAGCAGCACCTGACATGGTACACATGTCACATAACACTGAATGCAAACATTTTCATTCTCGCATATCGGGCACATTCGCACAGAACAACTATTTTGGGAATGTAAGAAAACACTCATACTATTAATTTTTTAAATGTCTGTGATCTGTTCGGGTGGTTTTTTTTCTCATCCAAACAAGCAAGTACGACAACCCCGAGGTATATTTGGAGTCACAAAACAATAGTCTAGCACATAATACTAACCTTAAAGACTAAAATATAATTGTATCTTAGCCTAGGCATACAGTGTAACATGCCTATAGAGTGCAAATCAATCATCTGACAACAGGTAGTGATCACAGAGCGGAAATTGTGGCTATTTGAGGTGAGTAAAAGATAAGAGGACAATAAATAATTAAACACCTGGAGATGATTTAGTTGGCACACTTGGTTGATTCTTCATTACAAATGTGATGTAGGTATAGATGATACTTCCAGATACACTGAAATCAAACGAAAAAATCACATATGAGAGATCATAAAATGCAGATACCACAACTTAGATCATGAAAGGTCTCCCAGGTTATTTTTAAAATACATTGCGATCGACAGGGGCGGCAACAATTAAATATTAAAAACTTATTGAAGATTTTATAAATGCATGTTCTTAGAGAGAAAACTCAGAACGAATATGACAATATCATTTAAAATCTACAGTTAGTTGTATGCGTGGACGGAGATTTAAAAAAGACATACCTAATATTTAATCCAATAAAATTGACCCAGCTGAAGATATAGTCTCCACCAACAACCATACCGATATACGTTATGAGGAGATTCTTTAATACGCCTATGATGGTTGTGGTGAGTGCAGAGTTGTAATGGGTACATACAACTAATGAATACATTAGGACGAATCCCATCACGCAGGAGGTTAAAAATTGTACTAGAAATATAGGCTGCCCCCAATCTTCATAGCTGAGAGCCTGAAAGATGAATAAGATCATTCAGTTTATCATCATTCCACTACTAAATAGAGCGGTACTAACACAATAATTGACAGAGAGTGCGAAAATTGTTGATCAAGTTATGCCCTGCCATTTTTCCATTACGTTTTGAGGATATCAATTCACAACGTTACAAATTACTATGCTGAATGTACTTACCCTATCAAGATCTCCAGTGTACCAACATAACAACATGGCAGGTAGAATCATAAACAGGGAATTATAAAAAAGAACACCATATTTTCCAAGTTCCTGAAATGATAGAGTAAATAGATATTTTCTTTAGAATAGAAATATCTACTAGATTGCAACGCAAAAGAAATGGCCCTCCTAAAACTGGGTATAAGGCAGATAAAGACATTTTCCATAAACTAACATAAGTACCATTTGGGGGCATCTAGGAATATCAATAGAGTGTACTGAAAATATTTTTGATCATCCTCTTATGAGAAAGTGTATTTTGTATGTTAATGTGAGCAAGTTTTGTTAGATGCTCTGATGGAGTCAAAAGTTAAATTTAAGAAGTGGAAGAAAAGAAAAACCCGAAAATCCAAAAAAAACATAAAATAGGGTCAACGTAATAAAATGTCTTAGCATTGTATGAGCCCAGACGGCAGGTATGTTGGAATAAAACCCTTTAAAAACAAAAAAAAAAGGAATATCAATAGATTATCTAATTTAGATCAAACACTGCCCGAAAATCTACTGGTATATATCTACTTGAAGGTTTATGAGTAATCATAACCCTGTTGCTTGATATAAAAGACCTAACAGATAGGTTTCAGTAATACGTTTATAATAAAATAATATCTATTATTATAAATTAATCACTCCCACCAAATGTTACGAATTCAAACCATGAAATTCAAATTAAAAGAACTATATCAATTGCTCACCTTTGCATCAAGTTTCTTCTTTGTGAACACACCATTGGCGGCAGTAAAAAAATCATTTGTTAGGAGAAATATGTATCCTATCATATCAAACGCGAGGTCATTGCTGAAAAGGAAACACGAATGTGATAAATTCATCCAAATCCGTGTGGAAACAAAAACAATGGAATATGTAGAGACTTAAGTCGTAATGTGTGTCTCGAATATGTGAAAATATTGGTTATGGCAATGTTTCTCCCAAAGTTTGGCCGATTTAGCTAGGACTGTAACCACGCAAGAAGATTTACAAGTGTACGTTTGGGGTTCCTTGAATTTTGATAAATACAAAAGTTCAACAACACTTTAAAGTTCACACGGTTTAGCTTCCGCCAGGAATAAAACTGAATTGCAAAACATTTTCTTATGATGAACGGGTCGTAACGTGGACGCTTTAGTGTACTTAATAACCATGAGACCGCGTCACACTTAAACTATCGTAAACATTGAAATTATAAAATTAGAAGGTGTGCAGTAGCTTACCTCGCAGCAACCAGCGCTCCGAAAATCATTAGAAATACACATATTTGTACTTTAAACTGTGCTTTCACCCTGTAATACAATAAAGTTACAATCCTTTCAAAATGCACAGTATGTGGTGTGATACCCAAGAAAAACAGACACGGATTTCTCCAAATAAATGTACATCGATTCGGTAAAAATGTATGACTAAATCAAATTAAAGACTATTTAAACATAGGAAGTTGAATCACTACAATACAAAAAAGTCACCTATGTACGCTCTACATAATAATGAGCGTGAGCGCGCTTTCCTTACAATATATTAATCATAGTAATGGTGAATCAGAGGGAAAACTGTCAGGTATTTACTCACCCCAAAATATAATACTCAGCTATCATTGTCATCAAAATAGTGAATCTTCGGAGGACTGTGAACATTGGTAGGCTGTAATGGAAGCAATGCTTTAGAATTATCCAAATTATTTGATATCATAAAAGTGTCCTATTTAAAGCCAGGCGTTAGAAAAATGTCACTAATGACCTGATTTTCTTTTAATAAAGGACCAGATTGCTTTACAGACTGCTACAGATCACTTTGAGATATTCTATTTAACAATGAGTAGACATAATTACCTTATTTTTTGTGTACCACCCAAGCCAAACACAAGGTTCGCAAAATATAGCAGTGGTAAGGGAAAGACCTATAAAAAGAATTCAGTGTTAAAAGATCGTTATATGAAAAATACATAATATAGTTAAACTCAGACTGTGTTTCTCGTGTAAAAGGTAAGACCGAATATTAAACTGAAAGCTTATATATACGAAGAATGAGCCATACCTTCTTAGGGATTTCACGGCCAAAATCTGGGAAAGTAATCCATTTTAGTTCCTTAGCTACGATGAGAACAACAATTGTAGCTACCATCTGGAAAAGAGTTTTTTTTTATATTCTATTAATAAGGCGTGCCTCGTAACATTTACAAATTGGAAATGAAAATGGAATGGTCTTTGGGATCTGTTAAATGAAATAATCTGGTTTGAGCAGGGCATGTAGTGAGACCAATGTTATAATATTGATTGAATGGCTAGAGGAGCAAACACTCTCTTGGCCCCCTGTTTTTTAAAATGGTTATAAGTCAGATTTTGTATACAGGTAAAAAGGTATGATACCAACCTTTATATTTTCAAAGGAAAACAGATAGTTCAACATTTGCAAATTAGGTAAAATACATTCTTGTTATCTGTGGGCTAGATGTAACAGGATTATCACATTTATGTTCTGATTATCTTATTAATCAATATGAGAAGAATCACTCGTAATTATTTGACTTGATTTGTTGTCCACATATGGAAGTTATTGTTATACCTTATTGTGTCAATGTCTATATACCCTTAAAATTTCATTTCATTAGCTCCTACTTGTCCTGAGACTAAAGGTGCACTGATTACCTGTGATTGGACGGTGAAGCCATCCAACCAGGATTACTAGGTAAATTGCCTTTTGGTGTCCAATGTTACATCTCAGCACTAAGGACCCAGTGTTACATCTCAGCCCGAAAATGGCTCTATACTGTTATCTAGATTATAGAGACTATCATTATGTCCCACGCTGTCCATTCTCCCCCATGTTGCCTCATCTTCTTCACCCTTCAAACCTCTGCCTCTTCCTCCTCCTCCTCCTACTATAATTTTATTGCCTCATGTATGTATGTATGTATGTATGTATGTATGTATGTATGTATGTATGTATGTATGTATGTATGTATGTATGTATTTATGTATGTATGTATGTATGTATTTATGTATGTTCCTCGCTTTAACCCTCTACATGCTAGTATCCAACAATGTATACACATAAAATTGCTCAGCATATCCCATCTACACTGAGCATCGATATATGTTTAAGTTTAGTTGAGCATGTCATATGCTCTGTCTCCTTCTTACGCGTGGTGCTTCTTGCACAAAAATTCGATATCTAGTACACCAACATCTGCAAAGCCCACCCGAGTGTCGTCGACCTTGGGTGTTTTGTAACCTTTGCACTATTAAAACAAATTAATACGGTAGGGCTTTAAATCCTCCCTATGTAGGGAGATCAGTACCCACCGACAGTGTCATTTTTTAAATTGTCAAATAAAAGTTTCAACAACAACAACGCTCAAACATAGGTTAGATTTAATGCTACAAATGCCTTACCTGTCCAACACCTAAAAATTGATATGATGGGAATCTGAAAAGAGCAAAAGTTATTGTAATTAATTCAAGATATGTTGTGTCTCGATTCTACAGAGGAGATTATATAGAAAAATATAGTTAACGTTTATGGTTAGCTTTTGGAAATAAAATATCACATTATTCGGCTATTAAGAAAGAACTTAGAGTTATTACTGTACTTTTTATGAAGGCCCTAGACTACACTTCACTTTTTGAACAAGTCCATACCCACCAATACCCACCAACCGCAAATCTGTGGTTGGTGGGTATGGCTGTAATTGTGATTCTAAGTAATTGAAAATAATAAAACATTGAAAAGCAATAATGTTCAAGAGTACCCTTGTTATCTACAGAGAAAGAGAGGGAGAGAGACGTTCCTGGACAATTGATGAGTTGATAAGCATAAATATGTTGAAAGAGACAGTTGAAAAAGTCTAAAAAAAGTCAGTTGTCGAGTCTAAAAAAATCTCGTCAAGTTGAAAAAAGTCAGATATGTCAAGTTGAAAAAAGTCAGTCGTCATGTCGAAAAAAGTCAGTCGAAAGTCAGTCGAGTTGAACCAAATTTCTCATAGGGAAAAACCTTTATTGTTACTGACAGTTGTACCATATAAGCTCAAAACAATATTATAATGCTTGAAGTAGATCCCATATCATAATATCAAGTTATAATACCCGAATAATAATTTAGAAAAACTTGATTAATGTTGACCTGTTGACAGGCCAACCGCAGAAAAAATGATGAAACATCCCTCCATTCAGGGTATCTCTCACGATTATTAGAGGTTATTTTTATCTTAATTTCTTCATCTGCTCATATTTCCTTATGTGTCTCCCAGTCTCAATCAGATGTTGATGCTAAAACAATGCTAATAAAACACAATTTATATGAGCAGATATGAGCAGAAAGCCAATGCCCCCTCACCCTCCCCACTCCAAATCTGTGATGTCATGAGAGGGATAACAACATTTGGCTCAGAGACAGAGTGACCTCACTAATTAATAACACATAGGGAGCTTATCAAAGTCAAGAGCCTGCATCACTCCTTGAAGTCACTCCCTTACCCCTTTTTGAGGAATACAGAGGGATGTTGTGGTTTCACCCCCCACTGAGCTCAGCTCCTGGGACAGACCAACAGCTGCTGCTAATCTATATCCTTTGAAGAGCCAACTGGACAACACTGAAGATGAGGGGGTTTGGTCATGTGGCACCATGCAGAGCTGTCACATAATTGTGGTTAGTCCCAATTAAGATAGAATTCCATATGTTGAGGACTGGCTTGAAAGTTGTGAGTGCACATGTAAATAACTTCTTTACCCTAGAAATCATGTCCACAAATTCAATTATGATTTACCCATTTATATGAGAGGAAGCTACTAGTGCATATATAGCCAACACATCGTCGACCCTACATTTACAATTGAATTTAGGGTTGACAGTATGACTCGGTAAAAACGGGCAGTTTAAAGTTCTCTAGTTTGTCCCGACAAAATACTCAAGCAACAACTGTCATATATATGGTCGATTCTCATGAATTGGTTCCAAATGGGAAAATGTCATTTTTTACTAGTTTTCTTCAAATAGATCTTTTCCATGTGGTCATGTCTCATAGTTAATGGTACTATGGTATCGGCCTCTATATTCTGAACAAATGAGTACCCACTTTTCCATACCTACAAGGAATTTTTAGGAAATTAGAGCCATAAATATGCTGAAAATAAACCTTCAAACCAAAATATTGAATATATCATTCTGAAAATCAATTATGAACATAGGGTAATGTGGGTTTACTTATTCTTATGTGCCAAGAGTTTGATGAAGCATAATCCATGAAAATAAATTACACTAAAATCTTTAATTAAAGGCCGAGCACAGCATATATAAAGGGCCCATGGCCCTTCCCAGCAGTCCTCCCTGTAATAATGAACCACTGTCCTACAAAATTGCTGAACACATACATGAATGTATACTGGTCATGTCTTCATAAATATGTTATATTGTCACATGCATAGAAAAGAGCAAATTGAGTTTCTTCTTAAAATATTTGTAAATATGAGAACAGTTACTCAGGGAATGATTGACAGGTAGGTATCCATAGCAACCACGCAGCGTGTACATATATATGCACCAGACACATGGCCCTCCATGTGCTGCCCCAACCTGCCCCACCCCTCTTAGTGGCGTGCCCATGCCACTGCCGTGCTTCTGCTCGTCACAACACAGATAAGAGTTGCACTGGTGGTGTGTGAATCAGGGTCAAAGTTCATCCCTGCCATATATGGCATGGAGGGAGGAGTTGGAAGATAACGGTCAACCGGTCGGTCTAGAGACCCTTCTTGTGCCCAGCCTTTAAAGATTTGGGGAAAGAGAGATCTATAACCTATTCTGGCCATCACCGTCTGTGACGCTGGTAATAGGGTGTAATATACTAAAAAATCATGCAATAGATAGTCTCAGTATGCTTCATGAATGATGGACACATGGGTGTATTGAAACTTCGATCAATATTTCTAATTATTCACAAGATCCATGTTTCCAAAGCGGGGAAGTTTTTTTTTCCGTCACCATCCATGACGGCTCCGTAATTCTTCTTTGATTTTCATAATGATCCCATGAGTGTAGGTCCAATTCCCATATACCATTCAAAAGGGCTTGTTTTCTTCTAAGGCTTCTTTAAAATCATGTAAAATGATAATCATTTTATTTTCCTATAAATGAATGAAATGACGACGAATATCTGTGTGACCATCACCATCCGTGATGCAATATATTTTAGAGTATACTTCCAACAATTTCCATACATAAGAAACGCAGTTTCAGGGTATAGAAGAGCCAGGTATGGGGCACCTATACTAGCAATTTCATTTCATACCAATGACCTTTCTAAAAATACCCGTTTGGAACAGTTTCATGAGAATCGACCATATGTGTCCTTAATCAGTAACATTTTGTGGTGCTTACGGTAGATTCTTGGGAGAAGATGTGCACAACAACACAGAGAACTAGTTATGTTTATTATCAGCAAAACCTCTCCATTCTGTTCTCGATATTGAAACATGGTGCTCCGACTTGTTTATTTCTCAGTGCGCATGCCCAAAAGTATATAAATGAGCTAAAAAAAAAATGGTGCGTAACAACACCGCTACAACTGGACACATATGGAGTGTAACCCTTATACAAAATGGCTACCTCGCTGGGTTTTTTTGTGTGGAGCAGATGAAAACTCTGCCCGCAGTTTATTAAATCTTCATATCAAGCATTGAAAGGTAACAAGTAGGGAGATAAGACATTAAACATTGATTTTATTGTCATAGTGAGGGGTTATAAACTTCTGCAACTCTACACAAACTACAGCAATTCCACCTGCCCCATGTCAAGCACTTCTTTGCCATAGCCCTGTACACAATAGTGAAGGGCTGTGTATCATAGCTAGTGCATATACAATACTGTAGGTATTATGATAGGATGTAACGAGGTTGGTTTCTGACTTACTGTACATGATGCACACAAGTTTTTTTCGACAGGTATCTCACGAGAAGCCGCAGGCTTCGAGTGAGATGCCTGGTCGAAAAAAACGAGTGGGCATCGTGTACAGTAAGTCAGAAACTAACCGAGTTACATCCTATTTTTATACCACGATCTTATATTTTAAAATAAATTGAAGAAACAAACTATTTATTTACCTCGCTTCTCTCGATGACCCGCCATATTGGTTTTTTGATACCAAAGCGCTAGACAAGCGTACAACTGATTGGCTTATCACGATGAAACGTATGGCATATGACGTCCCGAATATGCATGACGTCACAAGTGAGCCTAACATCAACCAATGAGAAGGCTTCTTAGATTTAGGAAAAAAAAAGTTCATATTTTCACGCGTGGATCCTTTCAACAAAACACCATGGAATGTATTCACTCATTTGCAGTGTGTACAACCCCCGATCGTGGTATAATGGAGATTAAAACATGAAGGCTTTCCTTGGGAAATGAAGGGACCCATTCAAGACCAGTCCCTCTGTTGATGTCACAAACCACCGTTTTTGCCTGGATAAAACTCCAGTGGCACCCTGCTGTGATTTTTCTCCCTCACCACTTTAACCGGCTATTTTTATATTAAAATATCAAATAAACTTTTAAGACAGTTGTGAGAGGAAGTTAATCACATTAATAGGAACTAATATAAAGTGGAAAGTTGCCCTCATCGTAAGTGATACAATTTAAATAGCCTACCATACCTTCTTACATTAGAAACATTTATAGGCCTACAAATTTTCATTACAGCATGAAGTTAAATAAATATTTTGTCATTTTAGGGGCTAAAATAAAAAAAATTGATACAAATTAATGGGTCAATTATTAAATAATTGGGAAAATTATGTATTTGCTTGAACCGCATGGTAACCATGGAAACTGAATTTCGTAAATTTTTCAACAACAAAATTCCTCATGTCCCCAGCTTATGAAGATATAATATGGTTTGCCAATATCATGTGTAGGCCTAGATGGGTAACACCATTTTTTAAAAGTGATATTGATGTCAATTATTGATGGTCTAGGCCTATGCCATGGATCTATTGTGATGGAGTGGAATTGTCCATGACACGGTATTCAGACCTATAGTCCAGAGATAAGTCATATCAGGTCAGTGGGAGTAATAGATACACATGGGGGGAGGAACCGTACATACTTATGAATATAGATTGTAAGCCAGACTCCACCTCTTCACCTGTACGCATGACTATTGACTATGATATATATATGAGTTAGACATATTAAAAGAACAGAACCTTTATGGAATTGAAACTGTTGTGTCTTTCTTACTGTGTTTATATTAGAGGATCATACATAGACCAACTTAGAGATATCCACTCACATATATACCAAAGGACTTCTAGTATACAATCACCCAATATCGATCTTAAAAGTATATACATGCATACCGACATTCCAGTGGAGGCATTGTATCACAATTTGTTTGAATGTCAATAACCAAACCTGCCAGTCCGGAAATTTAAGAGTTAATAATATAGTAAGTGCAGATAGTTCTACAATAGTACCGCATCTGTTCTAGTGTTACAGGGAAACCACTCGATTTGACAGACACAGTTAAAGACACCTCTATAACAAGTGCTTAAGTCCCACTACATGCAGGAAAACACAGAAACAGCATGGCGATAATAAGTGAAATCAGCCTATTGGCAAGGAGGTGTATACGTGGCTGCAATCACCGTAAATACAGAATAGGGAGTGAACTTACTTGTAAGTGGTTAGAACAACTTTGTTTAGCACAGTGATGAAAAAGGAAGCTGATGCATAAAACAAAGCAGCTAAAAATTTAGCCGTATTTGACGGCGCGGCAGATTGGATTCCCTCCATGTTTCTGTAGGTGATTTCTGAGACAGAACTCAGAGATCTCCCAGCAGCAGCAGTAGGCGGACAAGTGCGCGCCTGTGCCCCGTGTGGCCGAGACGTTGTGTTTCGTTGAGCAGGGCCTGAGGTGGGCGTGGCACTCTAATAGGGTGTTGGCGCGCTGACTTAAGTCACTCATGTGCAGCCGCCTAAAGTTCACTCCCAATTCATTTCACACACAATGCACGGTACAGTGCATAGCCACAGCTGTGCTCTTTTTGAAAATTATATTAGATACTAGCCTGTCTATTTCTCTCTCTGTTAGCCCACGTTGCTGGCCTTGAATCCCCAATTAATGCTCTGCCTCTGGGGGCAAGGGGACGGATACGTTGTCTATCTCTCTGTTAGGTCTGACAATCCGCTGACAATATATCTATATGTCATGCTCTGTTCGCTTTGTAAACTTCCTGCTGAAAAAAACAGGTTGTTAATGCTTTTATTTGCTTAATAACTTTGTATCTTGAGTATTAGTTTTTCTTATACGAGCGTTCATATTATTGATGATTAAAATTTAAGAGGTCAAATTTACCATACCAGTCCCCTGTAAAACGTGACCAGTCACTGTGGCACGGACTTGAAAAACATTTTTATTGCAATCATGGACTGCTAGTGAAGGGGGGCTCTCTAGCATATCCAGGAGGTTTTCAGCCACTTAATTCTAGCATTAATTACAATCTTGTGTAGAGGACAATGTCGCTTCAATCATTGAGTGAATTCCCTATGATTAATAGTCTTTGCTTGATTAATAACATGATGTATACAATATGACGTTGGTTATAATTATTAGCTTTTATAAAATATTCATCGTGCCAAATATGATTTGGCCTGGTTTGGCCTGGTAAACGACTTTTTATGTATTGTTTGGTGGGCCACCGTCGGGAGTCTATTCCAGGAGCAGGGAATTCTATTAATTATCGATCTTTTAATTTGTTTTGCTTTGGGGATAGGTTTTTTAAAAATAGTTCTACCTTGTACGAAATCGCTTGTATTTGTTAATATCCAATCTCCTCAGCTTTGAACCTGGCCCACCCCTGGTCTCAGCGTTTTCATTGTTTGATATTAATCATCAGTATTCATTAAAATATATCATTAATATTCGGATAATTGGTATCTAAAGTTTATGGCCATCTATATTTACACGCATTTTACAAGCTAACGTGGCCCTGTGTACCTCGGATTTTGGGGCCAGACGATGACCCGCCTGGAGTAAACATAATCTGCGACGGTATTTAAGGGAAAGAAGCCTTTTGCTAATATGTAAATCGTAGAGAGGGGAGTTATCGCTGTATATCGATCTTGGTCGTTCGGTAAATGATGATTCAGGTGAAAGATGTAATAAAGTTGTTGTTTCTTATTGATTTTATTTGACACAAGCTTTCGGGCTAGTTTGCCCTTCTTCAGGTGAGATGGTAATATGTAAATCGTCTACATTTGCCCTGGGAGGCAGTTTATGGATGGTCTATAGTATTTGGTTCTGTAGGATTTGCAGTCTAGCTGTGCAAATTTGCTGCTCCGTGGGAGTCATGTAAAATATCTGTCTTATCAATGATCGGTACAACCGTACCTGTAAATCAGTAATAACGTTTTTGGGGTACGGTAATTTGTCTTTTAGTCTCGAGAATTGCCAGCTTTTGTAGCTAAGCATTTTTATTGATTTAGATATCATTTCTTCGAATTTTTGTGAAATATCTATTTCTACGCCCAAATACTTATATGAGAGTACTTCCTCCTCTTATGTAACCATAAGGTATAACAAGGGCTATTATGTGTTGTGGCATAATATTGTTGGCATTCCCATCTCGATCTGTGGGCCGGCCGAACAGGATTTGTTAAAAACCACAATCCGTGAGATTAGTTGTTTAGTGTAGCTTAGGCCCTTCAGCTGTTTCCATTTCCTTTGGTTAGAATGTGTGTGTCAACGAATAATTCCATCGCATTAGCATAAAGTATTTTACCAGCGCCTGGCCATCATTTTCTTTTTCCCCCACTATAGTTACACCACGTTGTAGCATACTTATAATACATATTGATATGTTTTTTAATAATATGCCGAATAAATATAGGTTTTGATATATTTCCATACATGTTCTTTTTGTACATACTAAGAGTTACACCCCGCCTTCAAACAAGCCTTTCTGAGAGACAGAGACAGAGAGAGATCGAGAGAGACAGAGAAATATTGGTACATTCACGGAAATACATGAGACTGACACAACTTGCCATAACAAGCAATACTTTATTTCTTATTAAATAATACTCCAATACATGTATTCGAGGTGTACGTACAACCATAAGAAAACTAAACTGAAGTTTTCTCAAAACTTGAATATATAGTAGGCACAGACACTAGTAACTAAATGTGTTGGAAAACAACTTTCAATGTTTTAAAATAAATCTGAGATTACACTGAGCGTCACAATCCTTACTTTTCCCAGTAAACTGAATGCTTTGCATCTAAAATATATGGGTCAGAAAAACACAATGGATTAACACTCAGTTCCCCATGTCGCCTAAGTATTGCCAAATATAATATGATATGATTTCAAGGTGAATGGTGCAGCATGAATCAGAGACAAAGCTAGATTTTCCAAAAGCCCTTGTACCAAGAGCTAAAAGGGAACAAATATACAAGTCATTTACAAATGATAAGTAGAAATATAAGTATGTTTGTTATTTTAGCTAATACTTCCAGATCAACATTTTTTGTCATAATGTTCCATTTAAATTTGTTTACCTACTTCAGTTGAATTTATGATTATTTGTTCGTTATTTAGTATGATTTGTGTTTAAATTATCAACCTATTAAAACACAGCACGGAACGAAATATCCTCACAAAATGTTCGCGAGGGAGAAAGTTTAATTTGCTAATTTATCCCGAACTAATGTAAGTCAAAACGTGTCTCGAATGCATAGACTATTGAAAATACCTGATAAAACACTTCTATATTATTAAACTGCCTACATGTGACGCAGATAGTTGGAGTCCCAGGCATGGAAACTCTGAAATCTGCTATAACGCAGTGAAGACTATCACTGTGAACATTATATGGCAACTCACATTCAAGTTATCTAGCACATTCTTATAAGGTGTCTAGTCATACGTTTGAGCAAACTTCCCCACCGTACTTGTCAGAATTATTCAAGTTCGTTTGATAAATACCAACATGAGATGCACAAATTAGAGCTAAAATCACTACATGTCTTGTAAGGTAAGTTTTAAATTGCCTAGCTGTATAACAACGTTTAATTACTCCCTAGTTATTACATGTCTTAAGGCCCTTGTCCACTATAAAGCAGATTCTCATTCTAGTGGAAAAGGGCCCTTTGTGGCGCAAAATTGCATGAGAATCGGCTTAGTTGACTAGGGCCTTTAGACACCGCGTCATGAATACCCTGTTAGAGACGACCTAATGAGAGAAATACGGTGAACACACTCTCTACTAATATAATGCACAAATCCCCTAGTATAATTTATCAACACAGCGTCTCTCTTAGAAAACCGGATGAAAGCGAAATCAATAACTAATGCACGATTGTGCAGAATAAGATACCAAGTAGTCAATAACGGTTAAGCCCCTGTCAGATTCTATTAAGGTGAAAATAGTGTTTCGAAATATTTCTGGTCCCATATGTCACTAACAAGGAAATCTATACTTATTCCTATGCATAAACATAGATTTCACTGACGTCACGGTCAGAGGAGAGCATCGCCATTTTCCGGGGCTACCCTATGTGAACGATAGATGTCTGTTAGGTATAGAATGTCCTTTTCCGACCATTTTAACGGTTACCGGTTTTAATGAGCCTAAAGATAACCCTTGTTGATAGGTTAGGTAATGTTTCTTTAGTGTGGGATTACTCAATTATATCACGATGAGTGGTTTTACACAACACTATAGAGTGAAATCCTACCATGATTATAAAGTTATCCGGAATCACGTGTGCTATCCGGCAATTCCGGCTGACGGCATGTGAAGTCATGCTTTAAAGAATGAGCCAATAGAAATGTCGTTTACTTGGTGCGACAGGTCATAGGCAAAGCAAGTTTGACGTGTTTACGGCAGAAGGTAAATGATATTAAAGAGACAAAATATAGCATCGTGATATAAAAAGAGAATATAGATTAGACGAAAAAAGGACACAGACCTTCTCAGCACAGTGCTACCATGACACTGCGGATTTAGAATGTTCCTCAGACGTGGGTTTCCAATACCTCACTGTAACCATAGGGGTGTCATTGTGACATCATAATATAGGTGCTCTTGTGTACGAAAAATGTTTTCATACATATAAACAAACAAAAAATAAAAAAAATAAATAAAAAGAGAATATAACTCACATTAGATATGGGGAGCTGCGCTTCTCATGGATTCTCAACACAGTAAAAACGCATGACCATAAGATACATATTTCCAGATCTAATGCTCGATACATTCTCTCTTAGTGTCCACCATTGTGGAATTATCAGCTTTGTTTTGATAACACAATATAGACCCGTGTGACGTCATGCGAAATCTATGTATAGCAACATTAATCTGCTTGCGGACCGCTTCAAAATTACACCTCTGATATTCATTTTTGGTGTATTGGCCACCAATAATTTAACGATCCTAATGCCTCAAATTTTTAAGAAGGTCCACAAGGTATCTTAATAATGGAGGAAACGTTTGAAAGGCGCCACGCTAAAATAAGCAGTCTTAGCACAGATACAAAGTCGCGTGCTCTTTTTCATAGTCAAAACCAGCAAAAATAAATTAAATAACAATTTCATATACTAGGTGCACTTGCGCCAAATTCTGTAATAGATTTGTCCATAGCTGACAGCAAATGTAAGAATACAAAATAAAGATGAAGCAATTAAACCTCTAGGTTGCTCTAGGAGCATTGTTTGAACTCACTGAGGGTGATGAAGGGATGTAGCATTAATATTTCAAATGTATGGAACAACTACACGTGTGTTCACATAGCCAAGAACATCGAGTATGGTAGAATAAAAACCCGAGTACAACCACAGTTTTCACCAATCACATTGCTTCTTTCAAATATTTTCAAAAGGGAATTTTCTTATTTTAGCTGGAAGGGAGCAACATTTCATACCTGAGATTTGGATGACATTACTGATACCTTTAATAGTGCTCTTATTTTGAAGCAGATAATCTGTTTCAACTGAGAAGCCACATTTTTGGTGTGCACAACAAGACTGGATGCATCTTCGGACCAACACGTACATTTAGAAGGTAATGTGTCGACAACCTGTTCCATGCATGGCACATATCATTTGTCAGGATTCATAACTGTATAAGGGAAAACACGTGAGTGAAGTTCATTCCCCAGACTTTTGCAAAGAGATATAACATCCAAAAATTAAGCACCCACAACCTATACTTCCATTTTTTTAACATATTGTGCTTCCTGCACATGAAATCCACATAACTTCTGACCATATCGCGACCAACCTGACCATATCGCGTGCATAGAAATATATCGTAATAGGACTTAAAGAAAACAGATTGGAGCAAAGTTATCACCGAATTAATGATTATCATTTAAAGATGTACGGGTATTTAAAGCATGCATTCAATTTGAAAATCACTTACTCTACAGATTAATAAGGGGAACGGGGTATGTACAGATGCGTTCAAAATTTTGTCATATATCTTTTGAAAGATAAGAATGACATATTATTGTATAGACATTAGTATGCCACTACTTATTGTAGAGGCATTCACATAAATGTAGTAGCAATGATAACAAATTGTTGGATGAAAAAAAAACGTTGTTAGAGAAACCTATGAAATTTAATGTAAATAGTTACATCCTTTATTATTTATCTATATATTTAATAATTGTAGAGATATGAAAGGAGGACGCTACTCCCTCGTACATCATTTCACGTACATCACTAACACTAACTCAATGGGAAACGGAAGAAACGCCACTGACGCAAAATTACCTAATGTAGGATGTTCCAATCCTAGTTAGTAACCAGAGGCAAGTAATGACAAATTCACCGTCTAATAATGTTGTACAGCGTTAAACAACAATGTTATCAAGGGACAATAAACTGCTAATAAAAAGTATGCAATGCAGTAAAGTGTAAATTGTAACCCATCAGTACATTTGTTCAATAAATATCTTAAGATACAGTTATCTGAAACTTCACTTGATGCTACGTTTAGCTTCGTTTATCGGTTAGAAATCAAAGTTACCACACATCTGTTTATGGTAACGGACATCGGGGTCTAGCATTAAGGGTAACATACAAACCTATAGCAACAAGTCGTAATATAATCCATTGTATTATCGGAAAGCACAAAGAGGCGATACGTTTAGTGATAATTACTGCCAACATACAGAGAAATGTAGCGAAGTTTGGTACGAGAATGGCAACATATCTCAGTACTGCATTCCTGTCCCTCGCTCGCCAATAACAACACGGAGGTAAATATACAAGAATCTAATATCATGAGTAAAAGATAGGCTGGCAGTAAAACCTTTTAAGGTGATCACAATTGTTTACGAAGCAGTCATCTCAAAAGGTAGGACACCCTCGTGGGGCAAATCATATATTTTTAAATATTTAGCAGCACATATTGCTGGCTAAACATCTCAGCTGCAGAAGGGGCGGGGGGCAGGGGTAAAAAACCTAGCGTTACAAAGTGGAACTGTATTGGCCTAACATTGAGTGAGCCCCCAGAAATGCTGTGATAGTTGGAGAAGTGTGATTTTAACAGTGTGATTTCACAGCGAAAATCTGCGCCTAGAAGTGCGCTAGATGTCAATGTTGGTAGAGGTTGATGAGGCGGTTAGCTTCCCGCTGTCCACTGAGCAGCGCGCCGTGAGAACTAGAATAAAACTCTTGATGTGTGGCCTCCCCGGCGAACAACATAACAGGCTGCAAAATATAACAAAAACACCATTCATTTTAATGGAATATGAAACATATATTGAACATTTAAAGATTAAAGCTTGATGTAAGAATGAAAGTTAAATTACTTATAAAATCAATACAGCAAACCTTCTCTATGGGACCACCCGTGGCAGGGCTGAAGGTTGCAAAATAATGAGGTGACAACCTGGTTAAAGATAAAGGTAGTTGGTGCGACAAATAAACAACTGGTACGTACCGAATCATTATGGTCCGTGATGGGCTCAGATAACGTTTCTATATCGTCAAGAGTTGCTCCGACGGGAATGAAGGAGTAGGATCCACATATATATGGTTGACTCTGCCACTTCGACCTAAACGTTGAAAAGCACGATTAATGAATGCAAAATAATGGACAAATGTAAATTTATGAATACTTATTGTGTCATTGATTTGTCTAGGTCTATGTACCTTTCACGTATATTTATCCATATTTAAGATCAACAGGTCAATAATTTTTCGGTTGTTTTGTACATATCAGATTTGGTTAAAAGTACACACCTTACAACTCTTTTCAGTTGTGGGAGAGACGAACTCTTGACAAATGATCGGATAATGTCCAAAACGGCAGTAGAAACTTCTTGATCACTTAATGTTTCCATGAACTCCGCTTCCTTCCCGCATAACCAGCCTGTAATGAACAAAGGGTTACATCAATCAGCAAAACGATACTACATCCAAAGCAGAGTAAACTCAAAACTTAGGCATAAGAAAACGAATAAATTCTTCTAAAAAGGCAACACTCCATTGAGTTCATCCATCTCGATTCGCTGGATTTCCATGTATCAGTGGATGCACTTCAATGCACTGGGCTCTATAGCACGAAAGACCTAACAATATCTTATTAATACTAAAGTTATTCACTTTACCAAGAAGTAAAGCAAACAAATCTCACAGACTACATTGACTATCCAACATTATATCTGAATGGGTTTATCATCTAATTCCCTTGTCAATATTATGTAGCTTAAATTCCCGATGGAAGCTAAAGTGATGAGACAAAGTAGGTCCATTACGCTTTATTCTCTAAATAGACAAATGGTACATTATCTAACACGAACACTAGAACTGGTTGATATTAGAACTCCCCATTCGAAGGGTCACTGCAGGAGCGAAGCTACTTAGGTCAGTATTGTAAATATGACAAACAGATCAAGGCTTTGAATCAACAAGTCAACACAAAGGCGACGAGCTGTCATGCTGACTATTGTACTCATCATATGGCATAGTTTGTAAACCTGTTCTATGTAAGGAAATGACATGACATTCATTTTCAGAATTCAGATGTCAGGCTGACAGCTGGTTTTTGTCAGCCCATGCAGTCCCTGGCCACCACAAATGTAGCATCGAATACATCATAATGGAGACGAAGAACAAAATTTCAATTTTCATGGACAATTAAACTCCTCTCATTGTGCGGTAATATTAGGCATTATATCTTTATGCCAATGTAAAATAAGAACGGAGTGACAGAAAATAACACTATAATAGCGAACAAAAATATTCAGCTAGGAAAGAAATGCTCTATATTCAGATCATTGCCTGCGTAGGAAGGATCTTTATCCCAGTAGACAATGGATGACGTCGACTGGTGCGGTGAGGGGGCATGCGGTACAATCTGGACAAAGAAACATCCTATTTCACTGAAGTAATTGTTCTCCAGACACCAGCCAGGTGCAAGAGGGACATGATGTAGAAGCAAGCACAGTGCTTATAACGGGGGTGGGGTGGGGCCTGGGGGATTGGTTGCTTTACGCCCTATTAATCTAAGCTAATCTACTTATATTTGGTCACAGCATAAGGCTACATAAATACGATGAAGTTCGACAAAAAGCCGGACATGCACAGCCTCTCTGTGTGAAATTGCGTGGTTATGGGTGTGTAAGTACTGCATAAACACATGACTCAATATGACATATGGAATACTCTTGATGACATGAACGTGTCGCCAGCGAAGACTCTGGAGACGAATACAGTTTTAGTGGTGGTAGTGTAGGGCGAGGGATGGGGAGGCCGGGGTGGGGGCAGAGTGCTTGTTCAATGAATTCAGCCCATGACTCGGAAGTATTGCGTCAATACAAATGCTGTTTTTCAGTCTCCCAATAAAAAAACAAAGACAGGTAGACGTTCACATGGAATGATGTCACGATTGAGTTAAAGCTCAGTAACCCATGACAATACTTCTAGCTATTAACGTAAACAAAATAAAAAGGGAAGGAAGTTAATAGAAATATTTTCTAGAAAATGCTTGTTTAAAACGCTAATGATACTACTTTGGTTGCAAATTATTCACAAGATCCTAACATTTCAATGGGAAAAGTGGAAAAATTCGGCAGGTTGCTCTGGTTTAATAACGATAATGAAACTAAGTTTATTGAATAGATGAGCATACCATGTAACCGGATGCCGTGACTTATTATGAAGCAATTAAAAGTCTTCGATCCGAGATGAGGTGAACCACCTTAACTTGGCTTAAGTAAGTATGTGTACTGTAGACCAGCACTTACTAATTATACCGTACACTAACTAAAAAGATCACCGAATAGTCAACGGAGGCGGGGGGCGATCAATGCAGAAATGTTGTCAAATGACGTCAAAGAAATACCGTATCATAAACAATACTATGAATATTATGAGAAGATCAAGATCAAAATGTCACTGAACTTACCGACTAGAACCGAGTCAGATATGGCCTCGAATGACCCAATTTTACGCACCCAATTGTTTTTTATATCATCATTATCGGCCTTATCTTGGTCCCAGATGCACTCCAATCTAGTCACACCATCAGGCAGTACACGACCACTGAACTCCATTATCACTTTGTTTACTGTCCCAAATGACAATTTGTCTATTGCACTCAGTTTGAATTCTGGAAGTTGTGGGTTGAACATCCGTCCACTGTTTTTTTTCAAGTATCCCAAAGAGATTGTTACTAGCACATGATCTGCATAGAAGATTTTGCCATTACTACACTGCACACAAACTGGGTATCTGTTGTTAGCGTTGGCATTGGTGGCATTGTTTTGGTCATTTTGCCAACTGATTTGTGACACAACATGTTTCAAGAGAATGTTTTCTTTTGGAATGTTACGTTGCAAGATAGGCAGGACTGATTCGAATCCACCAGGGATGACATAGTGAACGCCAGGTAATTCCTTAAAGCCGCCGATTTCTGCCAAAGACACTTGATGCAGGCTATCACAACCGCAGATTACGGCTTCATTCATCATTCTTTGTTCAAATACCATTTTACGAAGTCTATAGTCATTGCCATGGTATCTGTCCATTTTACTGTTGAACTCCCGCTGAAGGAAACCTCCTACGCTATCATTTTCAACGGGGGTCGGTATTTGCAACTGGTAAAATTCCTCTACTTGGGACATGAGCATACCAAACGTCCAGTCTACCTCTTCGACGATCTTTGTATTCACTGGTACCCCAGTCTCTTGCACAAACATGACTTTCTGACCAAGCTTTCGGCCTTGCCCAGGGGAAGATTTCGATAGAAGACCATTCTGAGATGCTAGTTTAAAGATTGGATTCTGGTCAACACCATGGACCCAGTTGGCACCAAGTTCGGCTTTTTGTCCATTAGCAGTTTCTGAAAAGCAAAATAAAAACAATAATATTAGATCAGCAATTCACAGGTAACAAAAAGCTTGAAATTTGATAATCAAATAATATCAATTCCGACGCCAGCATCTACACTATCATTCAAACGAAACAAAATGTATAACAACATTCCTATTTCTTTAACCTAAACAGGAACCTTGGAGAAATTTATATAATATATGGAATTTCTTCAGACTTTGGCAGCAGGAACCCAATTAAAATCGATGGACCAGCCATATGGACGTTATTCCCTTTTGACTAGTTCATTCTTTTTTTATCAACAAACATGTAAAATGTAAAAAAAGAAAAATAAAGCGAACGTTTAAATACGCTGTTCGCACTACCGAAACGGGATTTTCGCCTAAGGAACGAATGTTAACATTAGGTGACGTATGTATAGTGGTTACTTAACAAGTTTATTTACTTCGTGGTGAACCTGATGTAACCAAGTTTTATTTGTCAGTCTCGATCGAGGGTTTCTTGAAAATTTCCAAATAAAGGAATTAGGGGTTGTATCAATAACTCAATAACACATCCGTTGTCTTTCATGTCTCGAGCTCCACTGCCTTTATTCTCTACTCACGGTAGTTAGGTCAGATGCTCGCCACGAGGCGGCGGCACCATCTAGCTATCTAGACATCTCCCTCCTTCTGTTTATAAGGGAAAAGCGATACATCGAGATCAATGCTATACAGGCTTAGATTGAAATAGGGAGTTAGTATTGGAAATAACATGATGTGACATTTTATGAAGAAGTTAGTTTTTTAGAGAACGAGTCCTTTTATATAACCCAGTCATTTTTCTTCTATTAGTCTCTGAACAGGTCTCTTGTCTCTGGTGGAACGTCTTAACTCAGTAGTTACTGGATTTCGAGCTACTATTTTCGTTTCAGCTGGTAACATTACTATTTGTTCCTGAGTGTCTATTCTGCTCGTATTTACATTGTCTTTGTACCTTTCTGATCTTGGATTGAACTCAGTGTCTTTTACTAGTTCACCTTCTTCTTCTTCCTCCTCAAGTACCCTTTTTGCTATGTCTAGCCTATCTTTTACCACATTTTCTGATACTTTTAGAAGATGTCTTCTATTTCGTCTAATGATATTGCCATTCTCCATGGCCACTGAGTAGGATCTGTCACCTAATTTATTCACTATTCTTCCTGCATGATCCCACTTTTTGTCCCTTACCAGTACTGTGTCCTCAGACTGTAAGGGACGCAGGATTTTGGATCCCGTATCATAATACTCACTAGATCTTGTTGTGATTCTGTTTCCATCATGATGATCACTGATGTCACTGTTATCTGTGTCACTAACCACTTTCCCAGGACCTCGCTGCCTGAGTGATGGGAGTGGCACTCTAATGCGCCTACCATGTAGCGCTTCTGCCGGGGATAACCCATTCTCCATCGGCGCTGCTCGATATGCTAGCAGAGCCAAGTAGGGGTCTTGGCCCTGCTCGGCCGTCTTGGAGAGTATGCCCTTGATTACTCCGATCGCCCTCTCTGCCTTCCCGTTCGACTGGGCATATGTGGGGCTTGACGTCCTGTGGTTGAAGCTGTATTGTTCGGCGAATTCCCTGAAATGTTGAGATGAGAATTGAGTCCCATTATCAGAAATTACCAATTGTGGGATACCATAACGTGCGAATATACTTTTTGTATGAAGTATCACTTGAGCTGAGGTTTTTGCAGTTAACTTTACTATTTCTGGATACGACGAATAATAGTCTACTATCATTAAATAGTCATTGTTCTGCCAGAAGAATAGGTCCATCCCAACCTTCTCCCATGGGCCCCAGCATTCCTTATCCCTCAACATTGGTTCTTTTTGTTGGTCTGGCAAATACTTCAAGCACACGCCACACATCTTTGCCTGGTATTCGATGTCAGCATTCATTTTTGGCCAGTAGATTGATTGCCTTGCCAGACGTCGCTGCTTTTCAATGCCAAGGTGTCCTGCATGGAGTTTTTCTAACATCTCCTTCCTCAAGCTGACTGGTATTACTATTCGATTACCTTTCAGTAGGACCCCCTTGACCACACATAGTTCATCTTTATACGCAGCATAAGCCGGACATTCCCCTTTGTTCCAACCCTCCATAATGGCCCTCTTTACCGCACACAACACTTCATCCCTGGATGTCTCCTCCGCTATTTTCATCAGCATCATCTCTGAGGCCGGCAAGCTATCATAGACCAAATTCACCTGAGCCTCTAACTCCGCCACCATGTTTTCCTTCACCTCTGTCACTTTGACTTCTTTTATCGTTGCCCGTGACAGAGTGTCCGAAATGTATAGCATCTTACCAGGTACCCAATGCATGTTGCCACTATACCTTTGCAAGCGCAACATCATACGCTGTATTCTTGGCGTCATATCTTGCAAGGGCTTCCTTGACAAGGGTACTAGTGGTTTATGATCTGTCTCAATGAGGACTTCTTGTAGCCCATAAACGTAATTGTGAAAGCGCTCGCATGCAAAAACTATGCCCAACAGCTCCTTTTCAATCTGAGCATAGTTTTTTTCGCATTCAGTTAATGAACGAGCGGCATAAGCCACAGGTTTCCATGCCTCCCCGTGACGCTGTAGTAATACTGCTCCTAGCCCTTTTTGGGATGCATCACTGCTAATTTTCGTCTGCCTGTTTACATCAAAGTATGCTAGGACCGGTTCAGAGCTGAGTACATGTTTAATCCCTTGCCACTCTTGCTCATGAACTTGATCCCATACCCATTCCGACTTCTTCTTAAGTAATGAACGGATGTTAGCACACGCACTCGAGAGATTGGGGATATATCGGCCGACGAAATTAACACAGCCCATGATGCGTTGCACTTCCTCTCTGTTAGTAGGCTTCTCCATGTTTACTATCGCTGACACCTTTTCCTTGTCTGGTTTTATCCCCTCCCGGGTTAGCTCTTCCCCTAGGAATATTATCTTGTCAACACCTATCACACACTTTTTCCAGTTCATGATCAGATGATTTTTCTCTATCCTCTCTTTTACAACTTGTAGCCTCTCGTCATGTTCCTCCTTTGTATGACCCCAGACTAGGATATCATCTACGTATACTTTAACCCCTGCAATATTCTCAAAAATCTGCTCCATAGACCGATGGAAGACCTCAGGGGCAGAGCATAGGCCATACGGCAATCTGTCATATGCATATCTGCCGAAGGGCGTTGCAAACGTTGTTAGATTCTTGCTATCATTGTTCAATTTAACTTGCCAAAAGGCTTGAGAGGCGTCCAATTTACTGAAGTATTTAGCATTCCTGATTTCTGCGAACATTTCGTCACGAGTAGGTAACTGAAAGTGTTCACGAGCTATAGACTTATTAAGGTCCCTGGGATCTAAACACAACCGTAACGAGCCATCTGGCTTGTTGACCATGACCATCGCGTTCACCCACTCGGTCGGCTCTACTACCTTATGAATTACGCCCAGTCCCTCCATTCTCTGAAGCTCTGATCTCAATTTGTCCCTCATTGCAATTGGCACTCTCCTGGGAGGGATTATCACCGGCTCAGCCCCCTCTTTCAGCTTAATCCGATGTACATATGGGATGGATGATAGGACCTTAACTTCTGGCAAAACACAATCCTTCATTTCGATTAAGATTTCATTAGGCTTTACATTATCAACAGTATTGACACCTACCGCCATCTCCTCCTGTGTTATGTTCCTTGTGATGAGTCCCACTCTTTCTGATGTGTCTCCTCCCAATAATGTGATACCCTCACATACCACAAATCTTACTGGGAATAATTTTCCATTGACCTGTATCTGCTTCATTATGTAGCCCCTCACTGGAATAGGATGACCATTATAATCAGTGAGCTTGACTCTAATCCGGCGAAGTGCAGGCTTGTCAATCATCCCCTCGTAATCTGCCACATTTAGTAAGTCAGCACCCGCTCCTGTATCAATCTTACAGGTGAGAATGTCCTTGCCCGCTTTTACATGAGCGGCCCATTTGTGGTGCTGGCTTATCGATACTGTTAGCACTTGTTCATCCTCTTGTTTAGTAACTGTCCCTACAAATAATGTCTCCACATTATCCGTGTAATCATCCACCTGAACTACTTCGTCCACCCTGCTCCAGCACTTGCTCTCTATATGTCCTTTCTTTTTACAGCGAGTACATTTGTGATGATAGGCAGGGCAATCCCTATAGACGTGTTTCGTGCCGCACTTCCTACAGTCAATCATCTGTTGAGCCTGGGCTTCTTGAGGCCGAGAGTCACCCTTTGTCACTACTCCAGGCCCCCTCGCTGGAGGAGCCGACCACTGCTGCCCGTTGTTAGCACCCTTGGCACCGCTTGGCACGTTATTAGCACGTGTGCGACTTACTTGATTCACTGTCACACTGGCACCCGGATTCATTTGTCTCAGTTCCCGTTCTCTCTGAGCATGCCTTTTGCAGTAGGATAATGCATCTTCCAGTGTCAAGTCCTCTTTCTTCACTAGTTTCTCCCTGAGATGTAAATCCCTCATGCCTACTACCATCCTCTCCAACACGAACTCATCTTCATTGTCTCCCCATTCACACGTGGCCGCCTTGAGGCGGAGGTCCGTTACATAGGCATCAGTGGACTCCCCTTCCTCCTGGCACCTCGTGTTAAATTTGAATCGCTCGAAAAATCTGTTTCTTTTAGGAAGGCAATAGGCATCAAACTTTATGATTACCGTTGGATAGTCAGTTTTATCCTCAGCCGGTACTTCTAGGACCTCTGGTACAAGTGGTGGCCCTACTATTGCTGCGCGACCTGGTATTAACGGAGCCCATCTAAAGTTTCTGTATATGCGCTTGGCCTCCGGACCCGCAACATGGAGGAGCATCGAGGTCAACCTTTTTGGCGTGTCGATCCCCATGGTATCTGCGTACCACATAAAGTCCTCCTTGAACAGTAACCAACGCTCTGCAACGTTGCCCTCCACGAAATCCATTTTATCTGGTGGTCTAATTCCTTCCATCGTGGGTTAGTGGTTCTATTCCTGGCACCATGTATCAATAACTCAATAACACATCCGTTGTCTTTCATGTCTCGAGCTCCACTGCCTTTATTCTCTACTCACGGTAGTTAGGTCAGATGCTCGCCACGAGGCGGCGGCACCATCTAGCTATCTAGACAGGGGTTAAAACGGAGATTTATCAGTAAATGTAATATTAATCAATCCCTTTGAATGCAAGGGAGCTGTGGCTTCGCCCAAATGGTCTCATCAGTCATATTCTGGGTACACTTCAGTATGATCCTCATAGTTCACCTAAAAGTGTTAAAAGTGTTATAATAGTTATTAGCGAATTAGCGGTGATTGAGTCAGTCTATATAGTAACCTGCAAGAATCGCATGTTATTGATGTAGCTGTTCTTTCTACGTAACATCTGTCCGTCTTAATTTCTATGTACAGATCTAGATGTATGAAATGAATGCATCTAGGTAGAGGCACACATTCTTGCACGATTTTTCTATTGGTGACGATCCACAACGACATCCCTAGAGCGTTAGTGCCTCAAGGCCTCTAGTACAACTCTTCCTAAGTAATGAGGTCGATTTAATAACAAATGTCCTAGATATATATTCCCTCAGCTATAATTAATGAAGGATGAGAGTCTGCATAGCTCTAAGAGTTATACAAGATAAATTAGCGAAATATCTCTCCCTACTTGTACAAAGCAGGTTGATTACAACAGAATTGCTAATCAAAACATATAATACACTAAAGAGCATGATATATGCATGAATATGCATAACTAGCACAGGTTAACACGCCTCAATGCCCGTTGGTGCATCGCTTAACTCACATCATGATTCTAGACTGCGCTCTTTGTTATATAACTGAACGTCTAGACTAGATCCTATGAACTCCTGTCTGGAATGTCGTGTAAACATGGTTACATGTCTAGTACGTCCACCACTCCAACCTACAGTATATGAACTGCAGTTTCAACTATCTTTACACGCAGCCTGGATTGGCAAGGTCGAAATAATTTGCAACGAGAATATGGCACGAAAAATAGAGGTCAGGCTATTGATCCAGATCAGTTAGTATACTGGTGAAACGAGATCAATGAATGCAAAGAGGGCTGGAATGTTAGAGCAAGGCTATTCGCAAGGGTGAAATTCTCAGGGTGACCTTTGACTGTTTTAAGAGACACGACATATTTGGAAGTAAAAAAATAATCAAAATGGATTTCAAGATGATCTAAGCCTAAGGAAAGAAAAGAAACATTTCAAGCCTTGAAAGCATTTAACTTCATACCCTCCCAATAGTTAAGTTTTGACCCCCATCCCGAATTTCTAAGAATAGTCTTAAAGGTTGATTGATGAGGTTGTACAGGTTCGTTCATCCAAAGCTACACTACTCGTCCCCTGGCTGCTCGAAACGGGAGTTCGTAGAGGAGGCTAGAGACTGCCTCCTAAAGTGGCTTTACTTCACTCACTACATATTCCCTTGATGTAAAATACCCAATTTGGACAGAGAACCATTGGGTGACTTTACTAATTAACCTTAGAAACAAAATCAAGACCAATCATGTTGTTGACTGTCTCAAGATTATATTGAAAATATATAATATTGCATAGCCAGGTATCCCAGCTCTAGGGTCCACTACCCAGGTTGTCACAGAGGGGAGATTGTACCTAAATATTGCAGAGAGTGTAATTGAGAGCTCTGAGGTAAGAGTCATATCTTCCACATCATGTCAGAACATGAATCCTGATAATATGCACTTGAATAAGTCTAGAATCACTTGTAAACACAAAATTGAAATAACCAGAATCCACCTGTGTTTATTTTCTTTTATTCAATGACAAGCCCGGATAATTGTATCTGGCTATAACCGGAGCCTGCCATAAATGATTAAATTTGATGTCACCTTTCCTGTCACATTTCTTTGTTATAAAATCTGTATTCTGAGCGGATTATCCTATATAAAACTACTATAATATTTATATATCTACGTGATAAGACATTCCTTGTCATGCATCTAAATCATTGCACAATCCTAATCATGAGAAGGTGACCTTCGGTTGGTGTAAGTGGCTGTGATTAGGACGGGAAAACTTGTCAATAAGATGACTGATATGTTCGCCAGCGCAGTGTGGCCCGGTGAGGGAACTTAGTTGGGGAACGTGCTCCGAAACACATAGTCATGATGACCTACATCATAGCACATCGCACAAACTGCAACTCATCATATCCACTAACTGGTTCATCTATTTGGAGTCGAGCATTGAATAAAGGCCACAATATTTGGGTAGATAAGAAAGTGAATCGACCAAAGGCGGGAGCTGGAGAGGCTATGTATCAGCAGATAATAGAAATGAAGCCCCATGATTCGTTTTGATAAGATATCCTATGGGGGTTTGAAGGCGATATACTGGGTTTGGGGGTGGAATTCATGTTACATGTACGTACGTCATGGATTGATAATTTCCTCCAACATTTAGAAACAATTTGACATATATGTCTCCCCAATATAGTAATATTTAAAATTAGGCCCAATGGTTGAAAAGGAGGTCAGGAATCTTTAAGAGGGACACCCGGGAAAATTGAGATGACTATAGATTTAAAAGAGAATTCCAGAATAAAGTCCTACCCTAGAATCAGCCATTCCATATAAAAGATTCCCAGTAGGCCTACAGTAGCCTGTATAAAGAATCAGCCATTCCAGATAAAAGATAGCATGTAAAACATGAGTTATCATTACCAAAGTTTATTTATAATAATGCATTAAGAATAATTAAATGGTCTGGGAAGAGTAAATCGCGTGGAGCATTGTTCTCTTTTCCAACATTTGAACATGTAAATATTCGGCTATGTGTCTGCCATTCCCACTCTCACCTTCGTCCCTGGGAGAAAACGACATTCTCTAGACACGCCCAATATTGATGGCAGCCAAGTTGGACGGCAAAATCGCAAACATACAATTTGAACAGATTTACCAATACTGCAGTAGGGGAATTAAAGGTCAGCTAGTGCTTGATTTTGACTACACGCTTTTGAAATGAAATTGAAACTTTCAGAAAGTCCGAGATCCTAAAATGAACCATTAGTGCCAGATCCACGACCTGAAATAATTCAGCCTTGAATCATTAGTTACGTAGCGTGTGATAGAACAGAAGAGTGAAAGTCCATGAACATTTAGACAAAAGCAAGATACAGAATGGGGCTTATAGATCTTGCGGCCAGAAAACGCAATCATTTCTTATGTAATCGTTTCACTTTGCACAAACCTTAGATCCCCATTTACACGTACATATTTATACTATAGAACGCATAGGCAGGCGGCTTTGTGTCCCGACCAGGTGAATAGTTCAACTTGGGTCATGCCCCAGATTCAGCTGGAGGTCACTCGGACAGCAGACGCCACCATTCCATGATATTGTCACGATACAGCGCCTCGACTCTTTTTGTGGCTGCTTTCTTTTTATGGCCTAAACGGGGGTCATCGTGTGGGCATTAGGGTTGTAACGTAATGTAGAATAACCGAATAAGTTGATTTTCCCTATGTATACATGTATCAGATCGATACAAACTATATAATACAATATCAGATCAATACAAACTATATACTGTAATACCAGATTAATACAAACTAAGCTTTGTCTGATTCGGAGAAAGCTTAAAATAAGCAAAGCAGCATTATTACATATATCATTATATGTTGTTGAAACAAGGAGGATGAACCCAGATAAATTCCAATTTGCTACTTTTTATTATGCAACATTTTATGTAGCCTGCTCGGCTTGCATTTGAGTTTTCCAACTCTTCTGCTCATCAGACTGATTTGCCCTTTTATTCCCAATACAGGGGTGATATCACCCCTGGTAATAATAATAAAAAATCGTCGCGTGGAAGTGGTTGCTTAGTGATACATCGTTGTGTCGTCGTGTCACTCATGCTTATTATTATTATATATATATCCTCTGAACTTCGAAAACCATTCCCCTCTCCTAACATAATAGATGACCGCTAAAATGAGTAGTATGGCATGGTGGATTCTGTAACATGACACACTGCTAAAGAATTACTTTATAATTCTGATCGAGTATCCAGACAATACCGAAGTATATGTGTATACCGCTTTAACATTAATTAGGTTTTTTTAAAACAAGATCTTTTTTTTACAAACAATTCTCAATTATGATGCGTTTCTAATTGTCAAACAAATCTCCAGAAAAAAAGAATTAAATTACTATTCCAAACTAAACATTCCAATTCACGTAGAATTTAAAGCAAAGTTTGTCAAGAAACTAAAAGGCCTATCCAGGGTTAACAATATTTTAGTGGTGCTCAACTATTCAACATTTACCAGAATCCGATCTACTATCTGAGCATTACCAAAACATGTCTATAAACTAGGAAGGATGCCACGCTGCATAGATATGAAGTACGATCCCCATGATGGTAGTAAATGGTCCCTCACTTATCGACTCCCAATCTTCAACTGTTACATCAGAGTCTGATCGAATGATTACAGAACGTCGAACATCATGGCATATCAATACAATAAAGGACCAATGGAAATGGAAAGTATGACACTTCTTGATAAATAACATTTCAACATATACAATTATATGGTGGGTAACAGGTCTCCTTCCATTATCATGTATTACCCTACGTCGGACACAACATCGCTTTGACAAGGAAGTTCAAGATCAGCAGGCAGATATGAGGGTCATAAAGTTCATTCATATCAATCACCTTATAGTATTGTAGCCTCAAATTGGGTGACATATATTCGAAGAAAAAGGCCGGATAGATACATGTTCCGTTAAGGTGTACTGCCTGCATTTTATTCAAGTTATATTTTATCCAGCTGTTTTCAGTTCCATTCTTATCTTTCAGGCCACGTAGCTTCACTGGACGAAATATTTATTCACCTAATATACAAGGGAGATATCAAGTGACCTGGGACCAATCCCCTAGCTTTTTTTTTCGAGTAGAAACTGAAACTTATTGTTTTTTCCAGCGCTTATACAGCGTTTGTTTAGTGAAGGACCATTCGAATATTATCTGTGAAGCGCATTTTGTGCAGCTAAATACAGTGATTCATGTACGTTAGGATGGGCGGGGTATCACTTCAATTAAGTTACCGTAGCGTAGGTTGCATAAAGGAGACATGTGTGTAAATGGCACATTACATATCTAGGTGTATTATAATGTGTATTATATGAGCAACGAGTTTAAACTTTATTTACTCTCGTTGATATGAGGAGGAGGAGGAGGAGGAGGAGGAGGAGGAGGAGGAGGAGGAGGAGGAGGAGGAGGAGGAGGAGGAGGAGGAGGAGGAACAAGGGGGAGGAGGAGGAACAAGGGGGGAGGAGAAGGAGGGGGAGGAGCAGGGGGGGGGGGGAGGAGGTCGTTGCTCCCCCATGCCAATAATTGTAGGTGCGCCCTGCCTTGCTTCCTAAATTATGCAATTCGACAGGGTCAAGTATGGCTAAGATCCTGGTGCGTTTGACTTTCATGGAATGAAATAACTCATATAGAGAAGAGTAAATATCTTTTAGAACTAACGTGGGACCATTTCCGACACGTCAAAATTTGTCGGACTTTTCCAGCAGATGACTTATGACGGCATGTGGACAATATCAGATACCGTTCCTGAATCTATTTTGGTTCTGGTTACACTTTCATGTTCAGGATGATATAATCTGAAATTGGGCCATATGTCACGGCATGTGGTAAAGCTGCCTTACTTCCATGATAGGATTAGAGTAACCTATATGTACTTCATCACACCCTGATCACGATGACACATTCTTAGAGTCTACAATACATGTGAGTCACTCATCCTATTGCTCCGATCTACAGGAGCAGTTCGTGTCGTGTCTTAGTTATACATGTACAGAAAAACTTTGTTGAAAATAAATGCATAAATAAAAGTTGTATAATCATTAGAACCGTCAATCAAACGAAAAACATCCATTGGATGAACTTTAATCAAATCAGTTGAGATAGATGTGTTTGAAAAAAACTCTTTTTGTGAGGATCATTCATTGAATGACAAAATAGTTTCAAATTCCCTTACTAGTATCGGGTTGAGAAGACCCATGGCACATTACTTAGTCATTATGGGACATGTATAAGTTTGTAGATAGTTGATGATGTTGTCGACAGAAGTTAGAACCAGTCTATTATAAATATACTATAGTTACTAAGTAAGTACAACAGTTAAACTAGCATCAAGAGCTATCAAGCATGATCAAGGTAGCCAGTATCACCAGCCCTTCCTTCCATACTACCTACTGACCTAGGCCAGTACTCAGTAGAGATGGATCCTGTCTAGCAACGCGGTAGCTAGCCTAGACAGTACTGTGGTAGTTGTTTGGCCTTGGGCTGCCGTAATAATTAATAACGATTAGTAACAGGCTGCCTATTACTGAGTATTACAAGGATAGCGAAACTGGCATAGTTTGTCCTTAGTGATGTCCAAATATTAAAATACTGAGGACCTAGTCTATGGCATAGCCATAGCCTAGGGCCTCTGTGAGCGGTAGAGACCCGGGGGTAGAGATCATTCATCAACGGTGCCGTACAGGCCTACGCGAGTCAAAACATGAGATAAAATTAAGCTAGGTACATATACTCATTTAGCTCATCATCAAATATGATGTCTTCTGGTTGAAGAAAAGTTTTAGTTCTTTTAAAATACATGTAGCGTTAATCATTAGGGCACAAGCAAGCTCAAGGTTTAGGAGGAGCGATACACAAAAAAGGTTGCTATTTGGGACAGTCCGCCTCCATGTAAGGCATCGGCGCGGCCTGCTGAGGGGAAGTCTCCGAAGGGATCAGCTGGTACACAACGCCACCATTAGAGACAGATGAACCTACCTAAATCTATCGACCATATCCTCCCTCCTACACGTTCTGAGGCTTCTAAGATCACGAAATCCGTAAAACCATTATTTGCCAGATAATTTCCAGCTGAAATTCCAGCTATACCAGCGCCAATAATCACAACTTTCGGAGAGTGTTTCCACCCCCTGGAATGGCCATCGTCACTATCCTCGCTCGCCATCTTCGACTAAGGTTTCAAACAACTGCTTGTTTCATGTAGGTTTCAGTCATTTAAATGTTGGTATCTGAAGTTTAGAAACACTTATAAGGTCTGATGACGAGGATATGATGAGTAAGTATGTCCTTAAGTCTGACCTCGACTTCAGAAGAAAGATGTCTCACGACAGCAATACGCTGAATGGAAATATGTGTTTGTGTTAGAGAGCAGGGCGGAGCCTAGAGTTCGACGTCAGAGATCCATTGAAACCAATGACGGATCGGGTCGAAAAGGAATGTCACAACATTTGAACAGCGAAATTAAACATCAAGCGTAAAACTGTATATGGCTGTCGGATGGCTCATTTTACTGAAAATTAGTCGTGACCTAACAATAAACATTCATCACAAATTCTCTTAGAAAAAAATAATGCTCTTCGGACTCTTTCGGGGTCACAGTTATCCGCTGGGATTGCTTGATAGACAACTTCCTGTTACAAAAATCCCAAAATTGTCAATTGTCGAACGCCGAAAGTGCCCGAAGGAAGTAGTCGTCTGCTACGCTTGCTTTTGTTGGCTTTGCACGGACCCACACAACATGCAGTAGGCCTATGGAATAAAAAAAACAATTCAGAATTAATTTTGGATACCCCAAAATTCGAGTTTCGGATAGACGGATCTTAATTCCACGAATTTTGGATATCAAAAAATGAGTTTTGGATATCATGAGACATGAATTCAATTTTGGATACCGGTATGTGATAATGTGAAATTGGATTGTGGATATCTCAAATGTTATTTTGGATAGGCCTAGGCCTATAAGGAACTTTGTCGTTGAAATATTCATTAAATTTGGTTGTCATGGTTACCATGCAGCACAAGCCATTTCAAGAATTTTTGTGTATTGCGGAAAGGATTAATAAAGTGTTACCGTCTATAATAGAGGAGGAACAACATGGGTTTGTTAAAGATAGGTATAGGACAGGGGCGGCGGAACAGATAAAATATTGGGGGGGCAAACTTTTTTTTTTTGGGGGGGGGGGGGAGGGAGCATAGAGGATGAATTTGCATTACCCTCCAATACTATAATAGAATCGAAATATTTCACACAAACCCAATACTTTCAACTTTCATCAGATTGATTGGCATACTACCATACTATTAAATACATAGACAGAACTACCCGGAATTCGAGGCGGGAGTGAATATTCACCGATGACGGTCAAGGGGCGGTAGCCCCGCGACCGTCATGGGTGAATATTCACGACGCCGAGAATTCCGGGTAGTTCTGTCTATGTTTATTTCACCCCGCACACTAAACTAATGTTAAATTAACCTGATCTACAGCGATTTTGAGAAATAAATTGTTAAATAATTAGTTCTTTAGATAGATTCGCTTTGAAAACATAGCTCCGAAGAAGGACCGGAACTGGCAAAGATCAGAAAGCGCGCATGCGCACAGTGTTAGAAAAACTAGGTCGAGCGTGTATTGCCCGTAAGCAATATCAAATCAGTTACTGACCAGCTAAACAATATCCAGACCCTATGTTATCTCTATGGGCTCAGCATATCAAGGGTGAAATAATTCTTAGAATTTTAATGTGGTACGCTATAACCCAGCTTATCCCAGCCCATAAGGCCCGCCTAGGGCCCCAGAAGCCAGACGTTTTTCCCTTAGACTTGAACTCATTTTAGGCATTTTTGGGGGTGTTGAATCTATTCTCATTGGGATCTAAAATGTTTTTTATAGTTTTACAATTTTTTTCTTACATGGCTCAGATTTTCAGAAAATGTACAATTTGTGTTTAACAATCCTTTCAAATAACACAAATTTAAGACAATAAGGATGTTCAAAATTCAGTTTAACACCACCAAACACATCCTTTAAATCAACCAAATACATTCAGATATAACTAGTTTTGACCATTTTTCAATCTTAAATTAGCAGAATTTACTAAATATGTAGATCTGCCAATTGTACATTTTCTGAAAATCTGACCCACAGGTATTTTGGTGAGATGCTTTTAGGTACAATTTAAGAATACTATAAACCAAATCTGGCGACTACCATCTATCATCTTCATTTGTGCATTTTTCAAACATTTAAAAAGATATATTAGATCTCTAAGATGTAGGATATGAATTTGGTGATGAATAGGGTGGGGGTGGGGGGCAGGGGAGAATTTTCAGGGAGGCACCTTTTTTGTGCAGACTCTGAGGGGAGGGGGGGGGGGGGCAAGGAGGAAACAAAGAATCTCGCACAAGACTTTAAAGGTGGGGGGGGGTCATACAATAGACAGTGAGAGGAGAGGAAGATATAGGAAAGGGAGGAGGGTGGGAGGAAGAGGGAAGGGCAATGAGAAAGAAGATCGCTATACAGAAATTAAGTTCAGCCAGAGTCATCAAGGACAATACTTTTTTTTACTGATTCTCTTAGTTTTTACATAAATGATGGGTAAACTTTCTGCTTTTAATATTCATGATTTATGATTAGTCTCACTGTATGCTGTGAGTTATTTTTTTTGGCAAATAAAATGTTCACATTGCAACAAAATTATTGGGGGGGCCAGGCCCCCCCCTCAATATAATTATTGGGGGGCAAGTGCTCCCCTTGCCCCCCCCCTCCTTGTTACGCCGCACCTGCACCAAAGAGATCACAATTGTAAATAAGTCCTTTTGGAAAATATCAATTTTGCGACTTGTGACTCATTTTCCTGAAACACATCACAATGTATAATTTATTTAGAGTATTCACAGCAGCAAACCAGAATATAGCAGGGGTTGAAATATATCACTATTGTGAAATATCTCAAAATAAAAACTTGTTTTTTAAAAAATATCATGCCCTTGTCCCTCATTCATCTCTCATCTCTTAATTCACCCCGACGAAATTGTCTCTTGTACTGACACCAGACGGCGTGGGTGGTCGGAAATTGACGGCAGGGTCGACATAACAAAGCCGTAGCGTATGCATACTGAGTATGTATACCATCGGTAAACATAATAAATTAATGTCATCTTCTTTAAAGCAGCTTAATCATCGAGAAAAACATTCACATTAAGTTACTAGGTAGATGAAATCATTCCCAAGATGGAATTTTCATACTTCAAGCCCGTGGAAGAATCTCTCCCATAGACATTGGCCTGGCCGCGTTGCTATTATGTCGACGAAAATGGCAAAAGTACAGAAGAAAACCGTTGATACCCCTTACACTAGACGGCGCGCTCGGCAATATAGTACGACCGAATTAACTCTCCTCCCTCATCTCTCCCCACTCTTCTCTCAACTCCCCCCTCTCGCCTTTCCCCTTTTGAGAGGACAGTTTTGTCACACTAGTTAAAATGTTTCTAGTCCATTTCCTTGCATACCTTTCATACTATGCGTGTGATATGTTACAAGGAAATGAGTCACAATGTTATACTTTTTATTTCCCATATCTTTGATATTTTAGTAAGGTAGTAAGGTGAGAAGAATATTGATAGAGAGGGAAATAGACAGTGAGAGGAGAGAAAGATATATCAAGGTAGAGGGAGGAGGGCGAGAGGGAGAGGGAGGGATGCAGGGACAGATAGGCATTGAGAAAGAAGATTGATATAGGCCTACAGAAATGAAGTTCTGAATCAGCAAGAACAACGATTTTTTACTGATTCTCTTAGTTTTTACATGAATGATGTCTGAACTTTCTGAACTTATTATTTATGATTTCATTAGTCTTACTACTGTACACGTTGCATAAGCGCCTGTGAGTGACATTCTTTGGCGAATAATTTGTTCACATTTCAACCAAATTATTGGGGGGGCCATGCCCCCCCCCCCAATAATTATATTGGGGGGGCAAGCGCCCCCTTGCCCCCCCGGTTCCGCAGCGCCTGTAGGAGTGGCGATCAGAAGAATTCAAGATTGTATTAGTTTTCTTAACAAGAGAGAAAGAGAAGGTTTGATAGTAGCGATCGACTTCAGAAAAGCTTATGATTCGGTGGACTGGAAGTTTATTTCTAAAAGCTTTGAGAAATTCGGATTCCGTGCTCGAGTGATATCATGGGTTCAGACTTTACTTTATGAATCTAAGGCAGCCTTTTTTAGGGTCGGGAGGGGAGTTAAGCAGGGGGATCCTGCATCGCCTGCCATCTATACGGTGGTGGCAGAACTACTAGCGGCGAAGGTAAGAGAGTTGAAGGAAATAGAAGGTTGCATCCCTGGGTTAGAAAATTGTAAGATAATACAATACGCCGACGATACCACTCTACTGTTAAGAAATGAGAAGTCACTGTGCTGTGCCCTTAAGGTATTGGATAGGTTCGAAAATGCTGCTGGCTTACAAATCAATGTTAATAAAACGAGTGGCTTGAATATCGGAGGTATTACCCTGACGAGTGATAAATGTAAAGAGATAGTGTGGAAGGATGTGACTGATATTCTGGGTATTAAGATTGTTAACCCAAGTAGTAGGCTGAATGAAAATGATATTAACTTCAAAGACTTGCTGTGTAAAATGCGAGGCATAGTAGGGGTATGGAGTTTGAGAGAGTTGTCACTGCGTGGCAAAGCTGTGATTAATAATGTGTTAATCTTGCCTATGATTCAATATGTGATATCCTGTATTAAGGTTGATGAAAATATGATCAAAGAAATAGAGAAAATCACCAAAACCCTCATGTGGGGGAAGCATCTTGTCAAAATAAGCATGGCTTTCTTAAAGCAAGAAACAAGGGAGGGGGGAATAAAATTGAGATGTGTTAGAGAGATCATACACGCCAATCTAGTAATGTGGGTGGCCAGAGCATTAAAAAATGAAAATGCAGCTTGGGTACAAATTATGGAAAGATTTCATAATATGGACGTGAACAAGATCTTCCTAGGTAGGAGTATGCCAAAAGAATATTTGAATGGATTCTACCACGATGTATTTAAGGTATGGAATAGATTATATTATAGAAAGGTGCCACAAACGGCTGAAGAGGTCAGGTCGGAATTTCTATATAATAATAAATATATTCAGGTGGGGAAAAAAATGGTATACAGACCCTGGTGGGAAATGGCCGGAATCAGAAGAGTGGGGGTGGGGGATGTACTGAATCATGATGGTAGTATAATGTCATGTCCCAAAATAAGAGAGAAGTTTGGGATTCAGTGGTCATTCTTGGACAGGGCACAAATAGCCAGTGTGATTCCGAGAGCCTGGTTGGAAAAGGTGAGGGAGGGGGGTGGGGGGTGAGCAGGCGGAGAGGGAGTGGAAGTGTAAACTTTTTTAAATTAAAAAGAAAAAGCTTAATATATATAATGTTTGCAACAGAGAAATTTACAGAGAATTAGTGAAAATGGATGCCCCCAAATATGATAAGTTTAGTAGGTGGGAGGAGGTTCTATGGGAAAATGAGAGAGAACAGGAAGGGGATCTGCTCGGAGATATCTGAGCCTAGATTACAATCATTACAATATCGTCTTATACATAATACTATATGTTGCAATGTGTATCTCAAAAGTATTAAGATCAAAGAGAACGATGTATGTAGGAAAGAGATGATCTGTATCACTTTTTTGTTTCTTGCCAAAAAACCAGAGGTTTTTGGACTAAAATGTGTGAGGAGTTTAATAATAACCAAACATTAAGACTGACTATAGTGGGTGGTCTAAACAAATGTGATATATTGTTGGGTGTCTTAGAGAAAAAAAAGCACAGCTGGTTTATCAATTGGATCATTTTATTGGCAAAAAATTATATACATAGACAGAAACTGTTTTACAATAATGATATTATATTCAAAGCATTCCTGAATGAGGTCAAAATTCGATATCGATCCTTAAAATACAATGCAGCATTTGACGTCCAAAGTAGCAAATGGCTGAAGAGAGTTGATAAATATGTGGAGCAGCTTTTTAAATTGATAAGGTAAGAATTCAGGGTGGAATGAGTATCTAATAGTGTTGTGTTTAGTAAATTTTGAAAGCTCTGTTTAAGTGATAAGCGGATGTTAGGGTCTGCAAAAAATTTATCCAAAGAAGGAAAGTATTACATGTGTTATAATTTTCGCAGTTCGAGTCAATTTTATACTGTGATGATATGATTGAATAACATTTTTAGATAGGGGTTACGAAAGAAAATTGAAAATACAAAAAAGATAAAAATGGGGTTAGCGTAGGATGTGCCTTAGATTTGTATGAGCCCAGATGGCAGGTATATTTGAATAAAACCCTTTAAAAACAAAAAAACCAATTTTTGTGAAAATCCATCCATTCCTGCAAGTTCTATTGGAATTCAAAAATAGGGATTAATCATGTCAAAATGTATGTTGTTGAATATTATTATTAGTAAAAAATTGGGATGGGAATGACAAAATTAAGAAGAAAAATTATTGTAAATTGAATGTGTGGCAGGGTATTAACACCCATCATTCATATATGAATGAAATTTGCATTGCCAGTCCGGAAAGGATTAATTATAGACAAGCGGCTTCGTCACTTGAGCCCGCATAGGTCTATATCATATAAATGCGCAGAACGAAAACACTGACAGAAAGAGGTTTAAAATGATTATGTATAACATGCTTTTGCTTAGTTATTTGCTAAACTAAAATGATATTTTAAAACACTCACGGAAAGCATAAACACAACATGACGGAGGATTTGGAGTACAGTTACACATGAAGACGCATCTCGTACGGTACAGAATAGGTTTGACAGATATAAGAGGGTTTAATGGAAAAGAACTTGCACCCCCCACCCACCCACCCACCACACACACACACACACATTATTTAGCTTCAATATTAATTATTCTAGTAGTTTCAATGTTTCCTCCTTAGCTGGTGAGGTTCAATAAGTCTCCCCCAAATTAAGGGGCCTGGCTATGTTGTACAAAGCATTATATATGGTCCCCGAATGCAACCACTAAGGTCTGTATATTGGCTATGTTGGTATAGGCCTATTCCCGAATGCAACCACTCTTAAGTTCGACCCCGGGACCCGGCCGGCCTCTCTTAAGTTCGACTGGTACCCCACTACTGTTGCCTCCAGGAGTGCACGGTTTCCTGAGCAGTGGGAAATCTCGCAATAGCTCATTTGATGTGTGGAATCACATGCAAGCTGACCCTCGGCCGGAACGTTTTAATCTTATTATGTAATATCCAGAATTAATTTTGTAGGCCCTTTCTCCAGGGGGGTGACTGGCACTAGGGTAGAATCGTCACAACAGATAACTCTTAAATTAACTAGGATATTATACCGTTTGCCCGATAATGAAACTTTAGGCTATTTAAAAAGGCTTTGCCCGCCGCCGACTGCCCACCGCCACCCACCACCATGTTGCCGGCCGCCTATGGGCCTGTCCACATGGCGTGCCGAGTAACGTTTGGAAGCGCTGATCCCATTGGCTGAGAGCCTGGCTCAAGGTTGATGTAACGCGCCCTGTGATTGGTCAATTTTTTCCCCTGAGTTTTACCGATGCGAAGCCGAGTGTTTACCGAAGGTGCCATGTGGCCGTACGCAGGGTAAAATCTCCGTTCATGCTTAAGCATATAGGGGTCGGGGAATCGGTGATTACTCGGTTGTGATACCAGAAAGACCTTGATATATTGGAGGTAATCGCAGTCTATATTATTTCTCTAGGCGTGGGGACATTGTTTTGGTGGATTGGAAGTCGGCAAATATGATTTTGGGAGGATCGGCGGACCATCGGGTTATCTACTGGTATTGTCGATACGTAAGTGGGCGTGGCTCAAATCGTCGGTAATGCTTGAGGCATATGAATATGCCAGTGACGCCAGTTGGTCTAGAATTGAATTCTAGAAATCTAGAATTGATTTTGGATATCCAGAATTCAATTCTAGATATCCAAAATTAATTCTGGATCTAGATATATCCAAAATTAAATCTGAATATCTGAATTGTTTTTGTTGGTATCCATAAAACAATTCACATATCCACAATTCGGGAATAAATAGCCTAGAATTACCAACAGCTTCCAATAGATAGCCTATGTAGGCTAACAAACTTGAACTTTGAATTTTGAATAGGTTCAATTTTAAATGTTATTGAAGCAAAATTCAAATTCTCTGATGATGAAATTGATTTTAACTTTTAATAAATTTTAACAACCCTAATTTTAGGTATGACTTGTTCTCAAAATACTGTATAAGATTTTTTACGAATGTTTTACATATTTTTCAGGGGTTGAAGCTCAAAATTTTAGTATGGGACTTGCACCTAATTCATGTAAATGAACCATTATTGCTAATATTTAAAAAAAAAGCAGGATATTGTATCCCGTAAGCATATTTCCTCTCTTGCCCTGATAGGACCAAATATACGAAAGGTATGGTGTCAAAACAGGGCGTAAAGCAACAGATCCCCCCCCCTTTCAATTCCACTCAAAATGCAAGTCTGCAAACTTAGGGAAAAAGGTTGTGGAAAAAGCATAATTAGGCTCTGTAATCTGAATCAAAGTACAATATTATTTTGTAAGGGGTTTTCCTTAAACTCTTGCATAATAGACCCATGCATGGTTATGTGGTGTTTACCATATTCAACATGTTCCATATTGTTACCATGGAACCAAAATACAAATTTATACTATATGAATACATTTGCAATATATCTATCTCCCAAGTATATCAGGTTTACGTCTATCATTGTGATTTGTTATTTATTAAATGACATCAAATAAACATTATCTGTATCCATGGTGAACTTACCATAGCATCTGGTCTGGACCTGACACAAAAATTGACAAACATTGAATATTTTAATCCTAACTTTTAATCCCAATAGAACTCCAAAATCGTTCTTTTAACAATTAGAAGTAAACAGGCTCTACACATTGTCTTTAGAGCATGAACTTGTACAATGAGTATTTTTGTCATTTTAGGGGCTATGGAGAACACCCTTTTTTTTTAAAAATTATATTTATATGAATATAAATTCTCATGGTTCACCACCCACCATCCTACTGGCATCTGTTACAACACACCTGATTGTTTTAGCTTGAAATTTGACGTGACAGAAGGCATTCATTAACGTGACAAACATAACAATTGCGTACTAAGACCTGAATTGTCATGGCACAAAAGTTGACATGTTAATAACAGGTATAATAACGTGTCTACCATGTTATTACTTGCTACAGTGTACGTGTGCAACACTCCCAATAACCCCATGTTCAGTAGATTTTTGGTGTCTGAGAAAAAAACAATAATTAATCTGAAAACTATGTAAAATTTATTTCAATTTAATAATTATTTTTACATTAAACTAGATTTTACTTACTTCCTATCACACAATTTTCTTTGGCTGTAAAATATTGTTACGGTTTTCCTTTTCTACACTATGCTCTTGCTCTATTAATCGGTGGGCTTGGTCTTCCAGAGCCTGGTCCCATAGATGGTCGAGTGAAGTCGTTGAGTATGCCATAATAAAGTTGCTGGATCAAATTAATCTCGTCTCTAAGTTACTTATTAATCTCAGAAGTAAGTGATAGTCAAGTGATATTTTAGCGCTGCTTCGTGTCACAAGGGATGAAGTCAAAGAGGTCTTTACAGCTCGAGTCTCAGGTTTATTGTGTGTGAATCGTCAACAACTGGGGTTTATGTAGTACACGAATAAGCGAATTGTCTATCGTCATTCGTCATTTGTCATTCACCATTGGTCATTCGCCATTGGTCATTCGCCTTTCGCCATCATGATATTACTTTTAAGGAAACACTATCAGACGATTCGTCAGCATGAGCGAATCGCCAGGCGATTTACCTTTTGTTAGCTATAAAGAGAAATACATAGCAGGGAAGCATACCCCTGTGTTCTATCCTATAACAATATATAATGTCTCACACTGTCGACCGGTTGCCGTGGCGCATGTGGTAGCGCGACGGACTCCAGATCGGGAGGTTGTGTTTTCGAACCCCACCAAAGGCTGGGGACTAACTGTTCAATGCAACCCGCTCCCACCCGGAGCGTAGGCGCCATCTGTAGGCCTAATGGGAAGACCATGCCACCTGGTCAAGATTCAGTCACTCAACGACTGCAACTCTGTGAGAGCTACTACAGAATTAGGCCAGAGCCTATGGGTGATACTAGCTCTGCAGGTGTCCAGGAGCCCTGGGACTGATGAAAATCAGTATAAGTCAAACTAGGTCAGTAGGAGGAGACTCTAGCCGGCCTAGCTGACTGTCTGACAGAGAGCATGGGAACTGGCCCTGTCATATATGTCACACACCGAAAAATGGACCGCAACAGACAAGTAAGATAGAGTAGTATATAAAAAAAAAAAACACAAAACCCACAAAAATAGGGTATCCCGAAGAAAGGAGGGGAAAAAAAAATGTGTCACACTGTCAAAAATAATAACATTGACTGAAATTCTAATCTGGAAGTCCCAAATCTCTCATAAAGATATCCCCATCAAGAATAGCTAATGGTTGATACTTGGTTTGAGGTATGAATTGTAAGGCTTCCCAGGTTGAAAACAAGCATATAGTAACCTATCCTTTCTTTATCATTCATATGACCCAAAACACGTTAGTAACCATAATCTTAGAACAGAAGCTAAGAAAAATGGCATTCATTTTACCCAGCTGTGTCTTCATAGCATAATATTTTAATGGGAACAAATTTATGTTTGGTATATAGGACCACTGTACCATTTTTAATTGTGTCAATTTTATTTTCTCAAAAAGTTTGTATGTGAATAAATCTGATAAATCTCACTGCCACGCATATGTAATGCTTACCTATTATTGAATAACCAATCAGTGTCTAATTACCATACCAATCCTATTGGATAAAGCCAAGCTCTACCTGGCGCCTACATGTAACATAAAGTATGGATAATGTCACATTGACTAATCAACATTAAGCATTATCATGTGACCTGATTAACAAATGTTATTGGCTAATGTATTATATTAATATACCTCCTCTGAACACCAATAAATCACTTAATAACTGCAATTCCTGCTCGTCATTATTCTCCACTAAATACCAGCTCTACCAGAATCACATATATCAATGGTAGAGAACCCTTAGTAAATCACTGGTAAGTCAGGATGTAGTTCAGCTGAATCATTCTCCTTTTTGTCTGTTGATAATGTCATATATTGATATGTGTATTGGGCTGGAGCAGTATACCCCCCACCCCCATCCCCCAGTATTAGGGACGCTATACCCTTCCTATATATATATTATATATATATATGGCCAGTAAACATGTGATTACGCAACCAGGCAAGCTGGGCTGCAATGCCTAGGCTTGCTTCATATACACAATAAAGCAGATAGAAGATGGAAACGAAATCGTGTGGTTCATTCATATGATAGCTCCTATACAATAGTATAATGTTCAATAATTTGTAAAGATAAGACCCATCGGGGGAATCGTTATGATTAGAAGTCACTGTTTAGTTAAGCACCGTAATCTGCGAGGGAAACAGGTGGGAAACTAGCCTTAAAGCCCAAACTTCATGGAATATCATGTATACATTTTCTAGGAGGGGAGGTCGTATCCAACAATCTCACATATGTATTTTATGTAATTCTCATCTGTTAAAGAAATGGGGAGCTATTTTACATGGAATTAATTATAGCAGACAACTTGTATGAATGCCGCCATTGTTGTAAGTCACGTGACTTCTGATGACGTATATGAACCACAACTCACAACGAGGCACCCGCCTTGCCCCTGTCATGCCGGATTGGACATATAACTTTTCAATTGATTTAAGCCATTGTTTTATATAAACAAATGATGAGCATTGCACAACAGGTTTCTTTTGAGCCTGAATATGTCATAAACAAATGCTGGGGAAGGTGTTAAAGCTAGGGTGAGGTTGTGGACAGGAGAGAAAGTGTCAAAACATTGCCACTGCCGCCGCTATATATCGGGGTTCTCTTGAGTGAATAAGATTTTTTTTTTTTTTTATTACTATTACGGCCAAACATTTACAGACTATAACAAAGACGCACATCAACCATGTTGATACCCTATTGCGTTGCCATCTACATAGTTACTCTTACGATGAAACCTTTAATAATAAATACAATTGTTATGCGTTTAGATTACTTCTACAATGAAAAATAGTACATTCTATCCAGTAATACTACAAATTCTATATCACATCATCCTCATTACTTCTACAATGAAAAATAGTACATTCTATCCAGTAATACTACAAATTCTATATCACATCATCCTCATTTGTCATCGCCAGTCCTTATAAGGACTTTTTCATCGCATAGCGAATAATTAAAAATACATAAAAAACAATTCTTCTCGAAAAGAGTTCACATTCATTTCCTTTGATGCTACAGTCCTTCGATATTCGACATACTCATAACCTTACTTGGTTGTTCACTTCCTCAAACTTAGATTGATATAAATCTATATAATGCCTTAATTATTAAGTTCTCGTGCGAAGCTATTCTTATCTGCTATATCTCTTATTGCTCTTTCCATATTATTCCAAGTCACCAATTCCTGGTAAAAACAGGAACGCCTGCTCCTTTCGCTTTTAGGAATGAATAGTTTAAACCGGATTGCCTGGTTATTTCTTAATATTAATTCATTAGCTACTTGGTTTTCATATGTTTCTTTCTTATTAAAGAGGTTCTTCAGCATAGCTATTTCACTTCTATACCGAAGTGGTAAGATCTTGCCTTTTATTAATAGTTCTTTTCTTGTGAAATCATTACCGAAACACATTCTCAATGCTCTATAGCAGAGTTTTTGCATTTTCGTTAATAAAGTTCTGTTTGTGTGTATAAAGAGAGGGCTAGCATACTCCAATATGGGGATCACATATGTCTTACATAATGACCAGGCTATATCGCTTGACATGAAATATCTTCGTTTGGCTATGTCCGCCAATGACCACGATGCTTTGTTATACAGTTTGCTGGCATGGTGAGCCATTGATAGTCGTTCGTCAATGTTAACACCTAGATATTTAAACATGAAACATCTATCTATTACCGTGCCATCACAATTCAGAACTACATCCCTGTTTCTATACCTTCTTCCTACAGTGAACAATTGATATTTTGTCTTTTTTTTGTTAAGCTGTAACCCGTTCACCGTACACCATTCATTATATTTTCGTATGGCAGTCTGACCCTTTTCTCTAATATCCTCAAAATTGTGGGATGCTATAGTCACCACTGCATCGTCAGCGTATAAGACCAGTTTTCCATTGAATTCAATACTTCCCAAATCATTACAGAATATTATAAACATTAAAGGTCCCAATATGCTTCCTTGGGGAACGACACAAGGTACCTTTTTTGTGATGTCTCTAGGTCCCCTTTTGTAATATATTGAGTTCTATCGGTAAGATAATTTTCTAATAATTTACACAGTACCGGGCCAACGCCCATGTCCTTTAGTTTGTGTAAAAAGAGTATATGTGAGACCGTATTAAATGCTTTCTTTACATCGAAATATATTGACAGACAATGATTTCCTATTTCTAAATTATGATGTATGAATTGTAAATGCTCATGTGCAGCACCTAGAGTGGATTTGTTCGATCTGAAGCCGTATTGGCATTCTGAAAAGAACTCCGAATCTTCTAAGAAATTATATAATTTCCTATACACCATATATACGTTCTAATATTTTACTCGTTGAAGGAACAATTGAAATAGCTCTAATATTATCGATTATCTGGGTGTCCCCGTCTTTTGGCAATAATGTTATTGCTGATTCCTTCCATGATTTTGGTATTGAACCTTCCCTGATACATTTGTTTAATAAAGCAGTAAATGCAGTACAAGTTCGAGATAAACCACACTTAAGAATCTTATTATTTACATCTTTAATACCGGAACCTTTGTCATCTTTCAACTTCTGTATCTCCTTATATACTTCTTCCTCACTGAGGGTATCGTCAATGTCAAATAGTATTTCCCTCTCAGGCCGTACAACATCTATATTATTCGCAATCCTTAAATTGTCTCCACCCAAGGTTGCAAAATAACTATTCGCGTACTCAAGTGCCTCTTTACCTTTGATTATTTGTCCATTTACTTTAAAAGAACTCAGATCTTTGGTCGATTTCATTTGACCCTTGCTATATATTTTCCCTAGAGATTGCCAAAACCTTTTTGGATTGTTTTTATTCATATTTGCTTCCCTGAAGATGTATGCATGATTTGTTTTTATAAAAGTATGAATATCCAAATATTCTCACTGTTAATACATCATATAATTATGTATACCAATGCTTTAAACTAAGCACTTGTAGTGAGACTAATCATAAATCATGAATATTAAAAGCAGAAAGTTTACCCATCATTTATGTAAAAACTAAGAGAATCAGTACAAAAAAGTATTGTCCTTGATGACTCTGGCTGAACTTAATTTCTGTATAGCGAACTTCTTTCTCATTGCCCCTCCCTCTTCCTCCCACCCTCCTCCCTTTCCTATATCTTCCTCTCCTCTCACTGTCTATTGTATGACCCCCCCCCCCCCCCCCCCCCCACCTTTAAAGTCTTGTGCGAGATTCTTTGTTTCCTCCTTGCCCCACCCCCCTCCCCTCAGAGTCTGCATAAAAAAGGTGCCTCGGTTGACTTCCGGTCTATGAGAAAGAAACACGCTTGTGAGCCTAGCTCACATTAATCATTCTTTTTCAGGATTACAGCAGAGGTTGATACCTAAAAACATATCGGACATTGTGATAAATACCCAAGGACACATAATATCAAAACACAGTAGTGACAGACGAAGGGTTTCAAGAGAAATACAGAGTTTCTTATTCCCGCCGATCGTTTGATTTGGATGACCACTCACATTGCTTGATCAACTGGAATTATCGCTCAGATACACCCACGCTATAGCATCAATTTGAGCAGTGGAGAACTGTCTCTCTGACTTGCATATACTTGGACTAATTGTTGTTTATATGATATGTAAAGACTTCGAAAGAATGACATTGCCTTGGATAACATCTGGAATGGCCTTGACTGTAGGTGGAAGGGGGTCCACATATGGCGCTGCCCCTGGAAACCTGCAGTTGCTAAGTGGAGCCTGATCAGCTCTGCTGGGGCACCTCTTGAACAACACCAGGTACAGTCTAAGCCCCGAAACCTGGCAAGAGGAAGACTGCTGAAGAAGCGGTTAAAGGCAATGAGAAGCATGCGCAGCATGTATTGCAATCACTGAACCTGCTACGGCTGACTGTTGGGAAAGGCTGACTGACGACTAGGAACAGGCTAGTTGACAACTGGGAAAGACTAGCGACACCGGGAGAGACTGGATTCAAATTGTGCAGCTTTTGTCGGTGGGCTCTGCGGGCATGAAACACGGTCCGGAACACCCATGGGGCTGCACAGGAGGTTAAGTTGTGGAATGCAGTCCAGAAACGGATGTGAGACAGAATAGGAGACAAGCCCGGACACACACCAAAGTGCTTACAGCCTATACCACAACTTCGAAAGAATGACATTGCCTTGGATAACATCTGGAATGGCCTTGACTGTAGGTGGAAGGGGGTCCACATATGGCGCTGCCCCTGGAAACCTGCAGTTGCTAAGTGGAGCCTGATCAGCTCTGCTGGGGCACCTCTTGAACAACACCAGGTACAGTCTAAGCCCCGAAACCTGGCAAGAGGAAGACTGCTGAAGAAGCGGTTAAAGGCAATGAGAAGCATGCGCAGCATGTATTGCAATCACTGTGAAAAATATGTGCGTTATTATAATCTAGCCAGTGAAGCAGGACTTACTGTGATCCCAGCTGAGTCTATATTTGCCTAACCTATTGACATAGCGCTATACCACTGGCACCACCTAGTGTTTATTGTTGAAAGTACATAAATAGTTGTGAATATCCCCTGGAACCATGGAAGCAGCACTCGAACTACAAGCCTTGCATCATGCACGATTATTAGAGGATGAAATATACCACCAAAGACAGATGGACACCTTTGCTCAGCTGTTCTGCCTGTTGAGGGCCGAAGAGCAGTTGAAACAGTGTGAAGAAGAAGTTGTGCCCAATGAGAACATTGAAGAGGAAATTGTGCCCAATGAGAACTTGACACAAGATGATGGATTGGAGGAACATGAAAGAGTCATGCACAATGAAACCTCCCAACAACATGTACAAGGTGATGTGGAGTTAGTGAGGGACACACACTGCGAGGAAGAAGTAATCCAGGAGAAATGGAAGATGTTAGCTACAAATTTCTGCTCCCTAAGTGTCATTCCAGAGGCACATCAGCATTATATTGTGTATTCGCAGTATTGGCTCAATAATGTAACCTTTCAATTTCTCCGGGTCCAGTTTGAACCTGGAGGTGAATGAATATGTTTTTTGAGTATCTAGACATGTTGCTGGATCAATAAAGTGAAAGTTGTTTATGAAAGAAAGAGTAGAATTGATAGTAATGTTTTGCTCAGTTATCAAAGAAGGGATAGTATTGTTTAATTGACTGCTGCAAATTAGTGTAACCTATCTATTAACAACATTTGTTTGTGTAAGTGCCAATGTCCAGTTTCCTCACAAGGTGACATCCTCTGTAGTTGTCAAAACAAATGTCTAAAGGTGAGAAAAGAAGTCCAAGAAGATTGGAGAAAAATATGTGCAGATTTATGTGAAGCGTGCGAATGGTAGAAATAGATACCAAAAAGTGTAATTTAATTTGAGGCCATTGTAATCAGTTGTATGCCTTGCCATATTTGTTTGATGTGCTGACGAATATTGTTTGGTCATAAAAAGTTTTAAAGCAAAATACATGAGCTGAAATCAGAAAACAGTATTTCCGCTAAAGAAAAATGAGTTGCAGGTAATAAATTATATGAACGTATACAAGATGAGAGAGGGTGAGATGTAATCTAGATGTGATCTACCCCGAGAGGAGACGGTTATTTGTTGACATATTGAATAAAGTTGTGAAAAAAAAAAAAAAAAAAAAAAAGGTGCCTCCCTGAAAATTCTCCCCTGCCCCCCACCCCCACCCTATTCATCACCAAATTCATATCCTACATGTTAGAGATCTAATATATCTTTTTAAATGTTTGAAAAATGCACAAATGAAGATGATAGATGGTAGTCGCCAGATTTGGTTTATAGTATTCTTAAATTGTACCTAAAAGCATCTCACCAAAATACCTGTGGGTCAGATTTTCAGAAAATGTACAATTGGCAGATCTACATATTTAGTAAATTCTGCTAATTTAAGATTGAAAAATGGTCAAAACTAGTTATATCTGAATGTATTTGGTTGATTTAAAGGATGTGTTTGGTGGTGTTAAACTGAATTTTGAACATCCTTATTGTCTTAAATTTGTGTTATTTGAAAGGATTGTTAAACACAAATTGTACATTTTCTGAAAATCTGAGCCATGTAAGAAAAAAATTGTAAAACTATAAAAAACATTTTAGATCCCAATGAGAATAGATTCAACACCCCCAAAAATGCCTAAAATGAGTTCAAGTCTAAGGGAAAAACGTCTGGCTTCTGGGGCCCTAGGCGGGCCTTATGGGCTGGGATAAGCTGGGTTATAGCGTACCACATTAAAATTCTAAGAAGTATTTAATAGTATGGTAGTATGCCAATCAATCTGATGAAAGTTGAAAGTATTGGGTTTGTGTGAAATATTTCGATTCTATTATAGTATTGGAGGGTAATGCAAATTCATCCTCTATGCTCCCTCCCCCCCCCCCCCCCCCAAAAAAAAAGTTTGCCCCCCCCCAATATTTTATCTGTTCCGCCGCCCCTGGGGTATAGTGCCTATCTTACTTAGCAATAGTATGTGATATTATGAGTTGTAATGTAAAGTAATACTGTATTACTCATGCATCACATCAACGATAATAAATCTATTCTCGTTGATCACATATAATCAGCAATACGTATTGTCATCAAGTCATAACACATGCCATATTTATTGCCTTGACGGTATATGCTGTGGAGAATCTTTCTGAGTACCTATACATATAAATCATACAATAATAATACACTCTATAATGTTTGTACAAGGGCATATATATATATATATGATTGGATTGTCACTGATGGCCTGGAGCTGGGTTTGATGCCAGTACTGCCCAAGTGACGATAGACATCCCTTGATATGACGTAGATCCACTAAGGCTATTAGACTAGCCAGAGTACGGGTTATTCTGGAGTTGACAGTCGTGTCAAAACACTATACAACAGTTAACTACCAATGAGGACGATACTTATTCGTGCACTCACCTCGGCAGCCATCATACTTTATTGACCTACTTTTGGCACTGCGAGGTACATATATCAGGGTGATATATATAAATTGTTGTTACCAAGCGTAAAATAGCACAGCAAAGATTATTGTACGTGTACCCTCTCTCTCACACACACATTTATATTGATCAAAGTCACACACACACACACACACACACACACATATATATATATATATATATATATATATATATATATATATATATATATATATATATATATATATATATATGTGTGTGTGTGTGTGTTCCACAGGTAGGTATAATTATACCTTGTTGACATTAACCAGGTGAGGGTCGGCAGTGTCGCCACCTATCAGTACAGGTGTTAACATCGTAACCGGCCAGATATAGGATCACTCGATAACACACACTGTGTTAGTACTGGAATCGAGGAAAGCAACTTTATACTAAGTCGCCTTGATAAGGAATAAGTGTTTCTAAAACATTGTACTCATAATTAAATACACACAATTTTAGGAGTTTGAAAAATATTATTCTGTTTAAGCAACAAGAATTACCGCTGTAGTAAGTTAGAAATACTGAGTACACACTTTAGGCGAGAGAGGTTGTCGTAATCTTCTCGGTCCATGTCCAATGTATAGCTCCCACGTGTCCCTGTAGCTGTGTAGGTGAGTACTGATAAACTATAAGCATAGGACGGTAATATTCAGTCGTCAATCGGTTCAATTCCGATCAAATATTTACCTCATAATATTTTTCGGTGTTTGATTTCTGTTGCTATGATGAATATGTTGGTCGTTATCAATCTATGAAACTCCCACGAAGAATCATTTTTTATTATAATTTGGGAATTGCTTTACCAGCAGCAGTGGTATTCCGCTGTCAATCCAGTCAGTGATTTGGTACAGCGTCAGCTGCAGGACCTGCCGCCATCTCCTATCAATCCTCATCAACTTCATGTCCAGCTCTCACACCATCTATACGACCACTGGTAAACTACAAGATGCTGTGTGTGTGTCTTCTTGTGGTAGCCTATATAATATTTGTATTTAAAGAATTTGTATTCAGCATAACTATTATGTGCAGTACATTGTTCTCAGCCCATGCTGATTTAATAATATCGAAAAGATTGAGTAAATTATTCCTCGATACATTTTATAATATATGAATATTCTATAATATCATAGGAATGAAACAGAACATATCTATAGACATCAAGAATACATATGGAATAGGTATATATATGGTAAAACACATCCCCTGGCGTCAGAAACCAAACTCAACAGTGTCATTTATTTTCCAGCCTAGGGTCTATACAACTTGTATTTTGGGATAATCACACATGATTCCAACCATTTTATTTGAGTTCCTTGGCAAACATAAGGCCGTGGGAGCCCCACTTCCTAAGTTCTTATGTCAGAATGTTCGCCACTATGACGAAAAAAGTGTTTTTTCAGGCTCGGAAATAAGTAATAATTATAGAATTATAATACATATAATATAATACATAGAGCCGCATTGAAAAAATATATTACTAAAAGAATTGTAGAGATTCGACGAATTTTATTCTTTCTATAAACAAAAAAGTGGCCTCCTGAAATCAAATGCTGCCCGTTTGGGAGAATTACTCACCTACATATATGCAAAGTAATCAACCATTATTCCAGAAAGATATATATATCAAAGCAGAAGGTAACGACTATTATCAGTGGGGGCAGTACTACCCTCTTGAGGGTAGTAGTATACATCATCGTGGCTCTGTTGATGGCACTGCAAGTCCATGACTCAGCCAGATATCCATCAGCCCGTAAATGTAACGCGTAAATGTGGTGCGTACATGTGGCGCGTAAATGTGGCGTATAAACGGTCCTCACCTCCCATTTATGCGCTAATGTTAATTAAACCAAGTTTGATTTTTACTGGAACTAATCAAAATATGTGGCACTTTAACGCCCTTTATCGCGCCAATTTTACGTAGGCCTAGGCCTACTAGTGGTTACCACACTTGCATGCACCTGGTCGATTCTCACGAAACGTTTCAATTATCGATTTCTGGCCATCATTGAACTTTATTCAGTCCTTTAATTACCTCATCTATGGTGATTGGGCCAGACTTTGCCAAGAATATCGCCCCAACCATCGTTTTGCGGAAATTTTTGATTGAAAGATATCAATTATTGTCATATTTATGTATATATTTATAACTTTCTTTTTTTTTCTTTAAAAACTTTTTATTCAATCTATCAACAAATAGGCTTCTTCTCTCCCGGGGTCGATCACATGATATTACATTGTACCCTCTACTCACTCATCTGGCGTAGATTTCTGGAATATAATTTTACCTTAGTCATGCACATTTAATAGAGGTGACATGTGGAATAATTCTGTTTGTCGAGATATTTATGAATTGAAACAAGTTATGTAACACACAGTTTAGGAATACATTTTACTCGTTCAGACTCTTATGGTCAGTGTAGAGTTTTCTCCGTGCATTAGCATTCTCTTTCGATAAATTTGACATTTTGTTCTGGTTCATTTAATAATAGAATAACTTGTTTTCTTTTTTTTCTTGCTCTCTTTTTAATCTTCTACCTGAATATTAATTCTCTTGTTTCATCTGTTACCATAACTATAAACATTGGTACTTTTGTTACCACATAATCATTACACTATCTTCAAAAGTGTGTGTGCTATGCATTTAGAGGATCAACCGATCCCTAATGATTCACTGTCCCTCCTTCAGATACCCAGGGAGAAAACATTCTTTTCCAGCCTAGTGATCCTAATTGGGAACTCCTTTCAGTCCCTCACTTCATCTTGTAGTCCTGCAAGTCGTTGCAGCTTCCTGGGCCTGACCATGTCTGAGACTTGCTGTATTTTGTTCCTTGTTGTCTCTGAAATATCCTCAACATTTTCCATAATCTCCTCAAATTGTTCATTTTCCATTATTTCCACCACCTGTTCGCTTTCCCTCATTTCCTCTAACTGTTGGATGGACTCTAATAGTTTCTGATAGCTACCTTGGGATCTCTCTACCATGGCTCTGGCAAGGGCCAATCGATTGGGTTTTAGTTTAAGGTAATTCCGCTCACCCATCTTCCCCATCATTGTTTTCAGTGGTTAGCACGAGGTGGCGCCACTGGACTCCCACTGTCTAGTGTGGCGTGGTTTGTCAGTTTAGGAAATAATCCTTTGGCTTTGAATCACTTGAAATCAACACTTCCACCTGATGGTATTCTGTTAATAGTTCTTATATTAGGCTGTGTTAGAGTTTCTGAAAAGAGCAGCTTAATTGATTGTTTATAATCCACAGTTGGTTGCTGTTGGCTGGGTGATAATTCCACAATCCTTTGACCCTTCCTTCCCGAAGGGTGGGAAGAGCACAATAATGTCCATAAAATATTATACTTTCAATTCTAAATTGACTCTCTTGCGTCAAAAGTGTCCTGAGCATTTACTGCAACATGTGTTAGAAAAGAATTTTCTGGTGATACTCTGGTCCCTGAAAAAGAAGACAAACAATCAGAGCTAGGCTCACAGGCAAGTTCTCTCTTTCTCAAGCTGACCGGAAGCCTATATTATATTATATTTATAACTTTGTTAAAATGACACATTTAATGCATTATTTTTTGGTACAAGATGAGAAACTAAAAGTGTTTTTCTAAATATTTTGACATTCCCTGATGAAGACCGTATTGACGGTTGAAATGTTGGAATCACTATACTACCATATTACGAACTTAATAAAATAATAAAACCACATATTTACATAACTTGGTTGTCTGGTTTTGATGTGAGAACCTACAATACATTTTAAATTTGTTTAGGGGTTGTAAACAGCATAGGGTCAAAAAGAAGAGCAAGTTAAATAGTGACCGCTCACGTTGGTATATTGATACATGCTAAACATGATATATTGATACATGGTAAAAATGCCTGAATAACATTATCAAAAGGTTTTAAATTGGTCAAAAAGTATTTTTCAATTCAGTTTCATTAGATAGATAATAGACTGAATTGTACTGACTTAGATGTGACCGTATGTAAGGCTATGTGTAAAGCAATTAAACAATTTACCACTTTTCTTTTTAAAAAAAACAATTTAACACTTTTCCCGAGTACTGTATCGATTGAGCAGATAGGCCTACCCTCTTTTAATGGGTATTATTTGCAAAATATAACCCTTTTCATAAGTAGTTATTGACAAAATAATAATAGTAATAATTAATCTGAGCCTAAACTAGTTTTGTTATACGTACGGTAGTGTAACACAATGGCCGTACCAATCTATATGTATGATCACACAGGACAGAGACATAGCAAATTAAACGATTTCCTTATATATTGTTGAGGGAGCGATTACTACGGATGAAGGAGGGATCGTGAGGGATATAGGGAAGAGGCTCGTCCTCATCCCAGAGGTTTTCTAAGGAAGCAGACGCGTGGTAGCTCATTATGATAGTATAGTATTAGACTAATCGCCAGCTGAACGGTCCAGAAAAGTGTACCGCCTTGAATTGGATTGTTCTAATAGTTTGGTTATATTTCTGACCGCCATATATTGTTTTTATATATACAAATGAAGCATTGTCGCGAAAACGACCCTCCCAAACCGCCCGGGAAACCCGATTACTAAACTATTTCTAGCTGCTTGGTCACGCCAGTTACGGCATGGCTCCCGATTCCCGTTCTCGTTCTCGTTTGTCTGCTCGAGGTCGTATGGGTTCAACCAACCCAACGACCAGCAGACACTAAGATTTTAGCAGAAGAATCTATATTTCGTTACCTTTTTAATGGAATAAATGATAATCCCGGATTTTCTACCTGCAACAGGCTATGTCAGGTTTGTTTTTCTGATCGGAGGGCTTCCCCAACCTGCCGCTATATATGACGTCATTGCGCACATGGTCACGTGACCGAATCGGATGATATGATTGGCTTAGAGTCGTAGTGGGCCTCTTCCCTCTATTTTGTTATGGCGGCCATTTTAAACAGCCCTCGCTTCGAATATGCGGTTAGCGATAACTTTTTAATTATTCATTGAATGAAACATTTTTCCATTTGAACCTTGCTCTCCTTGACTCGATCTAGCATCTGGGATCGGTTAAAAAGTTCCGGAAAAAAATAAAGCATGAAAACAGGTCGATGAGGGGCAGTTTCTGTATATACGTCGTTTCTCCCTTCGGTCAGTGCCCCGGTCACGTGATTTGAGAAACATAGCAGAGCTATTCCTATCGGAATAGCGGAAAGGGGCTGTTCGTCTAGTAGATCAGACTCTGGAGATCTTGTGGATCAGATTCGTATAGGTATGGAGGTCTAGTTGATCTGAGTCGCCTCAATCTTCGACTGGTTCTTAATCGACTAGCAGCTTGACTTAATCGACTAGAGATCTTTTATAGTTGAAGGAGTGCACAAACAAGGTGTTAGAGTAACGCCAGGTTTATTAATGATCACAGTAACAAATTATCCCATATTTATACACAAAGCGCGGACCCAAAGCAGGTCAGAATCGCATTTTAGGCAAATCTGAAGAAATGTTCATAAAACCTTATAAAATCCCACAAATCGGAACGATTCGGGTAGCGAGTCATAACGAGTCGTAACATTCATGAGAGATATAAATATAAGAAAGTTAATTTTTACACGAGTCGTAAAAGTGTCTCCCCCCTATGATGCGATTCTGTAACAATATATATTACTTACTACACTCTGTTCGAGACCTACTTAGAGTAAACATCAAAGCGACCCAATGGTAACCCTATGGCGAACCGCTCCATATAGATCTCAAATAGAATGTATAGCCATTATACCTGTGTGCGAGTCTGGAATTATTGATAAAAATTGGCATAGACATGCTCCGTTGATTTTAGTCAACCATCGATTAAGCATGAACAATGAAAACAGACAAATGATTCCCTGTCAATTGGTAAAAAAATTAGAGAGTGTAAGATCGAATTAAAGGAGAAAAGTCCGTTGGATGGGGTTTGGAGATATATAGGTTCTCTGTTATAGAGGTATGGGTGGCGGTCATAAGCTTGTGTTTATTTTCAGTGAAAATGGTTTTCGCACGGCCACGATTTGTCCAGGACAAAAGACAAGAGACGATTGTGTTGTATGTTGTATATTTTAGGGTTTTGTGTTTTGACTATAAAAAGAGAAGTATCTTGCATGTTGAGACAGAATAAACCTGGCTACAATACTAGAAGGTTGTTACGTTGATTCTACTTGAGCAAAACCTGATCGAAGTATAAGTCTAGTCGATTAAGCTATTCACTAAGAAGGTGAGTCTGAGAAATTGGTGAATAAGAATACCAGGCGAGAAGCAACTATAATGATCAGACGAACAGGCGAATAACCTTTATTAAGACGATTACAGTAATATACAGTAATATGGCTTACTCAACTTCTCCATCACTCGAACACCTGTGGGACGACCAACCAGTGAGGGAAGACCCCCTTCAGCTAATGGGCCAACGACTAGATGAGAGACAAAACCATATCAATACCTATAAGGCTTGAGAATTGTATTGTTTAGAGGAACCTATTCCCTTTCTTATAATATTATGTGGAATGGCTGGAGGAATTAAGATCCTTTGGGACATCTTTTATTGAATATCCATATAATATATGGGAAGAGCGATTTCTACGAAAAAAGAGGTAGAAAAGAGGGGTTTCTTTGTGTTACATGTTCTCGGAATCTGGGGTCTCCCAATCTACTTTGTTGGTCTCTACAGGTCCGTCAACCCTGTCTGGAGGACATTATGTGGTTTGGGAAGGTATCTGGGGTGAAAATATGATTTTGAAGCCTTTTTTAAATTGGGATCTCTACACTCTATTTATAGCCTGGGAAAGCCCCTGTGAAACACTACGGCATTTCCCACAACGTTTCAGGGGGACCTAACTACATTCAGAGGAGTGGGAGAGTGAAGAAGAGGGGAGGGAGAGGGTGGGGGTATTGGAGAGAGGGAGGGGATGGAGAGGTTGTAGGAGGGGGAGAGTTAAGGGAGGGTGGGGGAATAGGAGAGGGGATCAAGGGAGAGGGAAAGAACAGGGGGAAAGAGGCGAGGGAGAGGATGTAGGGGAAGGAAGAGAGGGGAGGGGGAGCATGAGGAAGAGAGGTGGGAGACAGGGGGGATCGGAGATGGGGTTGGGAGAGAAAAACAGGTATGAAAGACAAAGAAGATGGGGAGGGAAAAGAGGGAGAGGGGGAAGTGTGGGGAGAGAGGGTGACCGTCCAAGAAGAGGGGAGAAAGAGGCAAGGGAGAGGATGTAGGGGAAGGGAGAGAGGGGAGGGGGAGCATGAGGGAGAGGGGGGGGGATCAGAGATGGGGTTGGGAGAGAAAAACAGGTATGAAAGACAGAGAAGAGGGGGAGGGAAACAAGAGAGAGGGGGAAGTGTGGGGAGAGGGTGACCGTCCGGAGGACGGGTACTTTGCTAGTAATTCATAAATCCCGTTGGAAAAGAAGTTACAAAGAAAGAAGCCGTCCTGATGGAGAATATGGAAGATCTATATATCATATATCTTGTGATATGAATGTAAATGTGTCTGCTATTTGGAGATGGTCACATTTTTGCGGTCGGCCTTTCTGAAGACAAATGTGAATATCCATGGAGTCAGAAATTTGGAGTTGGGAGTTCACTTTTTTTACTCATGAACGACTATCCACGCCTTCCATTCACTGTATACTACTGGAGGATGAACTAGAATGCTTTCTCAGAGTTTCTATAGTTTAACGCGAAACCACTAGATGGCAATATGTATGACTGGACAAATCAAGAAATTGATCACGCTAGATAGGCCTATAGAGGATATTAATTTATTTACTGTTTTTGTTCTTATAGTTGTTGTTTTTCTCACTTTTAATGACTGCCCACCACCCCGCCCTGCTTCCCCCACTCTCTCTTCCTTGTTAATGTTTGTGTATAAGACCTGCTCCCCTCAGGACTGTGTGTAGCCTTGCCTCAAGGCTACACACACACTAGTGGCAGGCAGGGCACCACTATACTGTGGTTGGAGCAGGGAGGGCTCGCGCAGGCAGAGACACAAGTACACACAAGTGTGTGCTACAGAACAGGGAGATCCGTAAGGGATGGGAGACAAACACTCTTTATATTTAAAATTGCTACTTTCCTGTACCATATTATACATAAGTCGTCCCCTAAAAAGGCATCAGGAGGAACACAACTTGCCTTACAGACGATGTTATGGTGGCCATTTACATGGGAAAACATAGAAAACATGGCCAGACATACAGGTCTCAGTATATAGAGAAAAGACGCGGATTGTTTGGGCAACAGAAGGAGGTGTTAAGATGGGCTGATTCACCCTCTAGAGGGCGTGTCGGTTGCTCAGGAGTCTAGAAAGCATACCGCTGGATTGGGTTGTGTTGGGATCTGACTTTTAGGCTAGTTGCTTGTATAAATAAAGAAAAACAGTCGCCGACGAACTCCCGTCCACCCAGCTGCCCCTTTCTCTACCACCTCCACCCCACCCCCACCCCCAGCGCTGCTCAGTGCGTACGCACTGAGCAGCGGCCCTCTACCAACTGCTATGGGAGCTGGGAGCGCCGGTAGTGGCTACCATAGAGCGCATGCGGTGGCGAGTGCATGTACTAAAGGGCGGCAATGGGCGCTTGGTACAAATCATAACACAGCAATGTTTCGAGCTATACCTGACCCTACCATCGTTTATATACAGTATTGATGTATCGATTCCGGCCAAAATTGCAAGGAAAACGTCTTTAGATTGTCATCATTGCAGGTAAAATACACGGGGGAGCACATTCGTAAGGGCAAACAGGGGGATAAGTATCAATCTCTCTCTATTAGCGTGAGGACCCGTAATGGGAGGTGTGACGTTGTAATGGGTAGTGATCCTGCCAGATTGGCAGCTTCTTTCAGAAGCGGTTGTCACGGAAGAGTCCAGAGTATTACCGCGAGATTAATTTGGGTGTGGTGTCTTAGGCTATGTAGGCTACTTGTATTATATAAATATGGAATCTTTTTCTCATTTTCAATGCTGCCCACCATCCCACCCCCCGGCTCCCGCTTCCCTCCTACGCTTTTGTTTTGGTGTCTAATAATACACATGCCTGTGTGAGGCATGTGTACCGCCAACAGTAGTGGCGCCGTAGCGGCCGTAGCGGCTTGTCTTGGAACTAAAATGCGGCAATGGCTGCCGATTCTAATCTTCCCCTGGCTATGTTTCGAGCTATACCTGACCCTACCATCATTTATATACAGTATTGATGTATCGATTCCGGCCAAAATTGCGAGGAAAACGTCTTTAGATTGTCGTCATTGCAAGTAAAATACGCGGGGGAGCACATTCGTAAGGGCAAACAGGGGGATAAGTATCAATCTCTCTCTATTAGCGTGAGGACCCGTAATGGCGGGTGTGACGTTGTAATGGGTAGTGATCCTGCCGATGGGCAGCTTCTTTCAGAAGCGGTTGTCACGGAAGAGTCAAGTCCTGATAGTGGTATGCTTGAGTTGCATTTAACCTGTCTACCATGTCCGCGCTAGTGTCGTATGGACATTTATAAATACGTTAGATGGAGACGTTCACTAATTTGTTTTCTCATTGAATTCCTCCACAGCAGGCCAAACCCTTTCCTTACCCAGCCTTTTGTTTGGCATAAAACATGATGAGGGATACATGCAGCAACAGTTCTTTGATTAGTACGGTAATTCGTTTTGCCACTTCTTTATTATAGCATTATCTCTCTTCGAACTAGTTCTTCGTGACAAGATAATTAAAGAATTCCTTTATATGGAATGGCAAAATTCACACAATTAGTATTGACATCGTTTTTTTTAAACAACAAAAGAGGACTGGGTCTGAGGAATATTAGAGAGGTCATGACCACCAACCGCATAAAATGGATTCAAAGAATGTTCATGAAAAAACTGAATAATGGACGAAAATTATAGAAGTAGACATGGATACAGACATAAACAATAGTTACTGTTTGAAAGAAAGTTTACTTTTCAAAGAAACCACTCACAAATATGCATTCTCCAGGAGAGACGTTGACACTCCAAGGGCAAAAACCAATATTATATAAGGAATCTTGGTAGATGAAAGGTGTAAAATCTGGATGTAAAATCAGAAGTAGAGTTCTATAATAATTCAAGACATTTATCCTAACGGTGATTGACGGTCGGTATCAATGAGACTCCATAATATATCATGAGCTGACTATAAGCCCGAAACTGTTGTGTGCTACCATGCATTTTATCAAAACACAACAGGCTGGAGGCTGAGTGGAGGGATCTATAGATCATTTAGTCCGAAGGCCGAATTCCCCGTTGTGGTTATGTAGTAGCTGCTAAATGGCGTGAAACAACCACAAAACCGCAGAACGGTCAGATAAACTTTTTACCAATCAGTGATAACTTTATATTGTGCCGGGAATCTACTCAGTTGTTGATCAAAAGGGCGTGTATGTCCGGAAAATGAGCCAGGAGGTGAATAAAAATCTTTATATAATTAAAGTTGTCTGTGGAAGATGGTAGCAGTCATTCGAGAAAACGTCAGTTGGGGTGGCATGTTGTAGGTATTTTGTGTGATTATATCGTACAATGTATACAGAAAAACTAGATTTTTGTAAGGAACACATTAAAACCGAAATAGCTCAATATGCATAATATACCCACGAAATTCGGGAATGGCTGAAAATATATTTTGGGAGTTTGCTTTGATTATCATTTACGCCTGTTATTTTCGCGAATACAATTTTCAAATTTCCCAGGCAAATACTTATTCTGCAGACCTTTCAAAACCACTGTACGCGTCTAAATCCAATTGTAGGCCTATGTGAAATAACTTTTTTCTCTCAAAAATAGATAGACGCAATGTATTGTGTATGTCCGTTTGTAAGAATTTGGGATTTTTGAGTTTAGTCATTCCAATTTTTTAGTTTCCATGGGAAAAAACCCACTCAGAATGAACACTTTTCAAAGTTTAAACTTGCTGTCTGTGAGCCATCATATTCAAACTAGATTTTATATATGAAAGAATGAAACCAGGCTTAGCAAACTTTAAGCAAACCATTGCGTAGCGGGTATATATCTTCCCGCTACGACGTCAGGGTTTTTTTTCTAAAAAAAAAAGAAGATTTTATTGTAAACAATTTCGGGGTAGACCCGATATTCTCATGTTATACGATTGCAAATAGTTACATACGTTTTTTTTTGTTTTTTTTAAAAAAGATTTTATTTATACTGGGGATCGAAGGTCCCCTTACAGGGTTTTTCGCCTGTCCCAGTCTTACAACAGAGAGACTGAGCAGGAAAAAAAACATACAATGAGAATTTAAATAAATATTATATACAAGAATAACTGGTAAGTTGAAAGAGTTTATACCAGCGATAAGTTACACTTTGCCACTCAGATCATTAACGATGGAGTGTTAGTGGTTTATTAGTATATACAGGAATTACTGTTCTGCTGAAGAACTTATACCAATGCTAGGTTACACTTTGCCACTCAGATCATAAACGATGGAGTGTTAGTGTTGATTGCCAGGAGATATGTGATAGTATTTAAGTGAGTAGTGTAGGAATGGGGAAATTGGGTTATAGTTGAGTAAAAAGGGAGTTTATCCATATTTGTTAATTCGATTTGAATGCCTCCATAGTTCCAATATTCCTCTGCCTTGCAGATAGCTCATTCCAAGCATGTGCAGTTTTAGTTGTTACTGAGTTCTGTGCTATGTTGGTTCTGAAACGAGGAGTCTTTAATCTTGGAGCATCAAAATTTCTTGTATTTCTATTGGGGGTAGCTCTATATTTAGGGTTTCTGACCCTCTTAAAAGCTAGAATTCTAAGGTGCATTGTTCTTCTGTGTTTTAGCAAGGGAACTTAGGCTGTGGCATGTAAGATATCTGTTGGAGTATCATGGGGTAGTTGTAAAACTATTTTTAAAGCCCGGTTTTGAAGTCTTTGAAGCTTGTCTATTAGAGGTTGATGTGCATTATGAATCAGGACATCCCCATAATCAAAGAAGGGGAGCAATTTGGTCTTGTATATTTTTAGAGCAGCTGGGGTATTTATTAGTTTCCTGATTTGTTGAAGCTGGTAGATTTTGTGTGAGATAGTTTTGATTTGGTGTGCTAATTGGGGCTTATGGTTTAATTTATCGTCAATTAGATAGCCTAAGTATTTGTATTGTGATACAATTTTTAGGTCATTTCCCTGGTATGTTATCTTTTTTACGTTAGCTGTTCTCTTGTTGTTTCTTGACTTGGTGATGTACATAGTATTGGACTTATCAGTGTTTACTACAAAGAGATTATTGTCACACCATTTGTGGAGGTTATCTACTGCCTTTTGCATATTGGAGAAAATAGTATTAATTGTGTTACCTTGGATGTATAAAACAGTGTCATCTGCGTATAAAGAAAGTTTACAATTTTTTATGTCATGAATAAGATCATTGATGAATATGATAAACGGTTGTGGGCCTAAGATTGATCTCTCAGGTACTCCAGTGTTAATGGAGATGTGTGATGATGTTTGATTGTTCACTAGAGCACATTGTTTTCTGTCCCCCAAATAGTTCTTATACCATTGAAGGAGTTTTCCTTTTATACCTATGTGGTTGAGTTTCTCTAAAAGAATGTTGTGGTTGACCAAATCAAAGGCTTTATGGAAATCAATAAAAGTAACTAAGGTGTCATTGCTGGTGTGAAGACTAAGGGCAATATCATCAGAAAATTCAATAATAGCTTCAGTAGTTGATTTACCTGTTCTGAAACCATATTGCTTATCATTAAGTATGTCGTGCATTTTAAGGTAGTTGGCTATTCTTTTATGGATAATCTTTTCCATTATTTTGCTTGTGGTTGGAGTAAGGAGATTGGACGATAGTTATTCACTTTGCTCGGATCACCTCCTTTAAAAAGAGGAATAATCTCTGCTGTTTTCCATGATTCAGGAATAAAGGTTTATAAGGTTTAACAAATACAAGACAAGAAGACACCCCAAGTTTACCCGTTTATACCTTTAATGTTTTTAAATTTGACAGTTACTGTCCATACGGGAGTAGTAATAAACAAAATGTTACCCTACAGTATACAATAAAATATAGTGTTATATCTTTTTTAGGCTTCGGGCTTCCAGTGACTTGGGATCTATTTCTATTAATATATATTAGTATAGTTTATCACGGCCTTTTATTTTTTTGATTCGATGAATATAGTATGTCTTCAATTGGTGGCAGGGAACAGTAATCACAATGACCATTGGTCATTGCAATAATGAGTAGAGGACTGGAGATGGATTAATCGCGTAACTCAATCTATCGAATAATAAAGATAGAGTGCTCTACGCACGCATAACTATCCCTTGCGGAGTTTCCTGTCCTTCATTAAGAGAGCACTTAAAAGAATCTGGGGGCAAGTATCGGCCATAGGATAGAAGTGGGAAAAGTGGAGACGATGCAATCAGGAAGAAGTGCGGAGAAAGGTTGAGTAGAAGGGCACACAACCCCATCTGGAAGTTCAAAGGCGGCCTCCCCGTGACCCTCTAAACCACTGGTGGATGGATCCAACCCATCGAATCCTCTGATTGATTGGTTAGGTCTCTATTGAAGCAGGGGGCAGATAGGGCTCACATATGTTTTCGTGGGCACAGCCTCAGTCAGAAGTCCAGCATTGCGGGCGCTGTGTCAAAAGATGCCACCATTAAATGTGAAGTATAAGTCTCGGTGCAATCAAAAGACCATAATATTTCCGACGATACAACGCTTAATCAACAGTATTTATTTCCATATTGCCTTCAATACGACCCAACTAAAAGTAAATTAAAAGAACTTAATTTGTACTGAAAATTGAAGAAAAACAATTTAAAAAAATTATATATGGTAATTTCTTCAAGGCGTCTTACATTCTAAAAGAGTATTTTCCAATGTTAACACTGCATGGCAGATACGATGATTAGTAATGAAAAAGGGAATTTATACATAAACCTGATATTGCAATTCATCATTAAATACATATATCCAACTTTGCTATCATTCAGATTGCATTCGTAATTGTACACATTGGGGGGGGGGGGGGGGGGGAGGGGTTCTGAGTATATCTATTATTTAGAAGTTCCCAGCCCATGGCAGGCCCAATCCCAGTTCCGGTAAGCGTGGTTGTGCTGCTGCACTTGAGCACGTTGACTGAAAAGAGTGCATTCCTCCCTGGGCCCAGGAAGCGATCCAGGAAGGAAATGGGGGGAGGGGAAAAGGATGTGATAAAGAACAACTTAGAGGCTCTATATATGGATAATGTTGGGCAAATGTTTTGTTTGAGTTTGGACTCTTCGTCTTAGACTATTCTTCGCCATTCTATGTCTGCCCTTATGATTAGTCATACTTGCAGTAATTCACCTTCCCTTTTACTAGAATAACTGCAGGATGGCTACAGCCACTTCCCATCCCTGGCCCCCAACTCATTGATCTGCTACGAAGCAATACCGCAATTTAGATGGAATAGAAAGAAATGGTGGAAAAGATTCCTTGAGTAGAAAACCCCACGCTACGCAGGTGGTGGGCGTGTCCCATCGTGAGTAGTGGGGGCTACTTCACATATATACATACATAAGGATTGACGTAAAAGCAAATAATTAACATCGATATATATGTAATACCTGAGTATAACATCGTTCGTGTTAGATCCTGACAATTTCCCAACTTTATAGCTGGGATATGCTATATGGCTACTTTGATCAGGTGGAGATCTATGTTATTTAATTTATAAACTGGAACATTACGTTATAATTAAATCAAGGTTTCAGAGCACCGACGAGGTAATTTTCATAAAATCCATGCATTTGAAAAGAGAAATCTGCCTATATATACACGCATTCCTCTAAGTGCTACTGGGTGCTGGCTATTTATCTTTTGCCCAGACTCGATAGCCATGAAGCTGACCTAATCAGTTAGCTATCCTGATATATGCATACTACAGTAAACGCTTGTATTGCATACAGTTCAACCCTTTGTCATTGCAATCCAGTCGGGATGTGAATGAGACTTCACCCTTTCATCAAATGAGATCAGTCATATAAAAGGACAGCAGTAAGCTGCCATTATGTGTGGTCTGATGTCATGGATGGTGTGGGGAACCTACAACATACCTTTGTATGTCTCACCTTCTCACCTTAGAGGTTGGATGATATATAGACATCGGGAAGTTCGAGGTTTACAGCCTCAAGCTTCATGCTAACGACTGTTTCTAATCCTTCAATGAGTGGGGGTATCAAAGGTGTCTATTTTGCATACAAGTGGATAATTTTAAATTTTGGAATTCGATTACTAGTATTCGTTATTGTTTGTTTGTTTAAGGATTTTATTCAGCAAGAGATTATACAATAAAGTACGATTCTCAGACTTTGCTGACAAGTATAATATATATAATTATACAATTATATATAAAGTCACATGTAGAGAATCATAATGTATAACGGAATACCTAACTAAACGAATATTAACATATATCATACAGTTGAGATTCTCATAGATTAATATCCCGTTTCGCTGGACCTTATATTATTCTTGTTTAATACACAAAAGCACCATCTATTCAAAATATTAACTAGATACTCGCGGTTGTTTTCTCATTCAATCCATTTGAAAACTGCAGTAGGCCTAAACTATTCGCTATAATTATTCTCAAATTGAAATCACTAAGTCACGGGAAATTGGTGATCACGCTTCCTTCTCCACTTTTGTTATAACCCTATTATCCCGAGCCTTGGGAGTGAATATCTGGATCATCTAGTTCGCCTTCGATTTTGCCTGGAGTAATTTACTTTATAAATGTGAACAAATGCATCCACACTATCGCACACACGATGCAAAAGTGTCATAGATAACGATTCCATCCCCAGAATACCGATGAACGAGATAACTGAAATGAAACTTTAATACGGTAGTATTTCCTGTGGAAATTGTGCAACTGCACTCCACTATTCTCTGGGCTGCCTCATCCGATTCAATACAACCTACCCCGCCTACGCACAGCCGTGTATTTACTCGGAAATTATATGCACCAAATGACAGGAGTGAAGAATAGCGGATACTAGAGAGAAAATCTGATAATTCTGTTCAAATGTTGATAACAATGATTTCCGCATAAGGTCCCAGCATACTAGTCCGGTAGAAATTTACATGCACGATAGAAAATGGGAGTTTCACATCCGAAGGTTCTGAAAAAAATCGCACGCGTTAAATGTATACAGGACAGTTCGATGAAAAAAAACCTCCCAGTCCAATTGCCATAAGACTTTCAGGGATTGTTCCTTACTACCGGAGAAACAAATGAATGGAAAAAAAGACATGTTACCCCGTTCGTTTTTTTTGGTAGAGTCATTTGAAAAAAAACCCGGTGGTTTACTATGGAAACTTGTTATGAAAATGTGTTTTTTTGTCATGTTTTATGGAATAATAAAAAAATGTCCAGTCCAAATTAGTTTAGGTTTGCTACACTTTTATTTAAGGTCATATCCCACAAATTGACAAAATAAAATCATATCTTACCCCGATCAAAAAAAGTTAGAGACCTCTAAATTTAACCACTTTTCGTGGTTGGTCTGGCTGATGCCATTCACTTCACATTAATATTTATCATTGCACAGCCTTTTAACTCATATACATGGAGTGTCATCATCAGACGAGGGGATTTTTGCATCAATATAATTGTGATTACCTTTAATAATCACCGCCCACACATGCAGATGCGAACGATTATTAGGCGTACGTAATATATGCTGATTGACTATGTGACAACTACTCATGCGTGTGTTAACAAGTGTAAACTTAACAATGTATTTATTAGTTGATAAAGGAACCTTATGTGTGGAAACCCCTGAAATCGAAGGAATATATTTATACATCCTTGCATACATGACCTGACCTGACATGGACTGTCATGGACTGGACATGGACATGGACTGATACATTCATTCTTACATGCATACATGTACACATACATGTATACAATACATGTATACAGCACATACATGTGTACATGCACACATTTATGTAATACATATACTTACACACATATTTATATACATGTATATAGCATTTCTTGCCAAGGCATACATTATAAATATTTTAAAGCCTACTGATCAAGCTCTATACTCTGATCGTATAATTACCCACTTTTCCATATCTACGAGGAATATTGAGGAAATTAGGGCCATTAGTTATGCTGAAAATAGCTGTTGAAACCGTATAATATATAATATGATTCAAATTCTGAAAATTAATTAAAACTATATGGTATTGTTTGTTTATTCATTCATACGTGTTAATGTCTCAGACCTCTACACTTGCACTTGCACTTGTGACTAATAGTCGATTGTGACTAATTTTCGGATTCAAGTATATGTATTGAAACAGAAACTATAATGTATAGACATTGATGTATATTTCATTTAGGAGATATTTGTGTGGAGTTACACATTACAATGAACTGTCTTATCATATTGAATTTGGTAGAACTTAATTAAGGTGTAATATCTGACTAACGCATGGAAATCACCACCATGTGTATTTTTTAATGAATTTATATGTACAAGGCCAATAAAAATATTTAAAAAAAAATATGTACACTTGTATGTATACATGCATGCATGTACCCTATGCATGTACATATTATGATTATAAACTATACATAATGCATTGGCTACATGTATGTATATATGTTCATCAATATGCACGTTGGTATATCACTATACATGTATGTATCATGTATACATGTTTGTGGGGTTATGTGGGGTTATAAATCTGTCCGCCCACAATGGCTGGTCACCGGGCCCGGGCCCCTGGTCAGGGTATCGGTCCCACTAGAGTTGTAATCTCCACTGATAAGATGGGAATTATACATTCTGGGACAAAAGAGCTGCTCTTTCAGATTATGAGCATCGTTGTTGTATACCAAGAGGAACTAATGTGCACGTGGCTTTATTTTTCCCCACACTTTCAACGATCTGACACTGCTATAGTAGTAGTGATCACATTTTAATATCTTGATCCCTTATTTTCCCACCGGCTATGTTCTAATGGCATCCACAGATGTAACAAAAAAAAGTTAGGGCGTACTGTTTCCGATTGTAAGACATATTCTGTTCTACACCGAGAAACAAGGACAATCGTACTTTCACATCCTTTCTTATAATTCGAATCCGGGAAATTAGGGGATCAGTTGGCGAATATATAATTGTAATATACGTTATGTGTATGTCAGCATATTTTCCCTATGAGAAAAAATCCTTTCATCTAGATGGTTCCCCGTCCGGAACTTACAGATTCAGAACAATATTGAGGCCATCGTTAACGCATTCTACTTTTACAAAATCAGTTTTCCGGACCCAGAAAGGTTTACACGCTAAGAAAAGTCCCTAGATCTAGTAATTAATAGCGTATAGTGAGTCATGTGTATCGCGTAATTATAATAATATAATTCTACACGGTAGCAGGCATTGGGATAACGCAATGCGGGGATTAGGAAATCAGTCAAGCGCGCCCAAATGGGAAGGCTTGCCTAGCCATTGTCTTAGTAACACCTGGCAGACAGGCTTTCTCTGTATATAACTAGGTGCGAATATGAATCCATATTCCCTTGTAGCATTGTTACATGAAATAGAGGTGTATGGTGAGGAAGTATGTTCTACCAGAAATTAAACCGAATTATTTCATTATTCTAAATTCCATAATTGATATAATTATGGTCGATTCTCATGAAATGGTTCCAAATGGGAAAATTTCATTTTTTGCTAGTTTTCTTCAATTAGATCTTTCCTATGTGGTCATGCCTCATAATCAATGGTTCCATGATATTAGACTCTATATTCTGAACAAATGCGTACCCACTTTCCGTGACGCCAATAACATGAGGTGGTTTCACAAAATATCATGCAAAAAATGATTTCTGAATGTTTGATGAAAGATGGACACATGGGTGTATTGAAACAGGAAGAAAAAAATCGATAAATATTTCTTGTTATGCTGAAGATCTAGGTTTCCAAAATGGGGAAGTTTTTTGCCCTCGTCACCGTCCGTGACGATCTTTCTACACTGATTTTCATAACGATCCCATGAGAGTAGGTCTATCTGCCATATACCATTCGAAAGGGCTTTTCTTCTTCTTATGGATCTTGCATTTTTTTCATCATTCTAGTGTTCTATTAATGAGGGAAATGACGACGAATATTTGTGTGACCATCACCGTTCGTGACGCAATGTATTTGAGAGTATATTTCCAACAGTTTTCATACCTAAGATGCGCAGTTTTAGGGTTTAGAAGAGTATGATATAGAGCACCTATACTAGGCATTTCATTTCATTCTAATGATCCTTCAAAAAATACCCATTTGGAACCGTTTCATGAGAATCGACCATATTTATGTTTGCAATATCTCTCGGTGGACAATTACTAATAAAGTAACTAAATGTACTCTATGCGACAACCTTCAAAACGCAAGAATATATTCAATGCAATGTCTTGAGATTTGGTACGCATATTTATATTACTAAGAGAAATAAACTCTCCAAAAATTGGAACATTCCAACAAAGAGATCTTGTGAATAAATTACTTCGAAAATATCGATATATAATTATTCTATTTTCCTGTAACACATCACACATATACCTGGATATATTCAATATATATTCCTGATAAAATATTCCCTGCTCTTCCTCTCCTTTCCCGCCCATCTCTTTCTTACTTTCTTTCAATTGCAATCCTCCTGTCTGCCTCTCCCCCTCTTTCTCTTTCTGTTCTCTATCTTTCTGTTCTAACACAGTATTAGCATTCAGATTGATTAGTTGAGGCCATGTTGATAGCTGATTCAGTAGTATAATGGTTAAAGCACTTGCTTGTTAATCACAAGGTTACTAGATCGAACCCAAGCATGGGCAAGTTTTTTTTCTCTGCTTTGTCACATTGTAATGGGTGAGTGCACACTCCTTCACGCACTGCCGCACACGGCCAGACGCACCAACTCTTAATGCACCACCGCACACCAGGGATTAGGAGATCTATCTCCTAATCCTTTAGCTTTATCAGTAGCAAAATTACGGAGTTACAAATTACGCCAGAAAAAGATTAAGAGGAAAGTGAAGGGGAATTTCCAACGAATTCCCGTAATTAAAAGAGGTCCGCGCTTAGAGTGTATGTCAGGCACATCCATAAATTGCAATTAATAAATTTGGGAACATAATTCATTGTGAGTTTTATAGATCAATTCCATATAAAATGGCGCGTTTAAATTTGGTTTGGAGTATGCTCATTTAAGCAGTGTTTAGCATAATACGCACCGAATGAATATAATTATTCATATAAAGTCTTACTACAATAATCGTTCTCAGATTATCGTATATTATGACAGTATTAAATTAAAACTAATAACCGAAGTGGTAATGTTTCTTATAATGAGTTCACACATAGACTCGATTTAGTAACAAAAGTATAAGATCCGGCACCACGTGCGCTCCCCGCTAGGTACTATGCCTATGTACATGCTATAGATATTTTATGATAAAACTTCCCTTTCTATACTTCTTTTAGGCTACGTCTCCAGATTCCTTCCATATTTTTCCATCGTCTCTTTGAAGTTTCAACTATCTTCACATTCCATTAGGGGCAAGGGGGGTGTACTCCGAATTTTAGTAGCACTTGCTAAAGCAGTTCTAGATATTTAAATAAAATAGTATTTCGTCCATATATAGTCGCAAGTATACAGACTGTCGAATTCATAACTTTGCCAGTTCTACTACGAGTTATATGCCCACTCTTAAATGTCACCTTAAAAGTCCGTCGGAAACACGGGACCCAAGAGTCTTAAGTAGACAAAGCAATTCCTGTTATAAGGTTTTATTGCCTAGCACCATAAAGGAATATGGAGATACGGGTTGGCTGAGCGTTTAAAAAAGCGCTGGCTTTGGACCAAGTGGCATATGAGGATGTTGCGGGTTCGAACTCTGATATGGCTGCAAGTTTACCTCCTCCCCCAGGCACCAGGCAGGAGAATACCTGCTGTACCAGAGCTGCATTCAGCTCATACAAATCAATGTTTAAAAATCCTTTCTAAAAATGTGCAATGTTGTCTTATTTAGCACATGTATATCATAATATATGATTATGTATGTGTGTGACTATGTAAGTTGTATGGTGTGTGTAGTTGTACATTAGCACAGATACACGGATGGACGAGAGTCTAATGTACTGATGTGTACGGTCAATGGAGCTCTGGGAACATTCGCCAAGAGCCGACTCGTACGATACATCGGGTGATGTTTTCATTAGCCTATGTAAAGATTGCCTCTAGAATGGAAAATTCGCCCGGAGTGTGTACTATGAAGAAACCCATGGACATGAATGAGCTGAATAAAAGACGTCCGCGGCGGTCTCTATACTACATGTCTACATGAACCAAAAACATGTTTTGTCCTTGAATGACTTTTTGTTTGCGTACAGACTTTTGATAGGATATCCAATATATGACCTCCAAGAGACTGCTTTTATGCAAGTAATAATAAGGTCATGTGCCATAGAACATTCCAGGGTATTTGAATCAGATATGAAATTACTATGCCACCCATTTATCCATAGGGGTGGCTCTTCGTCCCTCGTTACTTGGTGAGCTGCCAGCTACCAAAGAGTACAGGGCGCAATACATCCCACATCGGTTTTTACCACTGAAAACCAGACTGTACAGAACAGTATGTATGCTACAAATTTAAGGCATTGTCTAACTGTAACAGAACATTATAATGCATATTTCCCGACCTATCTTTTGCATTTTGCTATAGGCTACTTGGCGATTTATGTAGATACCCTATCATGCAGATATACGCAGCACCCTCTCAGACAGGTCTACTAGCTTCATCTGCAGGCACAACGCTTGCGAAATCCATACTACACACGATGGTTCACGCGTGAGGGGTGTTGCCTCCTAAACAGCCTCTGATTGGTCAGACAAGCGCGCGAAGGCTGATAGACATGAATGAACAGAGGGTATCATGCTTTGATTGGCTAGTAGCTCAACAAATACGCAAACCACTTTTTTAGATTAGTTCACCATTATATAAATTCAATCTGCGACGAGTTGTAGACAGTCGTCCGGGACTAAACATCCTTGGTATTTGTAAATAAACATTGGCCACTAGCGAGTCATAGGAAAGAACCACTACCAGGATTTGTGTATTGGAGCTTATATTCTCAAGAAGCAACCCTTCCCAGTGATCTCATGCCACAGTCTCATGTAATGGATTTATCTAAAAGGCATTCAAACGGTAAGTCTTGTGTTCTATGCAGAGTTTGTCAATTTATGACCGGGTAGGTGAGAAGTATAAGGAGCAAGAAGTACTTATTAATAGTTATGGGATTGGTCAAATGTACACGATGTGGTCTAGTGGCAATGTTTGAAGTGGTGTTCCATAGTGCAAATGGGTGAGTGAAACATGACATTTGACATGGAAACCGGGATGTGTTTTACAGATCCACGTGCTTGGCAAATCCACAGATCTCAAACTTAGTAGTAAATAGTCAAATTCGCTATTCAGGTAAATATGTAATCGGCCATTTTCACTTATTTTCGAGCAAAGTTTGGAGCATTAATTCCCCATGAAGGAAACGGGGATGCGCATGAGATATAGATGCTGCAATGTAGTGAGGGTGGGATTTTGCGTCACTGTCTGGGTCATCATGACCAGACACTCTGTTCTAGAAGTAGTCATTGCAGCATAGAACAACTGGTAAAAAAGAATGGCATTCTCCCCCTGCTTATCGCTCTATGTTATCCCGACTATATTTCCTAAAAGCTCATTCACCATAGTCGAAATTAAGCTGTGCCATTGTTCTCTTTATTCTGGTGATATTTAATTTGCAAGTAGAAATTCCCTCATTTTAAGTATTTCTTTCTTGATTTCCAGATTTACCGTTGGGCATATTTCTTCTTGTGTTGCTAAGTCTTCATGGAATCCAAGGGGCATCAATAGGCCTGCGAATAAGAAGGCACCACCTACATCGCCCGAAGCATGTAATCTCGTCGCGCCATGAACTGTACTACGAGCCATGTGGCAGTAAAACAACTGCAGCCCCCCTCGATGCCCTCCTCACTGAGGTCATTGCACAAGAAAAAGACACATTGAAAAACCATTTTGATAGCCTCACTAAGGAAGCAAGTTACGCTAAAAGTTACGTAGACGACCTCATGAGGAAATATGTAAGCTAATTCCTAATTTTTCCAAATTGCTATAGGGATCTCATCATGTGTGTTAATCGGTTGACCTATTGTTAAGGTGCACTGTGAATATATTCGGATGGGGTAATTGTTTCCGGGCGATTATGGTGTATCTGAACTGGAGATCACATAATTACAGTGTAATATGAAGGGTGAATACTATATTGTTTTATAGCCCGTCACACGTAACACATTATACAAACTCTTGCTATCTTGATGTGACATGTTCCTACTTAGGAATAACAATTAACACGAATATGCCAGACACTTTCATATTTCGACTGGGTTATTTTATATCCTGTACCAACAATCTATCCGGATCTCCGTGGACTCGATGTACAATTTATCATTCAGCTTCCCTAAACAATTATTGATAGGTTCCTGTAAGGATGTTTTCTCAAGGAAGCAAATGCTATATGCAAGTGACACATTTAACGACCTTGTCGACCTGTTGCGCTTGGTTCGATATTAAACTTTAATTACATACCAATTGAGCTAGATTAATAATGCCCGCCTACTATATACACTGTTTTAAAAGAAATAATCTAGTGAAGTTATCAATCAAGATCAACGCCAAGGCGACATAGCCATTTGACTTAAAAGTAATTATTTCTTTTATGAAAAAAAAAAGGAATTCCCAGACTCAAGAGTAAACGTGTCTCGTTTCCATACAGTTAGTTCGAGACGCACGTTTCCCTTTTATGCTCCCGTCAAAATAAACAAGGTCTGGTATGTATTTTGCAACTGACACTAATATGCATATTATTGATCAACGGGCTTCAAACCAATGGCTTTCTGCCATAAAGTTCAAAAACATTTAGAGCATTACCGACGGCAGGTAAGGCGGTTTGAACGATTTACCTGCAGAAAAAGAGAATTTGCGCTGCCTCTGACAGCATGCTATGGATCAGCCGTGGCAATGGATGATGCAATGGTATGAAAGGGAGGTAAAGCGAGAGGGGGTGAGTCAGTGCAGGTGTCTGTGGCGGGAAAGGGGAGGGGGCACCTGAGTCGAGGAGAGGTGGAAGAGGAGGAGAATCGGTGAGGGAGGGTCGTTCGGGTGGGGATGATCTTGGTAGTCTGCCAAACCTGCTAACCCCTGTCTCGTCTGCGAGGCACACGCCCGACTGTGCATAATCAGACACCTAAGGCAGCGAATCAGAGCTAGGGGCTGTCGGTATCTAATTAGCATTTACTTCGAGGCCAGGATCCACGGCTTCTCACGAACATAGCCATATGTGTACCGACTTATTCATACACACCAGGATCCTATTTCATCTACACAAAAGTGCAAATAATAAGGTGTGTCGAAGTACAAATCCAAAATACCTGTAGCGCATGGACTCCCTCAATATCTAAACGGGTTGTCAATCAGAAATAGGTATAATTTTATTTTAGCCCTTGTTGTTTAGTCATAACAAACCGTATGCCTCTCCAGACAAAATCGATGAATGGATCAATACGCGTACGCCGAAACTGGCGTTAATATTGATTAGCGACCTCGATTCTTCCTTAGTTACCATCACCTCCTGGGTCCCTACTCCCTACCTGGCGCGACTTTCCTGCTGGTGGCGAGATTCAGGGCAAAACGAGTGAGGTTTCCTCTGTGCCATTTACTACGTGATATTCTAATATCTACGCTGTATGCGTGGCGGGAAACTGTAGTCATGACCAAAACTTGAGAAGTTGCCAGGCTCGTCTACTTCAGTGCACTTGCATGCTTGGCTAATAGCCACACCCTATAGACCCAGAGTATGCCGCTATAGACATGGGGATTCCTATACTTCTAATTGCTAGCTATTGCTACTTACTACACGTTACAGGGTTGGGAGATTGTTAATAAACAAATACAGATTTACTGTGAGTAAAATGAACAGATCCTAATTTGCAAGGCCAGCGATGAATGCTTAGTGCAGCAGTGAGATTTGAGCCTTGCGCGACATTGGCATGCAGTCAGCAGTCAGGTACAGGTATCGGACTCACACGTGCATGCCGCATGGCTGCTGTAGATGATAATGCGGAATACTATTGTACAATGACCAAAATAATATCCCAGAAGTTTCCGGGTATTCAGCTCTTTAGTCGACAGCAAGTACCCGCCTGCCAGCGCGAGCCGGATGTAACAGCAGGCTTGTAACAGTGATTATAAAGTCACCCCTTATCTGAATATTCTCGGACGATGACCAAATGTTGAGTATGCGCCAGCATGTACTTACTACATGATGCCGAGCGGAATTTTCCCTGACTTCATCCTTGCGGAACGAATGTTTTGCTGCAGGGAAAAGGAGAATGAATTGAGGGGAAACCCGTTGTCCAAATCTATTGGGCAAAGAGGTCTATGTCTGGATTTTGTCTAACAACAAATCTATGCATGTCTGGTACCAATAGGTAGATATCTCCTGGTTGGCGTATAGTAGGGTGCTGCGGGATCTATTAGAAAGAAAGGCAGTTCAGCACAGCATAATTGGTTTGACTAGACACGTTGGTGCCCGTGGAAATTTCCCTTTTTCCCCAGTTGTAGGGCACGAGCGATTTCCCATTGCACACATTGGGGCATTGCGAGATTAATAGGGCTAGTTTCAGATAAATTATTTTTGTTTCCTAGAATATAAGGCCCAGTCCAACAACGGACTATAGCAATGATCAAGCAGACGGATTTCGAGCTAAATTACATTCCAGACTAAATGGGCATTTGTCCATTCATCTTGGGATGTGGAATTTCCTCCCCATACAAATGCATGGAATGGGGAGGGAAACTATATTGCTGGTTCCCTCGATTCATAGAAAAACCTACGCACTTTTTTCCTTTGCCAGTTGCATCTAATTTGAAATGAGAGTAAATAACGCGTGGGCGCAACAATGATTCCCGTTTATTTGAATAACATAAGAGGACAAACAAAGTAACCTCTCTGTCGGACGTGATAGTCCATGTTGGATCAGTTTGTTTAGCTCGCATTTGACGTATTCATATTTTGTTTCTATATTGGTTGTAAGTGGGAGTCCGGAAATAGAATGATGGCACACATACAGCATGCCATGTGCAGGGGTACATCTCTCTTCTCCCCCCCCCCCCCCCACCCTTCTCCCTCCCTCCCTCCCTCCCTCCCTCCCTCCCCCATACTCTCTCTTTCTCTTTTTTGTAAATGTACTATATACACATAAACTTTTATATTATATTATATCATATTATATTATATTCAAATACATACTTACCGTATAAAATGTGAGTGTGCGCACATCTGATTGTATGTATAATAATAAGTATAATAAGATTTGATTGATCACGGTACGTGCAATGATAAAAACGCCTATTCGGATGAAAACAATGAGACACTTCCCAAAAAGTGCATATTACCCCATGCTTCACTGTATAATTTGATCAAAGCAAATGTATTATCTTCGAATAGATAAAAAGAGATCAAAGCATGACAATGTGTGCCAAATTGCCAATATTCATCATCGAGCACATTGCAGGGGCAATGAACCCATATAATTATAATCTGAACTACTTTAACTCAGTAACTCGTTCGATTATCTGAATACTAAACGAATAACAGAGATAGGAGTGCTTTGTTTATGTTTTAAGGACGTTGGCATCATTTTTAGCACCTAGAGCTCCGGAGAAATTTGAGAACGAAACCCAATAATCAAAAGGCGAAACGAGAAGTAAACGATTCGAGAAAATGAGAACAGACTTTCTTGAGGCCACCCACAGTCTGAGGGATGATGCATGTTTGGGAATGTGCTTACCCTGGCCTCACCCTGAGGGATCTGTTATTGACCGAACATTCCACTTTGGATTAATTGTTTTATTTGTCTTTTAAGAAATCTAATTCAAACTTGTATCAACGTCTCAATAATATCGATAAAGAGAACAGACTGAGCTATAACTCCAAACTATAACTAACAGGCAGCCTTAGGAAGCACTTCGTGGAATAAAGAGGCGAGGAGCACGCTATCCGACCTTGTGGGTGATCTGCAGACTGGAAAGAACAGTCGATCGCAACTCATGCACGACTAGATATCGGTCATCGGGTGCGGCGGGTCTCACTTCGCGCCGCCAGCGTCTCACCTGAGCTGACCTTTTTTCACTCGCGTTTGTCGTTTGCGCTTTCTGTGCGCATCCATGTATGTGTGCCCCTTGACCGTCTAATTACTTCCGCATGGGTGGCCCTAGAGCTGCATACCCTTTATATGATCGGGAGCCCAAACCAACCCAATGTTCCAGTCCATGACTGAATTTGCGAGTCGATTGAAGTGCCAAACAGAGGGTTTTCTGTTCACAATCGCACACTATATGCATACATATCCTGCGAAACAAGCAATTGTCCTTTGTCTAACAGCAATTCTAGAAATATGCAGTTTCCTTTAGAGTACGCCCCAATGCAACCCCAAACCCACAATCCCCACACCCACAATTAACCATGCAGGTGACATATATAGCAATTGACCTTCATTTTGGACCAGACAACCCCGTCAGACAACCCATGCAAGAGCATGCGGGTCTGGATTCCTCTTCTCCCTCTCTCCTCACTCATGCCATCGTTCAATGCTTTCGTGCTGTCACTGACGCCTTCTGTAAACTGATTTCTTCGCTCGAATTTCTTCTTTTGTGTACTCACCTAACACTTACACTATTCCACCCTATTAAATACCTGGGAGAGGGAAACTATTCTTATAAACAATGCATATATAACTGGGTAACTACACAATGGTAATATTATCAGCAATTACAGTGTTTTATACTTAGTAAATTCGGTTATGATGACAATGCAATAGTACAGAATAGCTTTGGTTAAAACGGAATGGAGGAAGGGCCTGGGCCTGAGCCTTTGCCGTATCATGGCTGCGCCTTCCTGTCTCCAATACTTTTTTACTTTATTTCCTTATAAATCTCTGCCTAAAATTGCCATTGCCACCGTTTTGTTCACCAGTGTGTCAAATCATCTTTTGTCCGCATTAGGTCAACTTCTACTCTAACAATGTCATCTTTATTTCAGCTGGAGCATAGATTGAGGACGAGTACACAGGATCTTAAATCTCTGCAGCTTGACGGTTTGCCCTCGGTGCCGCGCCCTACCTTTGAAGAATTAGACAAGCTTGGAAGACAACATGCAAGAGAACATGTAAGCACATCTCCACCTGGTTTTTTAAAAATATCATTAACGGTTCTTAACATCACGTATTGATTTAGAATGCATGGTGCACCCCATTTGAAATGTCGCGTGTGCAATAAAGGTATTAATATAGAATTTGAAATGTCCATTATATGAATAAAAATTAAAAATCTATCCCATTATAAATATATAAGCTTTGGCGTGTACAAATTCAATTAGAAGAGAGTTAACAAGGAGAGACATGGTATAATATTTGGTGATACGAATTAAGATTGACGAAAAGAGATGTAAAAATGTTATAGGTAAATTAAGTATAAGGTAGTTGATGCATGGCATCCCATTTGAATAAGTAATAATACAATACCGAAATCAACACATTTCACATTGAATACCCACTGAAGTACATACATGTATCCAGGATTACCCAAGGACAATCTGGAAGAGCTGTGTTTACACGGAAGGTTTTAAAGTGTCCTTTAATGATATGTACAAAATGGATATAAATCTATTACAATACAATACAGCAACACAGCAAAATTGGATAAAACACGTTTATCGCATATGTGCCTTACAGAGGCTCTAACAAGCTGGAACTATAATGTGGCTAGAAACACGTATTTCTGAACAATATGGAATAATAATAAAGCAACGTTCGAGCTATTATAAAAAGGCAATTGTGTAATGACGGGTGCTTATGTCTGTGACCTCAGGGTCGCGCCAGGGTTCTAACCCCGATGAGAGTAGAATATATAATTTATGTGTAATATGTATGCTTCTTCTATATTCGATGGCTAAACTGAGTTTGAGGCCCAGTTGCTTCACCTATATCATGTTTCGAATTTAGAAATACCGTATAGCTAGGCAAGATGAGTACAGATTCAGTTTCAAGAATGCCATGCACGCGCCCAGAGCCGCATACAGGTGCGCGGTCTCCGCGTGCCATATTTGAGGAGTATTAGAAAATAGTATGCAGTGGATTATCCGTATTTGTCTTGAGGATTGACGGGAAGCGTTAACAGTTCAAGATATATATTACATGTCTTTGTGGCATTTGGTGGACTAATGTAGAATATTCCGCAAGGTGAAGGTCAGGGAATTTAAACCCTGGAGAAAGTGACACTTTTTGTAAACACTTCCCAGTAGGTCCCAGAAGGTATATTTAAGAGATCGTGGGCGAAGACTCGAAAATCGTGAGCGGTCACCGCTATTTCCAATCTATGTCGATACTCTGTGTACCCTTGATCTAACGGAAGCAGTTTTAAGCATTAGAGAATAAAGAATAATAGATTTAAGTACCCACCGGTATAGTTTCCCAATAATATTGCGAAACTATCTATTTAAATCAGTTTCGAGTGGTCTCATTGTATTGAAACCACTATGAGGATCACCACCGCTTAAAGTTAAACAAAAATTATTATACATCATGAATATGTTGTATCTTGATCCACGAAAAACCAGAATGTTCAATTTTTATATAATTTATTTGGACAACACTCGGTTTACTTCTCTTTTGACGGTCACCGTTCCACACTTGTGTTTCTCTCAATAACCTAAAACATTTGAGTGGGTGGTACTCTCTCCAAGAATCTGTTTATTTTCATTAGGAAAATATGATAAATATAATGAATAGCATACCGTACCTTGGTTTAAATTCCTTATGCTTTATAATTGGTGGTTCTGACCTCTTATGGTAAATACATGGTGCACGCATTACATTCCCTCCCCCACAAGTATTAATAGTTCAGAGGCTAAGAAAATGTTGGTGGCATTTATCTCAACACATATTCCACAATTAATGCAAATAGTCCTATCGCATTAAACTCACAATATCATTAGTTGGATTCAGAGCTCATTGACAAATTTTATATTTAAGAAACACCTAAGAAACATTTATGTATGGGATATACATCAAATTAGTTATAGGCAATCATTTAGTATAGGCAACGTATGAAAACGTCCTTGAAGGACATTGCGTCTTTTTCATTTGAATGATGTAATTATTAAATTTCTGTCATTTAACTGAAATTAAAAAGAAATAAAAGTAGGACCAATCAAGATCTTAAGTTAACATATCCTATTGTATGGGGGCAGTTCCGCATGACAACTGCAGAAAAGTAGAAGGCACTATCATCACGATGATGATACGTTATGTTAGTGTGATCAAAAGGTTAACAATTCTTTTTAAAAACCTAGTATTTACACATCGATTGCTATAAAAAATAACATCTACATTGTATCTGTTTCCTCGGTTAATTTGTCACCTTTTTCTCATGAGACACTCACCTATTTAATTTCAGACACACAAGTCATTTCAAGAAAATTACGACCGTCTCGTGACCATGGATATGTTCTTGTACGTAATCAAAATAGAGGAAGACATTCACCACGGAAGTTTAGGTTACGGATCCCAGTTGGAAGGGATAAGCCAGAGTCACATATTCTCCATTTTGTGTCGAATACGAGTAGCCATGAGTCAACATAGTATGAAGTACGACAGCTCTCATATTGACTCTCTGGTCCACAAGGAAGTGCGTGACGTTTCAAACGAAGCCGTGAGGTATATTAGTGACTATATAATATTAAGAGAACTAATGCAACTACTGGAGTTTATGGAATTAGAGTTTGCTTTTCTTAGTCAAAACTATGAAACAGGCAGATGAACCACATCGTTTGATATTTATAACTTACAAAGACAGAAATACAAAGGAGGAGTTGACATCTCATCACATCAGAAGTGGAGAGACCGACGGGGCAGCAATTGACTATGTGGTTTCACGTCCCAAAGTCTGTCATGACATGAATCGAGGCAGCTCATAACTAAATGAAATGGGTTTAACATTTTACTAATTTCTTTAATGGCACCATGTATGTAAGGCCAACAACGAACGAGGAGGGGGAGTTTGAGCTGTATCACACTTCAATATGTCCTCTCTTATTACATGCATCTAGGTATAAGTTTTATAAGAATGAAATAGGGTATGCCTACATCAAATTTTAGCGTTATCAAAGTTTAAAAAAAAATCTGGGTTGCGATGTGAACGTCACGGTGTTAATGACTCGAACGCTGGTGATCAAACATCTCAAAATAATTCAGATCCAGCGTTTTCCTTAATGTACGTAAGACATTGCTTTTGATTTTCGTAGAGCCCTAGGTGTTTCCTCTTATTGCAGCATCTTTCAAGTTTACATTAAAAAAATACCTGACACTTTATAATTTTACCATTATAAAAGAGTGGCATTTTTTGCAATAATAAACCAGGGTCATTTTTTACAATCCAATATTCTCAATTATATACATCGCATGTAAAACCAATATGTGCTTATACATTGTGGAAATTCAAACAGAAATTAATTTATTTAGCCAGAACCTTGAATCTCTGAACTTCTGTCAAGAACTTTATTTCCTCACTGCCAGGAGAAATCCCCTTCCAACTAAAAACGACGGTATTGAAAATACAATTTGCAATGACCATATCTAGATATTTTGATGGGAGTAGTGACTCATTCCCAAAGTAGATTATGAGAGATGCACACTTGACCCCAGTGTGTTATTGTGGGAGCGTTGCCATGGGAGCGAATTCTGACGAATCCTCTGGATGTGCAATAGCACTGACATATTTATTGCTTAATTTAATTTATATTATTTATTACAAAGTGCTGAGGAGGGCGTGTTAAATTACATATGGTTGTATACATTGTGAATTGAGATTGTATGCTGAACCTGAATCGGATTTTAGGAACTATGTAGCATACATAGTAACACGAATCAACACCGGCAAACAATTTTCTGTGAGGGTTATGCATCTAGCAAAATAATGCATGACTTTGTGGGTTTACTTTCAGCTTCATAATTTCGAAAACAACATTTTAGACTCGAAATAAGATATACTGTAAAAAAACTAGATGATTAGCCTCATTTTGAACATGCGCACTATAGAACCAAATTCTACAACAATCGATATTTTCATGGAAATGAATTTTTACTATCTTAAAAACACAGGACAGTAATTTCTGCTATAATCTTACAAAATATGTAGCCATAATCGGCAGGTGCCGATAGCGTGTGGATCGCGCAGCAAGATAGCCAAACAGATAATTTAATCTGTTGGTGAATCATAATGATGATAGTTCACAACACCGAATAGGTACATTATTATATAAAATGTATAGTTGTACTTCCAGTGTCCGGATTTAGTGTATAGAAAATGATATTACCCGATCCTAGTAGTTATATTGTATTCATTCCCTCGGGTGTGAGCTGGAACAAATGTATATTTTGAAAGACTCCTTTGATAAATATATATTATTTCATAGGACGGTTTTAGTGTTGCACCAAATCAAAGGATACTAGCTGTACTAAAAAATAAAGTTCTCATCAGCATATATATGTCTTTAGTGTTTGGATTTCACATAATGGAATGGAATGTGTGAATACACGTGGGCGTATAAAGGGGGACAACTTGCAATGCTAGGGTGTTGGCATTAATTTCTGGGAGCCTTGAACAAATAGAATATGGCTAGTGGGTTGATTGACTGCACTACACAACAATTATAATTGGCGATACCGAGGAAGATAATGCCGCCAGTGGCAATCAAAGAAAGGCATGTCCCGAGGCATTTACATGCGTCTTTTGGCATAGGTCGTCTTAATGCCATCAGAAGGCAGCTTGTTGTTGGTGTTATACATTCAAATAAAAGTATGCTTTAAAACATAAATAAACAATCGATTTGATTTTGTATTTTTGCTGATCTACAGTGACAAAGCTGAGAAAATAGGATCAATATCGCAACTGGTTGGTCACTTCATATACCTTCATGTACCTATCAAGTTATAGCCAGTGCTGTCCTATATAACGTTTTAAAATTCATTGAGGATTCCCTAAGTTTAGGATGATAGCGAATCAGATTGAAATAAAGTGGGATTCCAGCAGGTCTCCGAACTGAATAATTTGGGAGATAATGAGATTTTACACTCTTGGATGGACCGAGACTAAATATACTACAGTATAGCAAATTTACCTTTTTGACGGTGCTTAGTTTACTAAGATGATAGCAAATCACATGGAAATAAGTGGGATTTCGGCTGGTCACCGATTTGAATAATTTGGAAGATGGACTGAGATTTTACACCCGTGAATGGACTGAATAGACTGCAGTATAGCAAATTTCACTTTTTGACGAAATTAGCTGTGAATGCAGCTTTGATACACGTCACATACAGATGAGGAATAATAGGACCACGCTAAATTGAAGGAAAATATCGGGCCGGGTATGATCATTTATCGAGATATATATAAGGAACTTATGGATTAATATCGATCACATACATAACAAATCTGAATAGAGATAATCGTGAATATTTGGAAAGTCCCTTCAAAATCGTCACTGCGGGGGTGGGGACAAGAATGAATCATTGGAATCCTAGCCTTTTATAGCACAGTTGCACTTTGAACATAATGATGAATGGGCGTGAGTGATCAATGAACAACTTTAGCCAGGACATAATAAGCTTCGGTGATGACTGGAGTGCTTTGGCAAATCCCGAAGTGGAAGGGTGCTGATGGGACTTCTGAGCCAGATAACTGTCACATTCGCCTATCTCAGTGTGAAAATCTTGGACAATTATTATCCCCATTATACAATTAATAGTTCACATCTTTCGGGTCAAACGTGTCCGCTCTCGCTCCGCCTCAAGGACGTTGGTTAAGATGGAATCGCCTAATCGATAGGGGACTTATTTGATATCAGAATGTTATAATAATATCTGAATTTCCTATCATGAGTCATGGGTGTATAGAACTGCGTAAATTTATGGCAATATTTGCCAAGTGCTTTATTCTGGATTTGGCTAAATGTCCATTACTCCGCCGCCCTCTCTTCATCTAAATTGCATCATCTGAGATCGGGGCATTAGAACAATATGTTATCTATAGCTTCGACGTTTAATTAAATATTTAAATCACATAAAACAGAGCACATCCAAATTTCCTGTTTATTTATGAACCTCCAATGACTGCATTTTGGAGTTGTGAGTAGTAATTGCGCCAGTATTTACATATTGTTCATACCAGATAGATCTTGATACATACGCGCCGTTTTTGTTTCGCTATATATACCGTCAAAAACGAGGTGCGTTTAGTTGATTTGATTTGATTTGAATACGTTTTTATTTATTCTTTTCATACAGGTACTCCTGGATATCTCCATATTTTCCTCAGTATCCTGTGACACTACCCTATTTTGTACATTTTTTTATTTGTTGTTGTTGTTGTTAATAATACATCATACGGTATCTAGTTCTTTCCGTTCGTTTCTTGTGTACATTTATACAGATTTATACATTGTTGATGAATCAGAAATTCATAATTTCTTTCTCATCATTTTTGTCTTAAATTATGTTATTCTAATATTATATTCCAATATTATATCACTTCGAGAATACAGAGTTTGTTAACAATGATAAAAATAAGTTATGAATAGTTATGACAAAATGATTATGATAATGATAGTCAGTAGTATACATCTCTCGTCATGAATCACAAGATTATAGGCCTACATTTGAATCTAGAATTATATCATTTATGCTATGTAAGGGAATGGCTCGACTCATTTGGTATTTGTTATTTGCTATTCGCATTGCTATTAGTTATTAAATACTGTCCAATTCACGCGCAGTTTTCACCTAAAATTCTAAAAGCTCTCCGCAAAAGGACGTCTTCTGTTTTTTAATCATCCCCTTATAAAAATGAGTATCATTCACAATACACAAGAAGATTCAGCGTCTGGACATGTATGCGGGATTATTTCTCGTGGCACAAGATTCTGGAGTTATTTTAGGAATGAGGATAACCAAACAGGAATCTGGTAGAACCTGGTAGGTTGATAAATCTTAATACCAAAAACCAGTCGAAGTCACTTTTCCCAGCCTTTCACAAATCAGCGTACAGCAAAGAAACTTCACGGGGATTTTGAGGGGAAAAATAACCAATACAAAGAGAAGTTTTAGAATGATGCCAAAAGGCATGTGCACACCTTTACGAAGGGAATGTGATAAACTCGACCGACTGCACGTACAACCCTGCCAAATGTAAATACCCCCGTCGATAGGCTGGGAAGTACGCGTATACCGGTCACAAGGGAAGTAGACTCAGTATTTGGGATAGGTCTCACGATCTTGGATCACATTGTTCTTATTATATGTGCATATATATATACATAAGCGGCATTCAAGAATGTTGATATTTGACTATGCAATTGCATTAAACCATGAATACACACAACCCCAGACAACGAAGCTTTTCAGATGTTGTTTGCAATTGCTCTATACGACAACATAGAGTATCCCACCAACATATTTCATTAAGAGTATTATACAACCCATTTAAATTATGTCATAAATCATGCACTGAGTACTCATGTCTTTAAAAGTTTTGTTCATATACACAAATTTGTGTGACTCATATAGGTAGGTTCCGTGGATCCCCATGTTTAGATCATATCAAAAGCTGAGAATAGAATCTATGTTATTTCGACCACAAATATGGGCACAATATCACTTCATTATTGCCGTATTTGTCCTCGAGCAATACTCCTATACTAGGCGCAGCCATCAAAATCAGGGAATTGTGGGTGAGGTCATATGGGTGAGTGCGGTCATATGGTCATATTTTACATAAGAGTGTATGGACAAGGAAGAGGCCTATTGTGATAGATGATAAGGTAAACGGTGTACTCCACTTCATTATTATTACGTGTGAAGGGTAAATTAATTCTGAAATCCCCTTAAAAGTGTGGTTTTTAATATTTCGAATATGTAATCTTTCGAGTTTGCAGAAGCCCCACTTAAATTAAACAAACTTAAAATTGGTGAAATATCAAAAATCAAATCTTTTCTTAATTGACAATAATTATTATTAGTACTAATATGTGTATTGGCGTATTTTGTGGGATAAATAGGAAATAGGCTTTATATAAATGGTAGTCGATATTTTCCCGGACGTCTTTTTACCCTCTCCATACATTGACACCAAGCTAAGCGTAATTAAATTAAAAATGATAGCTTGACATGAAATCTGGAGATCCAGGTCACTATTTCATAGATGTGTAATATGGGAAGGTCTCTGTATTTAGATTCATATGCCCCTATACGCTTTACATGCCGATATATTGTTCTATAGTTTCCCTTAAATCAAAACCCTAAAGGAAACTACAGTGGAACCTCACATAAAGACCACCTCATTTATAGAGAAAAAAGGATTCTCTATTAAGACCAGTTTTCCCAGTCCCGAATTATCCCCCCTTTTTAGTTTTGGAGCCCCTCTAAAGAGACCACCTCGCTATGAGACCAAAAATAATTCAGTCCCAAGGCGGCTCTTAATAGAGAGGTTCCACTGTATGTACATGTGTGGGACGCTTATATACTGTGGCGCACCCTTGTGATAGTACTTTGACTATGATCGGCACACCCTTGTGATAGTACTTTGACTTGGATCCAGGCATCCAATGGAAGAACTACCTAGGCAGCTGCCTATTTAGATTGTTGTACAACCTTATTGTCATACCACCTAAACGCAATAAAGAATTCTTGAAATGAAATGAAATGATGCAACACGGCCAAACACTCAATACTAATAATAATAAAACGATAATAATGGCGATCGTGAGTGATCATGGCAGGACATAGATCATTAACCCCTCATTTCTCAAAACAGAGGTGATGTCAGTTTTAATTGTGGGACCGGTGATATTTGGTTGGAACAATATTATATTTCTGATATTCACAAGTGACTGACCGGCAGCAATACAGTGAATTAATTGATTAGATTAGGTTCGAGAATCACTGCAAATGAATTTAAAATGGTAAGAATGGGAAGATATGAAATTATCACCACAAGTCACGAGATAATGTTTATTTAGCTAACATTTCCAACCACATGGAATAAGAAATTAAAATTATTTTATTTGTCCTCGTTTTCCTCTAGCAAATTGTATAGTGTTCCTACCTATCAGACAGAATTACGCATCAAGACAATGGAACATTTTGTGAAAACACGCTTGGTATAACGGAATTTTATTCTTAAGTTTTAATGCCCCCCCCCACACACACACTCCATCCATACATTGGAATTGACAAACTTTGGTCCATTTGACTGCAACTTAAAAAGATTTTGATCGAGGACTGCCGCTCGGTGCAGAGACGCGGGTACTAACGTAGTATTCATCAAATGATGTGTTTTCAAAAGAAATTCTCCCAGCTCACATGGGCCTAATTACCAGCTCCGTGAATACTGAACGCTGTCCCACAACGAGCTGGTTGTGCTGGTGGGTAGTAGAGAACCAGGAAAAATTACTCAGCATTTGACGTTAAAGAATTGCACTGCATGGATGGATGTTAGATTGTAGACGCATTCGGTGTAGGCCAACTTAAGCCCCGCTTAAGCCGATATGATGTACCGTGGGTTAATAGAACGGTCGGCCCAGTGTATTTGATCACCACTCACGGGCTGTAGTAGTATGAAGCAATAGGAATTAGTATAAGGATCTGATTCTTCTGTCCAAATGGTTTTAATTTTGATTTAAGATATAATTTAATCTGGTGAACAGACCGAAAATCATTAGGTGTGCTTAATCTTGGATGGAGGATGTTTCCAAAGGGTAAATATGTAAAGTAAAGATGTCTTAAAGTGACTAATGATTTGAGAGTATATGTGCTGGGTACTTCCGAAACAAAAGCAAGCGAAACTATTTTTATCCAATGCGACCCAAGTGACGACTTTAAGAACTAGGAAGGAAAACTGAAATTACAGAGGGATTTGTTACGTTTTATTTGTGGCATTATTCCTAATATTTTGATTAAAAATATCAATCTGACAATTATGCTAAAACCAAGAATTTTATATCAAAAGTTTAACTATGGTCTATGGGAATTTTGAAAGTACCGATTCATTTTATTTGAAAATTGGATATGTTATTTTCTACATTATGTTAGAAAACCGAGGGGTCATCACTTCAAGTTATTTGTCATATCAAATATTCTTAAAAATATTGCAGGTGGATGTGGGTTTAAGCTTGAGATCATATGAGTCTATGGGGATCTAGGTACCTCGTGCCATTTTGTAATGAACAACTTTATATTTTCATCGGTGACTTGTTACGACCAACCAGACTACAAGTACGTGCCAACCCAAAGTTACCAATTGATGAAACCGACACTGGAAAAAAGACGATTGACTCCAACTCTGTTTTAACAAAAATATGTTCGACTCACTTCCCCTGTGTGTGTGTGTGTGGGGGGGGGGGGGGGTAACCTTCTTAACATGTTCCATATATATATGGTCTTTTATTTGTATTTTATGATGTGTTTGTATCGCCCTACACTTATTTCTATTTGTTCCTTTATATCCACGCAATCGCGATTCTCTTGCTAAATCCTGTTTTTGTTTTATGCATTATGTCTGTCTAATCTCCAATTCCCATTGTTTATTACGTAATTTTGCATACTATTGCACACTATTATTACTACATAATATATATGTAATTGATATGACCAACAAATCATATCAGACATTAGATTTCGTTATTACCGTCCATTCCTATAGGCAGAAGGCCTCGCGCGTGAGCATTGAAGCTGAACTAGATCTCCTAGGTTGAGGAGCCAGCACTCACCTTGGGAGCCATCTTACTTTTGCCGGGCGGGAGCCTGGGCGGCGCGTTTTTTCGGCGCGCGCTAACCGCACAGCGATGCGACTTCGTAGCTGTTCAGTACTGGCCGTGTTCACCGCCCAGATCGTTCTGCTTTATTTCTCTATAACGTAAGTTATCATGTCTATTACGAGTATTTTTAATAATCAATTATTGCATAACTTTGACGTTTGTCATTGCTCATACTCCCTCACCTTAATTTTCATCATTAAATTTTAATTTTTGATTACACAACTCTTAAGTAAATTAATGATCAGGTACGGGCTTCCCATTTGGCAGTCTGCACCTATGGTTAATTACCAATATATATGCTAATTAGCCAATACGTAAGGGACTGTTGGCCCCATCATCCAGCGGTTACCTGCCGTATTACATCAAGGTTATACCATCATTATACCCTATACCTGTATCAGGAATAAACGCATCTTTAAACTACAATTACTTCGCTAACTTTTATGTTACACCAAGCGTAACAAAAGTGATATTTCTATTTTTCCCATAAAAAATAGCGAAATGTCAATCTAAACTGTAAAAGAACTTGATATTTACGACTGATGTCTTGACTGGCACTGGTTTGAGATGCTCAATTTAAGCAGAGTTTAAGGTGGCACACCGTACACCCTAAAAATAAGCACCTTGACCTATCCATTTCTTTCATTTATATTACCCAATTTATATTCTTCAAAGATCATAATATTCTATAGAAACTCAGAAAGATACATTTATTTTGTTTTACCGTATAGTGTCATTTAACATTATTTTACCAACCGTTATAAAGTATTTCGGTGAGTAGTTCATAGAAGGGCAGTAAATAATGTTATTGTATAGTAAGAAGTGAATAGACAAGAGCCAAGGAAATATACGTTGGAAATACGATATTTCAATCATCATAATACGCATATTACTCCAATATCCAATAGATCAGTATCAATAATTCCTGCAGATGTCTAACATTATACTTAATAGGGTAAATGTTGCTGAGTAGCACTTCCATTAATCTTTCACAAGTACTAGTATCAGGTCAGTTTAAAATTACCACAATATCATCTCGACAAAACGTTTACAGAATGAAATAAGGTCATTAGAAAAAGATGACAAAAAGCCCACAAACCGTGATAATTATTATATGATTCTCACAAGAAGGTTTGGCAACCTGGATTCAAAATCTAAAGGCCGTCGCACACAGTCAGGATTTGGAGGCCTCACGACGAGTTGTATGATCTCATTTTCCCCCATACGTCGACGGCCGCCTAGCCGACAAGATTTACATCAACTCAGGTCAAAATGTGCGTTCAATTTTCACGCACACATACAGGATTTCATGCATGATTAGAGGCACACGATTTCAAAAACTTGTGTTCACGTCAAATATTCTAACTGCCAAATCGTGCACCAAACCTGGTATGGGTGTGTCTGTGTAAAAATTGTTGTAGACTCCTAAATCAATGCTAACAATTAATTTTCATTAAAGAATTTAAATGTACAACCGATTTTGTAATAACAAGTTTCAGTTTCAGTTTCATGAACACACATACCTCAAAAATCATATACTAAAGAATCAGAAAGAAGACATTTATTTTCCCTGGGGAGAAAGATAGAATTGGTTTTATAAAAATGCTGAAAAATAGTGAGTTTTTTCGAGTTTTTAATTTAAAATTCACATCACATATTTGTTGTTTTCAAAATAAAAATAACAATGCACTCTATAAAATAAAGGCATAGAATTATTGGCCAAATAATACTCTCTCCAAAACTGTTAAATTTACTTAAATTGAGTATATGAACCAAATCGTGGCCAGATTATTTCATGAAATCGTGAGTGTGTGTGCACAATTCTCACGATCTCAGGTTTTCACCAAATTTTCCCTGAAATCGTGACTGTGTGCGCCATAAAAATGGACACGATTTAAAAAGAAATCTGCACGATTTGATCCCAAAACGTGAGAACATCTGAGACTTTGACTGTGTGCGTCGGCCTTATGCTTGCAATTCAACTACTACCCAATTAGGGACATCAATTTAGAACGCTACCCAAAGATTTTCGAAGTTGATAGCTCCAGTTGAGTCAATTTATATGTGATTATTTCTATTCTGTAAGACCACTTTTACGTTTATAAAATCGTCAACCTCGTTCAAGTCTTTGGTACAACCGACATCCATGCATGATTTTGCTAATGACTGCATGTGCTTTGTAGAAATCATTCTCTGGATTTTCAAAGAATAATGAGAATGAATTATTTCAGACAATGGAACAACTATACTAATTGGAATAAAAGATTAGATGGACCAAAACAGGCTAAAAAGGGCAGTGGGCATACTATTATTAACATTGATGATACAGAGATCATGTGGGTCGTGCTTAAAGTACCAAGGGGCAGATTTGGAAGCAAAGTTGACCCTTGAATTCTTGTATTGGTGATTATATGAAAATGCAAAACGGCGGTGGGAAATCTAAAAGATATGAAACTGAGCAGTATAATGCGTAGCGCAGCAAAAACCAAATGCTCCTGGACTTATTATCATCTCAGACCTGGATTATGCCAATGCTCGTTGGAAGTAGATGACATCAAGTTGTAATATGTAGAGAGCATGCATGGTTGCCAAAATTTTCACTGGTGCCAACAAATATGACAGAAATATGCTGCACTATATCCTCTGTATCCATACACTATAGGTCCCCAATATTTCGTGACCTCAAAAACTAATTGTGCCCCAGAGCAGGGCTATGTTCAGATAGAACATTGCATACCTTCCTATTTGATAACCATAGGAACTTTGCTTTTGCTGCTCGCCCAACTAGTGTGCCGAGTCCTTGGAGACCAATGGTTGCTGGTTGGTCGCGCTCTCTCGTTCGTATTTATATCGATATTTACGTTTATATCGATATCTCCATGAAGATACTACGATTGGAATTTTTTGGATTTTTTTTTATGGCCTAACGATGCATATGGTCAAACTCATTCAATTTCGCCTGCATTCGTTAGATATTTTTACTCATATTAACACCGCGGAAAATACCCTACGAGGGTATATATTCCATTCACTTCATATAGGCCTATAGAGAATATCCTCAGAAAGACGCATTTCGATCCATGAACCAATTTGTATTTGGTAATTTAAACGAGTTCACGCATTTCAATCTGGCGTTAGATGTTAATTATATAAAATTATGTATACACGTCTATACATACATATAATGTATACATATTATAAATTATATATTCATACACACATAGATCATATAATTACATAGTAAACATCATTGGGTATACCATATATGTGTAGTTAAGTGGTGTTACTGTAGAATGATTTCTCCACCTTCTAGTAATCAGGGCGAATGCGTTATGCTTCATGTGTGACTGATGATTTGTATATGGTTTACCCATCGTGAAACTTATGTAAAACTCTCTATGAGGAGGAGGGTAGATCTATTAAGAGGAGTCGAGCCAAGAAGCAGATATTATATAGGAGTTCTGTCTGTAAAATAGACGGTTTTGAGCTGTGACATGAACCGGAAAAGCGCTGAACCGTAGAAGCAACCCGTGCATGGAAGGAAGAAGGAAGACCATGGGAGAAACGTCCTAAGTGGGACACGTCCTCAGACTTGAGCAACAGTATTCCACATATGTGCGCACAGTTTATTTTCCTACCTGGCTAATAGCCTTGGATACATCAAACGACTGCAAAATTGTACCTTGTTACACAATGAAACACCATCTGGCGAGCACAAATTGCCGAGTGGAACCGATGTCGCCTGGATATTGGGCAGCCTAAGGATCCGCCCCGTGCTGATAATTAAGTTGAAGGGTGCGCCATGGCTTTCGTACGAAAACCCATTCCTAGCTTCGAACCACCTCCACACAGACCGCGGCCACAAAATTCAATCAAGGATAGACCCCTTCCTCCGCCACCAATACCTGAAGACAGGTATGTAAAAGCTCCTAATTCACGCCCAGAAAGGATCTTCGGCGAAGAACACAGACCCCAACACAGGTCTTCATTTAATGATCGGGTGGCTGACAAAGGAGATCCATATAACTATCACCACAATCCACCCCATTACAAACTTAGTCAGAAGGAAGACAGTCGGAATCATCGTCAATATGACGACAGTAAACAATGTCGAAATCCTTTAACAGCGTGTAGCAATGCCATTGTCAGTGGATTGGAGACATTCTTTTATTGGTAAGTATTTTATAGACCCCATTAATTATGCATAAGGTAAGCTATGAAAAGTAGAAGACGCAGTATAGGTTCTTACCAATCAGATTACGGATATGACGTAGGATCCGAGGCCATATTTTGTGGTTCTCTATTCAGGCTATATGCTAGTTCGATACAAAACTTTGCGGAAATCCGGCTTTGGAAATCATAGATGGAAACTGGGATGTTAGGAAACTCTTCCTCACCTGAATGAGATGGGTAGGTTGGTCGGACTTTTAATGACAGATTGCCCGGAAAGTTAGGGCTATAAAAGTATCCTTCGGGAATTTATTATCTTAGGGTGTTAGATTTTTGTGGACTTAATCATTCTCTTGATTATGTTAATTGACAACCTAACTGAAATGATTGACCACCCAGCGAGTCAATAATTAAAGCTACATCATGCAATAGTATAGATCTGATTTAAAAAAAATAAAATTTCACTATGAATGATCGCACACAGTCATCCCGAATGCACAGTTAATGAGGATATACAGCTATTTTACCCTATAGAAGAAGACATAACGAAAATCAGCGAAATCGTTGTGTACACTTATAATTGGAGATTGGATAATTCCGATTCTAAGCATTTTCACACGGTAGAGGTAATGTGACTCCATGGCCCCTGCATTGGTCTAAATGCTAGTTTAGCTAGAAACTACGTACTGATTTTGTCTCCCTAGTTTACCATTTTCCGTAAATACCTTTCCAGGTTAGGTTTCAACATAGCCAAATACCCGTACATAGTCATAATCATCACCCTGCTGCTGGTCGGCGGGTGTGGATCAGGGGTGCGTCTTTTGAGCCCTGAAACAGATGGAAGTAAACTGTGGACACCTAGTGATTCTCCTGCTCAACATGATCTAGCAGCGGTCAGGACATGGTTTCCCAAAACCCGAAGGGTCAGCAGCCTAATTATTGAAGCTGATAACGTCCTCTCTCTCAGATCTCTCAAAGTAGTAAGTATCCTACAGAAAGGTTGTTTTCATTCTTGGGACATTTAACTCCACATATAAACAAGAATATAGCCCCTCTCACATTGTTTAATTACTCTTTTACCCAATATAGACGTCTTTCAATTGCACTTGGTTCACCGTCCCAATGCATTCTGATGCTTCCTACTCTCCTCCTTCTCCCATTCGCTTCCCTCTGTTCCCCTCTTTCTCTCCAGGACGTCCCATACCACATGAAGATCCACTATGATCCGATCGAGATACTCCACCAATGAAAGTACGTTTATTGTTCGGAGGCATTCATTGATTGTATGAATATTTATTTGTTCTCTTATCAACTACAGATTGCTAAGCTTGCAGATGAGATTAAACGGATTAACGAGGACTCGTATGGCAATTACAATGATTTATGTTCAACGTAAGTTTCTTAATATTCTTCTATGGTATATAGTGTAATGAAATCCCATTTGAATTCAGAGTCAGCATGGTCAATCGCCCAGCTGCGTCATTGCTACTTTCAATTCAATAACAAAGGAGTCATAGATATATATGTACACGTCTCCTTTATTTCATTGACGGCAACATTAATTCATGTTCCAACAGGTTACAATCAATTAACACAATATTCTTCACAATCGTTTAAACACAATAATTATTCTTTTACAATGGTATCACCCAAGTCTAGGCATATATTACAGATTACAACCAGTACAGCAAAGTTGCAAACCTAGGCATTCATAGACAGAAATGGTTCTAGCCTGTAGACATGCTTTTGAATACACAACAAAGAAACTGGCCGCCATTTGCATATTATTATTACATGAAGCGCATTCGACTATGGCAAGCCCTTTGGGTAACAATTCAAAGTGTTTTATGATGATAGGAAATAATCTATCTTGAGAAATGCTGTTTCATCTTGGGAAACATTGTTTTTCACTCGAGAAACACCGTTTATAAAGATAAATCCGTGTTTCTTAATTCAAAACAGTGATTTACCTCGATAAGTAGAGTTGTTTTACATAACTTTGTATATCGAGTGATAACAATAGTTTTTAAATGTGTTTCTGTTTTCAAACTAGTTTCTGTTTGAGTTTCTGTTTGAAAAACAGTGTTTATCAAGATGAAACAATGTTTTATCTCAGAAACCATGTTGTATCTCAAGAAACCATTGTTTCTTTGAACAGAAAACTCTGCTTATCAAACTGCACTTATCACTCGAAAGCTATTGATATCACTGGCAGTACAATGCACACTAGCCCTGTAGAACAGTACCTGATTAAGCAGGAAGAGTGGTACCTTGGTAAAGCAGTAATTAGCAGTAGGCCTACCTTAGGTAGAGGGTAGCACAGTACCTCGGGTAGAGCAGTACTTATAAGGTAGAGCACTACCTCAGGTAGCAAAGTACCTGAGGTATAGAGGGCGGCACAATACCTAGAGTAAAGCATTATCTGAGGTAGAACGTACATGAGGTAGAGCAGTGCCGGAGGTATAGGGTAGTGCAGTACCTGAAATAGATCAGTATGTACCTGAGGAGAAGGTGGTGCAGTAACTCAGGTATAGGGCAATGCAGCACGTGTAGAGGAGCACCTCATGTAGTGACTACCATAGTGCAGTACTACAGGTTTCTTACTTTAATTTTGATAAGCAGAGTTTTCTTTTGAAAAACAGTGTTTCTTGAGGTAAAACAGTGTTTCTTGAGGTAAAACAGTGTTTCTTGAGATAAAGCAGTGTTTTATTTTGTACTGTGCTACACAATATACTGCACTACCCAGACATAAAGTAAGCTCTACCTGAGGTACTTAACTACACTGCCCGACATACCACAGTACTCCTCTTCCCTAGGTATGGCACTACCTCATACCCAATGTAATCTTCTGCTCTACCTGGAACGCTATGGTACCTGAGGTACCATTCTGCTCAAGGTACTGCTCTACCTGATGTACTGTGCTACCCTCCACCTGAGGTAGGCCTACTGTTCTACCTGAGGTACTGAACAATACCTTTTATAAAAGATAAGCCAACTGCACTACATTCAACCACCTGAAGTACTACACTAACATTCTACCTGAGGTACCTTTCTACCTGAGGTACTGCTCTGCCCACAATACCTATAGGTATGCTAAGCTATGCTATTTTAAGCTACGGTACTGCACAACTGTTCTACCTAGGGTCCCATTTTCTTGATTTACCACCCATGTGATAATCAGAGTTTTCATTTGATAATCAGAGTTTTCTTATAGATAAACAGTAGTTAATTGCACTAAATAAGGCCCATGACATGGACACTTATAGAAATATAAAATTCAACCCTTTAATCTGGAATGTCTAACTTATAATTTGGTATACTTATAATTTTAGAGCCATAGTTGAGATTTGAATTGCTTTTTTTAATTGAAATCACTGATTTAACCATGGCAACCAACTAAGCATAACTATGCTCCGTTATTTGGTAATGTCATCACTCTGGCCATATTTTGGGCAATATTTGCCTTTTAACTAGTATTCCAATTAATATTACATTAGTTTAATTTCATTTCATTTCTTCTTCAATTATTTGAGAATTCAATATCTACAATACATCATATCATCAATGGAATTTGGACATCAGCCTTATGAAATAATCTGGGAGATCTGTCATTCTGATTAAAGACAAGATGTTTCCTTATCTTCGAGGTCTCCACAAACCATGCCGAAATTTGTTTATCACAACTTGCAGAGATAAAATTAGTTTTCATAATTTTTTCATGAAATGAGAGAGATTTGATTGCCACAAGGTCCTTATATTTTTACAATTTCAAAATTTTTCAGACACAGTTGCCATGGCAACTTGACCATCAAACATAATTTCTAAAAAGTGACAGTTGTACCAAACCGTTCCCCACATTGTAAGCTCTGATAATATATATACTTGTTCAGAACTCGTATAAAAAAATAAAAAGCTATTAGGGTTCAATTGGAGGGATGTCTGGAAACATAATGTTTATGGGCCTTATTTAGCGGTTTGGGTTATAGATAAGTCCTGGCCCTGTGCAGAAAATAAACACAAGCTTAGTTCTGCCACCTATGCCTCTGGTTGGGAGAACCATTGTATCCCAGAACCCCATTTAACTCACTTTTCTTGCTTAATTCGATCTTAGCCTCTCTAATTCTTTCATCAATGGAAAGGAAATGACATCAATAACTAAATGTGTGAGTTTAAAAGATAACCGAGCCCTAGATATGAAGATATTAATGAGTCAAATATAAAATGAGTCAAATGTAAAAGGCTGTCTGCTCTGGGACTCGACCTCACAATGTCCAGTTTGGCAGTCTTTCATACTAACCACTTGACCATATAGGGGACTGTAGAGTACATGTACATAAACACTGGGCATGACCATTGATTCATCACATTTTAGGTGTACTTTAATCCCCCATTCTCCTCATGGTGATTGTGGAGAATGGGGAAAATAAATTATCAAATAAATGATTCAAATTATCATAAAGTATATCTTGCATCTGCAATCTATATGTGTATGATATGCCAATGCTGGACTTCTAGGCTTCTCTGGATAAAACAGTTTCTTGAGATAAAAGATATGGGTTTATTGAGATAAAACGTTGTTTTATCTTGATACGCACTGTTTTATTTCAATAAACACTCTTTTTGTTTAAAAAAATAAAATAAAATAAACACTCTTTTTCAATGAATAGCGTTGTTTTTCGCCAAAAACTACTGATATCAGTTGATATTAATAACTAAATTTAAAGCCATGCGTGGTCTTATGTCGATAAACACAGTTTTATCTTGATAAATTAAACACTGCTTTATCTCACTGTTTATTGAATTGTTACCCAAAGGGCTTGCCATATTCGTCTTCTATTTATTGAATCCAACTTTCTGGTGATCATCATCATCAGAAAATACAAAGGAATAGCACAATAACATACTATGTGGGAATTATGACAAGCATCCTCACAGAACAGATATATGAAAAACAGCTTAATAACATGTCTGATCCTTTTCATGTGTGAATCATTCTTCATGGACATAAACTCATCCACGTATCTTTACTACAGTCCATAACACACACATGTTGTTATTCTTTGCCGAAGTTGAGAGCACAATTCTTACCCTAGCTTACCCTAGAACCTCCCATTACCATTTGCTTATTAATCGGAATTTATGTTTAAACAGTGCAGGACCAGAATGCAGTCCTAGAAGTATCCTGAAATTCTGGTCCTACAACACCCAAGCTGTACGTAGCATCCCGGACGACGCGGCTATATTGACCAAAATAAATAGGGATGACAGGTTCGAACCGTTCATTACCTTACATACTACGTCCTAACAGCCATCTGCAGGGGATGGGTTTTTGAATATATCTGTGTTGATGGGATTATAAATACTCGATTAAATATAGTCATTACAACATAACCTTATTTTGCTTATGATTAGATAGTGAGTTTCATTGGTCTTAAATAGTAATCAAGTTCACATGATTAAGACCGCATTAGTTTTACCAAAAGTATTGACTAGGCCTATTTGTAAATATGAGATTTAATATGGTTATAATAATTATTTGTTTCTATCGTAAATACTGTCTAAGCAGTGAGAAGCGATAGAATACAGGAAAATGCGATGGTGACCTAAATCTCCTGAGTTCGGGGAACTTGGTTTGATTATCTCATATTGGATAAAAGCCCATGGATATTGATACTAGTACTTGGTTTGAGAGGGAAGAGATGGTCCTCTTGAGCTTATTAGGGATGGATAGTCGAGTCGACGCCCGCAGCTGAAAGCTTTGAGGGTCCCTGCTGAACTGTTCTAGGAAAATAATGGAGGGGAACTCTGGACAAGCATTAGCAAAGAGGAAGTAAAGACTGATGAGCACATCACATAGTTTCAATATTGATTTGTGGTTGTATTTAGCGGGTGTTCCATTTATTGTATATTATGCTTAAGAGGGCAAGCACTTGTTGAGTGAAGGATGTTTTCTGAGAAAGCTTCGGACATTACAAAGATATCAAAGTAGGGGAAAGCTAGGAAGACAAGAGCAATTAAGTTTATGTAAACCGACAAGGCTTAACCCATTGGTACTACAGCAGTGCATAAAAAAGTGTTATAAAAAAGCAAGGGGAAGAGAATTATGAAATATGTACAGAAATTAATTCTAGAGATGGTTCTCGACGAACACTTCCCACAAATGAGCGAATTTATTTCTCATGTTAACAGCACTCAAAATGTACCTGACATCACCCGGTACGTTGCTGGTATACAAACAGATAATGATGGAAAGGTGGAAACAGCGAAGTCGACAATCATGTCATACACTACATGGGCGCACTTTGATAACGATACGGTAAGTAAATGTCTATGAAATATCGGCCAAGCTGACCGTTATGTGTTGGTGAAGGTTCCCCGAGGTGTACACACGATAGTAGTGTATGAAAAGTTCGCATATATCCGGGAATTGCTACTGCACACATTATTATTTTTGTTATTCATTTACAGGCCAAGTCATTAAATTACATCAAAAACGCAATTGTCGTTCAACAACGTGTTTCATGCGTTGCCTTATAAATATACATATCATTATTGGAGTTAGATCACCTCTATCTTGCAGTACAAGAAAAAAGAAAAGAATAAAGGAACAACAAAAATAGAACATACTGCCATCACATAATTATGTACTAAATTACAGTCTCTCATCTGCTACCACGTGGATATATATCCGACCTGTTCATGATCTTAAGATCATAACCTTATTAATTACCACGCACTACTTTTGGACTTATATACATCTTGACACTATTACATAATCTTGCATAATAAGTATGCTGTATCAAAGAATTATAGATCACGAACGCGTTTAGAATGAAATCTTCGCATCTTTGTCGTTACACATTTCCTAGTAGAAATTGCCCAGATACATTGTTTACACTAACACTTGCTCCTAACACACCATGCAGCTGCGTTTTATGATAATCATGATAATGATAACCACTTAAGGCTTAGTGCGTCCGTATTGGTATATGATATAGCAGTGTTTCAAAGCATCAACCGTTTTCATGAATGGTATTGATTGTCATCTGACCGAACATAAAACATTAAAAATGATAATAACAAGTACAACTACAAAAACATAATCGACATCATTATTGTGACACCTGTCATGAATAAAATATACATATATTTCATACCTGATACATGATTGAACTAAAACGGTATAATACTAGAACGCTTTAAGAAATGAAAAGAATTGTATATTCCATGAAATCGACGATTATTGTTTAAAAGAAAAAAATACTATATATTAATAAGGATCGGCAAGAATAATGTAACAAGAATAACGGTTAAGACTAGGGCTACTGGCTCTCTATTAGGAAATTAAGGTTTGCACAGGCCATATTCTCCGCAAATTCGTTGGTTATACTTTACTGCTCGTCTTTCCATGGGCATAAACAATCCATATATCTAGTTGTTCTTTGGGAGAAATGGATGTGGCGCATTTTGAAGATGGTCCAACCGTTCACTGTAATATAACGATTCTTGAATATTTATATTTACTCAGGAAATCAAATTGGCTGAAGCCTGGGAGCTACAATTTTTAAAAATAGGTGAAAAGACGCGTGATGACGTATTAGTTCATAGATTCGCTTTCAGATCGTAAGTATGCGTTTGGAATCAGTGTACATGCAATTAATAATAATATGCATGTATCAGAAGTATATGATTAACAAAATGTCCATAATCAAAATGCTGCATTGTTAAATGTAATGCATCATGATTCAATGTATAGGGATTTATGTCCGAACACGACGAGGACAACTGTACCCTTTGCAATCAGTTTGAGAATGTGTGAATTGATAATTCCAAGGTGCTTTCTCCAAACAATTACTATTCGCTCTTTATTATGGCAGGAACATTGATGAGGGTGGTGGTGCTATCTTCGGTGATATCATACTTCTTTCATCTGGTTATCTACTCCTCTTCCTTTTTGTCATCTTGGTTCTTGGGAGGTTTAATCGAATTGAACATAAGGTAAATATTTACTTTTTACTGAATTCCATTACTACCATGTCATGATTCACGAGGCGCTTAGGCCCTATATCCACCGAACCGTTTATTTGGGGGTTCGGCCATACTGTTGCATGAATTAAATCGTCGAGTTGACTGCCCCCTCCTCACGTCAAATAATCGGCTCAGTGGATGAGGAAATAGCCTGCATGCGTACATGTGTAGCAGGTCTAATGTAACTCCCATCAGGTATACCCCCCGGTATAACTTTTTTTATTTTCCATAAGCATTACATTCCATAACAAGTTCCGTATTATGGTCTATCTTTTTTGGGTGTATATAGGTATTAGTCCTAGTCATATTTAGTACAAGACATCGGGTATGACCTGCTCTCCTTGGTGTAAGACTATCGATGAAACAAAGGGGGGTAATTTGAACCTAGAGGGGGTCATTTAAACCAACGAGACTGGAAAGACATTCCAGTCTCGTTGTTTAAGCCTAAGGTCTAAATTACCGGGGGAGGGGGGGGGGGTACATTAGATTGTGGGGTAATTTAGAACTGTTACACCGGGGTTTATAAGTACATATAAACGTGTATTGAAATATCTGTAATTAACAGTAGAAACGGTATCAATCCTTTCATTAAACTATAGCGCGGATACTGTAATCTTTTGATTTAGAAAAGGTGTAAGAACATTATTGCGCACTATTAGCATTGGTGGGTTTAAACCCTTTTGCTGCAATTTCTAATGGCCTAATTTTTCCCTCACAGTTTTATATATCATTGGTCGGACTTTCATGCGTGGTATTTGCGCTTGGTGTCTCCATTGGCATAGGCTCCTATGCCAATATACTCTTCAGTCCCCTCAACAATATTTTGCCGTTCCTACTTCTGGGTAAGTCAGCTTCACTCTCATCTGTTTATAAATTCACGTAATAAGAGAAATCTACACTACACTATACGCAATTATCTATATAAATGTTCTCGTTGCCCACTAGTTTTAACATCGCTATCGATGTCTTACAGGACTTGGCGTCGATGATATGTTTGTAATAGTCAGTGCCCTGGATAATTTACCCCCTCACCAGAAAACAGCAACCATTCCAGAGCGAATGGGATATGCGATGAGATCTGCTGGCGTATCTATAACCATAACATCATTAACGGATTTGATGGCCTTTGGTATTGGAATAATTACAGTGAGTGGACTAATGTAACATTGATAATATTAATCCATTGTAAGTCATGCTTTGTAAAAGGCTTAAATAATTATATGTCAAGTTCCAACCTTGTTTGTCTTGAGTATATAGTCTCAAATAAAAAAATCATTCATTCACTCTTCAAAGTAATAATACTTAAGAATGATTGTTTATGTTGCCATTATAGACCCTGCCAGCTTTGAGATCATTCTGCACGTACTGTTTCCTGGGAATCCTATTCACATTCATCTTCCAATCAACATATTTTGTCGCATGGCTCTCAATCGATGAGAGGCGCGCGGACAGACATATGGATGCCTGCATATTTTGTTGCCGCGTTAAAAAATGGGAGCCCGGAGGATGTTCTAAGATACTGTTCGTCAAACGTTTCTTCCGTGGAATTTATTCAAAGTTAATAACTACAATAGCTGCAAGGGTAATTACAAAATCTATATTGGTATACAACCCATTATTTAATGCCTTTTGTGCATGTGATCTTTCTAATCATTTCTATAACAGCGTTTATGTATTTTTACGGACGAGGACTAACTTATTACTCTTAAATATTGCAGGTAATCTGCATATTATTGACTCTTGGTTTTCTGGCCTTCGGTATATATGGTACCTACCACTTGCGACAAGAAAGTGTATGGGGAAAATTTATACCAGACGATTCGTATGCTAGGGAATATTTGGACGTAGCGGATCAATACTTCCCCGTCGACACAACCAAGATCCCCGCATCGATTTATCTTGGTATAAATACGAAGCATATATTTGTATTATTATTATTATTTAATTATCAGTTTTATTGATATTTTACCAAATATCTAATACGGTCATGGTTGCTTTATTTTCGTTTTGCTCATTCTGTATTTCAATTGATATCGTAAACGTAGAATCGATCAACGGTACCTCATTCGTTATAGGGCAATCGGTATATCCGGTACCCAAGTTTATGTATAGGTTTAGTGATATCTTATGTGTCCTCTAAACTAAACTGCTATTTTGTACTTGCAGGTCAAATTGATTACTACTCAAACTTTAGTATTCTTGAAGACCTACACAGAAACTTGCAGAATAATGAACTCATTGAAGATGATTCAGTTGACACATGGTGGTTCAGTTACCGTGGGTGGCTCAATGCAACCACTAACTCAAACATATTAACAAAGTTAGATACAGGTAATGGAACACTACCCTCCCATTTTGTCTACTCTATCCCAGGCTTCCCTGCTTCTTGGAGCGATTATTTATTATAAACTGTTCAACCGCATATCTATCATAAATTTAAGTGACCGCCGCCGTAGTTTACATCTTTTACCAGGACTAGTTTATCTCACGGTTGTCTCCCACTAGTCGCCTTATCAAAACCAGCTGCAGCATGCGTTTCTGGCAAGGCGAGGAAATACAATTAAGAGGGAGTTTATTTTCTTAACAAAACATAAGTTTTCTTAACAAAAGTAGGTAACGATTCCACTAGAGAACTAATATTAATACGTGCTTGGATAGACATGTAATGTACAAACTGTATGAAGAGTAATATCTTTAGTTACAATATATGCCTATATCTATGAATTCTGTTCCAGAAAAAATTCCGCGTGAGGAGGACGACTTTTATGATATTCTTCTCAATGATTTCCTGATAAGTACCACTGGCAAACGATATGTCAACCAGATAATTACTTCCACGGAACACCGGATTGTGGTACGGTTCACTTTTAATAAATACACACATGTATATTTATGCAAAATCGTTTGGACTCGTTTGTGATTTAATCCGTACATGCAGCCATCCCTCCAAACAAAAGAAAAACACGAAGAAATGTACTTGTATTTACCATTTTCAGAAAGTTTTGAAACGTCTTATGAATTGTTGACGTATTCTTGCTTCGATAACTATTAAAAATAATTGTACCCGTCCGTTGCAGTTCTCTCGCGGAGAATTTACACACATTAACCTTACTGATACCAAGACACGTATAAAGGCCATGGAAGAGGCGAGGACTATCGTGGGAAATACCAAATTACCTAGAAAGGAAGCTTTTGCATTTACCCGACGATACCTAAACTATGAAGGGGAAAAGGTAAGCACATTTGGAGAACGCAGATCAAAATTAGCATAAAGGTCTTGATTAGAAATATGTGTATTTTCAAAGTAATATATTTAAATATTGTATTGGCCTTCAATGAAATAAAAACAAATAAAATGAGAAAATAATATTGGGCCTAAACAGGTGTAGAAACAAATATCAGGATTCATTTCTTTTATAATCATATTACTCTTTATACAGGTCATACAGGAGGAGCTTTACCGCAACATTGGCCTGGCGTTTTTGAGCGCAGCTATAATCACCCTGTTACTTATTGCCAACTTCCTTACTTCGTTCTTCATTTGTATATGCGTGATCTTAACAGTGGTAGGTATACCTAGAGATATTAATGCTTATACATGTAATGCATAGGTAGATTGTCATCAGAAGAGTGAGTTTCCCTCACTACTTAAAAGCCTTCTATCTATCAAAAAATAACATTCTACAATAATTCGCCTTCTATTTAAGCATGCATGAGCAAAGCATTGAATACGGTATGCTCATAACCTTGAGGGATACTATTTTTCTCCCGTTGTAGGTTGACACTGGTGGCTTGATGTATTTCTGGGGGTTGAATATCGATACTGTTACATCGATTATTCTTATCGTGGCAATGGGTTTGTCCATAGACTTTTCTGCACATATTGGGCACATGTTCTTGACAACAAAAGGGAAAAGAGTTGGTAAGTTGTTTCCCCTGTTACTAATTAATAACCAATACGTCTCTACCCCCTATCCCCTTCTCATTTAATAAGTTTCCACCGGCACAACGCTTTCGAATATTTGATTTCCCCCTTTTCCTCCCCTTTACACTCTGGTCATTTTAAGCGCTAATCTCATGTACGTCGATCGACACAATAGTTAGAAAAACACACCTGTTGCAGATAGCATTACAGCATGCGTGTCAGCACATATATATGCAAATGTCATTATTCACACCGATGTACCGTGTCAGAATATTAAATAGAAGAACTTTTTCTAACAATAATTTAAGAGTTCTCTTTAACCTGCATTCATCATTAAAACAATTGTTATATTCAGAGCGAGTGAGGAGATCATTAACACTAGTTGGTCCTGCTGTTTTCTTCGGCGGTTTCAGTACCTGTCTCGCTTTTATCCTGTTAATATTTTCCAAGTCATATGTCTTCCAGACATTTTTCAAGGTAACAATTTCACTATTGCACAATTTGATATTGCATATTTCACTAATTGTACATTATCTTTCGATTTTGTATACGCTCTCGAGTTGGCACGTGATACTTTAATGGATGAACTTAATGATTTCAGGTATTTTTAGGAGTTGTGGCTTTTGGATTGTTCCATGGTTTGGCTCTACTGCCCGTCGTTCTAAGTTTAATAGGCCCGAGACCTTACCCAACAGCTCACCACGACCCCGATGAAGAGGACGACAGTGATGTGGGAAGGCAGGGCTGGAATGATAAAATCTACATACCTCCCCAGTTCTGGGAGGGAGTCAGATATGGTTCGCCACCTTCGCGATCAGACAGGTCACAAGGACCTCTGTCGAGTGGGAATTCGGGTGATACGGGGGTCTACAGTGCGGGACATCTATACAGAACAAGGCTACAGCAGGAAAGAACCCGACAGGCTGACGACCAACGGGCCGGCTATAGCCCTAGCATAATCAGACAGCAGGAATATGTTCCCAGGGCAACGGCTTTCTCCAGTCGCCAATATGGGAATGGGCATCCTGGTAGCGTTAAAGTACCGGGATCTATGCCTCCCCTTAGAGTTTATGTCAAACCGGCAGATTATGTCAAACCATCATCCTACATCAAACCATCAAAGCGCAAGGTAAGAATATAAGTAGGCCTACGTCGGAATTATTATTCTTCTCGCTCGCTAAATACCAAACAATATTACCATACCTTTAAAGACCAAGACAGAGATGAATGAATGAATTATCTATGTTTTAGGTGATTATATGTAACTGTCCATAAATTTTAGTTGAAACCGGGAGGTATATATTACATAACTCCCTGGTTGAAATCAAACAATACTATCTTGAACGTTCTGACGAATTTGAGGAAATACGGGTTGTCTCGCGCAAAATCAGCCCAAATACTTTACATAAGAATGTGACAGGGATTACTGCCTATCTCTCTTGATAGCGATGATCTCAAAATGTTAAATAATGATTTCTCTCTTTTTCAGTCAAAAGAAGAATTCTGGCCAGTTACTCGTCGCTACCCGCCATGACATGGTCGCGAAAATTGCTGCCAACCTGGACCAACAGAAATTTAAAACAAGAACAAGTCTTTCATCTGGATTGAAACAATTGATCCAAATCAAGCATTGCGTTGACAGTTTTTCCTTCTTTTAATCAGTTCCCTTGTTGGACATTCTGTGCAATATAAAGACTCGTGCATACCGCGCACAACATCCGCTATTTATGATATATGAAACGAAATCCCCAGCTAAATGTACCGAATCATTTATGTTGGAAATGTGTATTTCATTTAATTAGGTTCATATATTTGTTTAACAATTTATCCAAAATTAGTGGGAACACATTTTGATTAAAGTGGCAGGTTCCACGGTGTTCTTAGAGTAGGTCGACAGAATTATATTTTTCTCACGGGAAACATGGTTAGTATTTACGTTCACTGTTAAGTCTCAACTCGCCAACTTTTGCGGTTTCTAGGGGTTTATGATAAAGTATTATTTGCTAGCCGCCCATAAGGATGCCAATTGCAGGTGTACACCTATGTCTTATATCAAATATATCTTTGTCACCAACGTATTTTATCTTAATCTTTGAGGTTATTCTTTTGAATTTCTTATCTATACTATTGGCATCTAGACTGAGATGACAAATCCCCTTTTTGTCTTTTATCTTCATCAAGATAAATTCTTGGACATGCATATTTCATAAGTTAATACAATATCAATAAAATATGATCATCTACATAGATTCTAATCAGATCTCGGACTGAAATACAATACACAAACAACCAACTTCCATTAGCTTCATGAACAATTCGGTAAAACTTTCCAGGCCATTTACGACCTCTGCTTCAGATAAAAGCCCTCTCTTACAAGACGTCAGTCTATGTTAAACAGTGCCAGGGATTAGGAATGTAGTGCGCAGACAAACTTATCACTTTTTATAATCAAGACTTTCTTTTCAATTATAACATTGAGGTTGTAGTATTAGGAAAGAGAAATCCGAGCAGTTCAATATCAAATATATTTTACATAATTACTTCTAGTGGAAGGAAAGAAAAATCCAAAACCTTATAAAAACCGTTTTTCACAGATGACTTAAACTGATTTTTGAAGAATAACAACTTTTTATTTTATGTTAGTTAGGGGAAACAGAATTTTACATGGCTTTTAAAAATATAAACATAGGAGTTGAAAACTAGATTTCATAAATATTTTAGGTCTCACATAGTAAAATATAGTAATAACATAATAATAAAAAATAGCATAATTATTCATTTTCATGACCGGCTGATTAGACATTGACATCGAAATTGGGAGAATGAGTACCCTAAAGATTGTTTATATGATTTATTAAGGTCGAAATACATGGATTACCAAAAGGTCACCGTGCTCTAACGTAATTGATTAAGGTCGAAATACATGGATCAACAAAAGGTCACCGTGCTCAAACATAATTTATTACGGCTGAAATACATGGATTGACAAAAGATCACCATGCTCAAACATAGATACTAGTAGTATCATTGGGAAAATGCATGCATTTCAAACTGTATATTTCAGAGTATATTGAAAAAACATTACGAAACTAAGGATATTGTACTTCGAGCTGTATGACTCAAAATATATTTTGACTTGTTATTATAGAAATTTTTTATAAACGGTTTGTACTTCAGCCTGTTATCAGAGAATCTTAATAAATTGACCTGTGAGTCCAAGAAAAAGAGAGGTCATATACATATATGAAAACACGTAGAACTTTTCTAAGCACGGCAAACATAATGTATCTCCATTATTGATAAATTTCACTTTAAGCACACATAGCACTAATAAATCGATTTTTAGCTTAACCATTAAACTCTTAGTCAGTTCCAAGATTTGCATTTACCTAGCAGTTCATGTCTAATAAACCCATTATTGTTGCTAACGGTTGCCATTAGATACAGTCCTAAACTCCCAAGCATATTGGGCAAGGAGGACAAAGCACGTTTAAGAGCAGAAACTCCCAAACCATGGAGGTAGATATAACTTATATTACACCACCCTGCCCGAACATCCAAGTTCATTGAGTGCATGCGTGTACGCCTGTTTGTAAAGACTAAGGCGAGGGTGAACAACTGAGAGGGTTGAACTCACGACTGATTTCTGTGTTATACTACTTCACGTAACAACACATAATGCAGTAACTATACGACTTGACATCACATGCTTTCCTAGATACCAGCAGATACCCTGATACCAGTGATTCCACACAACTGTGTATACTATACACAGGTGCGCAGGTGGAGGCGTAGCAAGCATACATGACTGTGGATTGAGGGCAGAATGCAATAACATAATATCAGCTACTAGATGCGACCTTAGCACCTGTAAGGGCTATAACGATTAGAATTTCCTAGAATGGAGAAATGTAGTATCACGATGATTAAAGGATATCACAATATGCAAAGACGCCGATGATTTGAAGCGTAGTAAGAATGTTAATATATTGACTGATTGAAGATGTCATAGATGGCAAGCATCCATTCACCAGAAAGGAACTGAGAATGAACTTCCCTTCTTTTGAGAAAGGACAACTGACGCACTTACTCGCCCCACGGGTTCATATCCGTATCTATGGCAATGCAATTATACGCTGCGTAGCGCAGTTTTTCTTCAGCCATTTTGACACTGAAAGAAATGATAACATTGTTAAGTCAGATCAGTCAAGATTAGTTTCATGTGTTCTTCACAGAACTTTGAGATGCACAGTGACACAAGCTCAACTTTATATGTCAACTAGTAAGTCAAGCAGTGTAACGGTGAAAATCTGTAATATGATGTAATGTAATATGATGAATATATTTACTTCGTACGATTCTGAAGTTAAGTATCTTGTTTCACAAGGTCGGAATACAAGAAAATTATAATTATGTGAATAGAAGCGCCAGTCGCGGAAATATCATGAACGTGAAGTTATTTTACCTTGAATAACGTGGCAGGTATAGGGTGTTAGAACAGGTGGATGATTCTGGTAGCGCATCCACATTGTCACTGGATAAAGAAAACACAACGATGAAAACCTTCTCTGAAGAATATTACGGATTAAAGAAAGGAATATAAAAGTTTTCCTTGGTTATCTGTGTTGGGTAAAATGATGCATAACAAGGCAACATGTTAGCACTGAATTTCTGTCTATTACGTTCCCTGCCATATCATAGTTATTAGTAGACATGGGAGAAAAACAGCCAGCTAACAGCCGGCCCGAATGAATGACCTCGAACATCCCATTTGAGGTAGCCTAAATAAGGATTCTGCATCGAAGGTGCCTAGTTGGCAATATATTTATTTCTCATGAATTCAAAGGAAGAAAGCTAACTTATTGACTAGGTTTGATATAAAGTATACTACATATATCATACTAGCAAAGTACCCGTCCTCCGGACGGTCACCCTCTCTCCCCACACTTCCCCTTCTCCCTCGTTTCCCTCCCCCTCTTCTCTGTCTTTCATACCTGTTTTTCTCTCCCAACCCCATCTCTGATTCCCCATCCCTTCTTCCTCATGCTCCCCCTCCCCTCTCTCCCTTCCCCTACATCCTCTCCCTCGCCTCTTTCCCTCTCTTCTTGGACGGTCACCCCCTCTCCCCACACTTCCCCCTCTCCCTCTTTTCCCTCTCCTCTTCTCTTGTTTTTCATACCTGTTTTTCTCTCCCAACCCCTTCTCCGATTCCACCCCCCGTCTCCCTCCCCTCTTCTTCATGCTCCCTCTCCCCTCTCTCCCTTCCCCTATATCCTATCCCTCGCCTCTTTCCCCCTGTTTTTCCCTCCCCCCTCCTATTCCCCCACCCTCCCTTTTCTTAACTCTCCCCCTCCTACACCCTCTCCATCCCCTCCCTCTCTCCAATACCCCCACCCCCACCCTCTTCTTCACTCTCCCACTCCTCTGCACGTAGTTAGGTTCCCCTGAAAGGTTGTGGGAAATGACGCAGTGTCTCACAGGGGCTTTCCCATGCTATAAATAGAGTGTAGAGATCCCAACTTAAAAAAGGCTTCAAAATCACATTTTCACCCCAGATACCTTCACAAACGACATATGACCTCCAGACAGGGTCGATGGACCTGTAGAGACCAACAAAGTAGATGGGCAGACCCCAGATTCTGAGAACATGTGACACCAAGAAACCCCTCTTTTCTACCTCTTTTCGTAGAAATCGCTCTACCCGTATATTATATGGATGAACAATGAGGCGTTTTTTAATCAATTTGTGTGAAGCGGGAACCAACATTCAATCAATTTTCACAGGCAACCAAGCATGGACCAAAATGGCTTGTAGCCATGGTTTGGTAGAATATAAAAGTTTTAGTTTGTTCCTTACCCACGCTCACAGCATATGAAAAGGGGGGCAGGTAGCCGCCGTCGCCCAGTCACGAATCTAAGGAAACGACTTCGATCTTCATTTGAGAACCGACCAAGGGCATCCCACAGTATCTTAACGCGTTGATCTGTTTCCTCAACATCATCATAGTGAGCTATATGTATGAAAAGGGTACTTATTTTAAAAAACGTTCTGCGTGTACATGTATCAATATCATTTTGTAATAAGCAGTCACGAACAAGTTCTCTTCTTACATTTAACAGTAAACGTGATGACTGATCATACAGATATAAGCAAACTTTCGTTAAACTACATTTTGTCTTTAACTGTATGAGCCATTTACACAAAGTCACAAGCATATCAGAATATAGTGAATAGAGAGACATCATGACTCCTCGGTTATTGCCGCGCTTATCTTAGGTAGCTGCCAAATAGGGAGGAAAGCTCTCTATAGAAACGAACCTGCTCGCTTTAATGCTTCAACGCTGACTTCGGGGTCCCCACAAATTCTCCTTTCCAGCTCCTGCCAGGTGAGTAGATCAAGTACGGCCTGGGGTACCACCTGCAGCAACCCCTGCCGCAGCGCTTCAATCTTGAGGAAGAAATAGAGAAAGGACCTTAAAGTACTGTGTAGAGGGAATGCTAGTTGGTGTTCGTTTGTTTTGTTTGTTATACTTTATTCGGCAATGCCATGTCAGCGAATCTTAATCTCCCCAGCGATGGGAGGTTTCCTGGTTCATTTTGTCATAATTTGCATTTAAAGTAGCAATCTGATCCGTATGGGGCCGGAGTTTTTGATCGACAGATGATGCTGTAGCAGTTTTCCATTTTTCCAGCTCATCATTTTGTTTTGCGCCTACTGCGTCAAAATCTATTTTTAATTGGTTTAGATTTGCTTGCCCAGCTTGATTTACTTCGCTGTTGATTTTGGCAGCTATATCACCCTGGGCCTTTTCTATGTTGGATACCCTGTCCTTGAACATTGACAACTCCGTAGTAACATTTGTACCAATAGCATTTACCTCATCTGTTAGCCCATTCAACCTTAAATCAATTGCATCACTTGCTCGTTTGGCAGTTTGTTTTTGCTCATCGTGCAATCTCTGAAAGTGCTCCTTCATTTCATCAGCCAACTCTGTCAGAGAATGAAGTTCACCTGTGGGATTTGACTTATTTGGCGACTTTAATTGTTGGGGGTACATTTTTAGGCTCATCTGATGCAACAATATGTACTGATGTTGATAATGATGGTAACATCCCCTCAAATAATGAGTTTACTGTTTGTTTTAACTGAGCACTGCGAGAAAGATTCTCTCGGTTAGGGGTTAGACTAGCGTTGCTCCCAGCTCCTGGCGAAATGGCGGTTTGGGCAATGTCAATTTTACCCGAGTCATCGGAATTTGATCCCACAGAATATACTACGACCGGCAACTACTGATGGTTGATTTTAAGAATGCCACTTGTGTATTATTTGTTTATACTTGATTATCCTACAGTATGTCCTACGTTTCGTACCCACCGGCCCTTCCTCGGGTACTATAAAGCTTTGAGATATTATTTTAAATAAATTGATTTCCAAAAGAAAATGCACACTTAGAAACCTCCAGCTTCTCGGTCGTGGATATTCCATGAGTTATCCACTTGTTAGAACATGGGTCAGTGCGTCGGAAGATGTACAATTTAATAAACCTCACATAATGAGAACAATACTAATCTAAACGGTGGTTCAAAATGCACATGATTATATTTGAACATGTTCTACGCCTTCATGCAATACCGAAGGTATACTGAATGATTCCTAAGTTTTCAGTACAGTTCTAAATTCCCAATTTTGAATAAAAGATTTGGTTGGTGCCTTGCCCCATAACTAGCAGCCATATATCAAAAGAAACAACAGTATAACAGACCTGCTCGTCGGATTCATGCATGCGAGCTTCAATGACTGCCTGTCCGTACTCATGACGTTCAACAAACGAGACAGGAATGTTCATCCCATCAGTTTTCAGATTGTGCACATTGCCATCACTGAGGGTGCAGGACCATGTTCGACCTCCACTACCAAAATAAGCATCAAAGTCCTCCTCGTTCATCACGTCTAGATTCTCGATCAGTTTCACCTACAGAAGCATATTAATAGTTTCCATTTATGTCAAGCTGTGTAATATCCCTAAATGCCCTACCTGAAACATTGTCAAAATTAGCGATTGATATCAGAACTTTCTATTTCGCAATTTCAAATAATACTGTAATGTAAAAAATATTCGTACACACCTCAGCTTCATCAACGGTTATATAATCGCGAGACCATGCCACGCGTTCCCCAGCTAATTTTTTCCATACGAATGATGGTAATGACAAAACCTGGAAAATTTAAAATTCTATATCAGTATACGAATGACGTCATTGTATTGTGAAATGCGATTTTTAGTAATGGGCAAAGGGTTAAGTGCAAGGAGATTTAAAGCGGTGCAGCTAGAACTGATATAAACATTGGATAAAACTCTTAAAATTGTCAATAGAAGATTGATTTGTTTAGATTAAGCAAATAGATCCCGAGGCTAAATAAGGCTAATGAGATCATTATACAATAGTTTCAAAGTTATATCTTACTAAGCTTTCCTTCCCCCGAAGGCAAGCCCCCATGATTTTCCCGATCCAGTCAAATTTGTGAAGCTCCCGATTCGAGGCATTTGGGATGTACACATCCCGATTGATATTTGCGTCCATCTGTCTCTGAAAAGTGTAAACGTCATTGAAAACATTGGCCTACTGCTGTATGAGTACCTCATAACACCAATGGTTTAGTGGTTGTCTACTTAGATTATGTTTTCAGACCCCCTCCTATAATCTCCCAATGGCCATATTATGATACACGAGGCTATTACATTATAGACTATTTGCGAAGGTGATTTCAGATTGTAGCAGCAATAACCAGAGAGGATATGCTACGTATATTGTAAAGAATTTCGAAAAGATTTGTATCGGGTTCTACATCTTCGAAATAGTAACGTTTTCTCAAATATGATATAATATAGCACAACCGATCTTTGCTTATACATTTGAAATGATCTACCATCGGGGATTAATGGAGACTAAGAAGAGTGTGTTGTATATAAAATACTCATAATATATGGAAAAGCATACCTGGTTGGGCGACCTGATGAAAAATGGTAAAGGTACAGGGACATCGGGAGCACTGGGACATAGCTCATCGGCTAAATCAGAAAGACTATCCCTGAAACCGCCGCCCTGGTCAATGATGCCCTCGGCGAGGAATTTACATTCCCACCACTGGTCATACCGAGCTGGCCATCTTAAAATTACATAATGTTGTTACATAAAATCGGTTTCATGCTGACATATATTGGTTGTGTACAGTGCAAAGAACAAGAATGCCAATCAACTATAAAACGTCATAAAATGATCATGTCTTTTCAGATGTCAAAGCCCCTGTTCCAAGCTCTGAAACACTATTCAAAAATGATTTCAATATCCTTCCTGTTCTCCTACACTCATACAATAATACACTCATTAAAGTTTCAATCAAAGCTCTCGTGGTATTTTGTTACATCATATTAGCATTAAAATGGACTATGTGACCTACCGGTAATCCAAGGGCTTCTCAGACCGATCCCTAGGTTTCAGACCTTCGTGTATCTGGTAAAACACGGTGTTCTTATAATCAGGGTCTTTTGAAGGATCGGACTTGTGCTCTGCTGCAGCACGGCGGTTTATGTATAGTTTGGGCATATTTGGCCGACTGAAAAGGGAAAATAAATAGCTTGGTGTGCACTTCAATAACAAATAAGATAAGAAACTCTTGTATTTAAAAGAAACCCAGAATGTATTTGAGTAAAGGAGAATACCATACCATGTCTCTGATTCCCTAAGGAGTATGTCAGTCAATGTGATTCTCCTTTTTGACAAAGGAAGAAATTGACGAACAACCTATCAAAGGTAATTAAAATAACTTGACTTAAACAGATCTACCGGTATACGAAAAACACATTTTGGTTCAGGAGAAGGTTAGGTTTTGAGGAGGGGGTTTAGACCCCTGGAATAGTTTTCAACTAAATATGGAAGAAATATCTTGAATTAGACTTTAAGAAGAAAGGAACTGTACTCAGATTGCTTTCCATCGCTACATGAGCATTCTTTAAGAAATTGATAAACAACAATCATAACCAAATTTTGTTCTTCTTAAGTTGCTTACAAATGGAACAATTGCATAATGTTTCACGTTTATATTTCTAATGCTAAAATATTACAACATTCTCTTGAGAATTAAATGACGCATACCTCTAATGAACTATATGAGCCCACAGAATACTCCCATGCAGGAACTATGTAGGGGAGTACGCTGTCCAGAAGTTTGATAAACCTAGAAAGAAATAAGACACAGACTGGTGGATGGTCCTGAGCAATATTAAGGAAAACTCTTTACACTTTAAGGGATGCATTCGCCAAGTCGATGGCGTGAAAAAACATGTTTCACGCCACAGGGGGGTCTGATAGTCATGGTTTGTGCACAGAATATTTCGTGGGTGAAAGTGAAACAGAAAATATAAATACTGAGACAACTTAATGTCTCTAATACATGGGTATGTTCACGATGATCCAGCAGCGGACTCTAATATACGTCTAATATACGTGTAAATAAGGAGGGGAAACGAAAAACACGAATACCTTTGTAAAACAAGTGCCCTCCGGTAGAGTACATCTGGGCTAAAACATTCCAACTTAGGAAATCGCACCAAATTTTCCGGGCTAAAGTTATCCTTGCTTAAGCCAAGGTCGCGCTCTTTGATTGACTTGATTTTGATACCTCGTATCCTTGTATCTATACCATCATCTGGGGGAAAATATATAAAAATGGCAAGTCGGTTGATAATAAATAGTATTCTATTGAACTGGCACTAAATCATTTGGTCACACCCACTAAATAAAGGCTATTTCACGAGTGGGGGACTTGAGTCCATAGATAGGAAATACCAATATGATTAGGGTTTTTTGTAGAAATCTTAACATTGAAGTTTTCAACGATAAAAAGGGGAATATTATAGAATGACAGAAAAGCTAGAAGTAAAGAATATAGATAGAGAGAATGGGACGAGCCGGCAATAATCGAAAATTTATAGGACGAGATTCGTCCACATAAGCACGATGCCGTAGGCAGAGTGCTTATGTGGACGAATCAAGTCCTATAAATTTTCGATTATTGCTGGCGAGTTCCATTCTATATTTATTATATGTGCATAAAATTTGATCATATATCATCAGATATCACTGAAAAAGTATTAAAGAACTCTCAGAGAGCCCCGCTGCTTCGCTGAGATCACCTCTGCCTTAAAATTTGTCAGGCCTGTGTTTACATCAGGTCAGGCCAGTATTTACTTACTGACATTGTTGAACTAAAACGTTCATATCGCAGCCATTTCTTGAGCTACAATAATAAAGCTTATATCATTTGATAGAGAATTTAATTCTCTATATGATGGTGTGGTTGTTATTATGTATCTTTATAATTATAGTACCAGAATCACGGGTGGAATACCGATCGCGGGGATCTCCGCGGAGACAGCGGAAGTGCTGAGTCAGAGCTATTTTTAGCACAACTACATTTTTATAGGACGCGTCCTATATGAATATTTTTATAGCACCCCACTTATAGCACCTCTCATATAGCATGCGCGTATAATAATAAAAGTTATGGTCTATGCTTAGTTTATAAATCCTTAGTTATAACATTTTAGATGTCGAAGAAAAGTAAAAATGTTTATTTCAACTACATCACAGTCCTTTTAGCTTTAGAGGAAAATTCTCTGCAGACCCGAACCAGGCATATATACCTGCCTGTTTCAACTAATTCTTGCGGATGAACAAAGAAACAATCTGGCTTACCCTTGCATTCCTTAATTTGGATTTCTATAATGGGGTGATGTTCCCGTTGGTCTTCAAGGATAGACAAATCAAACGTACCATACAGAGACCTAAAATACCGTAAATGGAAAATGATGCCACTATCGGGGTGAACTTGGTTATGGAAGTTAGGACCAAACAATCAAATCGAATTTAGACATGAATTATAGAAGACCACTACGCCAGTTACAATCCTAAAAACTTACATCCACTATCATTTCTTTATAAATAGCTTTTATAGAATAATAGACAGAAAAGCATTATTTCATTTCGGATATATCAATGATATAATATGGGAAAGTCCTTACTGGTCAACCGTAACTTCGTTAAGTTTTTTAAGTGAGTCCAGCTCGCCACCCATGACAACCACCTTGCTTGGCATGTAGTTATCATCGTTCGCATCAACAGTAACGAACAATCGCCTGGTAAGACAATTAATTGCACGGTAATGCCATACAGCCTTCAGCGAAATATGTTGTTATGTGTTTCTCAATCAATGTTGATAAGTATTGCAAATAAATAATTTCAAACTTAGGGGCAAACAGAAATAAAAATAGTGAATTAGACAAGCCAAGAAAATATACGATTTCTCACTTGATTATTGTGCCTTTCTTCATTCGAAGGCGAATCCAGTGTTGACCTTGGGTTCCATCACTTTCCCAGTACGTTTCAGTATCTCCATCGGTTAAATTGTCGGAAGCGTCATGCTCCTGTATTAAAGATAAAGAAATAGTGCAGAAGTGTTTTGCGGTTTTACATTATGTCAGAGCAAGGCTATTACTGGCGTCGAGACCTAGCCATCTACGTCCAAAACAACTGATATAGTTGGGAGCTATTCTGCCGGTGTCTCTCTTTTTTGCCAGATTAACAAGTTCAAATATGCCTTTCGCTGGCTTAGTAGACTATGATTGTCCCCTAATGCGTTGAACCTTACATATGCCAACACCAGAAGTCCGCGATTAGAATTGTTAACAAGTTCAGGCAACAAGTACGCGATACGTGTACAAAATGTCATTTTACCCTCAAATACTTACGCAATACGATGACACATCTACTGACTCCACGTAATTTTTTATACATCCTAAATTCTCCGCTTCTGTTTCAACATGGGCACTAAGGAAGAGAGCAAGGTCTTCGTCGTGTTCTAAGGACCAACATGGAGGTGGATATGACATTCTCTCCACTGCTGAATCATCTGTCCTTGCTGCCGGAATGCCATCTTGATTGAGATGAAGTGAATATTCATTTTCAATCAAGTCTTCCCATCTGCAAATATTAAGGTGGTTGTATTAAGAATTTCAAGACATGATATAGGTAGTCTTCTTTCTCAGATATATTCCATATCTGCCTGTGCCCAGAAACTTAGTTAATTTGCTTGACTAACTGTGAATGTAGCAAATACATGCAGACACATCAAACAAAACATTCTAGTTGAGAGTACTGAATAGGAAAACACAGTGCAGAAAAAAAAACTTGGGAACCCAAAGGACAGCCATCTAAAAGAAATTTCAGATCACGCCACGTCTTCCTCAGTCACGTCTCCACAACATTTTTAATGAATGGCTCACGTTTTGATCGCTTTTTTCGCTGATTCTTCTTTTGAATCCGATGCTGGTGTGGATACAGGGACAAACGTTGCACATTCTTCAGTCAAACTTTGAGCACTGTAGAGCAGTAGCCAAGGTTCCTTTGAAAAGTTGATTTGAGACTTAGCATCGGTATACTGAAATGAACAAAACAGTAGGTATACATTGACATTTTGGATCAGGTCGCGATATAAAATAAAACCAAAATAATGAATACCGTACGGTAGAAATTTGGTCAAAGAGCAGCTGGGTCTTTCAAGTCAAGCAGCCTATCGAGCGTGTTGATTTGGAATCCAACTAAAAGTCACCAAACTTACTTGTTAACAGCTGTGGGAAATTATGGTACACTGGACATACTAAATTTAGTTAGTTGCATGCTTTAAAACACAACTCTGGATTATTTTTACCCTTTCAATGGACCAATCAAACCAGAATTTAGATTGGACAAACTAGCAACGCCAAACATAGTTATGTAGTTGACTCCGCCCTTTACTTCTTGCAATATATAAACTAAAGTAAAGGCACTAAACGTACCTTAAGAAGTTTAGTTGAGTTTTAAAACTTATAGTATACTAAAGACAAGTTGGGCAAGTGTAAGATCGAGTAAGAGTTAGTAAGACAGTTATAAATTATATTTGTTATAATATTAAAGATCTAATATAAATTATAATTATAGATCTAATATAAATTATAATTATAGATAAAATAGTCCAATCAATAACAGTGGTCAGTGTTGTTTTTGTGGCAACCCAATCATTACATATCTCAAGCGACATCACAAAGAACGGGACATAGTTAATGACATACCGACAGTACTTTTACCCATTGGCCTTCTGAATTACAAAGCTCTTCCGCCGATGTTACGATCCTAGAATCGCCAGCACAAACTTGGCTGACTAATTTAGAAGTAGACTTAGTGGGTTCCACATAAAGGTTAACTTTAGAGCTTTTGGCCACTCTGTATTCTACAGAGGCAGGAATGTAACAGAGTGTTTTTGGTAAAGGTTTGTTACATCTAAAACATTCTATACAATCTTGTAGGCATCGAATCCGAGCAAGTCTACGTCTGGCAAATTTCAATTCAGTAGGATCGGCGGCCATTGCTCTGTCGCTGTATGATGTTGTGAGTAATTTTCGTATCTTGTTTGTGTTGAGTACTATAATTATAGTATCTATACGTCACTAAGACCAGTTAAGAATAAATACAATAAATTATCGACTCGTTGAAATGAGTACTGTTCTTCTTAAGATATAAAAGTGGTAGTAATAAAATTCGTAAATGCCTCTTGAAAAATGTAGGAGCTTCGCCATTCAAGATGGCGAGTGCAAACATGGCGGCTGCGGATCTTACACCGCTGGACCCCAACATAAAGAATGTAATTTCTCAAACATCATTGAAGTGGATTTTCGTTGGAGGAAAGGGAGGAGTTGGTAAAACGACATGCAGGTAAATTAATAAATTGTGTTTTTCGTTCACATCACCCAATAAACCTTTCACGTGACGACACCGGGCTGAACTTTTCTGACAACTGAGTCATGAAATACTTACTCAGTTACTGAATGACAGCCTCTTGGCTCTAGCCTAAGTCGGGTGCCACGCCTTCACATGGTAAAGGCATCGAAGTAGTTCAAATAAAGTTACTTGTTCACTATCCCTCCTTGATCTCTTCCCTCAGGGTATCTGCCTGCCTTGATTGGAAAACTGAAAAGCCTTGAATTCAAGCCTGGGCAGTGCCAGTGGCCTAAAAATAACCATTTGCCAGTGCTGGTCGAAGCAGAAGGGCCTGGAAAAACATACATACAGGGCTTGAATTATGTTGAAATCATAAATTTTCGAAGGTCTTTTTACTGTGAGGCTTAACACTTCCCCTCTGACCCACCCCTTCACACCATACACTGACTGCATGAGTGATCGCAAATGAAAGTAAATTTATCTAAATTCTAACATTACTTTCAGTTTCATTTTGTGATTGAGCACGATTTTATATCAGTTACCTTTATCTTATTATATTGCTAATAAATAAGGCGATTGATATAAAACCATGGTGCTGTCATTGGAATTTGAAGGAAGGATTGAATAAAACAAATGAAACCCATTGATTTTGTCCGGAAAATATACAATTATTATTATGTTGGTATCCTCTGAATTTTTTAACTCTGTCTTAACTTTTAGGAACTTCAACACTATGCATGCTTAACATTAAAATGAAATTTGATTTAACCTTAAGCCCTACGTGAACACCAGAAATATCATATTTAAATTGATTAATTGCAGCTGCAGCTTAGCCGTACAACTTGCCAAAGTTCGCGAGAGCGTCCTAATCATCTCTACAGATCCAGCTCATAACATATCTGATGCGTTCGATCAAAAGTTTTCAAAAGTACCTATCAAAGTCAAGGGCATTGACAACTTATATGCCATGGTAAGTATTAGGAACTATTCTATATACCCAGCTAAAATTATTCGTAGCTAGTCGGTAATGAGTCTGCAATTTTAATTTACTTTGTCGACCGATGAAGTGTGTAAGATTTTCCGAAAACGTTTATAGCATCGGAGGGGTGAATGATATGAATGATGGCCAGTCGGCCGAATATACATCATTACCTGCTGAACCAGTCTGTTTCTTGCTACTTCATTCCCATGCCTGCTCTTATGTATAGACGTGTTATAAATGCGCATCGGTAGTTATGTGATGTTTGCTGCTTTTGCTTTCTAGGAGATAGACCCGAATCTAGGATATTCAGAACTGCCAGACGAGTACTTTGGCGAACAGGGTTTGTATTATTACGGTTTCCCATATGATCATACTAAGAAAACTCCTAAAAATAGTATTATTTAACCGATTCCAGAAGTCTTGTTAGTCCTAGGAAAGATCACCGCCCCCCCCCCCCCCCCACACACACACACCATATATTTGTGTGATATAATATGACTAGTACTAGCTTAATTCATACTAATTTAACTGGGGACTCAAACTAAGTCCCAAGTTAATTTCAGGTCCCCGGTTCCAAGGTCCTTTGTCTGAGTCCCCACTTCCTGGTCAAGACACGCACCACCACTATACCATACTGCCATAAGCTGGGTCATGCGGAGTACCGCCAGGTCAAATAAACAAGTTGAAAAATAATACTTCCCCTTTCCTTTTCCCAGTCACTATGTTTCTAAGTGCCCCCACAAAGAGCTTAAATTACGCATTCGTATAAGCCCTACCAGTTCGTGAATCCAGCTGGGAGTTTTTCATCTTTATTAATAATGATGTATATATTTGTGTTAACATAAATAACTAATAATTTATATTACGATCCATTTGTTTCTTCACTTTTTCAAAGGTGGTGCCTTGGATATGGGTAAACAGATGATGCAAGAGTTGTTGTCAGCCTTTCCTGGGATTGATGAGGCCATGAGTTACGCGGAAGTAATGAGGTAAGTTTTTAGGTGCTAAGGTTTGTCACAATCCTCCTATTTATCTGGGATGGTTATGCTAATAACTAATTAATAATATCAATTAATTTATCTCAGTTTGCTGGGTCAGTAACTAATTAATGATATCAATTAATTTAATCAGAGATTTCTGATGTATTTAAAGAATCGATTGTTATTAACCTGTTATTATTTTGTAACCTATTAATGTTAAATACAAGTCAATTAACAAGTTGAAATTTGTGTTATTATATATGGAGGAAAATGAATTAACAAAGATTTTTCATTTTGTCTCCTCGTAGTGATTCTTACCATTGCGCTGACAAAATCTCCTATTTCTTTTGCTATCGCAATTATTGATATCAAGCTTTAGTGTCTGGAAATGAATTGTATGATACTTTGATTTTTGCATAATTTTCTTCTTAATTGTATACTTTCAGATTGGTCAAAAGCATGAATTTTTCGGCTGTTGTATTTGACACTGCACCAACAGGACATACGCTCAGGCTACTATCGTTCCCAGCTGTTGTAGAGAAAGGTTTAGGGAAATTATTGAAACTAAAGAATCAGTTCAGTCCTTTCATTTCTCAGGTAATTAACTTCTGCTTATTTTTATTTTGAAGGATACAAATTAAAATCAAATGATGCAATGAAGGAATCTATCGACTGAGATTAAAACTTTTCAAATTTGCTTTCCTTTCGGTAAATAATTACCAAAGAAATTTCGAAAACCGACATATAAACTTAGCTGTGGTTCTGATATCCTCTTTCAGATGGCTGGTATGTTGGGCCTCCAAGACATGAATGCTGACCAAATGGCTGGGAAATTAGAAGAAATGTTGCCCGTCATTCAACAAGTCAATGAGCAATTTAGGGACCCAGTATGTATTTTTCTTTACCATAGTAATGTTTATGTATTAAGTAATTTTTGTAAAACTAGGTCTTTCCCTTCTAGAATTATGCTATTTTTCTTCATTGGAGCTTTGTACTGAATGATGAGAATTGTAAGAGGAATGAAAAATACATTTACAAATAAGTCTTCATTATTGGAATTTTGAAGCTTCTGCCTTAGATATTGGATGTGGTGGAATGGGGCGTCAAGGCAGTTATTCTCGCCTGTTCTAATTACAATGTTTTGAAAATTATATATGTAATTTTAAGAATAATGCTGGACTTAGATACGCTGTTCTTATGACATGTTTGTCGTTCATTTTTTTCAAAGGATCAGACGACGTTTGTTTGCGTGTGTATCGCCGAATTCCTCTCGCTGTATGAAACGGAACGTCTTGTTCAGGAGCTTACCAAGTGTGGTATTGATACCCACAATATAATTGTCAACCAACTGCTGTTCAAGACTAAGGGGGAAGGGCCCTGTAAAATGTGTTCCGCACGACACAAAATACAGGCAAAATATCTGGACCAGGTAAACCATTCTTAATTACCTATTCTCTGTCAATTGAATCAGCATTCTAAAATCAGCATTAACTAATCATTACATGTATCATGAATGTAATCAGTAATGTATTCTACCTGTTATTTGTTTTACAGATAGAGGACCTTTATGAAGACTTTCACATAACTAGACTCCCTCTCCTTGAGCACGAGGTGCGTGGAACAGAGCAAGTGAAACGTTTTTCCGAATATCTGTACTCGGCGTTTGACCCAAACAAGGATAGATTCAAAGTTAATTGTTAACCGCCCGTATCGTCTCCGTTTTCTCCTACTTTATTCGCATCAGTTAATACATTCGTTTGTCGAGCAGAATAATGGCGTTATATTGGTAATTTACATTCAATATTTGGATGTCCCCAACACATTCGGTTTATTTGTGGACCATAGTATATCACGTATCAATAATTATACATAAGGAGGTGGATCATGTTGCCTCGCTGTGCTTGGTCTTGCTGTGTCCCCTCTAGTTTATTTATGCAAGTTCAACAAGTACCCGTTAATCATTGGTGCGCACCAAGCCCAAGTGCTTACTGATTGTTATGAATGTATCCTATTCCCTTAACCAAATCTGGATTGACTGATGTTTTTAAGACTATTATATCGTATACTGCCAACTCGCGTAATCGTTCTATAATTCAAATGAATCCTTAGTGTCTGCAGACCGCAACGATGGACCATCTAACTGTAGATGTTTTTAATTAAAATTTGTTTTCTCAATTGTTCTTTGTGGCCTTCCATCATTTGTCTTTGTATACTGTAATTCTCATTGCCTTTTCTTATTTGATTGCCGCAATATTTTTTTAGAGACGAGAATATATTTGTAAGGGTTTTCTCAGATGTTCGGTAATTCCCAGTTCATATTAAATTTTGTTTTAAATTTTCATTAACTATCGCTGTTTTGAGTATCAGTAATCGTTTGGAGTTGGCTGTTTAATTCTGGAACTTTCGAGAGAAGCATGAACCACCCAGATGGCTAAACGAATCGATGATGATATAACCAACCATCCTGGATCTGGATAACAATGAGTGTGTTCGTCCCAGCAAATTGAGAAGAGTTCTGCAAATGTATATGTATTTGCTACAATAAAATTCTTAACAGCAACGTATGGATATGAAGCTATAAAAATCTTGCAACTGGAAAAATCAGGAATTGTAGTGATAAGAGAAGGCATGTGTTCACGAATGACAGGTTTATTCCTTAATGAAGGTGTAAAAATGCTAGCCCCAACATATATAATCGGGGAATTCCGTATTTACTAAATGATTTTCATCCAAGTATACAACCCATATATTCCCAGCCAGTCTCGTGAATACCCATCCAATCTACACATATATCAATCCCAAACGAGCCGACAAACCCATTACAAATCGAGCCTCGAATTTTCCTGTCCCTTCTGATTTACTTGTCAACCTGAATCAAAACGTTCAAACATCATTTACTGACGGTTTTATTGGGCTTTAGCCATTTGACGGAAATAATTCCGTTAACAGACATACTCCAGCACCACCAGAGACCTATAGAGACAATAAACACCAAATGGCAGAAGTTTACAAGCCTCACTGATGTATACATCATCCGAGTACTGCACCAAATACACTAAAGTAAGACTAATTCGATTGTTAAATTAAATGACTTTCCATTGGTTCTCGTTACATGGTAGCAAGAGAGCAACGACGTAACATCGTTTTATATACTTTCCATTGAATATGACTGTTTTGAGAATAATACCATTTCACTATGAACGCGGGCATAGTTTTCGGATACAAAGCGGGTAAATATTCCTAATTGTACATTTTAGTTACAGAGCTACGGTTAATAATTATACCTATTAAACATGGAAATTGGCATTGCACAAAACGAAATTCATTACTTAAGTCTTTATTTTATCACTGTCGTCGACTTTCTTTTTTTATATCTTCTTTTAATTTCCAGATCATGAGTTCCATAGCAGCATTGGCATCTTCTTGACTGTCGTGTCCTCCCACTGCATCCAAAAGTAGTTAAATTGTGGATCAATTTATTCAAGCCAGTGGTAAGATCAAATTAGAAAAATGATAAACAGAAAAATACTACATGCAATTAAATATTAAGCTGATAGTGATAATGCTACTCTACTAGAATATTTCGGATAATTCAAGTACAATCAAATACAAGAACTTGCATTTATTATATATATATACATGTATTTATTATATGCGCATGCTATATGGGAGGTGCTATAAGTGGGGTGCTATAAAAATATTCATATAATATTCATACGCGTCCTATAAAAATGTAGTTGTCTAAAAATAGCTCTGTTGATATGCTTCGCGGAGCTTTGGCTCTCCGCAAAGCATGTAAACAAATGCCCGCGATCGGTAATCCACCCGTGATTCTGGTACTATGATTATAAAAATACATAATAAAAACACATTAAATAGAGCATTAAATTCTCTAATGAATGATATAAATTTTATTAATGTAGCTCAAGAAATGGCTGCGTTATGAACATTTTAAGTCAACAATATAAGTAAACCTAAATACTGCATGATCGCACAGTGCAGGACTGGCAGCGGGGCAGCGGGGTTCTCTGAGACTTCTTGAGTATTTTTTCAGTGATATCTGATGACATATGATCAAATTTTATACACATATAATAAATATAGAATGGAACTCGCCGGCCTACGGCATCGTGCTTATGTGGACGAATCAAGTCCAATAAATTTTCGATTATTGCCGGCTCCTCCCATTTTCTCTATATATGATCCATGCTCCAATTAATTGGTTTAGTTTGTAGTCGTTTTATGCCCTAGGCATATCGAGAGTGGGGAACTGAGGTGAAATTTTTGGAAGACCACTACAATGGGATTTGAACCTAGTACACTGTACTCTTTTAGGCCACTGGTATCAAACCTAACACCAATAACCACAACACAACCCCAATCCCAATTAAAATACTTGAATAATGAGAATAAATCCGTGATCAAAAGAAACAGTATGCGAACCAATTTTGACATGCCCCTTTATCATCAAAATAGGAAGCTCAAGTTACGGGATAAGAACCCTCTGGTTTCAAAACCGCCTTAAGCACTGCTCCACCACTATCTATAGTCTTCATAGTGCTGAAAATTTGGTTTTACATGTACATGAAATGCACCGTGTCAGGTGTTCAGTTTTAGTATATTTCATGAACATATATGCAGATGCCTTAAAAAGGTAAAATAAGACACATAATAACAGAGGGTAGAGTAATAATGGAACTTACCATCGTCCTGGATGATTTTTCTAAGATACTCCGCCGTTAAGGTTCGAAGTGCACGTTTAAATGGAGGTCCAAGTCTATGTGGAAAGATAACCGATGTATCCACTACGGTTCCATGAACAAGCTGAAAATATTGAAAATGCATATTCAGTATAATCCTAGGCTACTTGAGTGGCTTGTTTATTGTCCAATATTATTGGACAATGTTATATCAATAGCAGATGACGATACACTTCTTTATTTCACTTTGAGTGGGGTCAATACGCATGGCCCATTGAGTTAACACTGAGAGTGCAACTCAGTCCTGCGGCTGATACAACGTCCGTATCAGGCCTCAGACTGATATGGAACGAATATAGTTCTCCAACGATAACGATAACGGTATTAGCGCATATAAATGAGTTGCAAAATTAAAAAAAATTATTGAATACATTTATTAGAGTAATTTACTGCAAAACAGTAAGCAAAATAAATGTACATGACAGTGCAGAATTGAATGATTTTGCGTTCTAAAATATAGTCCTGACCCATGCGGGTCGGAAAAAAACAGCGCATAGAAATATGCAAATGTGTCATGACGTAAACAAAGACGTCGACCATCAACCAAGAAGAACATGAATTTAATTTCATCCATAAATCTGTCATACTCGAGTACATTTTAATAAGTAACGGCTATAGTATGGTAGGGTGTTCAACCACGTGCGTTACGCGCACATGGTTGAATACCTCCGCCGCGCAACGATACGTCTTCCCGCTCCGCCCCTTGGGCATTTTTGTCTTAGTATCATCCACATATCAACTCAGAATTTTTTTTAATGTGCATCTAACATCAGCTGACGGGTTGGAGAGGCGATTCGCAAACAAATAAAAAGCAGGAAAACCGTAGATCAATCAGCAACCTTTATCCACACACATCGCACCCAAAATTAATAATACTCAATCTAATCTATTTACGATAAACAGCTGACACTAACATTGCAAATTCAACAAAAGAAACTTATACTTCCAACAAAAATTAAAACGATAATGAAAACATAGTAGTCTCCTTGCCTTCAGAGCTACAAGATCACTTTCAAGACTGTGTCCTACAAGGATGGTGGAGGCACTGAACATACTGAGAAGCACGGCCTGGACATCTCGGATGGTACTTGTTACATTTTCAAAATCTTCCTCGACCAAGCCACTGAATCTGTTAAGAGATTAAAAATTATAACGTTATTACGGACTCCATTCGGATAATTCGAGTAAACATGAGCATGACAATTATTTTGTCCAGACTCAATTAAAATGATTTCTCGAAAATTAATCGGATATTATACGAAATATTGTTAATTTCTAATAATAATGAATTTTGGAAAACGTTAGGCAGTAATATTGATAATCACAGTCGATACATGAGGTGCCAAATTATATCATTGCTATTTTAAGTATTGCCTTACATGACCGGGGACTTACTGGACCAGGGAAAATCAATATTAAGGCATATTTCAACCAGTGTTGTTTTGCTTACACAGAAATATTTACCTCGTATTCGGGTCAATGAGTTCAGCCGCAGGTTTCACCAACTGTTCATATACAGATTCAAGTTTGGAATTGACTACTGTCACTCTAGCCAACTCTAACCCAGCTTTAGTATAGACCTGAAAGAAATGATTGATATTAGTTTAGGTCTCATCTCCTGAGTTGTATACTCCCATGAAAATATTGAATCCAAAATTAGTACTTCACATAACAAGTCCTAATGTCCACATAGAGTAAAATATAGATGCGATAATACCCACCATAACGGTAAAGATTTCTCATGTAAGTAAATTTATTTGTTTTTTTTTCATATGAATTTCTTATTTGGCATGGGATTTTCAAAAGTGTCTCTAACCATTTCACAATCGAGAGCGAAAACGCCGTAGTTGCCGTCAGGAGGGGGCGATTTCGGCATAGTCTTCATGTAACCTTTTAAATTGCTATACTTGTTTTGTTCATGAACGTGTAACTGGAAAATAAATATGTATATCATGTAAACAAATAATCAAATAGTAAGCAACTTTGAGTTTACCTAGCACAATTTAATCATAATAAACAAAAACGTTCACACGTAACACACGTTTACAAAAACATTCGTAATGTTTCTATATTGATTATGCAAATACCTTTCCTATTGAGCATCCAGTCCCATTTGCATCCTCGGAGCAACAAGAAAATCGACTTTCTATTGAGTTGCCAACTGGAACATGAATTTCGGAATTAGTAATTACAAAACCTAGGTGCACACTCTTTATCTGAAAATCGCTCTTTGAAATCAATTGTGCTTACTATACTCGTATTAGCTATCAATTACGGTAAATATAATTTATCATTAAATTCGAAGTTCGAAGTCCAACACTGTCGCATTATCCATTCATTGGCCACAAACTAGATAACTTACAAAAAAAAATAGTAAACAGTTTTCCTTGTTGTATTTAACTAACTTTTCTTTTTCCATAATTTCCCCCAATGGTGAACGCATTTCTGCTCGTTCAAGTATTCTCCATCTGAATTTACTAAAAACCGTATTCCACATCTCACGCAAAGACGTTCATTACCTGCAAAAGAAAACACGAAAAAGTCGTTAAGAAAACGGTCTAAAACGAGACGAAAACCAAAATGCCTTTATGACCATAGATAATACCAGGTTACAATGCAAGCCATGTGGTCCAAGCCAAGAAAGAGCAGGATACAAGTTGAGACCAATAAGTAGTTAGAAATACGAAAATCATTAATTCAATGGGCCTTTAAGATATAGTTATTATAATTCTATTTCTGTGGCTACATTCTTTTCGCCTACATAAAGGGGGATAAATCTCGTAAAAGTCGAAATAAATATCACCATGAGATTACGTCAAAAAGAAAAAGAAATATACAATTCCGCGATCTTTAGGGAATATGACAATTTGAATTACTTATATCTTAGCCATATCAAGAGACCAATTTGCTAGAAAAGTTCTTCTGTCCTGTCCTGTCATTTCTGACAATAATAGTAAGTTCCTAGAACTAGAAACAACTGATCCCCCAGATAGAGACACGTTTCCAAGTTTAATGATAAGGGAATTCAGGAGTCCTTACTTTCTCCAGTATTGACTACTTTTGTGCGTGCATTATCAAAACGGATAACTGCCACACCAGACTGTTCCAGTGACATACGCGGAAACCCATTGTCATCGAGTTGTGATTCGGAGAGAGCGTATTGCGCCAGGCGATGATACGTGTCAACCTCCTAAAACATAAAATTATAGCATTATTTCTATTGAATATTTAAACCAATGCTTATTTCAAAACACAAAATGTCAATTATTATTATTGTATACATGTTATCCTAAATGGATGATTTGCACTGCTGCCGGTGCTTCACGCCTCACTTAGGTACCAAAACAGAGGCCCCCATCCACAGCCGTGTGTGGAAGGGCTACATGTGTCCTACCCGCAACCACGGCCGGGCCGGGTACAGGGCAGCGGACCCGGCAAGGTCTGCATGGGTCACTTGGTTCATAATGTAAACAAATCTTTACCCGTTAACGCGCGCCTTCATTCTGGTCTGGGTGGGTCAATGGTGAACTCTCAAATAGGATTACCTCTATTATTCACATGCGTTATTTGCCTTTATGAAAGCATTAATGCAGCCAAAGTATTCCAATTTTAGAACCGGGATAGAGTGGTTCATTTGAACCAGCAATTTAGAGTAAGACTCAGGGGTGGTTTAATGAGAAATGGTTACCCCTATTTAGATTTCTGCAAATCCCACGAATCAATGCATACTTAAACCCCCAGATACTAGTACTGCTAATTTCAGCGAGTAAAGGTTGAATCTCCATATTTCCAACCGTGGTTTGACATTGATTATGTGGGAAAATGTTTCAGGTTTCATTAAAAAAAAATGGTGATGAACTAAAATTACTTACATTTAGAATTAGCGGTTGGTTACTAGTAGAACCACTCCGTTTGACAGTAAACGATGTTTTAGCAGCCATTTTCCCACCAAGAAGAGCTTCATGGGAAAACTTGGTTCCACTTTTGGTCGAACTCTTTTTCTCTTGATTACTGTTTTTACCGGATACTTCAGAACGCAGTCTTTTCACACAATTAACTGCTAGATTTAAATAAATATTTTTACTGGTACTTCTGCCATTCACTGCCTTTTCTTCAGTCAAAGCCTGAAAGGGGAAACACATTATCAATATATTGATTAGTATCACTGTATTTTAATCGAATGTATATAATATATTTCTGGTCATTAGCCATGGAAGTCTAAGAAGGACGATCGTTTATGATGGCCGGGATCATGGGTAGAGTACTATGGGCGATGATTTAACAGGAGCAATACAACTATATCAAAGCGAACCCTTCGAGTGAAAAGGGACTACTTACCCTCTTAAATGCATCTTCTTCTTTCGGATAGATTTTAGCACATTCATCAATAATTAAATTGAGATAGCGTTGCCGCACATTAGTAGGGACTTTACTCCCAAAATCAGTTGGGATAGATGGCCTTTTCAATCCGATATTCTTCAAAGAAAAGAAAATAGAAAATCACATAAGAGACCTGCGACGCTTAACAACGTGTATAAACTTCACAGAACCATTTTAGAAGCATACATCCCAATTAAAATCGCAATACAACCATTATTAAATACTAAAAATAAATGAGACCAATGTAATTACCGGTTTAGCTATATGGGAGACTCTTTTCGCTGGCTCCGATGTTATAGACTTTGCGACCACTTTCACAGGAGTATAGACTTTTTCGGGAGTACTACGTTGTTTGACAGTATGAGCAATGTAGACTTTCCCTGAGGTCGACGATTCGTCCTGTTCGCAAAAAGAAATTTAGCACTTGAATCAGTTAGAGGAATAGGTCAATGGAAATAACGACATGGGCAATTGGCAGAAAGTTAATATAATCAATAACATAATCAAAGGTTAAAACAATATAAAGTTTGAGTTCATAATCAGATCGAGTGGCATGTCTTCATCTTTGCTAGAAAATCCACAACAGATCCACGAATCCCATACGGACATGTTTTAAATCAGTTATCTTTAACATAACACAAATTCAAAGAAAATAGGATCTCACATTTCGCTTCCCTGCTTCTTCTGCAGCTTTTTGCATCGCAAGAAATCTTTGGTGCATAACTTGTGCTGGCGAAGGCCTAGCATTAGGCTTGGGTTTCGGTTTTCGGGAGTGTACCTGAAATAAAAATTGTAGTTCCAGTCTGAAATCCTTCGTAGGGCAATCAACCTTTCCGTCCATTTACCACAAATCATAATTGCAAAGAGACGGAAATTTACATTAAAGAGGCTTTAGAAAATAAATGAATAACAGCTGTATCGAGGAGAAAAATGTATTCTTACAATATCTTGCTCCGACACACGTGCAACCCGTTTTTTTCCAACTATAATCGTAGGTTCCTCTTCGAGTTCTTTTTCAGCAATTTTTGCCTGGATGTTAAAGGAATCATGAGTAATTTGACGTGGAAAGTTCGTTCAGCAATGAAATCTGTTCACGTGTACTGAATGAGCATATCATAAGAGCTCTTGAAAAAAGGAGTAATTTAGTAGTTTAACGTTCACGTAAATATTGGAACTTTGACATACGAGTATAATTTTGCATGCATTAATATCTAAACAAAGAATCGATATTTACTGAAAATGTTGTATAGTTAAGTATTGTGATTTAAACATACAAAATTAATAAATATAATTCAGATTATACCTTAGGTTGGACCATCGTACGTGGTGTCTTTGAACTTTCATTAAATATTCTCAAACATTCGTCGTAAGTATCTTCCGTATCTAAGCTTTTCTCCAAACTTTGTAATTCTCCTTCCGATAAATCTTGTAAAGTAGATGTAAATGGGTCGTCACCACTCTCTTCATCTGATTCGCTAGAGATAGGTAAAGGGTCTTTCACATATCTTTTCTTTTCTTTAATACTGTGCTTACCAGGATGACTCAGAGATTCATTTTCATCACTTTCCTCAGAGGAAAGTTCAACGACGGGGATGGCAACTTTCGGTGGTTCTACTATCATCACATCGTCACTTTCATCACTATCCTCACCAAAGAGATCAACATTAGAAATTGGAGCTTTTTTTAGTTCAGAGCATGTAGAACTGGAGTCCGTACTGTTTCGATGTGTACGAGAAGTAGACGAAGTGTGACTTCTAGAGCTTTCCCGTTTGGATCCGTGCTCTTTTGACGATTTTCTATCTCTTTCAGACGAGCGAGATCTAGAATCATGATGAGATGATCTTGATGAATGTTTAGAAGATGAAGAAGAGTGTTTATGATGAGAATGAGACGACTTTTTATGTCTGCTAGACGAACTGCCATTTGACGAAGTATGAGATGTGTGTTTTGACTTCTCGTGTCGTGACGATGAGCTCCGGTGCCCGTGACCTTTCTTTGATGAAGAAGAGTGCGCCTTTTGTTTTTCTTGATGGGTATTTGCATCTCCAATCATTTCACTCGTAGGAGATTTCGACTTATTTTTAAGACCCGGTGCATCATCTGGTGAATCGACATTCATAATACTGAATATGTTTCGTTCCTTCTGGGCGTCATCAGCCATATCAGGGCACACGCTGTCATGGTTACTAGCGTGTGCATTAAGTTTTGTGCTCTTAGACACCTTGTTTCCATTCTTAGAAGTCCCAATTTCATTTGTATTAACGTGTTTTGATTTCAAAGATTTATCTTTTTTAGTTTTATCAGTACTTTGATCTGTTATAACATCTCTTAATTTACTAGTTTGCTTTGATTTTTTATTGTTCTTACCATCTACTTTGGACTTGGCACCAATTCCTAAAATGGCACCGACATCCATTTCATAGACACCACCTGAGTTGGAATTGGCACTATCGGATGATTTAGGTTTAGTAGATTCACTAACAGTATCTTTTCCGGGAGTGATGTTTTCCTGTGAACAACTGTTTTCGTCGTCGTCACTGAAGACTGCTTCATCCCCGACAGGTGTTCCTTCGGGTTCCAACTTTTGTTTTTTATTTCGTTCCCCTCCAGCACTTGTTGGGGCATATCTCTTCTGTTTCTTTCCCGCGGTTGAAAAATTAACAGCAGGGTCATATTCATTATCATTGACATGGTCAGAACTGTCAAGAACGTATTTACTACGCTCTGACCCTTTTTTGTGACTGCGTTTTTGTTCGAGGAGGGAAATAGGTGTAGGCTTATACTTTGCTGAGTTGGAGGACCCTGGATCATATTCAAGATGTGATTTCTTTGAAACAGACTTAACAGATTTAACAGATTCAGACGTTGAACCGGAGCTAGTATTGCCAGACACAATTGGTGTAGGTCGATACACATATTCGTCAGCCCCTATAGCGGCATCTGGCGAGGTCTTTGATTTGATAGATGACAAGGATGCCCTATCCCTTTCAATATCCCTTTCAACTTGTTTGATTGCTTGCCCCACCATGTTAAGCAAGGATGATGGTCCGGCTTTTCCGGCATTGGGAGATTCTGAAGAAGCGCCATCTTCTGCGACTGCTCCATCAATAATACTTAGAGATTTTGAAATTTCTGAAAGAATCAAACATTCCTATTAAGTGCCGATTTTCCAAATTATTATAGCTGAAGTTTGGTTTTGATTGAAGTACCAGTTGAACCGAAGCAAGGAGTTACCGTATACATATTTCACTGACCGAAGAAAGCAACAGAAAATACAAAAGGCAACCTAGAACATGTATGTCAAGTAATACGCGACGCTTTCACCACACTCGCTCGCCTGTGCGCCGCAGCTCCCACAGGATTCCACAGGACCGTCAGGACACTCTCTCCTACCCATTCCGCTGGGTCCAGTGCGACTGAGGCCCAGCGGACCAGAGCCCCCCTCACAATCTCTGTAATGGATATATGTGTATACTTGCGCCACTTTCCCAGGTCCTCTGCTCCGCTGGTCCTCCGCTCCTCCTCAGGACCAGCGGACTTGACTTTTTGAGGAGCAGAGGATAGAGGAGCAGAGGATACCCAATCCAACAGTACAAAAACATCAACGTCAACATTGTGGTTTCATTTAAATGAAATAAATACGATTTTGCGCACTCAAATTTCATAGAAAAAAAATAAAATTGTTGTTTATCCAGAGGAACTTGTGCTTTAAAATAAGATTTTTTTTTAGCTCTCTAAGCTTTTTATAAGATTCGTATAGCCTACAGTTAATTAATGCCTTGAGATGTAAAATAGCCTTTTGATTCAATGTTTTGACTTGGTATGAAAATACATATTTTTTGACTGACACAGTGATCTGCGAATGCATAATTTTAAGTGTATATATATTTCATATTCAAATGAGAGCAAATACATTAAAGAAAATAGTACATTACAGAGGTAATGTCGAGGGATCTCCCGATTTTGAGTAGGCATATGTTGCTTTTTTTGGTTCTTAGAATTTATCCAGGCATTTTATGAAGCACATAAAATGATTTTATATTCCACATGTGACGCTGACATTTAAAACTAAACCTAGTCGTAGACAAAAATCTAAAGCCATGTCAGACAGTGTATTCTGTGATTTACTTTGATGTTGTAACTGACATGGATAATTAGATAAACATCATGGTGTACCTAAATACGAGATGACAGATTATGCTGTGACACTTGTAACTGATGAACAAACATTACCAACGGATGTAGCTTCTACAACCAAGAGTGCACTTAATTGTTTTATTTTGGGGAAAATAAGAAGTGAAAGAACGATATATGATGAATATAAATTAATTTGTATTGGTTAATATAAAAATAATATCCGCCCTGCTTGTATCAGTGCCTAACACAGAATACTGCAAATTATCTGTATATTTTGAACGCAAGTTTTGCACGATGATCTTTGCTGATTCAGTTATACCTAGTTATCATTATTCTTATCATACCTAGTAGAAATCGGGCATTAGACTACTTGAATCCTCTTAAAATTAATCCTAATGTTTAAAATACAATTTCTGTCGAACTATTCCGCACAGAACGATAGGCCTATTCATTTGGGATGATTTTAAGATTATTTACTACTTCCATCAAGCCTTGAATCAAGGTCAATTTTAGGTTTGAAATAATATTAGTTCCCTGCTACAAACAGCAGATCCAAATTATCAACCTGCCCAGGGGCAGGTTTATTTAAAATCTACTTGCCCACCTCAAAATTCCACCTGCCCAGTAGTTTCCGACCCCCTTTAGCCTAAACATTTACATGACATCTATATAATAATATCTGAGACTCCCTATATGTCATCAATATTTCTTAATAACATTGGCAAACTAGCATAAAGGACATCGAAACCCTACATAATTCGCTAAATATCATTAAATGGTGTGATTAAGCAAAAGAAGCAATATGCTGTGCTCAGCGATCACAGATGATTGATAGCAAATACTGTGTGTTATCTGTGTCCATTATCACAGCTAGTCCTCATATTGTCCGTATATTTCCCAGGACCCTGTATATTTCTATATTTTAAAACAATCCTATGTTTTGGTACCGTATACTTTCCCATGTGTTTTCTACCAAATGTCCTATATTTTCAGAAAAATCATGAAATCCTCATATAAAATATACATGTAGATAGGCAATTAGTATATGAGTAATTCTCCCAAACGGGCAGCATTTGATTTGAGGAGGCCATTTTTTTTTAGAAAAAATAAAAATCGTTGAATCTCTACAATCTTTGGTGTACATTATAGCAGGGAATATTAGCATAGGCCTAATGCAGGTGAAGTTTGGGAAGGCTGGGGCCAATATTTCGATTCCTACACCTATGATTCATATACCTATATTTTCCCTATTATTTTGCCTTATTTCGGCCTCAATATGCCCGATTTATCAAATGATTTAGTGTAAAAATGAGATATATTACTCACTAATTTGTCTAGCAATATTAAATGAAAAAATAACAGCTAGGAAATCGATGATGGCCGCCATCATAGGACCTGGTTGTAACCAAAACTTGAATACTTTTTGTCAAAATATCCGTTTTATTTCTATAACACAATAACTGCTAATATAGAAGGATCTCTATATCTCTATAAAATCTACCCGTCCAAAATGGACATAGGCGGGTTTACATTGATTTACTCTAAAGCATAGAGCATAAAGAAGGTATAGATTATAATGGTAAGATGAGAGAATCTAACCTCTTGCCATTACATCTTCGCAGGAAAGCTAATATGATAAGCATGGTACACAGATACATAATAGAACAAAATGTATCAAACAAAGAGAGATTATTACGAAATGATATGAACACAAATATTGAACTGATCTTCCCCAAGACAGAAAGGTACAAAAGATCCTTAATGTACAAGGGTAGATCCCTATGAAACAAATTACCAGGTAATTTAAAAACAATCATGGAACACCAACAATTGAAGTATTCCTTATTAGATTTATATAAAGAAAACATAGCAGAAGCATAATCATGAACGGTTTTTAATAGGCCTAGGTCTCATTGTTTTTATCCTTGCGGCAAAATCAACCAATGCCTAAGATTAGCCACTAGACTGTACCGGCGAAAGAACAGCTGGGAGATATTGAGAAGAAATGTACATATCGCATAGAATGACAATTACGATGGCCAAATGTCAAGTAAACATAATCTTATAGGTAATTATCACATAGGATAAGATCGACGGCAAAAGGGAAACAACGTATTAGCCATGCTCGTGGACTGTTCTCATTATTAGGGGGTTTTAGCACTGTGCGTCATATAAATACATGTACCAAATTTCCAGAACAATGCATTAAATATATCTTCGAAGGTCAACCTATGTAGTGTATTTTACTTACTTTACTAGTTAAAGTGGCTAAGATAGTTAAAATGAGTAGTCATGGAATCGTGAAAAGTTTGGGTGTGTTTTGGGAGAGTCAAGATATTTCTACTCTTTCCGGAGATAAGGGGTAGAAAAACGGAAAAAAGCCATCCAAATCCTTGAGAAGTGGGGTCTGAAATTGATGCTATTTCCGGTGTTGTTTTTGAAATTAGGGAAAGCATAGAGTCCGGGTGTAGCGGGTGTACCAGGAGTAGAGCCCTGGCAGCATGCGTCAGAAAGCTGTCTTTCATGTGTAAACGTAATGTTGTACTGGAACGCCACACCCGGTCGTCCGGGTGTGGCGAGTTTCAGCGGAGTGGCGCATACCCCGTCATTTCAGTGCGATTCGCGTAAAACCTGACATGTCTCACCTAGAAGGTATTGTAAATAGGTGTGGTTCGCTTAGCCTTAATTGTCATATTTCGACGCTTTCTTTATATTTTCGTAGAAATCTTAATCCCCGCAAATAATTTATTTTGATGTTTTTCAAAACACCTTACAGTATTACACCAGCCCCCCCCCCCCCCCCCCCCCACACACACACCGAACATTGTTGGGTTTCTGTTTTTATCGATTACGTAATGTTAAGCAATATTATTTTCAAAATCGGAGGCCTAGGAAATGAGATAGTTTTGTATGTCCATTTTAATTTTGTTTCTCCACAAAAGGCATAGGACTGGGTGAGGAGTCTAACCATAAATGATCCGGGACGTTTTCAGTACCGGTAAACAGCATCATTAACCGACCCATTATGCATTAACCTAACTCATAGTAACTGATCTATGATGAGATCAGATCAAATAATGTGTATTCGGTAGACCCTATATTATTCCATTAGGATATAGCACTACTCTAGGCCCAGAAGGACTTGGGCCTGATCACATACTATAGTATGACTATATTAGGCCTACACAGCACTATGACTATTGTGTAAACTTTGATTTAATTAATAAAGTATCAAATGGATGAAAACAAAATCAGGAACCCGCCCGTTACCGAACATATATATGACGTTTTGCCATGAGCCCCATTACTCTCTGTGTGCGATTTTCGAAATATCGGTTAGGTAAAGTCCTAAGACATCCTTTTACCACTTTCTCCTTTATGAATCAAGTTCATCTTACATCGACTTACCTCTGTCTCGTACGACGGTAGGTTTAACATGACGAAAGTGACAATAAGGCCGTTCACAGAGACCGCTGACAAAATAAGGACATGTTACCCCTCTGAAATAACCTGAAGTCGCGAACATGTTAAGAATTATTCTAGAATGAGAGCTTTTTTCCTCCAATTCAAACGAACGGAACGGAGGTGTCAGTGAGTAGTTATTTTGACTGAACACCACTCCACATTAAGCGCATGTCCACCATGTTGTTTTCCATTGAGTCAACTCTCGCGAGATTAGATCGTGATAAAGAGTATTATTATCGGTTAGATATTTTTTATTGTGAATTGTATTTCTAATCTTTTTATCGGAATGGTATCCCAATAGAATGGTTTTAGAATAAAATATCTTTCGTTTATTTCATATATACCTACAGGACCCTGCGAACATGGCGGATGTTGACGAGCATAACTGAACTGAGCACGAGTATATGAAGAAATTGCCCCTGCATTACACTATCTTCGAAGTTGTCATCCAGGAAGGAACCTGTGTCGGTCAATAACGAACAGTTGTAAGTGATCCTTCTTATGTTAGTAACATTACTTTGCTCGTTTTTTTTTATCTCGTGTTGAATTTATTTTGTCCGTGATCAACAAAGTGATGACCAGTACAAGTACAACTACAACTATGTCAAAGAGGTTGATGTAGAAAGCGGTAAGCCAAGTTTAGTTGTCGTTTGAGCGACTATTTGGTCGTGCTGGCTGTGTATTGTGAAAGATTGTTGAAGATTGAAGCCTTGCAACTCATTTGGTAACATTGCAATACCCGCTTTATCAACACATATCACCATTTACTGTATTTTACATATATACGTCAAGGGACATTTTAAGATACACTCAGTACCGTACTAAATACTAGATTAAGTACTGTAGTAGTGTAGGCCTACCGCGACGGTAGGCCACTCACTCTATGAACATTGATTCAAAATTTACTGCTCGATTATTATTAGATTTAGAATCGGTTCCACGTAGGCTAACCTGTCCCGGAACACCTGGCCGGATTTAGCGCTGGTGGTGCTGGACTAGAACATATTTAAAATATAAACTAAAGCCAGTAAAGAAAAACACCTCGTAATTATGTTCCACGATACACCTCATTGACATTGGCATTGTTGATACGAACAAACATTTGTTTATTTTAGTGCATTATTATCGTTGGCTACCATTTGGAATGCATAGGCCTACCGCCCTACGTCTAGACTTGGTTCATATCTCATCTGTATATCTAGTATTATTGTAAGTCTATATGAATTTTCATTTATAGGTAAAGATTAATAATGGCAACTAATGCAGAAATAGAAGAAGGAATTAAGCAAATGATATGGCAACACCAACATTCCAAGGAACATGCCGGACCTAAATCAGAGGAAGATTCTGCTCAAACAAAAAGAAATCGTCCATCCAGTGGTCATAACCGTCAAAGACACATTGATCGTCCCCCTGATGGGAGACCACAACCTGGCGCGAGTGGGACCCATTCACAGAACAAGTACTGGCAGATGAGACAACCTAATAGGAAAGGTGGGCCTAGCTCTGGTCATGATAGGCAACAGTACGCCAATAAAATTAAACCGAAGCAGAAAATGCCTTTTAGTGACCAGAAAGAAGAACTAGCAAATAGACCAGTAGGCAGAGAAGATACTCTTGGCAAGCCCGTTGGCCGTGATCAAAGGCGTCGTCCTAGAAAACAAAAATCTCGCACAGATGAGGATTCAGAACTCGTGGACTCGAACCAAGGAAGCAATACGCCAAAGAAGTTCGAGCTACCCAAAGCTGTTCGACAGAAAAGTGATGGTGCAGATGTTCCATCTGAAGAATCCAATGCAAAACTCAATAGCCTCAAAAAGAAGAAGAAAAAGAAAAAGAAGCGACCTGGCAAGGATGACGATCCAAAGGGAAAGAGTGATATGCCAGAGACACCTGAACAATCTATTATTCCATTGGGTACCGTACAGTTTTCCTTCCATTATTTTCACAGGATAAAAATCAGTACAATTTCATTCGAATAATTACAACATTAGAACTTATTCAGGATACATGTAGAACTTGTTCAAAATATCAGAAACTCACTTTTCATCATTTGCTTTGCGGCCTTATCATCGAAGCTATTATAACTCATTGTCTGATTTTCATTCCAGATATTCATGATCTCTTAAACCCTGATTTATTTCCTGCGGGCGACGTGTTGAATGAATTAGCATCAGAGTATATTCACCCACTTAAGAAGGTAGGGACCTATTATTACCATGCAACGAAAAATGTCTTTAATTTAACTGACTATTTTACATTAAATACTCATGCTGTATAGAGCCTTAAATTTAGAATGTTAAAAAGTGCCCCATTGTTCTTTTATAGCGGTCGTTGAAGTTTCCTTCTGCGAAATTTTTCTGCCGTCTGTGTGAATATCATTGTGATACAGTCACTGTATGTTGGAAACATATGAAGGATACTAGGCACCAGCGTTTGCGCATGGTACGTAAAATTCCTTCATTGGATGGTTTTGTTTCAAGTAATGTGACAAAGAATTCACAATTTGAAATTGTATGCTTAATTTCCCAAGACATTGTATTTACTAAGACTTGACTAATGGGCGTGGAAATATTAAGTCAGTACTTGATGTGTCGACTTTTTGCCAGATAAAAACTACAGACATCCTGTTGCGCAGTTTGCCACCGCCTTCTGATGCTCATATTGCGGTTCTTGACAAGCTTACTGAAGAAGTATATAAACAGAACGCTCTCTGTGATGAAGAATTCGCCCAACGGCAAGAAGTTGCCAAACATGTCACCAATCTCATCAAGGAAAAGTTACCAGGTATCTTGCGATGATAATTACTTTTATTTGGTTGTATTTCACAAGTAACAATTTAGTTAGAGCACGTGTCAATATTTTCATGTGGAATATTTAAGTTCTAACAACTGTACCATGTCATGCATTTTTAGTTCTTTTGAAATTTAATTTGACAACCTATAATAACTATTTATTATAGATCAAGTACCGTAACCAACGGTCATGGTCGACAATAATAGCTCCTTTCTACTTTATACAGTTATCTAAAAAAAAATCAAACTAGATAAAAATTACTCTTGCATTGAAATCCTGAAAAAGTAGTTTGGTAACGCATACATGACCATCTCTCGTATATCCTTTACGCTTATCAACGCCCTTGGCCACCATTCTAGGTCTTCCGCTACTGAGTGCATAAGATCTTTTGCTTTGGTTAAGCCCTTAATCATTCTATCTCGTTTGTTTTGTGCTTCTTGGATGCTGTTCATTTCAACCGCATCTTTCCTTTTTGTTAGATAACGTGAAGATTATAATGTATCACGTGTTCCAATTACACAAATATGTCTCTAATTAAATTTTCATTAATTGTTTAGGCTTCTCTCTGATGCTGACTATATCTGTGGGAAATAGTTGCTTTAAATTATGAATGCATTTTCACTTTTAGAAGCCCAAGGCAAAATTCAGGTCTATGGGTCCACTGCAACCGCATTTGCTTTGAAAGATAGTGATCTCAACATGGACCTTACTGCTCCTGACTCTGCAAAAGTCTTGGCCAACCTTCACTTGGTCCTGGCTGATGATCAATCAGGTTGGTGTCGACTTTTCTTATCATTTTTTTTACTCGCATGGTAGCATTCAAGCAAACAAGAGGTCTCTGGCTCATATAATATAACGTTTCCTATCATCTGAAGGAAATTTTAATTGCGGCCCCATATTTAATTGGCATGGAAAACTGAGAAAAAAAACTCTGGAAAAATTCGACGAAATTAACAATACAACCCAGGTGTGATATATCTACACTGTATAATTTTTCCCTGTCCATGTTTTAACACCCATCTTTAGTGTGGTCAGATCTATGTTGTCTGCATTAGCAAGATTGTGTGTGGGGCGGATCATACATAGATTTATGTCACGGGTGGTTCAGTGGTAAAGTTGGCTGTATCGATGTATATTGTCCTTGTATTGATGCGTTTAACATGTCATATCTTTTCTTCTTATCTAGGTTATTTCAGTTATGTCAAGAGTGACTTCGGTGCTAAAGTTCCCTCGGTACTCTTCCGAATGTCTGAATACAATTTAAAGTGCCAAGTTGGTGTAAACAGTGGTTCTGCCAGCCAGACTACTCAACTTCTACAGATCTACTCTAGTCTTGAACCGAGACTGAGAAAACTGGCTGTCGTATTTAGATACTGGGCTCGGGTGAGTGTTATAGAGGACCAATATGTTATATAACAAAATTATAATAACTTGTATGAGAAAGGTCTTTTCCATCCTGGTTCCTTCAATCTTTGAGATCAAAATGATTTTTCTATTTGTCCTACCTCAATACAAAGGAAGTATACGTCCCCCGAAAACCCGATACTTCATAATATGTCTGCCAAATTGAAAAACATATTATCAGTTAGATATTCCTTATAAAGGTGTATAGAATCTAATCATGCTGGTTTTAATATGTATAGACAAAATATCGGATCATTATTTCTCTTAAGGAGTTAGGGTAACGCTAATTAGTATGTGGAGAGTGCCCACCTGTAATTTAACCTTTAACTTTCTAGCACCTTAGCAAATTTAAGTAGTTCATCCTAATTTGTTCACCTTTACAGCTCTGCCAAGTTGATTGCCAAGATGCTGGAACACTTCCACCATATGCGTTTGCGATTATGACTGTATATTATCTACAACAGTGTGAACCACCAGTGCTACCTGTACTAGACGAGGTGAATATACGACATTAGCATCTCATAAAATGACTTTTACTTTGAAGCGAAACGATTGATCAATGCTTTAACATTAAATCGTTATTTTCCAGCTTGTATCAAGTGAAACTAAAGTGACAGATAAGAACTACTTAGAAAATTTGGAAAACCTGGTAGGTCTGAAAGAATATTATTGATAATAATTTAATTAGATTACAACCAAATATGATTGCAAACAGCATCGAATAAGTTCACGAGAAATGCCAACGCTTATATATTTGGAGTGGCATTGGGCCTGATTACTCTCTTCTGGCCGCTATGCCTATTTATGCACGTCTGACTTGAAATAAAGTATAACTTAAATTAGTATGGTGTTGGGTGTAATTACACAAAGAACGCGGAAAAGCAAATGGATCCTAAGATAAGTAGCTGTTCTTTTTATATGCTATTTTCCAGGGCAAGGCATGGTCTTGTGAAAATGGTTGGAGTCTTGGACAGTTATGGGTTGGTTTACTTCAGTTTTATGCCATAGAACTGGATATTTCTAGTATGGTCATCTGTATACGGCAAAGGCGTCCGCTTACAAGGAATGAAAAGAAATGGGCCAGCAAAAAACTGGCGATTGAAGGTAGGTGTTTCGACCTTCCTCGCATTCTAGAATTGTTTCTGAAATTACACAGTGATGTTTCTGAAAACAAAACGTTTCGACTGATTTGAGTTAGGTTTTGCCTCCCCATTATTTCCCCACACAAATACTAAAAAAGAAAATGTGTCAAAATATTTTTATTCTAAGTTTCTAATTTAGATGGAGTTTCATTCAATTTGGTTTAATTATTGCATTTTCTTTTTCTAGACCCTTTTGCAAGGAAAAGGAATATAGCTCGGTCTGTGAGTCATAGCCATGTGTTCGAATACATTTATGACCGATTTCGGGCAGCATACCTTTACTATGGAGTACCACAGACGAAAAATGGTACTCTCCTAGAAAATGTAGATAAAGGGAAACTTGAAAGGAAACTACAAGAGATTCTCAAGAGAGATAATGAAAGTCCGACGTCCCCTGTTAGATCTCTACCCGGTTCAAGGAAGGAAAGTGTAAATAAACCAGCGGTGGTCAAACCACTCAAAGTTGACTTGTCGAAGAAGAATATTCTCGAAAAGGACCAGCATTTGGATGAGAGTCCTGATCAGTTGAGTTCGGAGCCTGAACAGAAAGACAGCCATCCTGGCGACAGCTGCGAGGATGAAAAAAATCAGGAGGTTCCTGACTGTCTACCATCTCAAGATGAACAACCAAAGCCTGAGACGGACTCAAATCAGACAAAAGATGCGTCTTCTGATGAGATGGAAACTCAAGAATTTGCCTTGTCTTTAGCTGAACATGTTATTTCAAGTGCACTGGCAGAAATAAGTCTTTCAAAGAAAATCGAGGAATCGTCGCCTGCCTCCAAGGGTAAAATAATAGAATGTGGACTTGAGCTGTCAGATTCTGACAATGATCTGGTGTGTGACAGAAGTAGTGACAATAATGAAGATGTACTAGACACTGAAGACGGTGATCAGAATGAGAGGCAGAAATATGAAGAACAAGACAGCAATAAGGATGCTGATGAGGAGGGACTATCTGAAGAATCTGATCTGTACGAAGATGCTAAGGAAGATGTTGATGAAGAAGCGAAGATTGGTGAAGATGAATCCCAGACTGATATTACTGGAGATACTACCAGTAAGTCAATGGAATCCAGTGGCCTTTACGATCCAGAATTGTTGGAGAGTATAACGATGGAAGACCTTGTCTTCAAGTTCGACAGGGATACGCTCTCAGACGGCAAGGTGGGACTGAGTATATTTCATCTTCATTTTCTGTCAAACTGTTAAAAAGACATATAGTCGACTGTCACTCTTTCAATATATGACCCTGAGGTCGTAAAACCCCCTATCACTCATTCACTCTCTTTCATGACATGTCTCCAGCTTATGTTACGGATATGTACATATAATTTATTTGATCAATCCATTATAGGGACCTGCGATTATGTGCAGTATTTGTCAGCAAGAAGGCCATCTCAAACAAAATTGCCCTGAAGAACGACTGCCTGATCTGGAACCTCTCCCCCCTCTGACCAAGTCATTCAAACACATTCTTGATCAAATCATCTTGAAGGTTCCGCGTGAGTATTCCCATCAGCCTGACTAATTCCTTGTTAAGAATTTCTTACATCCTGATGTCTCACTCTCTTGCTTCCAGTGTTGCTCAGAAGTGACCATATCTGATGATCTGTTCGATATTCCATTCTTTCTTCATTGCAGGTGATTTCGAACCACGTGACTCTGAGGTTAAGATGAGAAATGAAGTGTTGAAGGAGATAGAGTCATATGTCAGACAAACCTACCCAAGTATGTGCAAGATATTTTCTGACAAGTTTGTTTTTGTTATAAATAATACAATGCCTACTATCTGGTGTAAGGCATTTTTAATGCAACTCTCATCATGTTGTATCTTTATCATTACAGAGGCCCACCTCACTTTATTTGGCTCATCATGTAATGGTTTCGGCTTTGGAAACAGTGATCTTGATATTTGTATGACTGTCGAAAATGAGACTTCAGAGGTAAAACCATTTATTCTTTCGTGTGTATATTTAGAACTGGCTTTTCCTTATTATGTGGACTATGAAAGTCTTACGGTATGGTACTTACCAACATATGCAAAATGATATAGGATCTCTGACATGATGCGATTAGATCTGTGCTTGTGATCTAGGCACAGGACTGGATAGGAACACCTTTTCCCAGATTCAAGCAAGGCTTAAGATAAAATTTATATTCATTTTCAGACCGTCAACTGTGTTGGCATCATTGAAACGCTTGCAATCAAACTCAAAAAGCACAGAGGCCTCTACAATGTCTTAGCTATAACAACTGCAAAAGTCCCAATTGTTAAATTTAGGCACCGGAGAACGCAACTCGAGGGAGATATCAGTTTATATAATACACTAGTGAGTATACTTTCCGCATCTCCCCCCCCCCCCCCCCCCCCCCATTTTAAATCGCTGCAATGATAGCATCGCTGTGTTTGGTCAAAGGTAGGAGCGGGAAAGAATGGCCGCCCTCGTCGAGACTGCGTCTGTTAAAAGGAATATTTTAAAGCATATCTTCAGTCGTTTTGATTAAGAATTAAGTGTAAATGGTTTAAGAAGAAGTGAACGGCTACCAAAATGGGTATAACAGATAAATGGGCTTTCTTAAAAATGTTTTAAAATATTGATTCTGAAATATTGATTTTGAATTCTTCAGGCTCAGCACAATACTCGAATGCTGCAACTGTATTCAGAAGCAGACTACAGAGTCAAACCGCTAGGTTATACCCTGAAAGTCTTCGGCAAAGTAAGACATTTATTTTATTACTTAACCTGTATTACTCATTTCATTTTTAAGGAGGCTAGGGATTATAGTTTTATTCTTTTTTTCTGTTGTTTCATGTTGTTTGCCTCCATGCTGACTGAAGTCAAGCCCTGACCGACCACCCTACGCAGGCCACATGCTTGTGCTGGCCAGTTTGTTTACATATTAGGTGGGCGGCGGAGGGGTGGTGTTGGTGACTGATATGTGACATGTGGGTGTGGTAAGTGCCTACACTGATGTAATGATTGATTGGCAGTTGCAGCATCTTGGTGGGTTGTGGGGACGACAGGAGGCAGGTTTAGTGGTGGCTGATTGAGGTATAGTAGGAGGGAAAGGTGGTAACTAGTAAGCAAGCCAGGTTCTGAGAAGGAGGGAACTATAAACCCAGGTGCTGCCAGGTCTGTGGAAGGGCAGGCATGGGAGGAGCAGAAGGTGTATAATTATCTTTAAATCTGAAGACTGATTTCCTGTGCTCACCACTTCAGTTACATAACTGATCTGATAAGCTACAACTACCCTAGTCTCCTGATATCGGTAGATATCATAGTGTCACTATTTTCTGTTGACTTGTTTATCCTACCGCCACTCACTATGACACAAGTGTTTTTTTATGTCTGACAATTTAAGAGAAGAATAATGAAATACGCACCTTGCATCCATCTTGACAGCCCTCTCTTCTCTGGTGAAAGCGCTTGTTCAAAGTATATAATACTTTCTTGATATTGTAGCTTATCACTGCAAAGCTTATTTTGTCGATTTCCTTTCTCAGCTTTGTAATATATGTGATGCATCTCGGGGAAGTCTGTCTTCGTATGCATACATCATCATGGTGCTGTATTTCCTACAACAACGTAAACCTCCTGTCATTCCAGTATTACAAGAGGTATGTTCGCAGCTCTAATGATTTTCAGTAATTCTTCTACAAAGTTTAAGACGATTACTGTTATCCATTATTTACTGTATGAGAGTAGAATTTTCCATTGATGCTAATAACGTCCTAAAAGAAAAGATACTGTTATAATTTCATTCAGTAATATTAAAAATTGATGAAGATTTTAAAAAGAAAAAAAATGAGAAGATAACCATTAGTATGCCATGTATTTCTTTCCAGGTTTTCAAGGAGAAAAAGCCAGAGCTGATTGTTGAGGGCTGGAATGCTTGGTACTACGATGACTTAAAAAATCTTGTAAGAACTTTTCTATATAGAATATTACTGTGGGATTTCTTGCCCTAGCTTCTTAGTCCTATTAAAATCTATGTATACATATTGGATAGTGAATATTTCTCGATTGGCGCTTCAAATCTGGAAAGAATTTATGCTGATCTGCTTTTCCTTTAGGTAATATAAGAGCGGTACTTTTACTTTTACATTTCAGCCTCAAGACTGGGAAGGTTATGGCAAAAATAAAGAGAGTGTTGGTGAGCTCTGGCTTGGACTCCTCAGATTTTACACAGAGGAATTTAACTTCAGAGATTATGTCATCTCCGTCCGTCAACAAAAACCCCTTACCAGATTTGAAAAACTCTGGAATGGAAAATGTATAGCAATAGAAGGTACAGTGCAACTTAATCCATATCCCCCACCAATACCATATTATGTAAATCGGGACCCCTCAAGGAAGATCAAAGCGATCCGAAACGTTGGGACTTAAAACATCAGACCAAATAAAACCACTTCTCCACAATTCACATCAACCAACCAACCGGGCGAAAATCATTTTGTAGTGTGACCCCCAAAATTATTTAATCCATAGCAGTCTCTTGTGTCATTGTCAGATATGAATATTATATTGTTAAGTAATGATTGATGATTATTAATGTTCACTAATGAAGCATGTAATGTGTTAATGGTATTATGTAAGATACCATCATGGAGTGACGCCATATGTTAAAATCGAAGTTATTTATGGACAGTGGGGACCCAGCAGGGGGTCCTCATTTGCATAAGTGAGTAGCGTCACTCACTAGCGTCGGCTATGTATACTGATGTACTCGCCAAGGCCTCCTCAGTGAGGGTTAATAAACCAATGCAGCAGGACCTCTGACTTCCTCTTATATACTTAAGTAACGCTTATCAAGACCTCACACTGGTAGAGAATAGGCCCGGTCCTGGCTCCGTTTGGCCATATTTTTATGAAAAAAACGAATAAAGTCCATCAATATGCAAAAGTTCCCGACCCTAGTACATGTATGCAGTTCCTAAACATTTGTGTTGGCTTCGGTGTTCTGTTCTTCAATAATGTCTTTTTGCCTCCTGCAGATCCCTTCGATATGAGTCACAATCTCGGTGCTGGTGTTTCGCGAAAAAGTAAGCATATATTTAATGAAATTTCTATTTCAATTTCTCATTTATTTTGCACAGAAGAATTTTATATGACTTTTGGGTGCGTCGTTTCCTCAATATAAAAATAATTGCTGACATGTTGTGTATGTTTAACATTGCCAGTGAATATGTACATCATGAAAGCACTGAGGAGTGGGCGCAAAGTCTTTGGGACGCCATTAGACAAGACGCCCTTAGGTTACAACACATTGTCAGTAAGTACTTGGCTGAGTACTTATACTCTATATGGTTTGCTACACAAGTAGTTTTCTAGAATATAGGACCAAATGATAATCTATATTAAATACCCATTATTATTGTTATGAGACTAGAGGTATTGACTCTGTCGACTTCAAAAGAGGAAATCACTGCCTAGTCAGCTGAAAATCTTAATACGTAAAAGAAAATAACGTACCTCTTATGCTGTCTTATTGGCTCTCTTCAAGGGCCCAGTGTATCTCTGCACAACACTTAATTCATAAATCTCAAATTCTATTTGTCCTCTCTTTACGCAGGACTATCTTTTCGACCCGCAACTATTAACTGAAGGAGAACCGCCTAATGATAGAGGATGTCGCGTCTGTGGAAAAATAGGACATTTTGCAAAAGAATGTCCTATAGTCGTGGCACGAAAAGAAAGGTATTTTATTCTACATGTATATACGGTAGCGTTGATGTGATTTGTTATTGCATGAGACATTTCAAGCGCCTATTTACAAAGCAGATATTAAAACAGCCAATTGCAAGTAATATATAAATAGGTTCTCTAATCACTTTGTGGTATGGATCACATTTAAATTCACTTTATACCTGTGTATTAAGTGCTGCAGTTGACTTCACTTTGTCATTTGATAATAATATTTAAAAAATCCCCCAGTTCTAGCGGTCACGCGTCATATCTCAGGTCCGAAAAACGATATCTATGAATTCTCTTTAAAGTAACTTCGGGAAATCCATCTATTCATCTAGAAACGAACGTGAGCGTGAAAGGCGGAAAGAAGATATCGACTCTCAAGAGGATTCGGGCAGGAATTCGCGTCCTGATCACATGGAACACGCAGACTTCAGTAATGATGTGCGCGATGATCGTCGGGACGACCGTCGTGGCAACAATCGTGACGATTATAGGAACGAGTATGGCAATAGTGACCACCGCAGGCAACGGGATACCGACAGCCGCCATGGTCAGAACAAAGGTGTGGATGCTAGATTATGTTTTATATAAGCTGATGCAGGGCATGGGGTGACTCACAACTTGCTTCGGGCTATAAATGAGTAATGCTTCTTCAAATTTATATTATTTGTCAATATCTCAACAACAACAAATATTCCTTTTCAGACGTTGTGTTATGTATATTTATACAATACATTATGCAAAAATACTCAATATACGGATTCACCTTATTGGAAGATCATGACTGGCCTAGGAAATATCAGTATATATAAGATTATACTTCCAGAATTGATTTATTTATGTATTCAGCTAACTAGATCCTTCTCACTGTTACAACGATCATGTGGTTTCTTTCTTTATTAGACGTAATTTTGAATCTGATAGATCGTATGAAGTGATGCACTTCCTGCATCTTCCAACTTCAGAAGAATTGCGTCTGCGTCACACATTTATCGATACCCCGTGGTTAGGACGGAAATTTATGTTTGATGGCAATTCTCCTACCCGCTTTCATTGCTTGCTAATTATGCTCACTCACTTGCTACACGCTTTTTGCCGATGTGTCACCTCGCGTGAATAGCGTTCCACATTTACAAACGGGGAAACAGAACAAATTGGAGAAACAACAGTTCACGTATAATTATTACTTGAGCAAACGCAGTCTAAGTTTGTTTTTATTAAAGAAAGATGTTAGTTGTTTTGTAAGTATAAACATCGGAAAATGTCGCCTTAATGTATTGAACGGTTATGACATTAGTACTAAGTTGCTGGGTGTAGGTTTCTATATAAATTAGACCTGGATATTTCGTCTGATAATTTCTACTGGGGGGTTGACTGCATTGAGCCTACCTGCATTTAGACTGTTAGATGACGGGCTTAGACTTGATGTCCTAGGTTAGGCCATGTTGGCTCTACAAACAAGACGACACTAGTGTGATGTTTACTTTGATCTCAGAGATAATCTCCGTTAATAATTTGTTTACTCGATAGACCAATATTGGTGGGGAAGGGGATAACAAAATTCTTTATATCAGTATACCAAGATAATTGTTGCATACAGACAAAATATTATTTTGACTGATAATTAGAACTAAATCAATACGCATGTATATGTACAAATATTACTAACATTCGTCATAAAATATCGTCATCTAATATTACTATGTGGCTATTTCCTCTTCTCGAATAGAAAATATATGATGTAATATCAGAAATAAAAAATTCAGATGCTTTGAATCAACTCCTGCATTTCTCCTCTAATTTTCAAAATTGAAAACCGTAAAGAGAAAAACATTGGAATCGATTTCGGTATACATGTGAACTTGTGAAAGAGAAGAGAAAGTCAGGATGACGCACGCCATCATCTCATTTTAAAACGCATTTGGCAAAATGCTTCTTCGTCTTCTTCAAAATACTTCTATATTGCAAACTCATTTGAGTTTTAACGAATCCAATTGACCAGATATTTTGCTTTGCCACCGGTGCCTTAAATTGCATCCATGTTTCCCTACCCTGACTCAAAATAAATTCAAATCTTATTAATAGTGTGTGGGTTTCTTGATTTTCACATGTACCATTTGCTCATATCTCATAATGAATTAGCGGTATTTATACGCAGATGTGCTTGGAGGGTCTGTAAATGGACTTAGTTTGTGTGTATACGGAAATCGCAAATACATTCATTACGTTGCTTTATTTGAGAGTTTAAAACCTCGTTCAAAGTGGATTGAATACAAGATAGCCCTCGGACTCACGTCCGTATGATTTCCTGATGACCTGGCTCGTGAATCGTGCAGCTTCTGCTAGCGCTACAAGTTTAGCTTGTTTCCCTCCTCCGCAAATACAATATCTTTTCCCGTCCACTTTAACCTTATGTCAAGTATTGTAAATGGGGTAGGATTTTGATCTACAGAATCGAATTATTCTTGAAATTTTCACAGTAATCCCGCCTCTGATGTCTCTTAATCATCCGAGCAAAGGACCATTGGGTTACGCCCCTGATAGAAGAACAGAGTTGTCTGACAATTTGCCTAACGACAAACCAGGTATTACTATCTAAACCCACATATGATGATAATCCTGTAGTAGAATTTTAGGCCGTCCTTTGTGATCATCTTAACATTTCTACACTAATTTATCTAATCCTTATTTGGCTACAACTTGATACGATCTCATGATCCCTTATTTTCGCAGACATCCGACCACTAATGACCATTGGGACAGTAAAGACCCAGTCCAAGGAAACAAATTCTACTACCCAAATTATGAGCAAAAATAATATAACTCAAGGTATATATATATACAATTTGTACTTCATTTCTAGTAAGAGGTTACTCTGGATAGAATATAATGGAAACTCCTGCTGAAGCTTTTCGCCCCATATCAATAAATTAGTCTTCATATCAGTTGGACTATGTTGCCAGATATTTTGTTTAGCTCACTCTTACTACGTACTGGGTCAGTTCTGCTGCTCAGAAAATAGCAGTCAGGATTTACTCGGACTTGGACAGTACAATATGAGTTCTATGCTCATTCTGGGACATGGGTGTCGTCTGAGACTTGTTATCTGCTGTTATCTTCTATAGGTGTCTTTCCGTTGAAATTATATTAATATGGAAATATTCTGCAGTACGTCAACTAGACCCCCGGTTATTACTTTGCTTTCTTATCTAAGTTCAAACTGTTTTCCAGTACGGCAATGTGGATATTCTGGGCTAGGAATTAGCGTCAAGGGTGTTATTGCATCTTAGAATGCCTTAACCCAAAGCATGAACTGACTTACGCGTAATGTTGTATAGGCTATCCTGAGTTTCATTCAATTTTCTTTTCTGTTTCCTCGCAACTTTATCTCTACTGAATCACTTTTAGAGGATTTGTGAACACAATATGAATTGGCATATTCTATTCTTTTAAAACTCTTAATTGATTTATCCATTTATTAGATTTTAAAGTTTATAATTGGTTTTCTTGTCTTGATATAAAGGTTCATCAGCAAGACCAATCCCTCCAAACCAGAGGCAATATGGCGGCGGGTGTGGGATGCCACATGGGGTAAGTCCTCATGCTGATATGTCCCCACATTCTCCTTTCTCTGGCCACGCCTTTTCCTCATCCAACTTCGGTTCCTCCCCCAGCATGAACCAGAGCGGTCCGCCTTCCACCTCGCACCAAGTCTTTTACAACAGTAGACTAAGAGAACAGCAAAGTCACCAAGGCACACCTGCGATGGTCGCTGGGAATCGGCACCAGGTCGGTTGTTATCTAATTACGATGTTCAGTTTTTATATGCTTGCACCTAATTCAAGGCTCAAGGTAGCAATTTTGTGATTGGTATGGGGAACAATTTAAGTTAAGTTGATTAAGTGGAAAGTGTTGGGCTGTCTTATCAAAATCTTTACGTTTAAATATCCTGAACTTAGTAGTTTTTAAGAAACCGATGCTAAAATGTGCATGCTAACACTCTTTACTTTTTGTAGGCTTCCCTCCTTTCTCCAACAACCCTGCCCTAACTTTAATCCTTTGCTATTTGCTTTGTGTCGCTTTGGCGTGTATTTATGGCTAAGTACCAACTATCAAATTTTGAAACTAAAATCTTGCAAACTTCCCCTCCAACTATGAAGTCCCCATGTTTCAAGAGACTAAAATGTGAGAGTTCGGTCCTTTGTAATAAATCGAGTGGATGCACATGGCGATGTTGGAGGATTCCTGAAATATAAAATCAAATATCACATATTCAGGCATTTCTTGCATCCTCTTTAGAATGTAGGGCACGAACATTCTCTGAAAGGTACCTTGAGTAGAGACATGTATTAGTATTTTACAAGTCTTAATATGTACTTCACATAGTGTTTAACTGAGACCCTTCTTCTGCTGCTGTAGCAGGACTTCCTAACTGACAACCAGGAAAGCTTCACCTGGCAACAGAAGCAGTTTCTGGGATCTTCCCCAGGGCGACACCACTCCACAGGCAACCCGGGTCAGGCCCAACCCTATAATTACAACAATCCCAACAAGGGAGCACAGTATGGAGGCGGTGGGGGAGGCGGTCCCCCACAGTTTCAAAGCCCTCAGCCTTTCCAGCAGGAATGGACTGAACATTGGGTCATGCAGCAGCAACAAATGCAGGCACAGTTTTCTGTGCAGCAGCAACAGCAGCAGCAACAACAAGCACAGTACCAAGCTCAGCAGCAACAGCAGGCATCGCGACCGCGACAGCCACAACAGTATCAGCCCCAGCAGCTTGCTTGGCATCAACAGCAGCAAGCACAGCAGCTGGGGCAGACTGGTGGCAGTGGCGGGGGCCGAGGCTGGCAGCCGCAACAACAGCATGAGTACGCCCAGGGAAGTAGTGGTGGTGTTGGTGGTAGCCAATGGGACCACCAGGGACCACCAAATGTCTTCGGTGACCACAGAGTTGTTACCTCTGCCAACAACCGTTCCCTGGGTAAGCTTTCCCTGTGTGCAACCCCCTTATCTGTTCCCCACTCACCCAGTTGATTACTACTGACCCTGATAATTCTTGCGAACACAGATACTAGATATCTCTATTGTGGGAAAATATTGAATTCATCCACTGCCTGCAAGTACTATTTGATTTCACTACAGCCTCATTGGAGATACCCGAGATTTCATTATTTCAGGTTTCAATTTCTTGATCGTAACATAATTCAGGAACAAATTATGCTATAACTGAAACTGGAGGATATTATTAATACAATGTGCAGGGCAAGATTTTTATATTTACACTAATTGTGGCAATTATAATGTTTCCATACCCTCATAATGCCCGTATGGCACATTCATGTGACATAAAATCAACCCCTAATGGAGCATTGCGTAGGTGACTCCCTATGAACATACAGACCATTTTGTAACTCCACAACTGGAGATATTCATTTTGCGCTCTATCTGTGTTCTCGAGAATTGCTGTTTAAATCGTTATCGTTTATAGATAAACGTCGATCAGTTTGAGTTTATTTTGCATGAAATATTGGACCCTTTGTGTGGCCAAAAATAATTACTGGTGTACAACTGAGCTAGTTAGGCATTGGCTGTACAAGCAAATTTTAGTTTAAATTTGCCAAATTTTGAAATTTATTTTATTTTGTGACCTAGACCTGCATACTTTCTGAATGAATTACTTTCCTTCTTATTTAGTTGTATTGACTATACATACATACATACATACAAAGAAAGCAACAAAGGATCCTAATTTAGTCCTATAAACGTATTTTTCGTATAAAAAAAAATACCCAACTAGATGATTATTTTAGCTATTAATTTGAATCTACCGTATATTGAATTCAGGTGTTATGTTTTAGTATTTTATGTGATATAGATGTTCTATTTTTTTAACATTGCATTGAATTGTTATTATTTTTACATAAGTCATTAGGAGGTGCCAGAAATACCAGCTACTCCAATTTGGTGTACCGGTACTTAAAACTTTTCTCGTAGAGGCCTACATCAATCCAAATTTGCTCCAACGTTTGTATTACTAACATACGGCACAAAATCGGTATCCTGAATATTCGGTTCAATTTGTACTTTACCATTGTCTTTGCCTAAAATGTTGGCACCTCCTTATATGATTACCAAGTTTCACTTATATAATGATCATTAGCGTGTTTATTTCATTTGGATTATTGTCAGGACAAACAGGAGATTCCCCGTGTTTGTATGTGTGACTTAGATTATGTTTTCCATGTACATCTTTCCTGGGCGGAGTGCATTATTTAAATTTGGTATCATTATTTTCGCAAATAGAGAATTTATAGCCCTTCGTCTAGTTATACGCAAAGGAGGTCACATTTTCCTGTTGGTAAGTGACAAAATATATGATTAGGCTTAAACGTTGGCGAAGAACTGCTACATTTTCAAACTAGAGAGAGCTGAGGCTGTCCGATAACAATTTTCTAAATGGTTTACAGAGAAGTCAGTTATATCATGATCCATGTTCGTACACAGTGAACTAGAACTTGATAGAACCATATGGTAACGTAGATCAGATCACATATTTGTGATCTTCATTTTCAAACAGAAATAATAACAAATAGTCGTTTTGTGTATTTTCAGTTTCAATACATTCATTGTAAAGGATCATGATATAAAAATTAAAATTAATTCGGCCGATGAACATGTTGATATATCTATATATCCTTCATGTTTAACCCCATTTGGCTAATGTTAACATTCCCCTTATCACTAAAAGTGATTTCATTCTGGAAGAGAAGCTATTTGAACTTTCGTTGTAAATAAGTGGTGTAGGGATAAAAATAGTTTCAAGTCAGGTTTTCTAGTTTTATAGAATGGAAATGTGATCGGGATTTTACATACTAATTGAATTAATAATTAAGATAGAGTTTAGAGCCTTTCCAACTTCCTCTCCTGTTCCATGTAGTAGATTAATAGTCTTATCAGTATCGCAATATTCCCCTCTCCCATTTCCTAATATCTCCTCATGTTCACCATCTTTCTCCACAAACAGGTGTGAATTCAAATGAACTTTCAACAAGTTGCACTTGGTTTCCATTCATCCTATAAGAGATATCCACTAACCCCTTGTCAGATTTTACGGTCCTTCGTGATTTATTTACGGTCAACTTGTATTTGGAACAAAGTCAGTTATTACGACCAAAGGCTGTGTTTGGGAGACATATTATAATTATGCCTTCTTTCGTTAGCGTAGATCTTTTATATTGAAGCCCAATGGTAGAATCAATTTTATTATGATCTCCGTTTCTTCATTGAAAGAAGAGTTACATTTTGATGTAGGAAATGTCAGCGAGGCACTCACTAGATACAAATGATTATAAGAACCAAGAACTTCTCTTCGATCAATCTCTCTATCCGCAGTTATAACTTTCTGACTTATATTTTCAGAGGTACGGGTGGCAAACGAACACTACCAGAACAGATTTCCAGAACACCAAGAAGAATACCACCGGGGACTACCGCACCGGGGATCAGCCAACACGCAGGTCAACACGGCGATACCCAGCCAACAAGGACCGCGGCGGCCGGCGCCCCCAACACAGAGGCTTTTCTCCAGATAACTACTGATAGATCCGCCTTAGGCAAGGCGAGGAACATTTAATGACTCTCGAGGCAAAATTATTCAGGAACAACGCTAGGGAAACAATGCATTGATTCACACAGTTACTACTTGCTTTCTATGATTTCCTGTTTTCCCCGTCAATGAATATTTTGTGGCATTTAATTTTCGACTGTTTTATATTTCGGAGACAACTGTTTCTGGCAGCTATGAAACATTTGATGGTACTTAAAATGAAATATATTACCCATATGTATGTATGTATACATATGTGCGTATGTATGTGTGTATGTATATGCTTGCATGTAGATCTATATATTACATGTATACATGCGTGTTTGTGTCTGAGAATATATCTGTATGTATGTGTGTATGTGTATGCATACATCCATACATACAACGGATGTTTTTGTAGATGAGAGACTTCAAGTCTTGGTTGGTTCTCACGCTTTGTTATTCATAATTCATGCGTTGGACCTAATTTATTGAGAACTGAACTGGGTGAGGTATTTATTTCTCATCTGATGATCAGATGTCTATTTCACGCATTTACCTATTTGGTACCACTACACTAGGGAGGGCCAGTCTGTGTTCAAATGTATACAATACATTTGGGGAGTTCAAATGGAGCTGGAGGTGTGACAATTTGCCATATAATTTGCCAAGTGAGCCTTGTTTAATGCACACCAGTAAAGATGTAATTCTGGATGTTACCACTGTTAGTCATAATGAAGGTACGCGTGCCAGCTAAAAGACCTACCTTCATCTCCCAAAATGATCTTAATCTCTACATTCCAATGCTTGCGTGACATTGGTTGGGGATACTGCCATATTATTTACGAATACGTGTGCTTTATAGGCGGAGATCCCGTTTCCTGATTCTAGTATGAAATTAAATTTTGCCTTGGAACCCGGGGCCCATTTATGATTATTTTCAAATGTCTTCTTTATCCAATGTTGCCCATTGTTGTCCTTATGAACACCGTTAGGAGTCAATTTTATACCACGGGTTTATTTTATGTGTTTTTGTTATAACACGTTGAAATAACTGTACAAAAGAAGAGTAGATACAAATAAAATTGATATTTCAATATTTCTCTTTAGGTCTCTTTCCATCATTACATTTATTTCTCGCATTGTATCTGAGACAGCTTACAGATCGAATGTGCCTGTTTCAAAGTCCTCTCCGTAATTATAAAATCGTCGTATGAAATACATAAATCTTCATCGGAAAATGGATTGTCATTAAATTTCGTGCGGGAAGGGCATAGGCCGTCCACTTAGACCTAAGGCCTATTTGGGAAGGGAGTGTCCACAAACATTGTTAAAAATGAACAAGTGACTGAATGAAATTGATTATAGGATTAGGTGGACAGGTTTATTTTTTAAAGAGGATTCCTGGTGGTGATAAAATGCCACGTAAATAATACAATATTGTCTGACGTCATTTAGGGGTTTCAGTATGCCTCGTTTTATTTTAATTACCAGCTTAATAGTATGCCCATATATATGTATCTCTTATAAAACTCGCCATGCTTGTTTTAAGTTACTTTCATTCAAATTATCCCTGATTTAAGAGTTGTGCCACGAGCTGAACTTGTCTGTTTCCGATTGTAAATACTTGAGTCATCACAAATCAGATGTGTGGATACAAATGAATTTGTTTTAGTAGCTCAAACATGTAGAGAAACAGTTGCTGTTATGATGTGTCGCTGGACGTGTGAAACATTCTATGTCACTTAATACTAAGACCTATTCTAGAAATTTAAAATTTGACTTGTGGTACATGACAAATCTCTTCATTCTGTGAAAACGCGCTGCCGGAAGTTTGGATTTGTACAAATTAAATATCTGTACCTATGTACATATATGCATACATACATGTAATAAAAACCAGAAAATGGAGGTTTGTTTTAAGTTAATTGACAACCTTGTTCCAAGCAGTAACTATATCCCCTAGAGAAACCGTCATGTACTTGATTGGAACCTAGTTTCCCAAATATCTCTGCTTTTTAATCATATAAATCGAGAAGTAAATCCGTAATGCAAAGGTTAGAAATTCATTTTATTAGTCATTAACAAAATAACACATTTTCAACTTTCAAATACAACTGTATGATAGACACCAAGACGCAGAAACGCCCAATATCTAGATTTGTACATGCACGCTTTTAATGATGATATAATACTCAATATTTGTATGTTGACCTATGCTGTAGCTTATTGCGTGTACATAACCAGTGGAGGGCACCATCCCATTCATAATACACGGTCTTTAATGAAATAAATACTAGTCCCAATTGCGTTAGCGTCAAGTTGGAAGGTCCACTATGTCACAAATTAAGTAAGATGGATTCATCAACACTAGCGCTTCCACCCGCCAACGTCTAGATTAAGGGGCATCCTCACCGCTGAAGTATTCGATTATGCTATGATTTGCACCGACGTTAAACAGACAATTTGTTCAAGGGAGACGCGGAGAAATAAATGGGAACCACTTAAGAATCCAAATCGCTACAGTTCAACACCTCCAATCCTTGAGTAAGTTGCGGAGGCTTCTTTGTTAATGGATAGAAACTAAATCGTCAATGCAATGAGGCCTCTTGAGTTATCAAAGGTAACTTACATGAAATGATATGCCCATGGGATGTAATGTGAGAAAAGGTCACCCTTCCAACGCAGACATAAGATATACTACTAGGATTCAGCTGGGCGTGATGACCAAATGTATTAACTATGATTGAGCCACCATTCATACGTCACTATATTTTGCTTGGACAATGAGATGCTCATTACATTGTAATTTTGCTTACTAAGATTTAAGTTACCATATTGTATACAATAGGACATCATAATTTGTGTTGATCTTATCTCCTTTGGTGACACCGGTGTCATTAACTGATAAACAGTTTATTCTCTTGAAAGAAAATATTTGTGTATATATATATGTATGTCAAGCAAATAATATATAAAGTAATCAAATACAATATAATGCGTAAATAGTTGAAAAGGCTATGAATTTAGATCAAATAAGACGTGCATTGGGCATTCGTAGCATCAGGTTTCTGAACACAGGTAATCGTGATAAAGGGCAGTATATACATGAAATGAAAAATTTAAAATAGTGACTCATAAACTTTCAATGATTTATTGAAAACGGTTGAGCGGAATAATTACACGTATTCAACCCAAGTTCAAAGTGCCTCGGAGAATGGTTGATAAAAAAAGAGGCACGAGCCATTGTATTCTATAAATATACTATAAGTATACATTAGTAGGTGCGTGTTTTGAACTTCTCTTCTCCATAAGATGGCCACGAACTCGGATATAAGTCATACATTCACAGCGAAGCGCTCTGTTCATTCGTAAGTAGTGGGCATGGATTTTGGACACAGTAGGAAAACGCGTGATACACAGTCATCCCAAACAGTCAAACACTTTTCATGTGTACACAGATTGTACTCTTGGTATATATGTGGAAGCTGTACCAAAACAGCACAATAACAAAATGATCATTATATGATAACCGAGATCTAAAAATGGACGAAGTGCCTAACATCGGCCGCAAACTTTACGACACAGGCTTGTTGATAGAAGTGAATTGCAGTATAAAGATCTAGGGATGACAAGAAACCACATGAGCGCAGTTGTAGCCAGGTCGCATAGTTTGCGGTAGGCGCCATCAGTTCAGTAGATACAACGTATTAGGGGATAATCGTGTGCTATACACTTTGGTTGAAGGACATATTAGAACTTAAAATACACGAGACAGTACAGACGTTCTGGTTGGCAATGAGACAATTACATACTGGGTGTATTTTCAAATATTGTTGTATAAGTTTAGTTATCAGATCAATGGAAAGCACCTGACCTATACACGTGTGCCTCCAACGGTGTTTTTGGTAGGAATGTGATTGCGAAGAGAACCGGTAAGCGGTGACTAAATTTAGTAATTGTCTCCTCAAAAATAGTTTCTAAATTATATGTACAGAAAGTAGGCTACTTTACAAAGAACGGATCCAGACATTTCCAAAGTTAGGAGACCGGGCTTATCATCGACGTAGACATAACACAATGAAGTCCTCAAATTAACCTGGCAGTACAATGATCAATATAAATAGTTTATGTTTTTTCCCAATTTTGAATACTTTTGTGTATCAATTTCATATTAAGATTTTTTAGAATATTTACTGAAATGGTGTTTTCATGGAGGTCGAAAGGCCCCCTAGTCTCCTCTGGATCCGTTAGTCTACACTATATAAAGTAAATTAAGTCTCCCATTTCCGAGAGCTTCCAGTAGCCAGAGGGAAATAGTATACAAGGGTGTGTTCATCCGGCAATGCCACCGTTCAAATCTACAGAAAAGCTCTGACAATAGAGTACATTTTTATACAGTTGTATCCAATATATGACGACTTGATTATGCATTCATACATACTACAAGATACATTCGTAATCTCTGACTGAATACAAAAATACATATTGATATATATCTACACACAACGTGTTCTGCTACAGTAATTTGGTTTATTCGCTATACGTATATATTATACATATATAATATATATACATGCGAACCAAGCTGAGTAAGCTTTTCGAAGACAACTTCGGCAGCCACACCAATTCTAAATATCACCATGCAAATTGGGAATTAAATAAATGTTAAATTGCCTCTTTCATTCCCTAAGAAATTAAGCATTCCTAGGCTATACTAGGCATTTCAGATCCATTGACGAAGCAAAAATAAAGAAGTAAAGCAAATAGTGTCGACAAGACAAGCTTTCCCTGCCTTTTTAAAGGGCCAATCAGTTTATTTGTCTTGGCTTCAGGCTAATTCGCGCCCATTTTGGACTGGGTTTGAGAAGTAAAATGAAACTGGCAAGTGTTGCGAAAAAAGGTTTACACGGAAATTTTTGATACATAATGTATTGTAATTACTAAGTACGCAATAGGTACGAATAGCTTCATCACAATAAAGGAAGCAGGAACTCTAATGGCGAAAGAGATCTGCAGTAAATGGTTTGATAACTAAGCTCGCCACAATGAATGTTGTCCTTCTTAGGAACTGAAAAATATCCTTTACTTACATATCCAATGAATTGTTTCAGGACATGACATTTGTATATATGATTATATTAGCTGTGAAGCTGTCCTATAAAAAGGGGAAATACAGAAACAGTTACTCTATCCCCCGATTCATTTTGTTTGTGATTCTACAACTGATTTCCTTAATGTTATAATATATTTAATGCAATAAATATCAATGTTATTGTAACAAAGGCAATGTGTTTAAAGGTGTAAGTATCACCTCATGTTCTTCTCCTAAGTAAACCTCACATTATGCTGGAAGTAAAAAAACGCTTGTATGTTAGCGCAACAATGAAGCACATTGTAGAGGGACAAATAAACAGAATCTAAAGATACCAATCCAGTTCAGCAACCCAGGACTCTAGCGTCGTTAATGACAAATGGTTTACACAAGGGTAAAATTGAATGCTCCGAAATGCGTTCTATGCGGACCCAGTTAAGCAGCAGATAATCATAGCCTATGTGAAGTGAACGTATTCAAGCAAACTATCCCCTCTTCCATTCAAGCTAGGACATTCAACTGGTGAAAGTTTCATGTCCAAGAATGCATGTACCATAACGAGCTTTATTTAGAATACCTTTCGTAGTAAATGTGTAAGTGATTAACCAAACCTTAAGGGATCAAAGAAAATTAGTTATCCTTTATTTAAAGGAAACCAATAACTAATTTTGGAATCAAACCTTAAGGTATTTCAACATGTTCGATCATCTTTGAAATCACTCATTATTTGCATGATATTGTAAGTTGAGTTAATATTAATCAAGACCTGATGCTGTTGTCATCAGTGTCTGAGACGAGTCACAAACACACAAACATTCAAATAGAGAAAGGCCACAGTATCATTTCATTCTCATTAACATTCAGATGGAATTTACGTAATGACTCAAATACATGTTACAGGAAAAATGGATTTTGATTTAGTTATTTAAATTGTACTCATTAGCCATGAACAAGATCCAAAAACGTACCAAGTTTTGTCGACGTATATTTACCCTTGACAAGAATTCCGACCGCCGGGGCCTTTAAGGATGTCATAAAACTTTGGGAAAAAATATGTAAAATTCGTAAAGCATGACCAGAGTAAACTTACACAAAGAAAACTATCACTGTGCTTATACACACATTATCGACTATTAAAGTCTAAACTAGCAACATTCCTCGCTTATCAACTACTTCCCACAAGGCATTGATCACACGGAATCCATTAGTAGTAGTAGTAGCAATGCATGCTCATTGGTCTGTAAGACGCGAATCTGGCTCTTGGTAAGGTTTGTAATTTTGTACAGTATCTTAAGAGCCTACATTATTTACAGAAGAAGCCCGAGCCTCTGGTCTCCTTTGTAAGACTCAGCTAGGCCACGACAGACAGATTTTACCGCGGGCTTCTCGGACAAGCCTCGCTCCAGGGTTCGTGTCACAGTTCCTTCACTTTGCTAATTTATCATTCACAATGGATATAAACCTGCAGATAAAAATGCTGCTGCTGCTATGGTAGAATGTGCTATTTGGTGATGCACAGACTGGTGTCCTATACTGGTACTTTGTGTGGTCTTAGTTCATACTGGGCCGCACGAGATCCACCGGGTCCCCTACCCTTGCCATGTGGTGGACCTCCTCGACTGGGGCCAGGAGCATAGGGCGGCGGTGGACCCTGCAAGTAAAACAAATACAAAATATATTATATTCATTGTTGCCATTATCATCCGATTTCCAAAAAGCTGCTTCGTGCGGCTTAAAGCCGCAATCCATTACGGCCTTAACATCTAAAGTGAACCGGAGAAGGATTTATGCATAAATATTCATCTTACTCCAAAGAGGTGAGAAGCAGCTAGCAGGTATAACAAGAACAGTAACTAATACAATGCAATATATTTAACGCTTGATTCAAGCACAATATGATTTCACGTGCGTTAGATTATTATGTCAAATAGAATAATAATAATGATGATATAGAATCAATCATAGAGGCAATCAAAGCCCAGAATTATCATACGAGAAGTGCGAAATACAGAGTGACGATTTATAGATGCGAAGTAATGATATCATGATCTGATATCATGAAGCGTCGTGCAGTTAGATTTAGGACTAGATTTGGGTATAGCACCTAAAATGTCCAATCCATCCCTCTTATTATATTACACAAAAACAGTATCTTTGTTGAAAAAAGGAAACTTAGTGCTACCTCTTAATTCAGATTGGGTTTCAACACGTTGGACCTGTACACAATTTAAAGCTTGTGGTGATATGTGAGCGCCAGAATAAAAATGGAATCGGGTGAAGCTTATTCTAGTAGAAAGCACTAGGCCAAGCTTCACCACCCTAAACCGAAGCGCAAGGGTCTTGTGCTAGTTCATATTAATTGATATCATTAATACGCCTAATTTGACACTGTTTAAATTCTTTCTACCTGACCATATCAGCGACCAGGATATTCAGGTAATTCGGTAGGTACCGAGTACTGATATCTGTTAGCTCGAGGACCCTGAAAACCAAAATCTTGAGTTCTATAGTTTAAGACATTAAGAGATTTAAAGATCTCGTTCAATTACTTCCAGTTAACAAGAACCAACATAGTAAAAAAAAATGTGTTGAATAGTGAGAAGTTACCAAAAACCCAGGTCCGTGAAAGCACTTTTTAATAGAAAACTGGCTGTGGATAAGTTCATGCATGGAAAATTTTCAGGAAGCGTATGAAAAGCAGAAATTAACGCAAAACAGAGTTTGTTGTATACAAGAGGATACGGAATATCACATATATATGACCTTTAGGTACCACCACATGCAACTGAATGTGTTCCTATAGTCTTAACAATGAACGGTTATCTCAAAATGTATAATGAAGTGGGGCTCGTTTAGAAGCACTAAATGTGAACACTGTGGGTAAAAAGGCCCATCGCAGGAAATCAGTTAGAAATCAAGAACACCAAACTCGCATTTTAGTTAGTAGGATGCGTTCCGTAATGCTGGAGCGGCGTCACGGGGTTCACCTGTAACGATGGTTAAGAAAATGTGCAACCAGATAATTAGGACCTATTGTCCCGCTACTCCGCCAGGATATCCCTATTAAACGTCAAGCCCAATTCGTCTGGATCAAAGCTACCATGTTGAAAGCAATCTAAATTTTAATTAAATTTCTCATCCATCAATGGTTGAAATATCAATCTGCTTTTGCGGTCCATGAACAAAACAATCCATATTGCATGCACGTTTCTGGATTATCATTTATTTAAGTAGCCCAGCTAATGAATGAATTGAATGTTGTGGTTATGTCATGTTGCGTAACACATACTAATGAAATTTAAAATATTAGAAATGATGCTGGTGTTATGGTGTTGATAATGACGTCATCTAGAGAAACGTTATTAAAACTGCAACAATACAAGTTTCCAATGAAAGGATTCCCTTTTTATTATACGCCTATGAAGTGCAATGCAAATAGTCTTATTGGACGCATAACATATATGAGTTTGAATTTGTAGTTTTTTAACTTTTAGATACTTCATGGCGATCCGGAATCAAAAGCAAAGGTTTATATTTCAATATTCTTGTTAGATAAAGGCATATGATAAATGGTGAATGGAACTTGGCGCTGGTTATTACCGACGCTGATTCCATTCTCTCTATTCTCTAGAGACTATTAGTTAGCTGACATTAAGCGAACATGGTTGCAAAGGATTAATGTTATCAAAATCCATGAGTATTCTAGACTCAATAAATATTCAACAATGCTCCGACCATAAAGATCCAATCCTCTCTACGTACGAACATTAAAAACCATGGTTTTAGTTTCCACCTTCTAAAGCTTAGCCCAAAAAAAATAGCAAAGCATGCTGTTAAGCAACCCTTTCACTATTAAAGGTGACATGTTCGAGTTCGAACTTGCGGAAACCAGTCGTTGAAATTTTAATCGAAACCGGATACCACAAACTAAACAAATTACCAGGTTTTAACCATGGACTCATACCAAAAATTTAAATGCAGGGGATTTCCACGAAAATGGTAGACATGGGTAATAATCTATATCTTTAATTTCAACGATCATGGCTTCTACGCTTAAACAATGTGAATGAACAAGGATGGTGAAAATTATGCATTCATTTTCCCCGTTTTTTATGTAAAACAATGGTTTGAACTACACAAGTTCAAAGGAACATGATCATAGTACTCACTTATACGATTCGGTTCTACAATTTGGAAGCGAAAACGTTCTTATTATCCTTCCCCGTTACGGTATGATATTTTTTTATGGCATTACGAGACTAGATAGATGTGGATTTAAATGTTAATAACTTCAATTTCTTCATCAGAGGATTTGAAGTAAATTAAAACTCTGCATCAAGTGACATCGAAATTAAGTGCCATGGGGATTGAATTTAAACGTATAACATCCACAGGTGCAATAATTTATATACAAGAAGGGGAGAAAATTAAACTTGTACATACCTGTTGCCTGGGACGGGTGAGTGTAAGTTTCCTAGCAGGCCGCTTCTTTGGATTACTACTTGGGGTATGCACTGCACATACTTGTATGAATATGCCCATAAATACTATGAGGCCCATGCCCATCAGGAGAACTGCCCACCAGTGGGCCTGAAACAGTAAAACATCAGCTATAGAAGACTATACTTAAGCAATAAAGAGAAAGAAATTGTAATTCCTTCTTACATATCGGCAAAATACAAACAAGTAAGACTAGTCTAAGTATTCAAACTTATATCTGCCATTTAGCTATCGATATAATGGTAAAAGATGGATATCTAACTACGCTGATAATAATTTCCGAGTGTTTCTCTCGTGGATAACGCTGACTCTTTTCTCTCTCTCTCTTCTGACTTCTGACAACAGTGCTGTAATGTGTCTCAATAAAATAAACCAGTAAAGATAATTGTCCTGTGTAGGGAACGGAAACTATATCTAGAGAATGCTTCCCACAAACTTAAGTTTTGATTATGTGGACAAAATAAAGTTATTTGATTGGTTATAATTTAATTGGAAATCATTACCATGATCCAATCGCGGATCTCATTGAACGTCTGCTCATTGAACAACAGCTTCTTGAGTCTGGAGAGGGGCCCGTTAGCATCTACATCCCGACACTTTTGGAACACATCACAGTAGCCCTGGAAGTTGTTGCAAGGAGCACCTGAAAAAGACATAAATTCTAGTTAGTACAATATAACGGACCCACTAGTCACATCTGGCATCGTCTAACTGTGCCGTCTAACTGTGTCGTCTAACTGTGTCGTCTAACTGTGTCGTCTAACTGTGTCGGTATTGAAACCTAATGACAGGAATCTTACTCACGTCACACAAACAACTAGTCTATGATAATCAAGCCAATTATAATGAGATATCTGACCTGGTGGTAGTTTAATTGATTCTTGACCTTCTTCTCCAAGCAATTGTTGCAACCTAGGATAATTCTTAAGTTCCTCTGTATCACCAGTGCTTATACAAGGGCCATTGTCGATCGATGTATCTACAGAATACAAGGGCAAATATGAATCCCAATTGAAACTTATTTGAATGTCATTAATTCAATATGTGGCTGTAAGCATTGTATGAGGCAAGGATAATTATCAGATATCCTATCTTACCTCGACATGCAACGAAGCAAAGTTTGCCTTTGTCAAAGGATTTCTCTCCTTCCCCAGATGGGGCTTCCAGGAAACATTGCTCCCACCCCTGTATTCGCTGACATATGGACCCGCGGCACTCCTAAAATGAAACATAAATACAAGTCTCATACAACTAGAAATGTCTTCGTTACAATTTTTAAACAAGAGAGAACTAGAAATTTGTCACAGTAAGTTACAAGACCTTTTTCGGGGCTGCGCCTAGAAAACGTCCCAAAAGTATAAACTTACCCCATTAATACAGACTTGTGTGTGTTTATTGCAGGCAGTCATGTTCTGCTTCGCTTTAGGAGTTGGACATTGAGCATCAAGACCAGTAAGTTGAATTAAGGATTTATAACATGGAACATTTAGATGAAAAAAACAGAACAATTTCTTGTTTGCTGCAATGGTCCCCTATAACTTTTTTTTTTTTTTTTTATTTAACATATTTATACAGCCATAAGTGATAAGGATATACAAGGCTCACGGGGGCTATTATTTAGCATTGTCCATGATTTTCCGCCAGGGGCTGTTAGGTGCAGTCCTACTACTATAGAAGGAAAGGAGTGGTGCATAAGTAAAGGTAATTAGTAATTAGTGTAGAAGGAAAGATGATAGTTGTTAATCTACATGATAGGATCAGTTATTCTGTCCGTCCGTAGCAGTGTGTTTTAATCGTCTGCCATATTGCTTTCAGTCCTGGGGAGTTCCTGTGGTCATGGGATGTTCATTTAATTCTGTGGGTTTGGAACTTGGAACACCGCGCCATACCATGTAAGGACTGGACATACCACCACTTGAACCAGGGAAGGAATGATTAGTTCGTTTCTTCTCCATCCCCTCCCCCGCATGCTGACCAACCACTGATCCCCAATTTTCCAGTATCATAGCATATCACATCATATCGTACCATAGCATCATATCCTTTTTCCCTGATTTCCCAGGGTCCCGTAAAAATATTAAAGGCACCATAAAGACTGACAATATAAACTAAATACCTTTCTATAGAGTAACATGGGACTTGAAATAGACTAACAGACCTGATGTGGATAAGTCATATAAACATCTATATATTATATGATGGTGGTTAAAACTTCTGGACCTGGAAATGTCCGGAATTATTACTCAACAAAACACTGTAGAATTCACTGCCGTTACAAAAGGATATTTGCAGAACGAGGCTTCGTTACAGTCAGTCGATATGGAGCATTCTTCCTTCTCTTTTTCAGCAGTAGCAGGAGGAGGTTTAGGTATTTTCTGGCACTCCTTGCTGCAGCACGGCCCCTGACTTGGACTGAAACCGATTTTATTCAATTGTATTCACGGAGTTATTATCCATTTCCACACTATTCTCCCAATTCAGATTCAAAAGGAGCTTGAGGAATAATTTCTGCTTTTATGGATAAATAATCCAATTTCTTAGTATAAACTGATTATGTAGGATATAGATTTTAACCCTTCGTTTATTGACTACTACTAAATGTGTTAGTCTCAGTGGCTATACCATATAAAGATAATACTCATTGAGAAATCGAATATCACATTCTCGTTAAATATAGGTGTTCAAAGTGTACTGTTTGACGGTTTCACTTACCTGCATTGGGCATTTTCCCTAAGCTGACACTGTTTGGCATGGCCACGACCATAGCAGCATTTATCGTTGCAATCTGCTTCATAGCCACAGTCGCACTGCTCCTCCCGCGCACCATCTTTCTCCACTATGTTGTTACCACAGAAGGCAGCCTCCCGCTCCACAAAGCAATTTACCTGTGAATATAGTTTAGAGGGGATTAGTACCCTATCAGATCATATTAGAGTGTACGAACGAAAAATAACCAATCAAACTCTACATAACTGGTGCTCAAGGAACAAACTAACGATTAATGCAAACAAAACAAAAGCCATGATCTTCGGAAATAAATCCAGAGCAAAGAAACAAGCACCCTCCCTGAAACCCCTGAAACTATCAGGCTCTGACATTGAAATTGTACAAGAATTTAAATACCTAGGGACAACACTTGACTCGAACCTTAATGCCACTGCCCACATCAACTCAACAATAAACAAATCCAACATTGAAATGATTGCACTATCGAGCTTAGCAAGAATCAGACCGTTCTTTTCGAAACCAACAGCAATCCAAATCGTCAAATCCATGCTAATTCCCCACCTAGAATTTAACTCATGCTTCCTCAATATGGCCCCCTCCTCAGCTAAACAAAAACTAGACAGATCTCTTAAAAGAGGCATCAGAATTGCAGCCCTGCTCAAAAGAAGAGAAAGTCCCTCACTTGCCATGCTCGAGCATAACATTATCCCCCTTGAAACTAGAAGAAATATCCAAATCCTTATGATAGCCCACAGGAGAGCCCACTCCCAAAACAAACGCCCAGTCCCTAAGCAACAACCCCAACAAATCACCAGAAGCCAGTCAACCCTAAATCTGCCGATCACACGCCCAAACCTTGAGACATACAAAAGGTCACCCAGCTACCTAGGAGGAACCCTTTGGAACAACCTACCAAAGCCCATCAAAGAAATACAAGATAAAAAATCCTTCAAATCAGCCCTTAAGAAACACCTCCTTCTACACTGAACCAACACCCACACTCCCCCCCCCCCCCCCAAAATCCCAATCATCCGTCCAAACCTTGTCCATCAATCCTGCGACAAAATACTGTTAAAATTACCATGTATGTCATTGTTCCTTTGTTTCATCATTGTCATCGTTACTCATCTGTTGTCTGAATTCCATACTTGTTAGCTTGATTAGCTCACTTAGCATAAGCCGTTTTTTTATTCTTTAAATTGATAGCCTTAGATAATTGCTCATCATAGTTGTAGCTCTCACCTCAGCAGCAAGTCGAAAACCTTGTTTTCATTGTATAAGAAACTTGTTCTCATGTTAACTCATTGGAGAAGCTGTCGAAATAAAGTCTTTAAAAAAAAAAAAAAAAAAAAAAAAAAAAAAAGTGTTTTACGATGGATATTTTACGTAACCTGGTATCGATGCACAGATTTAGGACTATTAAACAGCCAATGCCCAGAGTGTAATGTTTAAACACTAAATTAGGGTAACACTAAATTAAGGTAAATAAATTCCACTGTATACTGTACTAACCTTGCCAAAACGCTGGTTAAATACGGCATCAAGTACGAGAGTAACGTTTCCAATACTGCATGGTGAAAATTTGCTGTTGTTTGGCCTGTCACCGCTCGTGGCACTGGCATACATGATATAGTTGCCTTTGGGATCAGACGGGCTACCCGAGAACGGCGTGCACGTAGACCCACTGTCATGCTGAAAACATTAGTTATGAGTTACAACACGCATGGTTTACATTCATCGTTTCTTTTTAAAATGTTCCTTTTATAAAGATATTATCGAGGTGGTGCACAAGAACAATTAAACATGGAAGTATATACACAAACGTATATACCTCCACATAAAGAAAAAAAGTGTTATAGACTTACTGGTGACCCAAAATTATGACCAACTTCATGAGCGAATGTAAGAGTAGACACTTTAGGTGGAACTGGAGAGTTGTAGTTGATAAGGGTGACGATACCCGTATTTAAAGATTTAGATATGCGGTTTTTATTCTCTTGATATTCTTTAAATTTCTCACATATTCCACCAGAAGCTCCTGAAAGGGAAAAATAGCACTGTCATGGTTCTGGGCATGAATCAAAGGCATTAATAAGTATTAGAGAAAGTCGCAGATAGTGATTTCGACCTCCGACTTCGATATTTAAGGCTCTAATAAAGACGGACGATTAGCTCATTAGCATTACCGTATATAGAATATATCTCGCCACTAGATACAAGACAATCCCATTAGTCTAAAAGAAGCACTTGAGATGAACCAGTTATTCACAAGAACATGGTGGAGGGGGCATGTAAGCGTTTATGTGAGGTATGAAAAGACTCCAATGAGAGATGGTTTACTTGAGGGGAGACATCACAGCGACACTTTCAATAGATTCGTACTAGAAGATTGTAAAGAATACATACTGCTAGGGGATCCGACCCAAGCAAGACCCAGAGTTCCACCAGTGAAATCACGGTACGAGAAGACGTAGGCAAGACAGAAGTCATTGTGGTTGCTTAGGGAATTTATATTCAGGAAGTTACTGACGTCAATGTTGGGCTTACAAAACAAATTGTTTTCTGTATGTTCCCCATCAGGACAGTCTCTGTCGGTTTCGTTGATCTGTTTTGATGAAAAGAAAAACTCAACTGAAATCATCTTACGAAATTAGGTTGATAATTGATTAAGAATAGCAAATAGAAAACCTCTGAATAATCAATGCGATTGATGCAGCAGCAGAGTAAGAGGAAATTAAGATGGCAATCCCCACGACTCACCTTAACTCTACGGACAACGAAACTAATGCCCGAGTATTTCAGACCGCCATTGTTTGAGTTCTCAAATATTGTGTCCTCGTAGATCTTTTTAATACCACTAACATGTTGAGCAAAGAGTGACGTGATTTCTTCCCGAGCACGGTCGGCATCCTGCAAGAAATATAAACGATGATTAGATCAACCATTACTCTAATAGTAATCGGGGAATTAACTTACTTAACGTGGAGAGCCAGACGAAATTCAGTCGAAGAAATTGCACTTGAAATTGCTCTTCATTAAGCGAAATATAAAGGAAAGTCACTGTTATACTCACATAGTTATATCCGTTTAATTCTCGAGACTTGGTCATTTTGTCCCATAGCATTGTGTCTGATTGTAAAAATAGCGTGCATGTTTTTCGGTCATCTTTAGCTCGCTTTTCTCGGTGGTGGACCTGTTCACTCTCGTACATATCATGGCCGGATAGATCCTCCCCTTTCTTAACTTTGGCATCTCCTACAATAGTCTTGTCCACCGAGCGTTTCTCAACCTAATTGAGGGAAAAGATAGGCAAATATTACTACAAACAGGTGTTGCAGTAACAACGGACTGGGTTTTTCTCTCTTCAAAATGTATACATCCTTTACAAAAAAAGGTTCAAACCCCGCTGCAAAGGTCAGCCGTGTGTATGGACTCGGTCTGGCTATTGCAAATATTCGAAAAGAGTAGGATATAGCCGCTGTTAGCGTGTTTCCTCTCAACATAGTTACGGTAGTAATATACTACCACCAAAGACCTGAACCAAGGAGCTGAACGCAACCTATTATCTTGATTAGGGAGACATGAGTCTCACAGACCAAGGGTAGAGGTGTTCCAGTCCCATATCATGATTTGATGTAAATTAACTTTCAGAAATTGATGGACATACATACTTAAAATGATTATAGTTGAAGTGGTGTGTAATGAAAATATTATATGTTGATGATAGCAATTAAAAGCAGTATAATTATGACACTTGGTATTTTGGAAATGACCAATTATCAAGGTACTTCAAATAGCATATTTTCCAGATTTCCTCTGAGTACCGTCCTCTGAAATCTAAAGTATTAGCAAGCTATGGGTAGCTTCTGCAAAATATTCCGTGAAATAAAATATTTAGTCAGTACCTTTATTTTCTATGTTAAATAATCGATATAAATCTACCGCTGTAAAATTTCCATTCTGCGCATCACCCTACACCTGCACAAACGTTTTGTTGGGGGAAATTTGAAAGTCGTACTTTCATCACCTACACTTACATGCACTTCTGGTTCAACCACTGTGTTTTGTGCGTCCCTCATCCATCTATCAATATCACTATTTGCAGAACCGCAGCTCGCATGTTCTGCCGACCTCCTATACCTGAAACAACATGGAAATAAGAGTAACCTCCCTCCTGAAAACATGAATTAGAACTAAACAAACATGGCTTACACGTCTATATATAGGGGCGGCATAGGACTAGATGTCATATTGCCCACATCAACTCCGTGCCTAGGGATAAACTAATGAAAGTAAGTCTCTAGATATTTATATTATGGACACCATTGAGACTGGCCTCATGAGTTTACAATAGTGAGGTATCGGGAGTGGAGTGGTTCACCGTACTAGAATTTTTTCGAAGGCCTAACTGGCCATAATGACGAGGTGTCCATATCGAAGGGGTATTGGCAAGTAGCGGTTTTACTGTACTGATATTAGTAATACACACAGTGGAAAACATTTAATCGGGATGCAAGTCGGGTCATGCCAAAAATACTAAACATTTTTTGGAAGAAAAGAAGAGTGAATTATTATCATTTTTAGGGCTCTATTATACCTGTACGGACTATTTTTAATTGATTAAAGACAAACATTTCATGTCCAAAGTAATCTGATTTTTAAATTTATTTATTTTTAAATTAATTTTGAGGAGATTTGAGACATTTCAAAAATATTTCAGTGCAAATTCTACAGATTTGCACCCCTGACTTAAGGGTGATAATTGATGTTATATGTTGACGTCATAGCAAGCCTACCTGTATGGATCGTCGTTGACATCCCTTTCATCATATATGATGGAATTGAACTTGGGATTATCAAAATACCTATCAGCTCTCTCTACATAATATGTCTGTCCACGTTCAGTGTGGATCCGACCAGCAAATTTGCCACCGATTATAGACCCGTGCACGGACGAGTGAGGCTCACCTAAACACAATTAACATATTTAAGCATCAGAAATGAGAAGTCGAACACCACCGTTTTCCGACTTTGAATGAAATGGCTCAAATGCAAGCATGACCTTGATCTGTATGTATACATTAATTGATAAAAGGTTTACAAAAGATTACACTCACCCCATATGCGCCCTTCATATATATGTGATAAATCATTTTCCTTGTGAGCTTCGGGAACAAATGTGGACGTATCTCGTCGTAAACGTAAATTAAAAGACCTTCAAATAAAAAATGAAAGTATGATTGAATTAATCTAAGATACAGTAAAAAAAATGGTGGGGACAGGCTAAAGGGACTAAAACAAGCCCCGCCCCACCGTACCCCCTTTCTAACACAAGAACCATGGGAAATTAGACCAAGTCTTCAACGCAAATCATGTACTCGTCCCAAGTCAGTGTGAATCGTAATGGTGGAATTTTAATCAATCCTGCCGAAATGTCACCTATTCCTCTATAAATCTCTGACGCGGAGAAAAGACCCACTACAAGTCCAATACTCATTGTGGAACAAACATACACCGAGTAGACAGAAACAAAACTTGAGCGAGAAACAGGACCCGAGATAGTCAGCCAGCAAAGTCTTAGCCAACAAATAAAAAACTATCAATAAATTCCCGGCCTTATTCCAAGGACTGATCACATAGTCTAGGCCGTAAATTTGATAATGATTCCCCATACACTGAAGTATACTCTTCCAGAAACTTTGGCCATTGTATAACAAGACTTGTGTCTGTAACCAAGGGTAAATGGGATCAGTGAGAATTTTGACTGGTCACTGAGCCAGCTCTGCTGCTGAGGGGTCGAGCTCATAAATCAGTGGTGAGACTACAACAACATCCGTGTTTTTAGGACTATGTCAGACATTACATGCACAAAAAGATTTGTACCCCGAGTTACAATGTATCAACACTCGTTGCAATCCATTGCTTGCAAATTATGCCACATAAAATCTGTCAGGTTTTAGAAAATGTTCACAATTATTTCCAGATAAAAAGGGTTCCCTTAAATAGGGGAAAATACAAAAGGAAACACGGATTGTCCTTTCAGATACACGCTCAATGAATCTATGTTTTGTGCTTTTAGGAAATTAAATGAAAACAAAATATTTATTTGACAAAGTATATACACACTATTGTTCAACTTACCTCCCATGAGCTTTGAATAAAAAATGTATATGAGGATCTTGAGCACCTCTTTTCACTCGGTGGTGCGCCTGGTTGAGGTGCTCCGTGTCATAATCTAGTTCTTCGTAGTGTCGAATATATTCGTTCAGGACACGCTGTTCTGTAAAACATATAATATTGAAAACATAAAATATACGACCATGGATCGTTCACAATAGATGATAACGTGTTTCCCTCATGGATAAAATGTACACGAAAAAATCAGTGTCACCAGTGGGTGAACCAAAAGTGTATCGGTATGTAGTATTGGTTGTCATGATGGCCACGAATATTTATATTATTATATGTATTACCCCCTAAATGAAATAGCATGTACATAATTAGATTACCAAGTCCATGAAATTATACATAACGACTATTATTAATTTGCGCATGTTTTGATATATTTGATATATCTATACTTATGTACTGACTCAAATGTGAATTGTATATCATTTTTGTCTCTGAATAAACACTTTTAATTAACAAACCATTACAAAGAGTGCCCTGCCTCGGCCTATTACCACCACATATGACCTCCCTCACACCAGACTCAAAAGGCTAATTCTGACATTTTTTTCATATCCTTTGTCTTACAAGTGTCATGTCATCTGTATATGTAACTACGGATCCATATTCATGATATAGTACATGTACGTTGATGACCAGCCCATCCTTCCATACCGGGATGTTCAGAAACCAAGTAAAAGGATACAGTAGCACACCCACGTTTTTCACTAAGTTACACCTTATTCCATAAAGAAGAAGCAACTCAGTACATTGATATCGTTCAATAAAGGCATTGGTTGACGCGTAGTCAATTTGCGAGCCGATGAAAGACAATTTGAAGGGCAGTCAATAAATGTCAAGACAGCATTTATTGAAGTCATCCTTTCAGCCATCCCTAATCAAGCTAATAAGGCAAATGTCAATGCCATCAAAAATAATTAATCTATCTGACAAACGGCTAATAAGTGAAATGGATTATAAGGGAGTAAAGGGAATCCTGCGTCGGTAAATCTTACCACTCACAGAACCGGAGTATTAATGATGCAGCGATGGATACGGTGAACAAATATTATCCCAGCTTAAAGCAAATGTCAAAAATAAGAGTGTGCTGTGTCATAAAAACAATATCTGTCCCGGTCTCTCGGTCTCTCAGTCTAGTAATCGAGCTAGCTGAGCACCTATGAGTATGAGGCTATATCTAATCAAATATCATGAAAACAAATATATATATTAAGTCCAATATTGGGAAACCTCTTAACTTCGAGATAGGTCTTGCAGAGAGTAACTTCAACGTTTTACCTCTTAATTACAGGATCTGAATTATAGGCTCCTAATTGTACTGCACTAGTAGTGTAAAATATATTTCATAAAAACAATTTGGAGACGTTAAATGCTTCCAGATGATAGAGTAGTTCTCACGTATGGTAGTACCCTGACCCCCGCCCTCATTATATAATGAAAAATATCAATAAACAGATTAATAAAGTTTCCAAACAAAAAATAAAGGGTCCGTCACTCCGAATCAACTTATAGGCATCCGTGATTATTTAATCAATGTTAAATTTACCAAAATAAAAAGTTAACTGATATGTCCCATTTGATTTCTATCATAATCTGTTCAAGTTATCTCAAATAACCGTGAGAATGGTTCAATAACTAGATTGTGGATCCTATAGTTGGGGACCATGGACTGACCATATCCCTTTATATTTACGAATACTCCCTCCTTAAAAAGGTTCTTGCCCATTCTCTATTGGTCATCTCAAATGTAGATATACAGACCTGTCCGACTGGAGTACCTATTTTAAAACAAGAACGACCTCAGAGAAACTGGTTCCACATCAACTATTAAAGTGCTATATAAATAGACCCGAAATAGACGTAAACCTATACGGTGTTTAGGTTTGGGGTCACGTTTCAAACATGACTACTCAAATATTACGTAATATGATTTGCAGTCTTCTATTTGAACCGGCTGTCGAACAGCAATATTTCTTTGTTTGATTACATTAGTTAGACCATTATAAACTTTGATAAAATCGTGAGAAATATCAACTAGCAGGCAAATATTTTCCGTGGAACTGGACAACGTTCATTGCCGTTGATAAATTCGAGGCCGTGAACTAAAAAGCTCAAAAAGAGGAAAAATATATTATCTCCCGTCTTGAGAGGAGAGTAAATACATTGCAAAAGATGTCTATGCAGGACCTGTTTCTTTATTCCATCCCCTATTGACCTGTGTACAAAAAGATACCGTATATAGGCCTATATATATTCAGTGACACCCAACGCCCATCATGGGTCAGGCATTCGCAGCGACTGAGTCATGGGGTTCAACGATACATCGAAAGAAAATAATGATAATACGTTTAGCTCCTTCATTTGAACATTGTCCAGCCCAGTGAATAGTTCTTCACACATCTATCTCTGTATAGTTTAGGAAGTCATACCATTATTCCAGATCGTTGGAGGTGTGTGTGTGTGTGGGGGGGGGGGGGGGCGGGGGAGGTTACTTTACGCCCTTTTCTCCAACATAGTTTCGTGTATATTTGGTCCTATCAGGGCGACCAGATCGTTGGAAGAGGAATATGTTATTGTATTTGCATCAAATAAGAGTAAACACCGACATTAGTCCACGGACTACCCTATTGGATCCAAACATAAGTTGTGTACAGAGTCCATACCAGGATGTACTTGCCTAGTCATGCAAGAGTGAACACCGTCTTTAGATCCAAAACATAATGAAAATAATGTGTGTGCATGTTATTGCAAACCAACGTCGGGGTAAAATTAAAGACTAAAAGAACTACGCACCCAACTAATTGAATGATTGAGTTATTAAGTGCAAATGGTGAGCCAACGAGTTTGAATAAAGAATAAACGTCTAAGACTGATCTATTTCATCCAACTTTGGTGTATAAATCACAATGAATTTCCTTCAACAGTAAAAGCCAATATTATTATTAAAAAAAAAATAGGATTCAACTTGAAAAAACCTAGGGCTTTTGGGGGGTATATTATAGGTATAAGTACGGTATTATTAAAATACTTTTAAGAAGAATAAAAGAGCTAGGCTAATACACAAATCTTTATCCCTTGATAATAAATATGTTCAGTAACTAAAGGCATCACCTATAAATATAACGTAAACATGTAGGCCTACTAAATAATGTAATACTTTCCAACTCTAAGATCATAACAGGGAAAGCTTGAACTTTATGCGTACCGATACGTAGTATAAATTATCAGTTAGGTTTGTGTAAAGGGTAATAGCAGCTTGTGATAATGTACCTTCCAGTGAACTGTTCAACTCTATGGCTACAATGTATTGTTAAATTTCAACTATTTGACTACAGCACAACAGCAAGAACTGCAAATGTACAGATGCTATCTATTCGCCATATTTCTATTCCCCCTAATAATAATGGAAATAAATGTATATCAATAGGCCTATCGTTTAGCATAAATTATATATGTAAGCCTACACCCAAAAATGGCCTGCTATTGTATACATAGTAAAGAAATGTTCATTTTAACTTCACCAGGAAGATGTATGCAAAAAGAGTTGACAAGAGTTGTTTGCCCATATAAGGCTGGTTAACGTCACCGGTTGACGAATGAAAGCCTTTAGGCCTATCCACAGCCTTAGCCTAGTCTATCTTTAATCACAGTAATGTCTCTATCATCTATAGAAACATTTTTTTCAATACAGAGAAATTAAGAAACGACAGCTAAAAACGAGTAAATCAGATCAGGCCATGCCCATGGCATGGTAGGGTAGCAAAATATTGTCCTACTGGCTAGCCTAAGAAAGACTATGAATGGACTGATACCACACCCTCTTAATCTTTATTTACCTCATTTATTTTACTTTAAGATAATTATAAACACGATTTCGTGTTTGTTTTAACAGTTAAATAATAGTTATTTCACATGTGGAACTACCCAGTCTTTAGTTGATGTCCTGGCAAAATTGATCAACCCATCATCCACATCGTTAGTTAAAAGAAAATGCATTATATATTATAGGAAGAAGAATTAGTTGGTCTGCTGTCACCGTGCCTGACAGCAGTACAAAAATAGCTTTGGGATCGTGTCAAGAAAATGGGGAGGGCTATCATTGACTCACCTGCTTTTAGTCGGACTACTTGAAGCCATATCAAGCTAAGAACCGGTATGAAGTCCCTAAATTTCATTGTATCAAAACCCCTGAGTGCGAATTGTCATGAATAAGAGTTCTTGATACGTAATCCGCATCTGAATTTAAAGGAAATATATTTTCCACTATTTCTCTACTTCACCAGAACTGTAGCATTCATAGCTTCCGATACACCTAGCGGTGAAAGTGCGCATGCTCTAATAAACTTCCGCCTTGAGAAAGTAAGAGCAAAGTAGCCCGCTGTTGGACGAGTAAAGCTGGACAGAATATATTTTCCATCATATATAATCCCTATGTATTTATATTACCTCTCTATTGCACAAATAAAGACATATCTAATCTATCCACACAGTATCTTCTTATCAAATTGTACATTGGCGACGGTGGAGTATACGTATAGCCAACGGGATGAAAGTGGGAAGTTATAACAAAATTGGACTTGGACTTGGCCTTGCCGGGGCCTTGCGCTTGGAAGTTAGCCTGAAAATCATTAATTTCGGCGGAAAAACAAGTTTACATCGAATATACTTCGTGTATTCCAAAGGATATACCGTCTTTAATCATCTGTTTGTATCGATCCGTCTGCTTCAATAAAAACAAAGGCCATTGAATAATAAACAGAGCTTCGCCATAATTAGGTCAGGCATGGGACGGCCATGTTTGTGTACATCGGGTGCGCGGCCTCTGATTGGTCGACACAGAGTGAGCCAAATTTGAAAACGGAAAACGCCAAGCACACTCAGATCAGCCGGAGTCCGGTCTAGATATTCTTGGTTTTCTTCGTTCAAATGCCGAATGGAAACACCATGAAACCACAGTAAGTACTTGCATATTCAACGTCATTCACATCTTTTCGGATTTCCCCAGCAGTTCGGCATTTTATCGTCAGCAAAATATGCTTCTCCGATCTTATCGTTTACGGAAACTCGTTCAGATGGACTTGCTTTGCCTTTGAGTAGAATCAATGCAATGTCGCCCATCTAGCTTATACCGCGTAACTGATCAAAGTCATTGTACTTTAGTCAAGATCTTGTTCTAGATATTTCTTAAATATGTAGGATTTAAAAAATGAAGGATTTAAACAGCCGATTTGCAAGTCTCAAAGAAAGACGCTGACGTCCACATAAGTCATAACAACCAAAAAGTAAATGGGCTCAAATTCAATTACAAAGTAAAGTCTAAATTTCATCTAGATTCTGAGTCATTGAAATCAGGTTTACTTTTTTAATGATCATTAAATTTCGTATTTCTTCCTAAAAAGCATTAGAAACTGGACAACCTAGCAGCTAGCTTGAGGAATCAAAGCAGCGATGCAAGTTCTCAGATTATTGTCTTAAGTTACTCAGATACTTAATTTGTCTTTGGAAAAACTGCAAAATTGACTAATGTCCCCCAAAATACTCCATTGTTTACTCCTGTATGAACCAAAAATCTCTCAAATTCCCATTCGTCAGAATTATTGTTGGTAGCTCTTTGTATGAAAGTGGCAATCTTTTTCTGACAAAAAGGTTAGGCTAATATGTATAAAGTAGATATAAAACATTAAAAACGATTGTAATATCATGTAATAGAATCATGTCATGTCATGCAATATTATAATCTAGGCTAGTTTGTATAGAACAATTTTATGTTAACTAAAGTCTAAGTAAAAACACATGTAGATCTAATGATAAAATACAAATTCTACTAGTAATTGATGTAACATTTAAACAATATTAAATTTATTTTTAAAAAATGTTAAACTGACAGGAATAACACTAATTAATCAGGTTGTTATATTTCGCATCCCTATTGAAATGAGTTGCAATAATTGAATGAATATCAAGTGAAACTACCATTAGAGCTGTTTTGTATTGCAGAAGAGGAAAAACACCGCGAAAACCTGCGCGCAAAGCTCGCAAGGAGACAGATCCAGTTCAGGTATCTACTGCATCTCGCATTTCATAATAATAGGTGATCTCACCCGACGACGGGCAAGACAGCCCGAAAGCTTGTGCAAAGAATAAAATACCATCAACAACAAGTCCTTTATTCATACTCATAATTACCACCATAATTTTGATCGAACCCCATCGGTATACAGCGATCCCTTCCCATCTATAATGATTAATATTCTGGCATTAATATTCACTTCATAACTATGTGATATATTCAGTTAAGTAAACGAAATACTGATGAGGACTAACGAACTATTGTTGGCAGGGCTTGCCTAATCGACTGCCCGGACGCCCGGGACAACCACTTTGAAGTGCTGGGCAACCAGAACTTACCTAGCAAAAGCCCAGTGGGCAACCAACAACTTTTGTGTCAATTTCCGTGAGAAATTAAGGCAAATATTTAAACTGTTCATGGAGCTGACTATCTTTTGGGGGGCTGGTTCTGATCACAGATGTATTCATTAGATATGGTTTCTAGGTTTGAAGTCCAAATGTAGCTTTACTAATTATTCCAATGACCACTTTCTTAGATTCTGCTGTTTCAGACCTACAAACTCTTGGGGTTGAATATTATTAGGAGGCTGTCCACACCTTTGGTCAGAAGAAATTCCAGACATTGCAAGGCCTTTTTAGGCCAATTTCAGTGATTTTCCACAACCCTAATAATGGGACCAGGGTGTTGTAGTTATTGTTGTTCATAGGTCCTTCACCGTACTTCAATTTTCTTCACTGTACATAATTTCCTAAACCCATTTAATTTAATTTTTAAAAAGAATCTGATTTTGAGATCTTTTCTAATTTGACAAACTTTGGTTATGTTAATTGTGAAATTTGGGGGAGATTTGAATTATTTGAACGTTTCCAAAAATACTGATTTCAGTACAATTACTGAAGGTCTGCCTCCCTAAATTAGAACAGTGGCTGTTTATTGCAGCTGCTCCAATGGTAAAATTGGGGAAAATACTACTGAGTGTGTTTGGTGATGGTTGGACCTTGGAAAATTGTATCTCAGGTTGAGAAAGTATTCGAATTTTATCATGACAGAGTACAACTTAGATTGGTAGTTGATGTTTTCCTTAGAGCATGATTCTGTATAATATCCTTAAAGTACAGGCACTAAAAAGTATTCATTCATCTCAAAATAGACTCAAATGTACCATTTTAAGAGGGTGGATAATCTGTTAAAAAGTGCCCCTGGATCCCACTCACATGGGCTTGAATCACCAAATCCCTCCACCAAAAAGTTTTTCTTGTCAGAAGACTGTATTTAAACGATTCCAGCAGGGTTCAAGTCCCATATGATAATTTCCCAGGCCCTTACACCAAATACCCAATTTATTTCTCTAAATTTAAGGTTTTTCCAAGCCCTATGGATATCCTGCTTATTAAACCTCCGCATGTAACCAAATGCTGCAATTTCATGTTCCACGGTGTTGGGCTACCACCAGTCATTGATGGGCAACCAAGTTCCAAACCTTGGTTGCCCACTGGACAACCACCTTCAAATCCAATTAGGCAAGCCCTGGTTGGTGTTCCCTATGATCGGAAAAGTAATATTCCTTTTCAAGTTTTGGCTATAAATTATAATAGGCGATTAAAAATTCCCGTCGAAAAAATACCAAGCATTTTCTTTTTAAGAAATGTAAAAGAAATATATACTGGTTCTTGATTGTACTTAATCAGAGAACGTGTTCACATTGCCCCTATTTGAGGGCTCGAATGTCAAGTTCCATCACACTGCATTGTAATACATTGTTTATTATGACTCTTTTCTTACCAGGTTTATTGTCGGATCCGTCCACTTGGGAACAGGAATGATGAATCATGTCTCACTGTCGTCAATCCTACTATGATCAAATTGACACCTCCTGAGGTAGGAATCCCCAATTTTATGTATTGCAAGTTTAGGCGGGTTTCCGTGACATCCATCATTCCAAATGTAACAGTACTTTAAAACTTGTTCTCTGTCAATATCTTCCGATCCTTCAAAATTAGTAGAATCTACTAACATCACTATGTTCGGTAAAGTAGATGCGTGATTATTGGAGGAGATAGCTGCTGGTATATAAATAAATGTATTCTTCTGGGACAAAAATTGTCCACTTAAGTCTTCTTGACTGACTGATTACCACTTTGCTTCCTATTTTCCCGTTTCATCTTTCCTAGAATTCAAATGCCAATCGAAATGGAATCACTAAAGAGGTACGTAAATAATGTCTTAATATCGTAATTTAAGATAAAGGTGTTATTAGAACAATAAGATATAATAACTAATTGCTATGAATTAATATGCTGCGCAAATAACTGGCATACATATCAAACCGTGTAAGTAGCAAAATGCTAGTTGATTCTGCCTGCTCTCCTTAGCAATGACATTCATTGTAATTTTCTAGGCTGTCCTATTCCGCATAATCTGATTATCTTTTCCCACAAAGGGTTCTACTGATTTCGAAACTAGATAAGTGTTATGTTAGCATGTGTCTGCATTGCCAAATGGGAATCAAAAGTATGGGGAACGTGTTGTTGCCCGAGAAGCGCTACCACAACTGAGGCTGAAGCCTCGTGAACGAACGTACTACCGTAACTCACCTAGGCAACGTTATTGTTGCTTAGTGAGTATGGTGACACCCAATTATGACCTCATCATGGTTGTCAACAACTCTGGATGAGGATTGTCGAGGTCGATAGGGCCTCTGTTTGTAACTAACTGATGTAGTACTGTCATAATCTGATGAAATAAATAATTATTGTTTAATTATAATTATTCTTTGATCACCAGGCCAGGGGGGTGTTTGATGTGGTTTCGACCTTAGGAGGTCTCATCAGGCGCTAGTTTGGTCGCGTTGGTTAAATATAATTTAACACTGGGCCCAAATTTAAGTTTGTACTACCAGTAGTACATTGTTGTAACAATTACTGACACTGTAACTGTATGCTGGTCCCTGTCTGTCGAATCGTTGGATTCATGAACAGGGTGGTGTGAGTTACTGTAACTTTAAGGGGAACAGTCCTTTCGGTGACTGAGTGTCGCCTATGTTTGCCTGTTGCTCTTGGAGGAGCAATAAGTTAACAATGAAGGTAGGTAGAATCTGTGGTAGGACCGTGGTCCGGGCTGGAGGAAGATCCAGTCGTAGCCGTGAAGGGGCATTTTCTATATAGACTTTATTTGGGAACGTAATGGTTGAAAATGTCGAATAATTATTCAGTCCAGAATGTTAAGTCCACTGGGTACCATGGTTTGGAGTCTGGCTATCCATCTTTTCTCATCTAAATTCCTTCTTAGTCTTGCTGTTGCGGATTCTGCGTCCGCTTTTATTAAAGATAGGATCGAGATTGAGATGTTTTGCCATTTTTCTTTGACCTCTGGGTGAGAAACATTTAGGTGCCGAGCCACCGTAGTGTCATTGTTTTTACCGATGTCAAAGAAATGGTTGCCAAAGCGTGATATGATGGCGTTCATTGTTTGTCCAACATATTGCGTCTGGCAGCTTTTGCAGGTTATTAGGTAGATCAAATTGTTACTCTGACAGTTGACATACTTGTGACAAGGTATGTTTCGCTGTAGGTTCTTTGACCAGATCTCCCCGCTTGTGTTGATCAAAGGGCAATAACGGCACGAGTTTGGTCGCTTGCATATGTGCGATGCAACGGTGCGACCAGGTGCTTGTTTTGGGACAGTGGATGCCCTGACCAGGTGATCGTTGAGATTCTTGTTTTTCCTAAAACCAAAAATGATTTTAGAGTCTTTCAGGAATCGAGAGGTTTTTGTCTTCTCTACGAGGGTCCAGTTTTTCCGGACTTCCTCGCGGATCTTGGGGTTGAAGGTATTGATTAGGTAGAACGTTTTGTTGCATTCATCTCCTTGTATGGGCTGGTTCCTAAGTCTAGGTGTGAAAAGGGACTCCCTGTCGAGTGAGTCTGCTTTGTTCCAGGCCTCCTCTACTATTGTTCGAGGATAGTGGCGGCGTTTGAAGTGCGCTGCCAGTGTGAGTGAGTGTTTTCTGAATTCTTCCTGATTGGAACATATCCGTTTCACACGCAGGAACTGAGAGTATGGCATACCCTTCATGCAGTGCGTCGGATGACAGGACTCGAATAAAAGATAGTTATGGCTATCAGTGGGTTTACTGTACAGGGTGGTTTCTAGCTTATTTCCATTCCTGTACAGTGTTGTGTCCAGGAAATCTATTGATTCCCTGGGAATCAAAAGTATGCAACGGTTTGGAAAGCTATCATGGGGGGTGGGGGTGGGGGACATTCCAGTTTCTACTTCTAGTCGAGGCTAGTGCTACAGGGTGTCATCTATCTTCTTCCTTTTTTCAGGGACAGTACACATTCCAATATGTGTTTGATGAATACAGCACACAAAAGGCTATGTTTGATCATGTCGCTTTACCTCTTGTGGATGATGTTCTGCACGGTAAAAATGGTGAGTAATTAAGTTGTAAAATAGAGATGGGGGTCTAGAATATCAAAATACTGCCTACCTAAGATATTTACTCAGTCGCTATGAATTTCTTATTCTATTGGGAGGGGGGGGGGGGGGTTAACGTTTTAAAGCAGGGTTGCTACTTGATGAAAAAATATAATGACGACATTTGACATGGACATGTTTTGTTTTCAGCTCTTCTCTTTGCGTATGGAATCACATCGTCTGGGAAAACACACACAATGACTGGAACGCCTCAAGATCAAGGCATATTACCAAGGTGTCTGGATGTGATTTTCAACAGCATCCGCGAATTGCAAGCTAGAAAATATGTAAGTAATAGTCGGCATCTTTTATGCGCTCTTATTATCCCTATGTAGTTTTCATTACTTCAGTCCTGTCTTTCTTCATTTTTTAAAAGATTACCATGAATTTCTTCTAAAATGCGTGGTAAAATACCGCCCATCTGGACGTGGTTGCCCTCGAATTGATTGTTTTTGCTCCTCTAGTTGCATGTAGTGTTGTTTTAAATGTAAACCCCGCCACTGCTTAATAATCCATATCATCGTCAAACAATACCTCGTGTATTTAATTTTCATTTTTCTGTCACCACTTCGTACTTAACTGAAATTATTCTTCGGTTCGTGTTAAGGTTTTCAAGCCAGATCGCATGAACGGTTTTGATGTTCAATCTGAAGCTGATGCTATGCTCGAACGTCAAAGACGTGAGGTATTGCCAACCTCTGTACCGAAGACTCCCGGTAGAATGTGGTATGTCTCCATTTTATATTCTTGGGAACTTTATCTTACAATTTTGTAGCTAACTTGGCTCCCTGGAATTAATGTGAATGAAGCTCCGCCCCGTTTCTCGGCCCATAGAAAAGAACATGCAATACATGTACAATTTAAAATGAAGTCCATAATTCACGTTTTTTCTGTATTTATCCAGTGAAGAAGATCGATTTGACTGGAGTAAAGTACAACGAGTGAGAGACCCTTCAGAAATCAGCGATGTTGAAGAGGACAACAATTATGCTGTCTTTGTGTCTTATGTTGAGATATACAACAATTATATTTTCGACCTCCTTGACGAACCGCCGTGGGATCCTATTTCTGGATACAGGTAAATTTCAATGATTTGCATAACCTTACATGTTTGGTCTGCAATTTATCTATTAATCTGTGCTGGATATCAACGTGCACCCGGATTATTATTTTTATTGTACAGATCAGATATAGATATATTTTGTAGAAAGGTTCATTTATGTATTAATGCGCCTTTTGTTCTATATTGACATCGTTGCTAATTACATTATACCTTGACTGATATAATCAAGTGTCATGAAAACTGCTGGTGCCGTCTGAGTGAAGAGATCTGTACTTGTTTTTTTACTTACCTCCCTGGCTGTTTTCTTTAAGTTCTAGTTAAAACCCTTCTTACGGTCTGTAATCGTTCATTTTAAAATATTAGGGCACCTATATCCAAGACAATGCGGGAAGATAATGGGCATAATATGTACGTGTCAAACTGTACTGAAGTGGAGGTGAAGTCCACAGAAGACGCTTACAACTTGATCAACCAGGGACAGAGACGCCGCCGTGTGGCTCACACTGCCTTGAATAGTGAATCGTCCAGATCCCACAGTGTATTCAATATCAGACTTATACAAGGCCCTCTGGATCCTGTCGGAGAAGATGTTCTACTTGATAAGGACAAGATCTGTATCAGCCAGCTGGCACTTGTCGACTTAGCAGGATCGGAACGAACGGGTAGAACAAAAAATGCAGGGGATAGACTAAGGGAAGCCGGTATGTCGTTATTTCTTAAACTTTGCCAATTTTTAATTAAAGATTCAGTCCTGTTCACCAACTAATACTAATTGTCTGTAAAACTCGCTTGTATTTCTAAACAACACACAAGAAGTATCATGCATGTACACCGTTGGTCAAAGAATTTTGATGTATACAATGTCAGTTTTGTTGTTGTTTTTTTGTTAGAATTACACTCATGTACAATCATGTTTATAAATCCATAGGTAACATTAACCAGTCATTGATGGTTCTTCGGACCTGCATTGAGTACCTGCGAGAAAACCAAAAGACTGGAGCTAACAAGGTAAAAATCAGAAAATAAATGTCTGATCGAAATCATATATTGCTATTTTCGCTTTGTCTAGCAACTTATCTCAGAACACATATATTTGAGTTTTTCCTACATGTTCCTTTTGCAGATGGTTCCTTACAGAGATTCTAAAGTCACCCATCTTTTCAAAAATTACTTTGATGGCGAGGGGAAAGTTCGCATGATTGTCTGTGTGAACCCCAAAAGCGAAGAATACGACGAAACCGTGGTATGTAATAAGGCTATAGTTTATCCTGTAGACCTAGATCTCAATGATACCACATTGGAAGATGTGTTGCTCAGCCTGCCTGTAAATTTAGTCACAAGAACTAATAAAAGGTTTGATTTGTAATGTGTCCCATTCCCTTATATTCCTTGGTTGTCGATCAACACTTTTCTAATCTATGTTAACAGCAAGTGATGAGATTCGCTGAGTTAACCCAGGAGGTACAGGTTGCCCGTCCACAGCAAGTCAAATTCGACACCGGCCTGACACCTGGTAGGCGAAGACGTAACCAAGAGTACAAGGACGCAGTTGCCATGGCTGTTCGCACCGGTATGAACTGTTTATGTATTATTTGGTACCAGTCAACCACAGCCCCTATTTCCGTCATTCTGTTATTGAAATCGTATTTGTCGGGGAATTTATAGAAAATCTTTTTTATATACTTTCACAACTGCGAAATATTTACATGTAATCTTTTATTACATCTTGAAAAAACATTCTGTATACTATTTCTTTTTAGGAGAATCTCGCATTCCAATGCCCCCACCGATGGCTTATTCCCTAGGGAATGATTTCCCAGCGCTTGAGGTAATTTTTTCCTAATCAAATGATTTTGTCCAAAATGATTATCTTAAATATACAAAGAACTGATACTTTCACCGTTCTGTAATTGTGAGTGTTTAAGTAAGTGGTAAGGTATAATTTTATGTAGTATATATTTAAAAAAATTGGGGGGAGGCGTAGTTATAATGAAAATAAAAATCCTATATTGCTATTTTCGTTTCGTCTAGCTACCTATCTCTGGTGCAATTTGGTATTTTTGGCTAGTGTTTTGTAGTTTGCCTAAAATTGGATCCTCTGGTAAATTTTATGATTGATATTCCTTTCTCTATTCATCTTAGCTTACTGCTCCTGACCAGACTCACATTTTGCGAGAGCTCGGAGATTTCCTGTCTGCTAGAGAACTGCGAAGAACATCGCTTCTCACTGATCTTTCAACAAAACGTGAGTGGGATGAAAGTGACATGATTACCAATGTTGTAAAATATCATTTGTAATTTACGGTATTCTTTTTGACTTGACTCTAATGAATAAGTGCATGTTGCTCCAATTTTCGTCTTGCTTTTTTTTTAATGAAAATTCCTTGAATTCAATACTTTTGCTCCTTATTTACAGAGGAAGACTTCAGAAGTCGTTTATTGGAAATGGAACGTGAGAACACGTCACTGAAACGTAAAGTTGACGAATTGGAAGGAGCCTTGAATGAGAAAGAACTGAATAATAATCGACTGAGCAAGAGAATGCGAAGTTTAGAAAAATCTCACGATGCTTTACAAAAGGCTACCTCACTGTACGAGAACGAGAGGGTGGAGCTGGAAAGGGAGGTACGGCTGATCATACTGTGTTACTTTCTCTGCAATCCAAGCGTTATTATTTGTTTCCTCTTGCTGATATGGGAATCTGATTTTTTTTAAAACACCTCAGCTTGTTTCACGGAGTGTATAGTTTACTGGACACAGTCAGTCCACTTTAAAGTAAGTTGGACATATCTGAAACAAATAACCATTTTTCTATCCTACAGATTGATACTAGAGAGTGGAAAATTATGCAGGAGAAAACTGAGAAGGACAGACTGCGCCAAGACTACAGAGCAAAGTTGACCTTGACTGAGCAACAATACAACAGACAAATAGTATGTCATTGAATGTTATGATTGAATATATATCTACGATATCTATCTACAGTTCGGATGGATTTTGTAAATGGATGTTGTAGATTTTTAAAAACAATAGGCACTCGATACAGATAACATCTAAATTACCTGTATCTCTTATGTTGCAGGATAGCGAAAAAAGAAAGTTGAAGGAACGTGCTGACGAAAAAATGCGCATCAAACAACAAAAACTTGATCTGTTGAAAAACATCTTGAATACAGAAGGCAGTGACGCAGATAGCACAGTTTCCACTGCCCACTCCGCCCGTGGCTACACTCCTAAACCACGCGCACAACAGAGCAAATTTCTGGCTAAGTCTACACCTGACCTCAGCACCCCTATACCAGAACGTACCAGATCCCATACAGTCTCCTCCAATGCTGCGGCCACCCCAAGATTTATCCATCATCGCACCCACACCTATACTCCATCTAGAACTGGCCCACCGGTCAAACCTGTAAGCTATGAATAGCTCTTTTTATGTTGTGTTGGGTTGTTATTTTTACTTAAAACTTTCTTATATGGCCCGTAGTGTGCTTCGCATGATATATCCTAATCTGCTAATAGATTTTTTTTATTATTCTATATCCTTTTTTATTATTCCCCTTAATAGTTTTATTATTCCGAGCGTTCTCTTTTATATGGCATCTTGACCGCTCTTAACTATTTGCAATACTTGGTCTTGGCTTTCAATATTAGTATCACTCAAGCTTTTATCTGCAGAAACCTACTACTACTCGCTCAACCACAAGACCAAGAACTCCTCCCCCACTCAAACCAGTAAGTTGTCTATCAGAAGGGAGGTGTAAATTAACCCCGAGGAGAAATAATATGTCTTGCGCGGCCTTGCACGTTCATTATTTTTTTACGTAACTTTCTGGAAAAGTTTGTCTGGCAATGCTAACCTGAGAAAAATCTTGTAACCCTAGAGAATGTCTTTGTAATAAAATAATTTGTAATTTGTATTTATCTTGCAGAAACCAACAATTAATCCCCGTGGTCACCGAAGATCAAAGTCTTCACACGAAGTCTGGCTTGATCATCGTCCTGATGGTACATTTGACACAGGTAGTTTTATTATATCTTATTCTTTAGATTTGGGTGTTTGTTGGCCCGGACTTCAGGCATTACTTGTCATAATGATTTCTATTGGATAGACGTTTTTGTTAGACATTAGAATGGTCCCTCTTTTTGGCCTCTGCTATTTTGACTGAAGTGTCATTTTCCTTTCCCAAACCTTATTTTTCGGGGTTTTCTGACTCCGTAGTACAGCGATCAACCCTAGTCCTTGAGTACTATTTATCAAAATGAGCGAGCCCTTTTATGTAAATCGATGTTAAGATTAAATAAATAATAGACTAAGAATATTTGGCATGTAACGTATGGCTTAATGGAACGTTTTGTTATACAACCCACTAAGCGAGTCCTTCTTTTCATAGGAACTATTTTGCAACCAGCCATGAAGAAGCGTCGTTCTGTTACAAAACTCACCGAAAAGGACACTAAAAAAACTTCAAAATACGCATTAACTACTCAACATCTCGATTCCGAGGGCGAAGTTGCAACAAAAATAGTCAAGGTTTGTGGGACTTGCAATTCAATTTTTTTATTTTTTATTTTTTGTTGTTACCCATTGACATCAGTCGGCGTAGTGTGTACAATTAGGTGTTAGCTATTAGGGAGGATGTGAATAGCTGCCTTAGTAATTAACATTCTGTAAAGATCTGATATTTTTGTTTTAATTGCACTATTTGATATGGGGCCAAAACTGTTTTATCCCCTCGACCATGGCAAAACATACTCTGATGCCACAACGAATTTTGTCTATTGTTTCTTCAGGGTGACATATTAACCACGGCTGCAGGAGGAACTGCTGTATTGTTTACTGACGTAGAGACGCTGAAACAGTCAGACCCTGGAGACAGGTGAGTTAAAATTACGAAATACCTCCTACTGGAATGCGATTTAACCTACCTAGTCCGTTGATATTTATATACCTGATAAAGGCCCATATATAGTACTGGTATGCAATGTTGTAGCCTTCGTGAACAACTCATGTTTCAAATACTAGCCAACTGAAATTATCATGATCAGCTTTTCCATTAACCATACCGAAATGTTTAATTGCCTTTTTAAGAAGTGAATTATTTCCAATATTCACCATTTTGTAGAATATTGATTTCCAATGTCTAATTAAACCAAAATATTTCAAGTAACTCCTGGGAATTAATTTGCCATCCCCTCGGAGCTTTTGGCCACAGCGTTAAGTTATGTGAAGAGGAAGCGGATAATAAAAATAGCATTGCCATCCTCGTTTAAAAACTTCCTTGTTTACTGGTTTTCCTTTTCAAGCTTTGTAGTTTGTTGATATGCAGTCGATTGCGGCTTACCCGTGGCATCTCTAATAGCCAAAAGTTTTGACACTGTATTGTCAACAAAAAAACAGTCACCACTGTATACTGTTTCTAGGAACCTACGTCATCCTCATATATCTCCCGCTGATTTTGACGGCGAGTGGAGTGACCCAGAAGATCGTTGTCGCATTGCCGTCGAAGGTCATGGACATATGCAGTACGTAGTTTCTAATAACTTATATATAAGCTGAGTTAAAGATATTGGTTGTCTAATTATTCGAAGGGAATGACTTTTATTAATAAATAAGTAAGTTTAGGGTGGAACATTGCCACACTACCATACAAGTGAATTGCTTAATTATTCAGGGAGTCACCCATGTCGGCGCCCTCTGTGAGTTATGCATCAATTGATATTTTACCCTCTGCTTCCAGTTGATATGCCTCTAATTTTGCGTTACACAATCTCCAGTATCTGCGCCCAATAATAAATTAAGAGCCATCAATGCAATTTTGATTTGAATTTTGAAGTTCTGCCTCACGCGTTAAGAGCCTCAATTCTTGTAAATATATTGTACACATTGAATGCACCTCGCCCACATTATCAGAAGACCTTGGGTTTGGAGAGGGATTTTCAGAACCTTGCTTTGTGCGCCTAACAAACCGTTGATCAATGTGCGGGTTTTTTTCATGGCCTGGCTTCTATCGTATCATGCTCACAAATAATTCATTATTTTTGGCTGATTTCAAATAACTTTGTCACTACTATGTATCGCAATGTGTGCTTGTCAGGGAAGTGACATGAATCTTATATAGCATCAAATCATCTTCAGACTATCCATATACAAGACCTCAGGGTCTCCGCGGGGCCTAGAAAAGCCTTGAATTTGGAAAAATGGCATTTTGGTTGTTGGGTCTGGAAAATAATTACGTGTCTATTAAATGGCCTTGAAATTTTCGACGATTCCCAGTTTCGTACTGCAAACTCTCCTGACCCGCCAATCTCACACCATGTATACACTCAATGACTTACAAAGTAAAATTTTTAAAAACGCTGATTGATATCAAATCTAAATATAAAACCTGTTAAATACATCGTTGCCCTGTATTACAATAACGACAACCCCACAAAAAAATCACTGAAATCTGCCTGGAATTTATTCTGAACAAAAGCGCGGAGATCCTGTCCCTTATGTACTATTGGTGCATGGTGTAAATATTAGCATCTAGGTACACTGATGGAATCAAAACTTTTCGTTTGTATGTATTGGTGATGGATATGAGACATTGTTGCCTGCTATGTTGAAAAATAGACTTAAGAACTCTGGAATGGCATTGAGTATACTGAAAATGGCGGGTCTGCAACCGTGTAACAGTTCGTCAATAATAAGATGGTATCAACCGTCTATGTGCTCCTCCTGTGTCTATGGGCATACAGCAATAAGCGGGTGCCCCTACTCGTGGAGGAGAGCACGGGTAAAAGTCTACTCTAAGTCTACTCCCCCTATTTATGTTAATAAAACAGTCAAAAGATCATCCAGGGATGCAAGTCTTCAGTATTTGTACTAAAATCCGAATTTTTTGAAAACTTCCAATAATTGTCAAATCTTCCCTAAATTTCAACATCAATGATTTATAACCAAATTTCATTTAAACATTTTTATTTATTTTTTAGTCCCAAATCTGTTTTTTGAGGGTCACCAAAATTACCTCCTTTTTTTGTTGAGCATTTTCAGTATTTTTGACATGTCCTGATTTGCATCCCTGATCTCAAACTTCCTTCACCTAAATTGAATTAAGTCCAAAATGACTGGATTTTCTCTTTATTTCTATCCAAGATTGATCTTATTTATTTTTTATTTTTTCAGCCGTCCTAAGACCTCGAGAGTCTAGAAGTGACCAGCATTATCGGAAAGAGACGCTCCTTGATTCATCATGAACGCTGAACTATTTAAGAATATAATAATTGTATTTACTCTGTCCGAACAAATCTATCATGTAACCAACACATGTAGCTTGCTAAGATCTTTTAGCCTGGTATGTAAGATTGTATTACAGAAAGGTATATATGTGTGTGCATTGCTCTTGAATTCTCACTATTTAAACCCGAATCGTGCATTATGTACCATCACATGAAGCATCATTTCTAATTTAGGTTCATAACATAAGGTGACGGCATCTGGAGGGGCGGGGGGTAATTTCGTGTAGTCCTTAAAACCTCCTTGGAGGTCATGATGGTTTTTAACTTAGCCTTAATCCTAATTTTGTATAGTCCTCAAAACTTTGGTGAAAGTAACTCTTGTTTGAGAATTACTCTCAAATTAGAAATAAAAATTTGATGCTGTGATATATATAAGTTGCTTTTCACGTGATGGACGTTTTTATTTCCCAAACCTCTGCTTTGTTTTATCCAGTAATTTTGAATAATGCTTGTAAATAAGCTTTTATGCGCCAACCTCCGCCACCATTTCTGTGAAATGATACCGATATAACCGGTGTTCTACTGACCATCGACATTTAATATCAATCAAAACGCAGAAGCTTTCATCAAGATTATTTTCATACTTTACCCGATACAGAATACAGAAATTCCGTTTTAAACCATATAATTATTCAAAAACTCGTATGCAGTTATGTTCCAATCATACATCCCTTTACATATGCTTCCACAGCGTACTAATCATGCATCCCTTTACTATTGCTTCCACTATAAAATAGATATATAACTATTCCCGATAAGTCAAATAATTCTTATCTTAGTGCACTAGCATCCAATTATGCATTGAATTATATCAACCTTAAGTATTTGCTCCCGTCCTTTATATTTCATTTTGTATGCTGCCTGTTTTGCTACCCAGACCCAGAAGAGGTATATTATATCATGTATATATATGTGTGTATATGTCTGACCGTGATAGTTGTAAACGAGGGTTTATAATAAAGAATAAATGATTTTAGATGCATAGTGTCATTTATTGTTTCTTATGGGTATCTTCAATTTTATGTTAGACCTATTTTGTACATACCCAAGACATCGCGCTTTGAAAAGTCCTCTGGTTAATTAATCGTGTCTACTGGTATGTTGCAATAATGATAATCGTAAAGAGCTATATCCTGGTATCACTTGGAGGCGTCCAACTTTAGCACAGGCATTCTAGGTAAGGTGGATGTACTCAATAGAAATACGAGGTACAGACTTAAACTTGCATGAAGTATTTTCTAATAACATTGATGTAAAAGTACTGGAAGTCGCTTTCTGTTGAGTTAAATGTCAGCAATAACTGAGAATATTGCAATTGTATTTTATAATCAATTTCTTTCTTTTTTAAAAAAAAACATTTTATTTTCGCGGATTGGCCTTCACACAGTGCGGACATAAATTCGCGCACCAACAATCCCTATGTAAACAATGACACAACTTAACGCGCGCGAAAATAACTACTTTTACAGTATGCTGTATATCTTGGAAAGTGACTTGAGTAATAATATGAATACAAGATTGTGGTTTTGCGTGATTTTAATCGATCATTCATTCCGAAATGTGTTCTACATTCCTATAGAAAAATTCCTAGGATAGATCCATTTGACGAGAATACACAAAGTTACAACCGGTTTTCTTTGTGCGAAACTCTGGCGTAAGTATATGTATTGGTATTTAGTGAAATAATTCTTTAGACTTTCTTTCATCCCTAAAGTCCGTTATTCCTGTGGTTTATTTTTCGAGTGTTCCTCTAAGAGCTCTCGCAGTTTTGCTTGATTTGCTCCAGACATTTCTGCAACCTACAATAAAGATTAAAAAGATTTATCAACAATTCGCAGGAATGGAAGATTTCTGTTAACATCTAAAGATTTTCGATGAAAATAGTGATTTTATAGTTAAGCGAATGTAGCTATGGAACCCCGTTCTTGACCCTGTTATTGACAGATCCACTGTTACGGAATGTGAATATCCAAGTACAGCCAAGCTTAGACGTGACCAAGAATGGAAGATATATCGAGCGATTTTATAATTGGGACCTGTTTTGTGCTTGCTGTGTATTCCATAACTTACTAATTAAATTACCCGATATTAACGTGGGATAAGGAGCCATTGTGATGAGCACGACTGCGTCTCACACTGGTTCCCCTGTGGTCAGTTATTAATGATGTAACAGTGCACAATAACCATCATGGGGTTCCATTTAGGAGAGGCTCATAAAATTTAAGAAGGATGTTCATTCATTTTTGTAATACCTTTTTCCCTTCTCGAAAAAAAAAGAAAGTTGGCATGACCTCGATCTCGAACTCTTCTGCGAGCTCCTGAAAAGTGATACTTGTAAAGTTAAGAGCCATTTGGACAGTAAATATTGACAGAAAATGTTACCAGTGGGTCTTTAGTTTATACCGCCTTAATTTTTACTCGCAACCCATTTGGGTGCGGAACTAAATAGAGAGCTCTCTATTTACTCCCGCAACCCTATGTGTTGCTCATAAAAATCTAAATTTTAATTCAACTTCCTACGGTAAGTCTTTAAAAATTATAAAATATGCACTATACATTACTAGCATGATTGAAATTACTCACCCCACACTCGTCCACATCGACCTTGGCAAATATTACATCGGCGAATTCTTCTTCATCCGACATGCGCTTAAAAATGATGAAACCATCAATATCTATATGATAATGATCAATATCTATGTGCTCTAAATACTCTACTCGTTATAGTATCTGGGTTTAATACATGGCAGTCTTTTGGTTGTGTATACACAGCGTATATGAAATTAATACGCTTGTATCCAATGCATCAACCCTCCAAATGCCCCTTCTCTCCGTACCACCCTACATGTTGCACTGTACTATTTATTTTTTTAAATAAACTAGTATTAAACTGTCTAGTATTAATCTGACCTCACGTGGGGAAAGGCGAGAAAGCCCGAAAGCTTGTGAAATAAAACGAAAAATAAGAAACACCACTTTGGAAGATATATAATCTTCACGGAATACCCAAATTAACCCCTGGCCCATCGATATATAGCGACCCCCACCTCACATTAGTATTAAATACGGAAATCAAAAGTGAAGTAGAGGCATTCCTGGGGTTGTGAAGGAGTTACCTCAAAGTGTGGACCAATCATCCTACACGGACCACACCAGGTGGCCCAGAAGTCGGCGACCACAAGCTGCGTGCCCGCCTCGGTGAGCAGCTCCTGCCACTCTTCCTGCAATAAAGGAGAGACTTAACTGATCCCATAGACAGATAACACTGTCGGCCTTATGGCAGCTCCGCATATATCACAGAGTGACAGAGTCAATATAGAACTTCATTCATTCATTCATTCATTCATAGTCAGTCCTCAAGAGAAGAGTTTTAATTCATATTTCCAAAGAATGGTGTAAGGTTCTTTGAAGGATGAATGATAGCTTAAAGTGTTGCCATTCAATATCTACACGGTTAATTTATATATATTACGGGTGCTATAATGAGAAGAATCATAAATCGTAAAGGAACACAAATTGCATACCTCTATATTTTATATTTTTGCTTGAATTTAGCATACATACATGTAATTTTTATTACTTCATGATTATCTACGTTAACTCACGGGCAGGTTGAAGGAGCGTGATTATTCAATATTTCATGTATCAAGAACTAGATGTTGATACATAGATAAAAAGGGGAAAACCCACACTTTGTTAATAGCTGCTAGGCAGCTGCTGTATTGTTAAGAGCAAAGCATGTACGGTATGCTACTAACCTATCAGTGTAAAGCGTAAGAAAATTTCAGAAAAATAAAAATATAAGGGACACTGCATACTTGTTGTTTAGAATTGTAAGAGCCTCGATGGCAGGATATGCTGAATAAAACCTTCTTTTTAAAAAAAATATATATATTCAATATTTTAAGCGACTGAGACCAACGCGTAATATCACTCGGTTGTATACGCAAGCAACGTCCCATTGTTTCATATGAAATGCGTATTTCAATAACACAAATTAAAGTATGGATTTCTGTAAAGTAAAACTATAGTTTCATTCGATTCACTGCCCCGAATATACAGGTACATCGCTCTAAATATTCGGAACTGTCCCTAGGTATGAACAAAATTGCATTAGTGTGTTTGTCCAAGATCTACACTATGTCCGATAGGGTTTCATTTGCATTGCGAGTATGGGCCCACGCAAATACTAAACGACCTTTGAGCTTTCCTGGCACGCTCGAATGTTCAAATGTTGACGTGAATGCGGATACCGCGCAAGGCATATAAATTATTGTTTAAAAAAAACAATTGGTTTGAATTCTTGGAGATTTTCGCAACTTACCTCAGATTCAATTTCCCTTAAATTTGGCATCGTCGATTTGAATGGGCAAAACTGGTCCGGCCTATAGTTTCTGATGCAATACAATCAACGAGCAGTCCTCATTTAGAGGTAAGCTTGATGTCGTTATCACGTAGTCGCCTTCAAGAGTGCTTCTGCTGCTATGTATTCCTGTGGTAGCTGATAGAGCTACTCCAATCTGCATGATTGAGGGACTCGCCATGTGTAGTGACCAGGTGATAGATACGCATTATGATCATTAATTGCCATAATCAAGCGCTTATTAATACACTGGTAAACAGATGCCATTAGATGAATTTACCGAAAAAGCTTTTTGAGAGAAGTCATAGTAAATGGGCACCTATTAATACCGATATCCTATATAGCAACCCCGGACACTCCTCTGGAATAACTTCATAAATTATGACTGCACTTGACAAAGATTCAGGTGTGCGATGTGTCATACAATGATTGAAAGAGAGGTAGCCACAACGGTAGGCCAGGTTCGAGCGGCCATCACCGAGGCCTAGATATGCATGTTTATCTTCAATTACGTATTTTATCTATAGTATGCGATCCCATGGCAACCAGGAGTCTTCTATAGAGGTGAGAGAGACGTATATTGGATATATGCCACGGCTATGGCCCGTGACATAGTCCTATAATATATACAAATAAATGAGCTGTATGACCGAGTATCGAAAATAGGCAAAATTTCGAATTTTTGCACGAAATCATGGAATAAAAGTTTTAAAAAAGTACAGTGTGAAGTGGGATATCCACTATACACCAAGTGGTCCCGTCAATACGCCACGTTAACGGGTGTTTTGAGACTTTACGTATTTTCTTAATATTTTCTATCAGTAAATGTTAACGCATCAAACCTGAATAACAAATACCGGTATTTCCAAAAACAAGATAAAAGCAAAAAATACTTATAGACGTCTATAAAGGTGAAAACACTGCTTTACTATAGGGATGAATCCGAAATTGTTGGATAATAGAACTATTGTGAGAAAATAAGTTACCTAAATTTAGAAGATTTAAATTTAGAATTTATTACGTGGCGGATCGGCAGGTTATGCTATTATACAGAAAACCATATCAAGCATATAGGGTTTATTCAGGTAAAGTGGGACACCTATGGTTATATGTCAACCAATAGCATTTTAATCACTCACATGATGGTAATACCTCTAAAATAAAAAAGTATGTGACCTGAACATTTACTGAGACACATCTAGACCAATCGCGCCCATTCCGCCTTTTGTTTACAAAAGCGCAGCTTTTCATAAAACATAACTGACGGCGCCCCATTACGTTTTTTTCTACGCCCTATTCTCCCGGTCTCCTCCTAGATTTCATTTTTCTCCGTATTTTTCCCATGTTTCTCCGCAGTCACAACTGCCAATCGACATGTATGCAATAGTACTAGCCTCCCATGAAGTCAAATTAATCACTACAGAATGAAAAAAATTATGAACATCGATACGGTGAAAGTTGGGCGACGTGGATTGACCGGCCGAAATGCACGGGAATAGTATGTAAGGCTTCTCATAGCAGCCCAAAACGAGGCACTAGTCAATGACGTCATAACACCACTAGGCCAGGACAGCGCATGCAGTCATATGCATGTGCTGACTATGACAGGGTGGGTGGGGATGTGTGGGTGGTGGAGGAAAGCCACCGCAGGCAATGAACATACACGTTACTCATTATAGTGACTAAAGCCTAGTACATAACAAATCTTTCTTGGTGGTATACTTCTGGACCGTCGGCAACCTTCCACTTTTTCCCCAGGAAAAAGTCAAAATGACTTCTATTCGCCATCAAGACCGTTGCATCTGCCATCTGGGTTGAACGCTTTGGACTTATATATGCCAATGATTATCGACCTGTTCTCAGCATTTTCCCCAGTGAAAAAACTTCTAATTACCTACAATAGTCCTATGTACCATTTCTCTACACTTCAGTTTACTGCGATTTTGTAATCTGTTCTCAACACTTACACAGTCTGTAATAATCCATTGGGTGTTTTAAGGCAGGCATACAATCGGCGCCATCATTCACAGCATGTTCAAGTCAAACCCATAGTTCACGCACATGTCAACAGGAACACCACTCGTCATACAACTACAAGCGCCATCGCTGGGTGGAGCTGTGCCGAGCAGCTGCACACAGCACTAAACAAACCAATATTTAGCTATGACGGAGGAAGAGCAGGGCAGGTTGGGGGGTGGGGGGCATTAATGTCATTGAAAATGAGAAAAAAAATCCATACGTTTATAATTAACCCATTTGTCCCTAAAGGGGTCGTTTTCGACCCATGTGAGATGTTTTTTTCAACAGCATTATTATATTAATTATAACTTAAATAAGTAATAAAAATGATATGTATGGAAAGTTTAGATTCTCCATATTGTGTAACAAGCTTTACCATGACAACGCCATGACAATGCACTATTTGAGGTCACGTGACCATCACTGCTGTCAGCTTGCTACAAAAGAAATATATCTAAACAGAAAAAAGGACTCAAAATTGCAATATAATAAGTCATTTTAGAAACCCATTTTCGAAACCCGTTTTTCGACCCATGTCAGATGTTTTTTTCAATAGCATTATTATATTAATTATAACTTAATTAAATAAGTAATAAAAATGATATGTATGGAAAGTTTAGATTCTCCATATTGTGTAACAAGCGTTACCATGACAACGCCATGACAATGCACTATTTGAGGTCACGTGACCATCACTGCTGTCAGCTTGCTACAAAAGAAATATATCTAAACAGAAAAAAGGACTCAAAATTGCAATATAATAAGTCATTTTAGAAAAAAATATAGATTGAACTAACCAATATCTCAGGCATCCATTTTCATACTTGAATTAGAATTATCAAAATTTGGTAAGAAAAGAATGGAGGTTCTTTGAGGTTGGGTCGAAAACGACCCCATTAGGACAATATGGGGTCAAAAAAACCCTATCAATAGGGTAAGAAAGAACCTCTACCAGAACCCCTACCCACCATGCACTATAAAGCTAAATTTGAGGTATTCTAGGTAGAATTTCTTGAGCTTTCTGAATCTGAAGAGACAACAGCTGAAAAGGCTGAATGGAATTATTTTCCAAATTGGCCGTTTCTATGGTAACTCCTGATTTTTTTTCTATCTTAGCAAATAAAAAGGTTTTTAGGGTTCCATTACTACACTTTTACCAGCAATGTCACCAAACTTGGTATTATTGATGGTACACATAAGGGCTATCTATAGTCTCAAAATCAATGACCTTGACCAAGGTGGATGTCACCAAATATGACCTTGAAACACAAAAACCGCAAAATTGTGGAATTTGAAAACCCATTTTCTCTTATGAAAATGAGGCAATTGAGGAAAATGATAACCTACTGCATAAAAGCAATATCTGGCATTGAGAAAAAGACAAATAACCCATGCCCAGTGTCATTGGAATGTGCATTGATATGGTAACAAAAGCTTACTTTTCACTCTACACTAAATTTTGTTTAAATGTAAATTACATATACAAACCTGTATCTTTTGAACTATTAAAGTCAAGGATACAGTTATGAGAGCTCTTTCATTAGACATCTTGTTAATGACCTTGGTCAAGGTCAAGATTATCATTTTGCTAATGCTATTGCTATTGCCCCCTGCCTCCACCAGCCCTCCCCCTCCCCCCCTACGCCCCCAACACACATAGTCCTAATAAAAAAATTCAGGCAAAATTCGACATTTGACCTTGAAACTGGTGACCTTGACCTTTGTCAAGGTAATTTACAGGGATGGGGGCGGGGTGGGAAGCTGCATATATAGCACTCATATATATATCATTAATATTCCCAGGTTTGATGCCATTCCTGTCAATAGTGTAGAAATTGGACAATAAATTGCCATTTTTCTGACTTTTTGGTCTGCCTTTTCAGTTGCCATGGTAACCAGATACTATATATATATATATGAAAATATTAAACAAATCAATTCCATCTTTTAACTACATTTCAAATGGATAGGAATATTTGAAAAAATATTCCACTCTTTGTATCCTGTTGTATCTACATTAATCTAGATAAGCCTAAAGCAGTTTTAATACCTGATAGCAATGATCGGTTGCCATGGAAACCACTTTTATATTTCAGAATCATAAAATGATAGAGGATGAACAAATTTACCTGTTTACCAAATTCCGTGGAATTGTCTCAAAATTAGCCTTTGGGGGGCCTAGACTAAATACAGCAATGTGACCAATTATTATGCCTCAACTGTGTATTACTTACCTATTTGCCCCCATATTTGCCCCAATATTTGCCCCCATATTTTCCCCAATATTTGCCCCCATATTTGCCCCAATATTTGCCCCCATATTTGCCTAAAGGGGTTGTTTTCGACCCACCCTTTATCTTAGAATTTATTTAAGCAAATTTCACCAGATTTCTCCTATGTACTCACAGTACCTGTCTAATCATTCTATTAAAGTTTTAAGATGATTAAACCATTTTTGCAACCTTCGGTTTAAATGGGTTAAATAGCCAAAGACTTCCCCTGCATGAACCTCTACTCTAGCGGGCATACACTCTCCTGGACCAAGGTCAAGGTCACACCCAAGAGTCTGAGGCTGTCTGCTAAGTGGACTCTCTATTTTGAAGGCAAAAATCGGAAGGTTGATACTATTTTCATGCTAATTTTGTTGCAAATTTTGTTGCAAATTGTAATCATTCTTTTGGTCTAACACCAGGCATTTTAGAAAACTACCCTGCATGAGGAATATATATGTGTAGAAAACATAAACAACAAATATAATGGTAAGCTGGATAACCTTGAAAACACTTTGTCCCACTTTACCTGAATGTGCTCATATAAGGTGGGACAGTTGGATTCATATAAAGTGGGACGCTTATGGTATTTTCACATAAGGTCAAAAACTTAAATGATACATATATGTGCATTTTAGGGACTTATTAGATGCTATATTAATGTCATCATCAATAACTCTTCAACTTACAAATGGTTGCAAAAAAACAAACCAAAGTCCACTGTCCCACTTTACCTGAATTGACCCTAAGTCTTGAAAGAAATGAAATCTAAAAAGAGCAGCTAACAAAAGAAAGTTGTCCCCATAATGTAAATTCAGAAGTCAGATAAATGCTCACTACATCGAAACTGTTGTTACAAAAAAAATATCATTTCTGGTACACATGGAAGAACTGTAGAATACAGAATGTGTTAAAAACGCTTAGTAAATTCGGATTCCCTTCATGAAGAAGAATTTTTCACATAAATTCATCATTTTGAGTGCCTATGTTCTCATTTAATTATTTCAGATTTTAAGAATGTCAATTTTCACCTATATTTATCATTTTGTGAAAACGACTTTCAAATGTTATCCCTTATGTACATTTCAATAAACCATATAATTATGGCCCGAAAGCTCGAAGTGGGATCTAAATGATGGGAATGAAAAATTAGACTAAAAAAAAAGTGTTTGCTCTGTGAACCTTGGAAGTCAAAAACGCTGTCTGCCTCCATTTCGTGAGAATCGACTATATATGTTGTTACACATTTTTTATCCATATGATATACGGGTAGAGCAATTTCTACGAAAAAGAGCTAGAAAAGAGGGTGTTACGTAAGGTTACGTAACGCCTGGGCCTCCCCATGGGACGCCAGAGCTAGTAGCCGGGCACGGCTGCGCACGCAGATCAGGTACACACTTGACAGGTATGTTGTATCCGAAAATAAAGATCAGTTACCGTTGGGCGATCGTAAGATCAAGACAAGATCCAACTAGTTCCGAGTTATTCTTATTAATTAGCATCCAGGTGATAATTGGGTATCAATTATCACTAAGTAAATATCGATCATCATCTATCATAACATTTGGACTATCAATTAGCACATAGGTGCTAATTGAGTATTAATTAGTGTGCATTGGAATATTCAAGATACATATTTATCGGTACCTCAAATTAAGGATCACACCAAGCAACATCCCCATCTTCATACAGATCCATACATATCACTGGTGGAGTTCTAAAAGATCAGTTGGAATATTAACGTGCACGGATATCACTGGCGTAGGATGCCATCTAGGTTTGAAAGACTATTAAACTCGGCGAGAGAATTGGCGAATGACAACTTTTTGCTCCCATATGTAACAACTCGCAGGCAGCATAAGTCACATGTTCTCGGAATCTGGGATCTCCCCATCTACTTTGTTGGTCTCTACAGGTCTGTCGACCCTGTCTGGAGGTCATAATATGTGGTTTGTGAAGGTATCTGGGGTGAAAATGTAATTTTGAAGCCTTTTTTAAATTGGGATCTCTACACTCTATTTATAGCCTGGGAAAAGCCCTGTGAGACACTATGTCATTTCCCACAACCTTTCAGGGGGACCTAACTACATTCAGAGGAGTGGGAGAGTGAAGAAGAAGGGAGGGAGAGGGTGGGGGTATTGGAGACAGAGAGGGGATGGAGAGGGTATAGGAGGGGGAGAGTTAAGAAAAGGGGGTGGGGGAATGGGAGAGGGGGATCGAGGGGGAGGGAAAGAACAGGGGGAAAGAGGCGGGGGAGAGGATGTAGGGGAAGGGAGAGAGGGTGGGGGGAGCATGAGGAAGAGGGGATGGAGACGGGGGGGGGGGGGGCAATCGGAGATGGGGTTAGGAGAGAAAAACAGGTATGAAAGACAGAGAAGACTGGGAGGAAAAAGAGGGAGAAGAGGGAGAGAGGAGGAAGTGTGGGGAGAGAGGCTGACTGTCCAAGAAGAGGGGGGAAGAGGCGAGGGAGAGGATGTGGGGGAAGGGAGAGAGGGGAGGGGGAGCATGAGGAAGAGGGGAGGGAGAGGGGTTAGGCTTCTGCCCTGCTGATCAGCAACATGTCTCTAGTCTCAGATGCGGGGTAGGAACTGGCCTGCAAAATTCAGTCCTGAATAGCTTTTTTTTAAAGAATTAAAAGAAATTTAATGCCATGGTAATCTTATTCAAACAAAAATTTTAATTTATATCATTGCATTTCAAGGTCAATGCGGAGTAGCGCGGAATAGCACCTGATGATCCTAATACAGTCAGAACAGGCATTGAAAATACCTGTGGAATAGGAACCTTCCTTCCCCATTACCCTCGGACTAGCGCGGGGAGTTTAGCGCTTCAAGTTGTATGAATTCATGTACCAAATTTCAAGACAGTATGATATTCAATATACCGGTATTCTTGCATTATGAAGGTAATCCTATGGAATATATTTAGCTACGTCACTAGTAACTGTCCACTCAGAAATATTGCAAATTCTTTTTTCGAAAATAAATTACATATCAAACATAAAATATAAAAATATTTATCAGATTTCTCAATGTTTACTATCATTGAAATCAGCTTGATCTCATCTTTTCAAATATGATTATAGGCTATCTCAAAATCTATTTTTCTGCGACTTGTGACTCATTTTCCAGTGAGACATCACAAGGCTGTTTAAGATATCAGTGAAAGTAGTGTGCTCGAGATGGTTATATTCTTTATGTATTTGATAATTTAATGAAACAATCTATCATAGCGATAATATTTTGTTTTTATCTAGCATGATGGATTCTGTAATATGCTAGACAGTCCCACAGTTGCAAACGGTGTATTGGTCTAAAACCTATCACCAATGCATTGCTACTCTGCGATGTACTGCTGAATAGGAGGAGGAGGAGGAGGAGGAGGAGTCTGTGGCAGATCGGTTTGCTTGATAATCCTGATCAGGAAATGTGATGGCTGAATAGGTGCGGGGTGGAGTATCAGAAATTTAAAATATTTTTTTTTTTTTTTTGCGACATCGTTTTATTACTTTACATGTAGACATCGTTGGCGAAGGGTACATCTAGGATAAAAGCCTACCTTTCACTTTTTGCTACCTGGGGTTCGTATGGTTTTATGTCTACATAATTAACACAAGGGTTGGCCGGATATTCGTTGGCGGCAATAACGTGAGCCTCTTTGCGACCGTTCGTTTCAACACATCACCTCTTTAGCTTTGCTATACAATCAGCTGTTTCGTCTAGGAATCTTGCCCATAATTTTTTCTCTTCTTTCTTTCTCTCGTTATTGCTTATGTTTATCTTTACCAGGGAGGCTCTCATTCTTAGTTCATTCATAATTGCTAGGAAACTCATATCTCCCTCATGGAAGAGTTTTTGCCTGTGTACGTACGCCTTCACCTGAAGGAAAATCCAGTTAACCACCTTGGATCTTTCATTTATTTCTTCCAGGCCGAATAAGATGTCTCTGACTGAGAGGACGATTCTATTATTTGTTTTACATATTATCTTGCCTCCATCTTTTTTTATGTTTAAGTAGTCCAACTCATATATCCACTCTTCTATCGAAATCCACAACCTCTTTGTTTTGACACAATTCACAAAAAAATGACTCAAGGAGTCTACCTCCGTACAATAGTTGCAAGTTGGCTTATCTTTCACCTCTATATCACATAACATTTTGTTGGTGGTTATGGCCCCATGAAGTAATTTATATTGAAGAACCTGGAGTCTTGTTTCAGATGTGCTTCTATATGGGATGGTAAAGATTTTGCTCCAATTAATCTCCTCATACTGATCATTTGTCAGGTAGAGTAATTTTCTCCATTTCAAAAATTTCTCCCATTTAGGTTTCCTTTTTTGTATTAGTAGTTGATAAATAACTTTGGCTGGACACCTTAACAGATTTAACATTTTTCCTTCAATACAAAAATCCACCGAGCCATTACATAGCTGAGGTTCCTCAGCCTTTAGTTTACTCTTCCCCTCTTTGGGAATGGCTTTCTTGATCGCCTTGAGCTCGTAGCAAGATGGCGTGAAGCCAAAAGCTTCAATGAAGTTTTTTACCGACATGAGCGATCCGTCTTCATTGACGATGTCACCAATTACCATTATGCCCTGGTCTATCCAGTGCTGCGACCTTAGTACATTCCCTTTATACCTTATGTGTCTGTTTGTCCAGATCCTCTCTTTCATTATTTGATTCACTGTGTTTGGTGAGTTTCTGTAATAACATTCATTCCATGTCTTAAACAATTTTTGGTAAAACACATTTAAATGGTAGCTTGGCTTATGTCTTGCCAGGAAAATTTCTTCTTTTGATCTGCCGTGATAGGCCTCGAGCACCTCGAACCAGTTTTTCCCTCCCGACATGAGAATTCTCTCTACCCATTTGACCCTATTAGTCTCGCACACTTCTCCCAATAATCTTAACCCCATCCCTCCTTTTTCAATGCACTGTGATAGGAAGTCAGCGCTTATTCTGTTGGTCCCCTTCTTCCATACAAATTGTAAGATAATATTGTTCACCTGTTTAATAATTGTTTAGTCTAAATAGATACATGACAAGGTATGCAAGAATGCCGGTAAGAGAAAGGTGTTACACACTATGATTCTTCCCTTGAGGGTTAGAAACCTACTATTCCATGCATTAAGGGTTTTCTTGACCTTTTCTATCAGCCCTTCGGTGTTTATTTTTACAAGTTTGGTCTCGTCTCTAGGATACAGTAATGTTATGCCCAAGGTTTTCATTTCTCCTCCCCAGTTGATTTTCGTCAATTTGGCATTTGAAATGGCGATTTCACCTATGAGTAGACCATTTGATTTGTTTGGGTTTAATTTGAGGCCCGAGGCCGAACCAAATCTATCAATCAAGCGAATTATATTCAACAGGGAAAGCTCATCAGCACATGTTACCATTATATCGTCCGCAAATTGGACCAATTTGGCTTCACTCTTGCCTAAGGTTATTCCTCTAATTTCTGGCTTCTTTCTTATCTGGTTCGCTAATTTTTCTACTACCAACAAGAACAAGGAAGAGGATATGGGGTCCCCCTGTTTAACGCCCCGTTGTATCTGGAACCACCCCGAAGAAAACCCATTGTTGCAGAAGGTTGCTTTTGAATCTCTGAAAAGGGCCATTATCCATCCTACGAATTTTGGATCCATACCGTCCGAAAGTAGAACTTTTCTCAGGAAGGTCCAACTTACTGAATCGTAAGCTTTTACGAAGTCTAGCGAGGCAATGATGCCATTCTCCTTTTTGTCTTCTAAATATGAAATAACGTCATCTACTTTTCTTATAGCGGTTCCTATGTACCTCCCTTTGAGAAAGCCAAATTGATCGTCGTGGATTATTCCCGGTAGTACCGTATTTGGTCTTACTGCTAGAGTTTTAGAAATCATCTTATAATCGACATTTAATAATGTTATTGGTCTGTAATTTTTAATTAGGATGGGGTCTGTTCCTTTTTTGGGGATCACGCTAATTAAGCCTCTTTTTTGGTTTTCCGTCATTTCACCACTCTCCAGGCATTCGTGCAACATGTTCATAAATTTCTCCCTGAGTGTATACCAAAATTTCTGGTAGAACTCCACCGTGAACCCGTCGCACCCTGGGGATTTATTTTTTTTCATAGCTCTTAAATTTTTTTCAACCTCTTCTTCTGAGATTTGCTCAGAAAGGAAACCATTGTCACCCTCGTCGAAGGGGGGAGGCTGTGTTTGTTCCAAAAATTCTTCTGCTGCTTTTTCCTCTGAAGTGTGTTTTTCATAGAGATTAGCATAGAAATCGCCACCTTCTTTCAGTATTCTTTTAGCGTCGGAAATATTGCTGAACAGCAAAACGTTTTGCGGAATGGCACCCAATACGGGGAAGAATAGGAGAAGCATGATGCTGCTCAGGAATTGGTCATGGCTGAACAGGAATTATGAAACTGAAGGACTAATTAATTCCTAAAATGTTACTTTTTGGAAGAATGGGAAGAGTGCTGGTTGGGGGCTATCCCGCAGCTGAACAGGAAGTAAAATTCCCAGTCCGCACGCTTTTTCTATGGCTATTCTTACTTCTGTATTCTGGATCAGCTTGCTAATCTTCCCGTTTTAGAGTTATGGGGATATGTACATAAATGGCTTTCCATAAAAGACAGAGAAGAGGGGGAGGGAAACGAGGGAGATGGGGAAGTGTGGGGAGAGAGGGTGACCGTCCGGAGGATGGGTACTTTGCTAGTACTTTATAAATGTATTTTACAGCTCAGTTATGAAGATTCCTAGCAGTGGTGACGCACAATAATCTAAACACTGTTAAAGGCAAACGCTACTATCTAGTGGAAAATGAAAATAAATGTCATTTTTCTGAAACTTTGTTATTTGATTCTTGAAGTGTTTCAGGTCATAAGGATGGAAAAAAATCATTGGGTCGCCATGCTCATTTTTGAATTACAGAGCTTCAAAATTTGGTATCTCAAAAAAACCAATGAGGACCAAAAGGGGGGCCCATTTTGCAGTACCTCGACTTCATAGTTCATATTTGCTATTTATATTCACTCAATTTAAGTAAAATTAACAGTTTCAGAGACAGTATTATTTGGCCAATAATTCTATGCCTCTTTTCTATAGGGTGCATTGTTATTTTTATTTTGAAAACAACAAATACATAATGTGAATTTTAAATTAAAAACTCGAAAAAACTCAATATTTTGCACCATTTTTATAAAAACAATTTTTTTCCCTCACCACTGAAAATAAATGTCATTTTTCTGATTCTTTAGTATATGATTTTTGAAGTATTTGTGTTCTTAAAACTGAAAAAAAGTTAATGGGTCACCGTGCTAGTTTCTGAATTATTGGGCTTTGAAACATGGCTGACAGCCCCAAAATCTGCTGCTTTCAAAGTGTTCTATATTTCCTAAACATGTCTATTTCAGACAGCTACAATTATTTTTTCAATGCGATGACATATATTTTTTTCCCTATATATGTGTAGAATATTACCTGCACTATATGTGTAGAAAATTCTGGGACATTTGGAGTATCCATTTTTGTTTTATTCCCAAAACCGTGAAAGGAAAATGCAGCATTTCCCAATAGACTTGTATGCTAATAGCCCACCTGCGCGGCGGCCATCTTGGATTTCGTTCGCGCAAAGGATTGTGGGTGTTGGAGTATTGCACGCACCATTGCACACGGTGCGGCAAGCGGCGACCATTAATTTAGCCTTTGGTAAACATTGCAACGAGATGGGTGGGTACACCTGTTGTTTTCCTGGACGTTATAATAATGACAAATTGCTTTGGGGGTATTATTTTCTGAAAAAATATATTCTCCTCTATATAATCCTAAAAAAAATAGCATTCACGCTCAAATATTAAGGGATCTTGAGTCCAAAACGTGAGGAAAGGTTATTTTTGCATAGGAATAGCATTGCATAGACATTAGAACATATCACAAATACATACATATATATATAAATATATAATATATATATATATATATGGTCAATTCTCACGAAATGTGACTGTGGCTCATTTTCTGCAACACATCACATAATTATTTGTTCCCATCATATGCTTTATAAATGGGTTCAAAGCATAAAGCATCTATTCTAAGCATATGAAGTGTTTTACCTTAGATTGCATACCCCCAATCAAGTACAAACCATTAGTTTATTTGTTAGAATGGGCGGGGGGGGGCATAAGTATCATGTATAAAAGTCAGATTTGAATGATTTCCAGATTAGAAATTTCAGTCAATTTCAGTGTATATGAGCAATTCCACCAATTGGTCGTCATTTGGCCATCCAGAGCTGAAAATTCTTAATTTTTTTAAATTGCTTCTATTAATTTAGTTATTTTCGTACATAAACTATACATATTGCTGCTACTATAGACGAAATTGGGAAAGTTAATAATGAATATTGTCGTCAGGGCAGCATGGCAGTGTCTGTGACTGGAACTCTAGCTGCTGATAAGGGCATTGGAGAATGGTACAAATTTCTACATAAATAAGGAATTAAATTAGAAATAAATAAAAGAAATATGGACATAATGTTTTGAATCATTGTGTACATCGTAGGTCTCGACATAAGAGTCACAACGCTTTTTAGTTTGTGAAAATATTCCAACTAGAAGGGAAGTTATAGCCAAATAACCATTCAGTAATGGTAAAGATAATGGCAGCAGCAAGGAAGAACAGACAAGCCACGAAATATTATATCCAACTGGACGAATTACTCATATGTCTAAGCATATTTATTCAAATGAAAAGGAGCAGACGTCGGCAGGACAGACATCAGGATCTTAGAATTACTATCGTCCCCCGGCTATCGTCATTTTAAAATTCGCGCTCGACGGCCGCTGTTCCTTGCTCGGTGCTTTGGTCACGGTCCCCGCTGGCCACAGTGCCCGGGTCAATGGTACCTGCGTACCCGGCCTCCCAGCTATACTACAATCTATCCCATAATACACTGCACCGCGCCCACGTCCGGGCATGCGCATATGCCAGCGCAGGTGGGCTATTGGGTACAACTGAGAGTATCCATAGCTAGCTCTGTTTCCCAAACATGCCTATTTCAGACAGCTATTAAAAAAAATCTAACGCGATGACATATATTTTTTTTCCTTTTTATCTGTAGTATATAACCTGAACTACTATATGTAGAAAATTTTGGGACAGTAGGAGTAGCCATTAATTGTTTGTTTTATTCTATAAAATGTGAAATAATGGGCCGTTTCCTCATAGACTGCAATGCTAAAGGAATAGTACGTAAAATGCCCGTAGATTTGGTATATGGTAAAGGGGGCGTGGCAGTGAATAGTAGCGTTTGCCTTTAAATACAACTGTTCTTGGCACATGCTGGACGAAAAATCAAAGCAGAGCCAACCCAAACTAGTTTGTATTGACGTATGTCAACGAAATTGACGGGATGTCTCCCATAGAAGTCCCGTCAAAGCATTGACGTGGCGTCTACGGCGTCAATGATATCTACTATACGTGAAAAGGTCCCGTAATATAGCTCCCGTTAACGGGACCCCTTGACGGGAGCCACTTTACGTATAGTGGCTATCGGCCTTAAAGTACTCATTGGGCAATACTCACCTCGTACTCCTTCTTACTATACATATGTATTACTGTTTTAGGTTGTTGGCTTTATACTTTCTTATACCACATAATTCATTGTTTATTGTAGATAATTAAGATATAGACCAACGAGATATAATAATTTATCACAATAATATATGTGTGTGCTATGATCGAATTGGAAATATATTGGTACATACATGCATTTGTGATTGTGGAAGAAATCATATTAGCTAGAGATATCAATCACACTTCTTTATTAAATTTAACTATTGGTGAATGTGTCTGACAAAATTGAATTAAACCCTATGATCAAAGAAATGTTTAAATAAAAATCTAAGCTCTTCAGGCAAGTAAACATAAAGATACGCCACATCCCTGGATATGTTACTGGTGTTGCGAAATGAACAGTTAATTGCTAGATTCATACTTCAGCCAGTTATAAAGGCTTCAGCTTATTAGATCGCGTTAGAAATCCAATTCTTCGAAAATGGTTGGTTGAAGTTTCGTTTTGTTAAATAGGCACCTATGAATAACTGCATATAAGTTCTTGGGTAGCGGAATTCCGCTACAATGGAAGTAGACATCTGAAGATAAAGTCCATCATCTGAACTAATCTTTCGTGACTCATGCACACCATATGCACGCCAATTAAAACAATAGTTCATAACGTCGTGAATATAGTTTATAAATGAGCTGGTCAGATTGTATCGCGAAAGATTTTCTTTAATATTTTCTAGACAATCGTCTCACGGTCTGTCCCTAAATAAGAATAAGATTAATAATGATGTGGACTTCCTGGGCCCTCTAATCCTCCGCTCCTCCTTGTTAACAGTGTATTTCTTCTTTGCAGAGCTTCCCTATAAAACCAGACTTCAGCAGCATTTCTGAAAAATGTAGAATTCAATCTAAGCATCGTCCTTTGCACGAAGGACTTGTCGATAAATGTTTGACAGAATCTTACAGCCTGGATCCTCATCATAGAAGGACTGGCTAGAATACGTCTGCCCCACTTTGGGAAAACTGCGTGTTCTGGATACTGTGTAATCCCGGCGATGGTGAGGGACCTTGTAGTCCATAGGGACCTTGTAGTCCATGCGACGGACCCTATTGACGAGTGGGGCTGTGGAGAGATTAGGGACTTTGATCCTCGGAGTATTCCGCTGGTCCGAAATTATGCTCCGGGGCTCATCTGCGTAAACATGCGACGGACGTGGGTAGTATCTCAGGTTGGAAACTTTGTAATTCGAAACGCCAGGTATGTCATCCATGGATGAGGCATTAAGAAAGGACGGGTATGTATGTAGCCCATGAGAATAGGTTCCGAAATCTTCCCCTGGGCTGGTGTCATACCGTGGGGGGCAATTAGAATGAAATTCGTAAAAAGTCATTCCTGGTGCTCCACCCCCAAAGACCTTCCTTTCCTGTGAGATGTAATCACCTGGACGACCCCCAAAATCTGGGAGACAACGGACGATATCGTGATAAATTTGTCCCCTCAAACCTAAACCAGAATAGTTGGCCATCCTTGCTTTAGGTCGATGTTGCAGGGGTGTGGAGCTGCTGTTTGGATGGGGCCCTCTTCCCAGAGACGAGCAAGTTCCATCTGAAGATGAACACGTGAGATCGCTGTTTTTTTCCACAGTTCTATATGCAGCTGTGAGTTCAGTATGGTGGGCGTCATGAGGGCTTTTTTTCACAGAGGCTTTCAAGGAGTAGATTTCTTCTTCGAGGCGCCGTAAACCGCGTTTGATGGCACTCAGATTGGAGATGAGAGTTTCTTGGCATTTAACCAGATCGCGCGCGTTGCTTATTGGCTTTCCTTCTACCTCCAGATCGAGTATACTATTATCCGGGTCGTCTGTGTTATCGTTGTCGTTAAAGGAGGCCCTGGTTGTACAGAAATCCTCTTCTGAGATAATTCCTCCAGTCGTTGAATCTGAAGGAGTGTCTAGCTGTATATTACTTGCTTCCAATAGCGTATCGGAATTGGTATCAGGGAACTCCAAACCAGAAATCGAGCTCTCGAAATTAGAATTATTTGACATGTTTGCTTCTGAACTGCCTTCGTTAATTATATCAGATATTTTGTCGATACACAAGCTCCGGTGGATCAACTCTTGGACTTGGTTTTCAGCTTCACCCGACGCATGAATATTCCCCCTTTCCATGTTTTCATTCGTATTGATACTGTCCATTCGTCTTGCAAGTTGTCAAATTGGAAGCACCGAAATAGTTTGGGTCACTCAAAATAACCTGGAATGGGGTATTAACCCCTGCGCTCTCATTTAAATGTAATTCCTACCCGGAGGGAACCTGGTCGTTGTGCTGGTCATAAAACCCTCTGGTAATAGTGGTATACACGTAGTTAAATGTGGATCAAGGAGTGGATGTTAAAAGTGGGATAAAACACTTAAATTGCAAGTCCCTGTCGCGCCTGGCTTGCATGTGTGACCAAGCGTTCCGTGTGTTGAGCAACCTAATAATATCAGCACCGACATAGAATGACGTGAGAATGATAAGGTTCGTTGGTGGGTGGTCGCGGGCCAAGTAACTGGAATTATGTGGAATGAACATGGCCAGTGACAATTATCCGCAAAGTCAAATATAGCCCTGTCTTCCCTTAATCTTTTCTACCCACTACAAACGCTCTGGGGACGCGCTTGTTTGAACATGCGCACATCTTGTATATCTAATCATATCTGCTTTTGGTAATTCTGTCGCTCATTCCAGGCAGGTATATACAGTCAGAGACTTTCCATTGATACAGTGTATACCTCCCTCATTCCAATTAGGCTGGCGGTATAACAATACTATGTGCACTATGTTTAGTCTCCATACATCGAGCAATTTCAGAAAGGAGGGAGACCCATTCAAACCCAAATGACACTAGTATATGTATACATATGTAAACTATATAAAAACTTGTTTATCTGATCTTCTCTGGCCTTTAGATGATCATTTTCAAGTACACTTAGAATATTTTCATTACTATTCATCGCGCTCTTTACTTTTGGTGTCGATCGATGCAGAACACTCTAAGCTTTTGGAAAATGTGTACGTAAATTATTACACTTTGAAGTTGGATTTTTATCACTGAGACCCCTCTATAGGGAAGTGCGAGTTATGGACATGTGATGCTAAAACCACATTGTTTAGATTGATATACATATGTGGATAGAGAGTGCATGGCAACTGATCCTTCGATCCTGAAAGGTTGTCGCTAGTTAAGTAAATACATGTATTTCAATACAGTACATAAATATCAATTGAAAAGTGAATGTAAAATCGTTGTACTTTGTATTCTTCTAATGAGGAAACTAGTCTTATGTGTACTATCTGGGACTTGAAAAGTGTGCACATCCTCTACTGCATCATCAATCACCTATACTTTGGCAACTTCATATTAAGCATGTGGATATACAAGATTCGAAATAAGAGAGTGTTATGAGACAGATGAATCATCAAGAGATATTTTTCGAAGATCATCAAAATTGCACACATACTATTTTGGCGTGCATATTCACTGATTCAGACATGGGCACCATCTTGCGTATACGGTGTGTATGTACGTTGGCTCTGTCTGATGAGTTCCAGGACCGGGCGATTGCACTGGCAACTGGGTGTTATCAATGATTACTTCAAAACGACTCTTGTTATCACTTTTGGCTCAATGGTTGCCGGGCTTTCACAGAGGAGTAACGACCCGAAGTGAAACATCACTGTAATGTTTTTATGCTCGGTATTCATGGGTATTGGGAACCTACAGTGCTTGAGTTTGTTTCGTGGATGGGCAAGTCATTCTGAGCTAAATAAATATGTACAGATCTTCTTAGAGGCAACTGAATGATACTGCACAGAATCATAAGAACGGCTCTGGGGTTGATATAAGAACTGTACTGCTGGCCATGTGTTTTTTTCCTCCGCAGGCGGATGCTAGCTGTGGGAATTATATTGATCTCCTCACCCACTAAAGAAAGTGTGGGATTAGTTACACCCCAAAAGGTTTAAAGCTTCATGTTATGGATTAACATTTCGCCTACTCCAGCCAAGAAAGTTACTACAAACGCTGATTAATAAACTGTTTTGGTGTATATGAAAGGTATAAGGGAAAGGAAGAACAGTAATAGAAGAAAGGAAAATTAGCGATGAGCGATATAGTTTCAGTAATATTAAATATTTCGACACATATGTATGCCTCAGTGATACTTTTGTCAATATTTTACAGCATACTAGTATTCAATCACATAATATCAGTAATTACGGGTGTTCCATGAACTTGTGTTGGGCATGCAGAGACACCTTCGAAAGAAATGGGTTAGATATATTTTCAGGCAAGTCCCATGGAGCGTTTGTGAATCCCGCCTGCATGCATAAGGCAACTAATAGGATTTTCATGGGAAATAAGTAACGTGCAGGCTCCTAAAGTAGGATCTTCTGGAGATGTTTGCTACATCACTCGTGATGGAAACACAGTAAACCATTTGGGTAATTTTACTGGAACAAGTAGCATCCCCATTCTGGACCTGTCACAAAAGAATTGTTCTAATTTATCTTCTGATCCGCATTTTGACTTTGCAATGGGGTATTAAAATTGTATACAGCTTTGGGAAATATATTATGGTAGAGCAATGCTATACCAATGCAGATTTGAATCTTTAATTCTTTTCACAACTTTCCCTGAAAGAGTTAAGTATAAATGGGATATATATAATATACACCTTACGTTCTGTATACATAGTGAAATGGATATATGCTGTTCTTTGGGAAATATCGCGTATTGTAACAGTTACACATTTGCTCTCCGCTGGATATTACTTTTTAGATTGATGCTATCATCAATCTAAATGGATTGGAGTGAGATCTGTCAATCATTGATAGCATCTTGGCTCCTCCCATCCTGGATATCAGTGTGAAGAATCTGTTGATTCTGATATCAGCAGATGGGATCAGAATCATGCTGGTAATGGCTGGGAGGGGGAGGGGATGGCGTTTAGGTGTGAATTAAAGGGTAGACCATGTGTGAATTAAAGTGGCAAGTTGCGAAATAAGATGCCTCATATGCAAAGGTGTTAAAGGGACCAACAGAATCACATGGAATGACCAGTCATATATGGGATAGGGATTTCATGTTTTCTGTCTCCACTTCCTCTCCCTCCTACTATCCCTCCCTCTCGAACTTTACATTTAACTGACATCAATCTCCGTTTCCCTTGGAAACGCAATCTTCTACATGAACCGGAAATAAAGAAATAAATGTAAACTGATCACTGTTAACTATTTCTTGTTCAAGGTAACATTCCCCAGAATCGTTCCAAACGTGTACAAATAGAGTATGTACTGGTGTGCATATAGTAATTGTGTTGTAGTATTAGCCATCACTAGATCCCCTGTGTACTAATAATTATCCCTTAGATTACCCAGTGTAGCTTCAGCGCTGAGCAGCACGACCATTTTGGCAATTTTTTTGTCTTCAGTTCAAATACAAATCGGCTATGGTCTAGTTTATTATAGTCTGGTCTATTTACCGTGGTATACGGTAGGATTATTTTAATAAAAATGTAAGTGATAAAGATATTAGTGCAAAAATCAACGGTGTAGTTCAGATAGACCCATGGAAAATACTGTTTGGGTTTGACATGGACAATGACAATTATAAATTAATTAACTGGTTGGTTGTTCACACAGAGTCTTTTGTACATAGGCAGAACTATTTCTATAACGGCGAATTGTCCTTTATACATCTCGTGCATGAGTTGAGGCTCAGGTCCAATGTAACGATTAAGGCTTTAACCATTGCCCCAGGCAAAAAAGCTGCACCTCTACCTGGCTGGAGAAGACTCAGTGACGATTTATCTGAATTTATGGAAAACACACAAGGTTGAACATACCCCCAGAGATATTTCTGGTCGTATGATTTCTTTCCGAGATGTAACATCAAGCGTTGTACTTACAAAGCGTCAAGCGCTGTCCTTTTCTGCGCGTATGCTCAAAAGCTCAAATCTGATGTCTTTTTTAAATTCTAATGTGCATCCCACCCCCTACCCCTAAGCCTTGCTCTTAGACGAAAATAAATCAGGTGTCGCATTGGTTTGACTCTGTTGAGAAAAATACTGACATTACGAGCTACATACATTGTAACCATTAGTTATTTATGTAAGTTTTACTGGCCTTTATATATTGTTTGTCTTCTCCTTACTGTTTTGAATCAATGCTGTGTTTATCCATGTGTTTCCTTTCTGATATCAATAACTGTTTAATATTATAGTATGTCTTATTAGTGTATAAGCCAAGCAGGCAGAATGGGAATTAATAAACATGTTACAAAAACAAGAACAAAAAATTATCCTTGATTGATGAGTAGTTATTGCAATATTTGTAATTCTAGACTTCCCCGCCCCAGCTTATCCGCCTCACCCCATGCTACCACCATGTATACCAGTTTTCCAACCAACTGTTCCTGACATGTAGTACATGTACTTATACACTTCATTTTTTTAAAAAACAGATTATATTCAGGTTGTATATCCTTACAGATGAGAGAGCCGACACATTCATGCAATAATCAATTACATGAATAATCGAACCTGGTATTACCATCTAATAATTCATGGCCACACTCCAGACCTCTATGGTTAAGTTTTGTTTCGAATTCCAAGATAACCCGTTAAAAAGACCTTTAACTCAACAATGGTGTGGGTAAGGGAGTCTTTATTCAAACTCAGCTAAGACTAACAGTTCTTTGTGCGCGCGCCAATAATACATTAAATGGAAAGGAGCAATTGAGGTAATAAAGAGAAATCAATTAGAGATATCAATTAGATAAACAATTATATAATCAGTCAATGGTAGGAATTACAGAACAATAAAAGGTATCAATTACAGATCAATTAAAGGTATTCTTACACCACAGTAATTATATAACAATTACAGAAACCAATTAACGACCACCAATTGTCCCCGCACTGTCTATTTTGACTGTTCACTTTACTCCTCGTGTCCCAAAGTCCAAAAGTAGTGAGTAGTGATTACTCGGGGAGTTTTTTCGTCATAACCTTGGTCATGTCCATCCTGTCTTCAATGTCAGGTTTCAAATAATTCTGGTAGCAGACTGAATGCCAATTCCCTAGCATTCGTATAGAGTCAGCATCGAGACCACTCCTGTGACCCCAGGTCGCTGAACCCCGACAGAAACTGTGGCAGCTGATGGTGCTGGTGTCTTGGACCTTTTCCCCCAGGGTGGATCTAACCCGGTCTATGAAGTCCTGAGAGTGCAGTACCCAGGTCCTATCCCCCACTTGGTAACTTAGTGCAGGTGCACTCGGGGGCACAGAAGGGGCACTTTGTAGTAGCGCGTATACTGCCCTCACTGGGCAAAGCTTGTGACCCCGTACACGGGGCATGGTCACCACATGATCATTATCCTTGTATTGATTGGTTTTGGCCCACAAGATTTTAATCACAATACCTGTCGGTGTGAAGGTAAAGTCCTCTTTCCTTATAGGTATCGCATTAGCAGGTTGTGCTGGGTCTGCGAAAACATTAGATTTGCGAAGACAACCATAAAACATAATCATACATGCCGCCCAAATAGCCATGTCTCTAGGATCCAGCAATGATAGATTGGCTCTGATGACTAAAAGTAACTCAGGTGTGATGGGGGCTTTCCTTGTTACCTGGGAACCTTTCACTCGGTGTATGCCTTTGAGTGTGGCTCGTAGTTGGTAATCCATATTGAGAGGGTTTGCATACCCTTGTTCTTCATGTAATATACGCACAATGTTTAAGTATTGCTTAATACTGTTGTATGAGAGCCTGCGGGCTAGCCAGGCAGAATATAAACATAGCACATGTGAAGTTGCTGGCACAGGTGTCTTGTGGTAAAGTTGGCAGAACCTGAAGTAGGTCCTTCGGTGTGTATCGTAGGCCTTCTTTGTATTAGGTGCCCATGCTTGGTCCTGGTATTTCCTGACTTCCTCTAGGAGGACCTGCTCCATCTCAGGTGCCCACCGCCGCTAGAGTGCGCTCCATGCGGGCCACACCCCCTGGCTCTTCCATCCGAGAGATCACATCAGCCAGAGTGTTGTACCGGCCCGGGTAATGGAGTGCGGTCAGTCTGAAATTGTATACCATGGACATGTGGTATATACGTTTGAGAGCTGCGTTAATGTCCTCATCAGGGGACCGGCCCTTGTTTATCATACCGATGGCAGCTTTTGAGTCACAGTGTACTGTGACATTTTTATCAGTCCATCTTGGCCCGAAGATGGCACATGCTGGTTCCAGCGTTAGCACTTCCTTGTAATTAATGTGCTTGGCCTGCATTCCTGGCCAATCGCTCCAATTAATGTAGAACCACTCACCCAAGTGATAAGCTCCGCTGCCTGTCTGGCAGGCATCAATGGTGATGGGTGTGTAAGCGCGCTTGTTAATCAGTGGAAGAGAGCCGTTAAACATACGGGCTTGATCAATCCACCACTGAACATCCAGTCGCATAGCTTGTGTCACGCGACAACAGTGCCAAGGCGTGGTTAATGTCTTAATCCTATCATAGATGTGGTGTACAAAGTGTTTCCCACCGTGGAAAACACGCCTCGCCCAATTAAGTTGTCCGGCGAGACTTTGCAAGGCTCGCTTGCTAATGTTCTTCTTTCCCAGAGTCTCCATCAGCAGAGATATCAGGTCACGTATCTTATCGGCTGGTAATCCCAGACACATGGTATTCGTATCAATCTCTATCCCCAAGAAAGAGAGTCTTTGAGTTGGTCCAATCACTTTGTTGTAGTTGATAGAAAACCCCAATCTCCGGCACAAGTTAATGAGTGCATTGAGGGCATTGATGCTATGGGTGTGGTCGTCAGATAAGTACAAGAAATCATCGCAGTATACGACCAGGTTTGGAAAACCCATCCTAGTCATCATTCTGCGAATAGATTGTGTGAGAGTATTAAATATTCCCGGAGACAGTCTCGCTCCAAAAGGCAGACGGCTGTCATACATGTAGGTGGGGTGGTCCTGTCCAGTAAAAGTCCAACTCAGCCCCAATACCGGGTGGTCAGCGGGGTGTACTCTGACTGACCGGTAGGCCCCTTGCAAGTCCATTTTGCACATCCATCCCCCAGGTGTGACCATTGTGAGAGCTTCGTCGAAGCTTTGATAACTGAAGGGTTGGTGTACAGCTAGATCATTTACGGCCTTCCCCCAATGGCCGACTACAGTCATGTATTAGTCTAACTTTATTTGAATCAGGCTTAGGTATAGCCCCCAGCGCTGAGGTAATAGTCATTGGCTGATCCACTTATATATAACGATTATTGTTTAGTTCAACTGTGATTTGCTGTTCTACTATAGGTAAAGCACTATCCTTTGTACACGACAAGTAATTGTCCATGAAGGCCAATTCGGGTGGAGTTGAGGCATTGGTGATCTGAAACCCATGCTTAACCCCGCTGAGTATGTATTCTCGATCCTTGTCATCTGGGGCTAAACACTCCTTCCAGGCTTCATAGATCAGCGCTCCATCCCCCCGAATCACTCCCCGTTTTTTGGCCCCTCCTTTGGGGTTTTGCTGTGGCTATATATACACTTCTCCCCGTAGGGGCAGCCGTCCTTGGTTCTGAATAGCCTGCAGGGTTCAGAGGCTTTGGACGCCCGATTATCCTTATGCCCTTTCCCCTGACTGTTTCCCTTGTCCTTGGCAGGTTGTTTCCGGGCGGTTAGTATTGAAGCAGTTAGGGACATCACTGGTGTGCCCCAAGCAAACCCATACTGTGCCTGTATCTCACGATATCTGGTGTCATACTCCAATATACTGTGCCACTCGTAATGATCCAAGTATTCATATACACTCACAGTGTAGGCATGGTAGTATTCCACGTCTTTGCGCTTTAGATCGCCTGTCACTAGGAGCTGGTGCAGCAGGCGTAAATTAGCTGCTCCCCACTCAGCTATAGTGAGGTATGCTTGGTGGTGGTCATCCGCCTTGATGGTGTATGTCCCTTCTTTCCCTTCCACCAGTGACATTTTTTCCTTCTTCTTAGCTGCCAGGCGCAGGGCTATTTTCTCTGGCACGAAATTCACAATCTTAAGTGCTTTCTTGGTGGCAGAGCGCAGTGTGAGATTAATCCTGGGGTCTGAGCCAAACATGGCCCCTCCTACGGCCGGTTGCTTAGCCCCATCTTCCCCGGATCCAGTCTCCCCGTTTATGAACTGATCCAGATCTGCTTCCAGTTTATCTATATTTTCACCCTCGGTCTTCTCTTCTCCTTCCTTCTTGTCCTGGTCGCCCCCGGCGTCCCCTGTCTTGGGCAGTGGCCCGGGTGGACGGGGAGGTGGGACGGGGACATGCAAGTTCCCAAAGTGATGTAGAGAGTCCAGCAGTAGAGAAGATTGTCCGACTGACAATCCCAAGAGGGTCACTGAAGCGGGTGTAAGTGTTCTTAGTACATGGTAGGCTGATATGTCTTCCTTGAGCATTTTCTTGGTCGTTTTATCCAGTAAGCCAATTTCATTGGCCCAGTCAATAAAGACAAAGTCTTCCTCGTTGTAGGTAATCATGGTGCTAGGTAGGTCTTGACCACGCGCTGGCTCGCTAGCGAGTGCTGCCTCCAGTCCTGCTGCAGCATCACCTGGAGGGCGCTGACCGCTCTGCGGCGGAGGCTGAGTTAAACGTGCTTAAAACTAGTTTTAAGCCTCCCCTAAAAGGCCCGTTGTATTAACTGACCTGTACTATAGATCGCATCTATTCTATGTGCGCTAAGTTTTGAATTATTGATTCCCATTCTGAGTGGGAAAAATTTGAAAGGTTCAGATTTTGGGGGGATTTGGACCTCGTACAATGATATAATCTAGACCACAGGATAATTCTTTAGTCAAGTGTCTCATGGGATGGCAAAAAAATAGATATCCGGTTGTCACATTTGCATATGATAATCAATCTGATAATTTGATGTTTATAAGGAACAGAAATGGATCGACGATACAAAACATAAAATAATAGTAATAATCGATTCCACCTTTGTGGTAGGGCCTATACTCAGTGGTTGGTAATGTGTGCTTTGATGAAGCCATTAGTAGACCCGGTACTAGTAGGCCTGGAGGGTGTTATATTACACATTGCACGTGCGCTGTAAAGACAACTTCTGAAGTTACCCGCTTTGGACACCTGCATTGTGTCAATCAATGGATGACTCTATGACAAGTGGTGGTCCTGGTAAATAAGGGTACACATGTTTCGATCGCATGCACTTGTGACCGCGGACAAACGTTCCGTGATAGTGTTCGTGGTTATTTTACAGCTTTCCATCTCCATGAACGCCAGGTACAAGCCAGTGCAATGATCGTTCAGTGCGGGGAGGAGAGCGATTGCGACTCACGCGCACACTTTCGATATGGATACGTGTGTATGGTAACAGAAATATTGATATTGCATAATGAAATATGAATGTTAATATGCGATATGATATTATGTTCCATGGAAGATGAATATTAATGTGAATATGTATTTTCATGCATGTCAGAGAACGGTTAAGGTTAGCCGGCACATGCCGTTAGTATTTGAAACCGCACCTGACCACGTTTCTTCTCATTTACTTCATTACATCATTCAGATCGAAGCTCTACCTTTTCATATACTTGATATTATCGATCACTTCAAACTAGAAATATATTGAGATTTACCGTGCTGTCCTACGAATATGCACTTACGTTTAGATACACATTGCAATGGCCATTGAACAACAGAACTTACTTAGATAGAAGTATGCTTCTCTAAACCTATGCAATGACTGGGTTGGACTACCCACTTGAGAAAGCTTTTAGGACAGGGACAGGAGCTAAAAGTTCTTCATTTCCCCATTGTCTCCATAAATGTTCTTGCGGTGATGATGAGGGGGGGTGATAAGTATACATAATTGCTTTATTTCACACCATACTCCAGGGGAGCGCATGTGACTGGGGACTGCAACTTTATGTATACCGGTCGGTGCTCAAGAGGCACTTTAAATTGAGTTGATGGGCTGGGAGGTTTCACCATCCTCAGCTATCCTCCAGGAGCAGGCCGTTGCATGATCCCTCTTTCGCCCCTCTCCGACGGGGAATCTCGCCCTCCCTTGGGAGGATGAGCTAGGATGGGCTTCATGGACTATGGCTTGTGAATACAGGTACATAGTATAGTCATGGTAATTAATTATTGCAAAGTCCTAAATGAATTACTATACTTAATGAATAGATGTAAATCTATGAATTACTATACTTAATGAATAGATGTAAATCAGGCTACTAATACAAGTGTAAGACAAGTTGACCTTGAATTTATTATTCATAAAACCATTATGCATGACAGAGGCCACTGGTGAGTATGAGTGGTACTAGTGATCGAGAAACCTATATACCGGTATATCTAGTTTTGCTATATAAAATAGATGTGCCACATCGTTCATCTTTTTCTCGTTTCTTCTCCAACTCATATTATAATAATAATGTTCTCTTCCCCAGTCTTTCACATCTCTGTGAGGGATGGGCGCATACTACTACAAAGACCGAGTACCCTGGATGCGCTGGTCTGCGAGTATACATAGTGGAAAAATGGAAATACAATCTCGAAATCTAAAAAAGAACACAAGTGGCAAATACCGTAGATAAAATATTGTCCAATATATGCAAAGGTACAAAGACGCGATATTTTCTGTTTATAAAAAGCTTTACTTCGAAATAGCCATAGGCTTCTTTAGTTAACTTTTACTCTTTTCTTTAAATGCTGAACACAATTTAACACGGTTTTCTATTTATTTCAAATTGATTATTGAGTGGGGTGAAGGTGGAACAAAGTCCCTAGTAATTTAAATGCGTCCATATGGTACCTTATGGGTTATGGACATGTTACTTAATTAGGATAGTAAATTTAATGATAATAAATAATGATATTTATTGGTCATAAAGTGGTTACCCATCCTAGTGCATGGAGTCGTATACTCACGTTTGCCTTTGAATGCAGCATACACCAGGAGGCGTTACCGTGCCGACGACGCTTCATTAAAAATCTCTTGACAACCAACAATGAGGGAAATTGTTTTCAATATTTACAATGAAATTAATCGCTGATTGCGTTCATGAAACCAGAAGGAACATAGTTTTTCGTAATCCTTTGTACCCAGTGAGTTCGTTATTATACACCATGCAGTTTGAGTGGTGCAATAACAAAGGTGGTGAGAAATAAAAATACTTTTATTGTGGATAGGCCTACAATGAAAATCGAATTTATTTTCATTTGACTTTTTTAGATGAGCAGTTCTCACGAAAACGACCCAACACATTTGAGCTCATGTCAGAGGTCATTAATCTTACATTTTCAATAGTTGTGTATTGCATGGAAGTACAGTGTACAATGTGTACACATTAGAAAGACCACTCTGAGAGCTCTCACGCCATATATGGTTTATTACGCCCTTTTTAATTCTTTTTAATTCTCTTAGGTATTCAAATAGGCGGTTTTTGTTTTCTCCAAAGACTTTTTTTATGAATGTAAAACCTTGCTGTCAAAAGAAGTCAGAACCTGGGATTCCGAGGATCATGTAGACAGTGTTCATGTCCTCTGTCAACTGCTTGTCCAAATGTTCATTGGTTTTTGGTCCAGTTGATAAGACTGGCAAAAGTTGTAACATGCATTCTGACAATCTATTAGTTTTAGTATTAGGAGATGTTATTAATGACCAAGGTAAATTAATGACAATTGGTCAACTTAAAAATTATTATAATATTGAGGCCACCTTCCAAGAGAGGTTAGATCTAGGTCGAGCTATCCCTAGAGAATGGTTAAGGTTGTGTAGGGTGAGCACAGGATTGATATACAAATTTCTAACGAAGTTATCGATATCTTAAAATGCTCCCATAAAATGGTGTATCAAGCGATAGTGGAAAAGTAAATCATGCTAAATTTGACAAATGGCAAGGGTATCTAAACCTATCTAATCAAGACTTTGAGAAAATTGACTTGAAAAAAGTGTTTGCCAGAATATATAAAGTGAGCATCGAAACAAGAATCCAATCATTGCAATACAAATTATTAAACAACGCTGTTGCTTGTAATGAGTTTCTATTTAATAATAGAATTAAATTAACTCCTGTCTGTGAGTATTGCAACCTCAGAGACAACCCTTGTCATTTCTTCCTTTTAAGTAGAAATACGGCAGAGGTGTGGAGAAATTTGAACTGGATCGTTGATGCTGACTTTTTTAATAAAAACTCAAGAGATAAGCCTAAGCCAAAAAAAATAGGTGTTTCCGATTTATCTGTCTGAAAACTAGGTAGGGGGTGGTAATTTTTTTTTTTTATTTTTTGTTGTTTGGAAACCACCTCCCAGGAACTGAAAAAAATGTCTTTTTCTTTCATAACAATAGTTGTTTTGAACATGGGAAATGTGCTTTTTGACAGTTTCAGGTTTTATAAGCTTTTCTTGTCAAAAAATCCGAAAAAAGTAAGAAATGATGGGGGGGAAATCAGGTATGGTAAAAAAATTTTTAGGTAGGGTAAGGTTTTTCTAGATAGAGGGGGGGGGGGGGGGGTAAATCGGAAACACACCTACTAGTATTGTTTTTGGCCCTATTATTGAAAAAGATGCTAGGGGAAGAGTTGTCGTGAAACCTGTTGAAATCATGTTTGGTATAGAAGAAAATAACATCAATGTCAAGATTATAAATTGGATATTTATGCAATCGAAAGCCTACATGTATAGGCGCAAACTCTTCTATAATGGAGAATTCTCACTTGTAACGGTCTTAAGATATGTGTGCGAAATATATGTCAAAAGCATGTACATGTACAACAAGGGCAGAAAGGCTTCACTGCCTTGGAGAACACTTGAACAATACATAAAAGAGGCTACAACCTAAATTTAAAACTTAGCTGTCTAAATAATCCTTGTTTGAAGAAATTTTTGTGAAACTGTCCGGGGAGTTTTTGTTCTCGCAATATGGGTCTATTTTTAGCTCATTATGTGTCAACGCTAGTTAGGTTAAAAAGATAACAACGAATTTTGTACATCGAAATGTTTATTTTTACTTGCTTTCCTTACCTGTCTTGGTCAAAGACGGAGAGGGTACGATGTAAACCAAGTGAATATTTCATTTCTGACAAAACTATTCTTACTGATCTGAGTATTTGGTTCTTAAAGTCAGTCTCTATGGCAACCATATCTTCATATTGAATTGTCAACAACAGTATTTTCATTTACACTTCATTTGATGATGAGGTACTTGTCAATGTTTCCCTGTTTTGTATACAGAACTACTATAGTTCTGAAAACAACTAAAGTTACAAGGGTTTTGGGTGAAAAGTAGAACAACAAAGGTTTTTTGACATTAAATGAAAGCTGAGATACCAAACATTCCAAATATGACGATCTCACATTCTAAAAAGTATTTGTCTGACCTTTCATCAGGGGTCAAAACACAAAGTTAACCAAAATACAAGGATAACAGGAAAAATGACTTTTCTTACTGTAGCTTTGTGAAATATGTAGTGATTTTCCTACTTTTGGGTATGTAGTTACCTTCTAAAGAGACATTTATTCTGTTGCATTTGACCTCAAGATCAAGGTCAAGGTGAAAAGTAGAACAACAAAGGTTTTTTGACATTAAATGAAAGCTGAGATACCAAACATTCCAAATATGACGATCTCACATTCTAAAAAGTATTTGTCTGACCTTTCATCAGGGGTCAAAACACAAAGTTCACCAAAATACAAGGATAACAGGAAAAATGACTTTTCTTACTGTAGCTTTGTGAAATATGTAGTGATTTTCCTACTTTTGGGTATGTAGTTACCTTCTAAAGAGACATTTATTCTGTTGCATTTGACCTCAAGATCAAGGTCAAGGTCACTGAGTGGAATGCCAAAAACAGCAAAAATTAGTAGAAATTTGGGATATGACGTCTTCCAATTAATTTCATCATCTGAATACAGGGAGCTAGCAGCAGGACAATATTAATGTTCCATGGAGCAGCTGTCATAGCAACAAGTATCTTCCAATTCTACTGTCCCAGCATGCATTGTTCTACTGGGAAAAGGTCAAAGGTCAAGGGAGATGAGTCTCAGACCACCACCTGAAAAATGGGTTTTTCCCTGTGAAACTATTGAGCTTTCTTCATGATTTCCTTCATATTACATACCGTATTGTTAGCATTGTCATTATGGAGAAGCCATAATGCACAAATCGATCTGCTTAATTACCCCAATTCCCTTGATTACTTGAAGAGCGCGATGAAAAATCCAGTTAGGGCTGGGTAAGTACAACAGGTATACACAGCTAGATGGGCAGGTATAGGTTTATTCCAGAAGTCTCGTACATGGTAAAGTACACAGTAGCATGCAGCAAATACAGCATAGCATGAGGTGCGCACACAAGTACACACCACAAAGAACTCCAAGAAGTGACTCAATGACAAAAGAATACAGGCCCTTTTATAGGGCTACACATGCAGTTTCCCACCCGGATAGGTCATCTCAGCAGCTTCCAGCAGAACAGGTCATCCAGCCCCATTCGCTCTGGATCCCTGAGACCCATCCGCTGGCACTCATACCCCATAAATCACCTGGCCCGCTCCTCTGTCGTTCCTCTCTCTCCCCTGACCCCACCCCGCTCATATATATATTGCATTTTTATTCAGAAACAAATAACATTCCGAAATTGGATACTACTCTCTGCCTGAGCAGGTCTTCCTGAGAGATCCATTCCTACATATATCTTGATCATATACAAAGTTTTGTTTTCCAGAAAATACATACATGTAGTAGTTCTGATATGATCCTCCTTGAGACCTTCCATAAAGGAATGGTGCTCTATATTAACACTAGAGGTGCCCTACGTTCGGGCCTATGTATTTACACAGTGTTACTCTGAAATCACTCTATTTCCCTTTATATCTTATGTTAACCCTTATTGTATTATCCCAGTTGGATTCCTCAACCTGTTTCTATCTATTCTATGTGTCATCACATTAGGTATCTATTGCTTTATGTCTACATAAGTATTGCAGGGATCTCTAAGCTACCACTTTGTAGCCAGTACTAAGATCCCTTACCCTATCCGGCTGAGACGGATTCTGGGCCGTTTAGACGGACTGTTGCAATAAACAGAGATATGAGGAATTGGCCTTGTTAAGTTGTTTATTCGTTGTCGAGACTCTGCGAATCGCTACAATTGGTGCCGTGACCAGTTCTTGACCAGTCCGCTGAACTAAGCCTTGACCGGATTAGGAAATCCGTGGATTTTTGATTTGTTGATTCTCTTTCAGAGATGGCCGCAGTAGCTCTCGGAGCGGAGGACGGACCTCCACCGGACCCGAAACAGACAGTCAGGCCGCCTATGCAGCCTGGTAGACTGGTTGCCACTGGTACGACATTGGCAGATATGAAGTTTGAGCGAGAGTTCAAACGGATTATCTTGTCTGATGTGGGCTCAGAGTCCGATGACTTCAAATCCAGCAAGGAGGACCGAGGTGCCTTCACGGACTACAGGTCCCCTGCAAGTGAGGTGGAGTCGGACGAGGAGAGTTTGCTAAAAGCAACTCGTCTGCAGCTATTGGGAGCTAGGAGAGACCTAGCTGCTGAAAGAAAGAAGAATCTCGAGTTCGTGACAGAAGTAAAGCAACTTGTTTTTCAGAACAGAGAAATCCAGGAGACACTGGAGGTAGTTACAGAAAGGGACTCCGCCTATATACAGAGATTGAAGGTGGAAAATGAAAAGTTAAAATGCGAAGTTTCTCGAGTAGATGCTCATTCTCGTCTTCAGAACACTTCAAGAGATCAGTCAGCAACAACACAGACTGATTTTGTGATGTCCCCCTTCTGGAATACACTTCCAGCACCAGGTGGAAGAGGTGTAGCTTCTGTTAACAAAAGCAGGACTGCTCCTGTATGCTCAACTTTTGCTGATCAGCAGCCTGGTGTGGAAACTAGACAGGTCAGATTGGATTTCTTTGGATCTCCAGTGGGCTTGAAAGAAGATACAGCGAAGAAAGTGACATTCCGGGACCGTAGGAGTTCTGGTATGTCTACTTCTTCTCCTGCTAGTGGTACGTTCAGTGAAGGAAAGAGAACACCACCGCAGAAAAGTCCTCAGACAAGCTTCTCTGTTACCAGCAGGAGCTTTAGCACACAGACTCCCTGTGAATCCGATACAGTGAAGATAAGTGACTTATCAACCAGTACGGGTACTCAGACGGAGAAAACTCCTGAGAAAAGTGGGAACAAAGATAGCGCTAGTGGCACGGACGCTGACTTTGAAAGAGGTCAGGTTAAAGGGAGTGTCTACAAACCCAAAATTCGGGTAGTAGCTGGTTCCCCGGATGACCTGTCTGACCCTAGTGACTCGTCTTCATCTTCCTCTGGGTCAGAATCTCCAGCTCCAAAGAAGAAGGTAAAGAAGTCAACAAAGAAAAAGGCTAAGAAAAGTAAAGAGCGATCTAGGATCGCTAGGAAGGATCGATCCCTGGTCCAGGGATTAAGTTATGACGGGACGGACGACTCGGACTATGGTGAGTTTGAGTACACACAAGGTCCGGGAAAGAGTAAATACACCATGCGTCCCCCTGTCATAAAGATGTGGGACCAAAAGGACCCTTGGCGTGTATACCTAGCTGAGATGCGGGTAATGGCAGTTGCATGCAACTGGTCAGAAGAGGAGTTCCTGCTCCAGTTGATGTGGGGATGTAAGCGTCAGTTGGCAGACATGGGTGATCTGCCTCCAGGCCTGACTCTTAAGCAGTTTGTGGAACATATGGACACGAACTTCGGCGAGGTGTCTCGTGTAAAGAGACAAGCTGAATTTCATGCTTGTCGCCAGACCCCCGGACAACCTGTCCGGCAGTTTGGTAACGAGGTAGCTCGCAGGGCCAGGTATGCCTTCGGGAAGAAGATGAATAGCACCATCGTGACTATGACTCTTCCCCGCTACCTGAAAGGTTTGTTAAACTGGGAACAGGCAAATTGGGCTCACCTGAAGGAACCCCAAGACCTACAGGAGGCCATTCATTGGTCTGAAGTCTATGAGGGATGCCTGATGGAGACCGAATCCAGTGTGGTAGTCCAAAAACTGAACCAGTTCAGGAACGCGCCATTGCTGTTAAAAAGAAGAGGTCTCGCAGAAAGTCTGGTGCTGCTGTAGCCCAGGTATCTGATCTCCTGGATGATGTGTCCTCCTCTGGTTTGGACACTCAGGACGTGGCAAATGTTATTTGTCAGGCTTTGCAAGCCTATAAGGAGTTCAAGAGAAAGCCTGGTGACAACAGGGCCGGACAGCCCGCAAGAAAGCAATTCTACGGACGGAGAAGAGAGGGGCCCCGTGCTTGCTATTTTTGTGGGAAGGAAGGACATATCTCTCCTGATTGTCCGACCACCAAGATTTTGAAGGAGTTGGCCGAGTTGATGAAGTCCAAGACTCCGGAAAACCCTTCATGGCCCTTATAGGAAGCGATATAAGGGCCGATGGGACGCCGCTTCATAGTACTACAGCTCGGACGGATTTGGCTAGTAGTATAGAAACTGGGGGTGTTGCTCAGGCACTTGTTAGTAAGGGGTTAGCTTTGACACAAGGTCAAGCGCTCCCGGAAGCAAGAGAACCATGGTCGTTGCCGGAAAAGAACACCTGTCTAGGTGAGGATATCTCCCCCGATATCTCCTCGGACGACCCGGACACTGTCTCTCGTGTGAGATGGGGACGGGACGGGTACCAAGCTGTTGAAGGTCAGATCGTTGTGGTGGGACAAAACCCCAACAGGTCGGCACGGATACAGAAAGTTTCTGTACAGCAGCCAAAGACGCTGAGGATCACAGATAATTTGATTGTCCGTGAGAGATGGTATGCCCCAGTGGGGTTAGGTGGAGGGAGTGGAGATTTTTTGGTTGATCCCGGTGCTACTACTAGCCTGGTTACCAAGAAATTCTTTGATTCTCTTTCCAATCAACCGCCTTTGGTTCCGGTCCAAATGGTGTGTGCGATGGGGAATGGGCTGCCTATAACCACTCATGGGAGCGCGCTTTGCCCTATAGAGATCGGACATACATGATTACATGTCTGGTAGTTTCTGGTTTGAAAGGACCAGAAGACGGATTATTGGGGGCGGATTTTTATTACGTCCACAAATGTAATCTTGACTGGTCTGGATTGCTATTCCTTGAGAATCAAACAGTATCTGTAATGTGTAAGCAATGGAAACACATGAAGAGAAGTTTGAGACAGTCCACTGTTCAGGCTGTTGAAGTGAGAGAGTTCGTGGACGGGGGAGAAGTCAGGTTGAAAGAACCTGTGGTCCTCCAACCCCGGTCCGTGACACTTGCTAAGATAGACTTGGGTAGAGGCTCTGACACGTCAGATGGGCTGATGTTCGAGCCTGATCAGGGATTGTTAAAAGACTTTGCCTTGGGAAGCCTTAATATATGGCCAATTCCACCAATTTGACAACATTTGGCTCCCTAGACCCCCCCTGGGTACCCAAAAATAATTTTTACATTAATCAGTTGATTTGTTATTTTTTATCAACCTTATATATATGTGCATTGAACTACCAAGTATGGAACAATTCTGATTATTAGTAATTTTTTTACAGGGGGGTCGAAAAATAGATCCCAAATATGAAAAAAATGCCAAAAATAGCATGTTGAATAATGGTTCATATTTCTTCATAAATTAGAATTTACATAGAAATAAATAAAACAAATATGCACATAATGTATTGAACTATTGTGCACTTGATAGGTCTCGACATAAGGGTGATAACACTTTTTAGTTTGTGAAAATATTCTAACTAGAAGAAAAGTTAGAGCCAAATAACCATTCAGTAATGGTAATCATAATGGCAGCGGTAAGGGTGACAGGTCATTGACCCTCTGCCCATATATAATGTACACACATTATATAATTCATTATATTTAGAATATATATAACATTCATTCACATACCCTGGTTTACCTTTTGAAGTTGACTTGAATACTTGTATTGAGTGTTCCTGTTATGTACAAGTATTTAGATGCAAAAATTTTAAGGATAAAGGTTCAAATATTATATATGTGTTTGGGATATAATTTGTGACATTTTGTGACGGCAGACGTGACGTAGACGACGTGACGAAGACGACAACAGCGTGACGAAGACGACAAAAGCAATTTGCAGTAAAAATCATGTAAAAACTACTCGGAAATTATTAATTTTGGTCTACATAGATTGCTATTAAGCAAAGTTAATAATAAATGTCAAATTTAAAGTTTATTATTAAATTCATGCCTTGTAAGGCTCTAAAAACGGTAAAATAGGCGTGACGAAGACGACATGAGCTAGGGCTCCAAGGGGTTCCCACCACCTTTTGCCGCCATGTTATTTCTCAGCTCCAATTCAAGAAAAACTCAAACCAATACATTTGATATTTTATACCTATATAATCCCATGCACTCTATCATTATTCATCAAAATTTGATATAATTTTTTTTTTTTTTATTTATTTATTCCACCTTAGGCACACAGCGTGACGAAGACGACATGGGGGGTACCCACAATTTTTTTTTTTGATTTTTGATGGCTTTTGGCCAAAAAATATTTTTTTTGCATTTTTTTTTTACACAGATCATATTCACGGAACCTTCTATCACAACATATAAAAAAAAATGTTCAATTTTGAAGATTATTTAGAAATTTAGCAATTCCACGGACTAATGGCTGTTAAAAAAAATGATTTTTGCCTCCAAAATGGGATTTTGAAATAAAAAAAAAAAAAAAATTGGGCTAAAAATGCCAAAAATGTTGTTCCACAGGTTGGTAGAACCATCCTATCAAAAAAAATAATCAAATAAATGATAATTAACTTGATTTAAGCCCATTTTACCCCTTTCCACGGTTGGGGGCCAAATGTTGTCAAATTGGTGGAATTGGCCATATACGTATCGGGTAACATTAATTCGTCCGTGGTAGCTTTTTCCAATCCATCCGGTTCTACTGTAAGACTGAATTGTGACATGATAGTAGGGAGAGTTAGTATTGTGACTTTAGTGTTCGCTGCTTCCCTACCAGACGAGGAAGAGAATGAGATGATTAAGACAGCTATCATCAATTCCATACAGGTGACAGACTCGCCTATTGTAGATGATGAGCTTTTGGCTCCGGATATAGTTGTCCCTCCTTGTCCCGAAAATCCGTTAGAGAAGTTGGTGAATGAAACTCATCTGTCTAAAAAGGAAGAAAAAGAGTTAGTTAGAAAACTGCTCTATGGTTACCAAGACTGTTTCTCCTTACCTGGTACCAAAGTTGGTTGCACTCACTTGGTCCGCCATGTGATTGACCCTGGGGATGCAATCCCTGTAAAGCAAGCCTATCGCAGGTTGCCAGTGGCCAGGCGAGATGGAGCAGAGGCGGAAATCTGGAAAATGTATAAAGAAGGCAGAATAGAGCATAGTAATAGTCCGTGGGGAGCTCCCATAGTGATGGTTGCTAAGAAAGATGGGACCCAAAGGTTTTGTGTGGACTATCGCCAACTGAATTCGGTGACCAAGAAGGATAGTTTTCCTCTTCCCCGGATTGATGAATGTGTTGAAGCCTTGGGTGGTAACCAATGGTTTTGCACATTAGACTTAGAGTCCGGATATTGGCAGGTAGCAATGGATGAGGAAAGTAAGCACAAAACTGCTTTTCTGTCCAGTGTGGGTCTGTTCCAGTTTAAAGTGATGGCTTTTGGACTGTGTAACGCCCCTGCCACTTTTCAACGCATGATGGACCGCATGTTAGACGAATTGCGTTGGAAATCCTGTCTAGTATACCTGGATGATGTGGTGGTCTTTGGTAAGACTGTCCAAGAATGTGCTGATAATCTGAAGTTAGTGCTAGAACGCATTAGAGAATACGGACTTATGCTTAAGCTCAAGAAATGCGAACTTTTCCACAAAGAAGTGAAATATTTGGGTAGGATCGTTTCTGCCGCTGGAATCCGTGCGGATCCGGCTAAGATCGTTAAAGTGCAGGAATGGCCTATTCCAAAAACTGCTAAAGAAGTGAGACAATTCCTTGGTTTTGCTTCCTATTATAGGGAGTTCCAGCCAAACTTTGGTGGAATTGTCGCTCCTCTGCAACAAATTGTGACGGATGCTGAGAGTACCAAGCGCTATAGTAAACCTATAGTCTGGACTAAGAAGTGTGATGAAGCTTTTAAAACAGCTAAAGCTTTGCTAACATCAGCTCCAGTTCTCGGGTATCCTAGAAAGGAAGGTTATTTCATCCTGGATACGGATGCCAGTGGCTTTGCAATGGCTGGAGTTCTGTCTCAAATGCAAGACGGCAAAGAAGTCATATTGGGGTACACTAGTAACAGCCTCACCAAGCCACAGAAAAACTACTGTGCGACTAAACGTGAGCTGTTGGCAGTGCTATCTTACTTGAACAAGTTTAGACATTATCTCCTTGGCAACCGTAATTTTTACGTGAGGACGGACCATGCTTCTCTCAGATGGCTCCTGAACTTTAAGGATCCAACAGATATGCTTGCTAGGTGGTTAGCTACCATGCAAGAATATGGCTTGGAGCAGAGTATGATTATCCATAGAGCAGGAAAGAAACACGGAAATGCGGACGGATTATCTCGAATTCCTACAAGGAAATGTGGAAATCCTGGCTGTCCCGATCGTGGTGTCCATGATGCTGTGATTGCAGAGGCTGTGGCTGTCCTAGGTTCCTTGGAACATGAAATCCGGGATGCTCAGCAGGAAGATCCCCTCCTGAAGAGAGTTATGGCTGTATTGGATGGATCCAGTCCGGTTCCCAGCAAAGAACAATTGTCTGGTGAGCCGCAGGAATTCTGTACTTACATCCGTAACAGAGACAATATGTCAGGAAGATAATTCCTGCCTCGATTAGGAAAAACATTTTCCGGTGCTTGCATGGTTCCCAGTTGGAGGGCCATTATGGTGATTTCAAGACCAGCTGGAAGGCAAAAATGAAATATTTTTGGCCTGGAATGCGGTATGACTTGAAAAGATGGCTCAGGGCTTGCCCTGAATGCAGCATGCGAAAATCTAGAGGCGGACTGGGTATTACACCTTTGAAAAAGGAAATCCATGGTGAACGATGGAGTAGAATAGCGTTGGACATCATTGGTCCATTTAAGCCTACCCCCAGAGGTAACAACTACGTGATGGTGATTACAGACCATTTCTCAAAATGGGCGGAAGCATATCCTATGCCACACGGCGGAAAGATGTGCGGAAGTTCTGTTCAGAGAATGGGTTCTGAGATTCGGCTGTCCGGTTTCGTTGCAAACAGACGGGGCGCCGGAATTCAGGTCTCAGCTGTTGCGGAGTTTGTTAGACATGTTGGGTGTGGAAAAGCTAATCACTCTTCCGTACAGGCCCCAGTCGAATGGTCAGGTGGAAAGATTTAACAGAGTTCTAGTCGAGCAGCTCTCTTGTCTGACCAGCTACTCAGATTCTAATTGGGACTTGCTCGCTCCGTGTATAGCACATGCTTACAGGGGTACGGTGCATGCTAGTACGTTGTGTACGCCCAATTCGGTAGTTTTTGGGACTGAGCTTGTTACTCCTGTGGATTTGATTCATGGAGTTGAACCTGGAGGATTGGATTTCCCTTGTCGACTGGCATATGTGGAGAATCTTAGACAGTTTATGAGAACTGGACACCAGTTTGTTAGAGAAAATCTGGGCGTTGCTGCAGTGCACCAAAAGAAAGACTTTGACAGGCGGGCTCTTCCAAGGCGCTTTGAGGAAGGGGCTATTGTGTATAGGTACTGTCCCCCTAAGGCTAACAAGAAATATGGTCCCAAGTGGGATGGGCCTTTCAAAGTGCGTAGATTCATAGGGGGTACTACCTATGAATTGGAAACGACTGAAGGTATCGTCAGATATCATGTTGATTATCTGAAACCCGCCTTTGATGAGGACGGACCAATTCAGGCTGTTAATTTACATAAGGCTCCTGAATTCCGTAATCTTGAGAAGGCTGGGCGCGAGATCCTGAAGTTTGAAGGAGGAAAAGTTCTGGCTGGTGCTGAATGTCCGGAAAGAAAAGAAAAGGAGAAAGTTACCATTGGGGTAAAACCCAGAGGTAGACCTAGGAAAATTGTAACGACTGGAGCGAAACTTCCTTCTTCCAACAAGAAACAGACAGTAGATGTTGGTCCTGCTGTTAAACGAGTTGGTAAGAAGAAGTCTCAGAAAAAGAAGAAGAAATTAAAAATTTCTCCAGTTGTGCTCCCTCCTAAGAAAAGAGGCAGGCCCAATAAAACTAAGACGGATACAGTTGTACCAAAGCAACCAGTTCCTCTGGTTTTGGCGGATTATGCTAAGCCCTTGAAAAGAGGGAGGGGGAGGCCAAGGAAAAATTTGGACATTGTTCAAAATATTCCTATTTCTCCTGTGAAGAAGACGGACAGTGTTCCACCAGTAATTGCAAGGGCTAAGCGCACGCGTAAAGCTCCATCAAGATTGCAATATGGAACTTAGGCTTTAAAGTACAGGTGGGACTTTCATGATGGTTCCACAGCTTAAAAACACAACGAGAAGTCGGTGGCTGATGTATCGGATAAGTCATGCTGCCCTTTCATGACATTTGAGAAATTCTTTATTGAATTTATTGAGTGGCTGGGAAAGAACCAACCAGTCCGTGGAGCTTGTTAGACACTGCTCTGAGAAATGGCTTAGCTTGGGATAACCCTTGAGTTCTAACTGAACTAAGACTCCCCGGGAAGCTTGAATCAGCTCAGAAATTGGGTTGAAATTGCTATTAAATCGGCTAAGTGGACAATGGGCTTTATGGACAATGTATCCGCATTTGTCTCCGCAGAAGACCAGTACAGGCTGCACGTGTAAACATCTGTGTACGCCCTGTAGTAGAGAAACAGAGATGGCTATGTTTGTCAGTGGTTGAGCGGGAAAGTGGCGCTGGGGAGTGGTGGCGACTTTGAGTACTACACGCTGGCCGTGAGCACTGTGATGTTGCACCCTTTCTCACTCCACTTCCGGGACACCACACAACAACAGCTAGCCAGTGCACTTGATACTCGGAACCTCCTAGGAAAGAAGTGATTTGAATTGGGTTATAACTTGCTTGACATACTCTGAGTTGATATCAATCTGATAGTTGATAGTTGTCTGCTACTAGACACGGTGCGTTGGAGTTTTAGGGAAGTTTTGATTATGTGTAATGGAAGGGGAAAGTTCGGTAAAATGGCTAGGACGTCCGCCATGACACCGGCGCTTTTTGAATGAATGGCGAATGAATGGGGTGAAAATGAAGCTTGTGTTGGGGCTCTCTACACCACCAATGCTTATTTATTTGGCTATCCGCCAGTCCATTTAGCTCTTCTAAAGAGTTTACTGGGTCATATTTGACTTTTGGTAACTTCTATCAAGAAGTTAGTCTGTGATAATTGATTTTCTGTTCCCTTCCTACCACCTATATGTAATATAAGGAGTAGAGGGTATTGTGTGCTTTGCTATGTTATGTATTACCTGTAAACACGACGATAGTCCTGGCATTTTCCATCTTGCTTAGTGTTATTCTTTTTCCCTTCAACAGGAAAAGATTTTTTGTTAGCTGCCAGGCAAGATGTCAGACGAATGGGTGGATGAACCCATGGATTCAGATAGTGAATCAGTTCCGCCTATGACTGAAGATGAGGAAAAACAACTCCTTGAAGGGGCAGAAGATTTGATTGTCTTTAGACCCTGATAACAGACTTGCCAGACCCGTTGTTCAGACGAACAAGGACCGGACGGATCCGGGTGTCCATCCCTTGGATCAGAAATCCAACCGTTGGTAGACACCAGGGAGGAATCCGGACTTGATCCGGACGGATCTGAAAGAGACTTGGCACCTCCAAGGAGGAGTCAAAGGAAGTCTGCCTCTCCCAGAAAGGCACATCGACCTTCTGGTGAAGGGAATGGGACAACTGGACGTACTGCTTCCGTATCCCCTTCTACATCTTCTCGTGGACGGATCTAGAAGGTCAAAAAGTTCTTCTACTGCTGCTGCCACTGCAGGAAGCAGTAAAGACAGAGCTACGGATGCTGTGGGTGATAGTGAGAAAAGATTTTCCTTTAGGAAAAGAGATCGCTCTGTTGCGTCTAATGGAAGTTTTCCGGAAAGCCCTTCTTTGTCGAAGCGTGCTTGCAGACGGGCTCAGGAGTGGTTCGGATCTGTTCTGAAACATCTCCCTTCGGTAGAGAACAGTACTGAGTTAGTGGCAAGAGCTGAGGAAGTAGTGGACCAAGCTCTGGAAAAGATCTGTTGTTGAGACTACACCAGTTCCTTCCATTCCAGTTCCGGCTGTAGCAGTTCCAGTTGCCAATCCGGTTGCTGCTTTGCCCCTGGATCCTACACAGCTTCCGCAGTTACTCATGCTGAGTAATCTGCTCCGTACTCTACAGCAAGTACCAGCTCCTACCACCGTAGCTGCCGTTCCTGATCAGCAAGTTCAGGCCAACAAGACCCCAGTCCGTGACACGCAGACGGGTCTGTACAAGATTCCTAATTGGCTCTTTAGTCCATCAACTCTCACTAATCCACCACAGGGATCTGATGGAAATAAGCTGGACGGAGACAACACCCCCATGGATTAGCTATCTCCATTTGTGCTAAACGAGCAGTGAGAATGTTTTCTCTATTATAAATTTTTGCACCTGGTTATGTTCATATGTTGTGCATTTTTCAATGACTTGAATACCATACATCATTCTTGATTCATATATATCTTCAAGGTCTCAGGAAGCACCTTTATGTACCGGATTTATATTTTTCTACGCATGGAAATATTTTTGATAAATCCTCTTCATGTTTTCCTATATAGTTAGGACACGGATGCTCCTGTATGTATTTTACCTCTGATGTTTACTTACCTTTTTATGACAGATGTCATTTCATATTGGGTTTTGGATATTTTTACGCTTGAGATGTAGCGACCTGGTTTTTGTTAAGTATATAGCTAGGACACCTTATGCTGCTCCTTTTTGTCACCATGAAGACCTATATCTAACTTTAAAAAAGAAAAACTTCCAGGTTCGCGATGTGAATTCTCTTTTTATTTATCCATTTAATCCTTGTTGGTACTTTGTACTGAGTTTATTTCTTACAATACGATTTTTCAAAGGGTTTTTAAAAATCTTAAATAAAGGGGGGGGTATTGTAGTAGTTCTACTATGATCCTCCTTGAGACCTTCCATAAAGGAATGGTGCTCTATATTAACACTAATGGTGCCCTAAGTTCGGGCCTATGTATTTACACAGTGTTACTCTGAAATCACTCTATTTCCCTTTATATCTTATGTTAAAGTGGCACTTGCCGATCTCAAAACACATTTATTAGAGTTTGGTCAAAATTACAGAAATCCGATACAATAGAACCTCCTTACCCATGGCTTTCCGGATTTGATCATATAAACGCATATTTCTTGGGTATTTTTCGAATCTTTCTGTTGAAAATTATATTGGTCTGCCAGACCAAAATGACCCGGGTACAGCGCGGCCGTTACGCAAGTACCAATGACGCACACGCATTCCGTGACGGCCGTCATTGACGCATTTTCAGAGGGAACGTCATTATGTAAACAAAGCTATATACCGTAACTACTCCCTCTCACTGGATGCATATATAATGCAGATTTGATCTGCACAAAGCCTGTGGGATGCATTTCTTACCGAAAATCTGCATATTGGAAGTATTTTAGAGAAGTTTATATAGGCTTAAATAGAGGCAACACACAGAAATAAGCAAGGTTCCTGCCGTGGAGGTTTGCGTAAATTTTTGTGACGTCCTGTGTCAGTGCGTCGTTCTCACCCAGTTACCGCCGTTTCAAAATGAAACCATGTCAGGCCTTCACCGTACTCATCTCCATTAACTAATCGTAATGAAAAGCAGCCCAGGATAGTTTGAAACAATTCGAAATATGTTTGAAAACACCTGGCATATCTTAAACCAAATTCTTGTTATATTTTTCACAAATCCCGATTTTTATTCTCAGCGATCTTAGCCACTTTAACCCTTATTGTATTATCCCAGTTGGATTCCTCAACCTGTTTCTATCTATTCTATGTGTCATCACATTAGGTATCTATTGTTTTATGTCTACATAAGTATTGCAGGGATCTCTAAGCTACCACTTTGTAGCCAGTACTAAGATCCCTTACCCTATCCGGCTGAGACGGATTCTGGGCCGTTTAGACGGACTGTTGCAATAAACAGAGATATGAGGAATTGGCCTTGTTAAGTTTTTTATTCGTTGTCGAGACTTTGAGAATCGCTACATACATATAGCTTTTGTTTTTATAAGACATGATTATGGTTAATGCAATTAACTTTCCTGTGTGTTCTATCTACTTGTAACTAACTCTACCGTAAATGTTTACATGGTTATAAGCATGGTCATGGTCACTGTATATATACTGTATTCTGCTGGAAGCTGCTGAGATGACTCATCTCCAAACCAACCTGAGATAGACGTGAGGAAGAGGTCATGGAAGCGGAGAGAAACAAAAAGGGGTTTACCTCGATCGATGCAACACTTGCAACAAATACATTTTTCATCAATACAATCAAACAAGTAAAACAATTAAAAAATACATCAAATGCTGAGTTTCAGGGTGAATAAAAAGGAGTATTAATGGGAGAAGAGGTCATTACAATAACACCTGACTCGTCTCCTCCAACAGTATATACATCGTATTGACATGACGTCACCCCAGTCAGCGGCTATCCTCACTGACAGCCATAATGTGTGGCAGCATAGATAGCGGGGGACACTAGATCGACAGTATTTCCCGTTTCGAATGTTTGCTAATGACAATATACTCATTATTCCATCATGACACACTAAAAAATGACCATATAACCTATCAGCATACTGTATATAATATTCTCTAAAACTTTCGGAGACTTTTTGAGGCTTGGAGCACTCATGTCCAGCTAAAGTTGACCCGCATTATGGCAAGCCGCGGCTAGCGCCGTGACGTCAGTGAATACTATGTATACCTGTGTATAAGCCCCCAGCTTATAAATGGGGTGGGCTTATACACAGGGTCTGGCTTATACACAGGTACATACGATATGTACATACTACCAATGTAGGTTATTCATTTGCTAAAATAATATTTGAGGATATTTGAGTTATTCCCTATATGACACAGAATTTCATCTTTGAAATTATAGGCCTACATTTCGTGGGAATCTTAGCTCAAATCCACCCAAAAATACCCATGTGTTTTTTTCCCGCCACAGTATTGCACCACCTGGCTTGCCCCACTGCGGGAAAACCTGCCAAAGAATTTCCCGCAGGAGCCATGTCCATCACCGCGATAATTGCCTCTGCTTTTAGCCAATGGTAATATGCGAATATGAAAATTCCGAATATGTGGGAAAATTTGAAATTTTTCATTTTCATTGAATTTCTGGCGGATGGGGGGGATTTTATGGTCTGTGCCAGCCAATTCCATTTATTACCACTCAAACACACTGCCGCGGTTGGAGCTTGGAGAGCATACACCAACACTTACAATATGTGGCAGTAAGACATAAGAATAAAGAGCATCACTAAGATCAAAGGTGTTTACATATGAGTATCACACATCAAGAGTCAATACACAAAAAATAATACAAAATGCAGGGTATATTAGCAAGTACGACCTCTGTCGTTACACACATGAACTATAGGACCACTCTGGCACTGTGCTGGTCCCCGAAAGGAGAGCATCCGGAAACCTGGATCTGCATTGCTGGACAGAGTCAGAACAGCCTGACTCCCGCCGGCACCACAGAAGAAATTTGTATTTCTTTTTTTCTTTTGTCCAACAGAAATTGAAAATTCTGAAAATCTGAGGAATAAAATGAAAATTTGAAAATTCCGAAATGGTGAGATGTTTGATAGTCTCATCTTCATTGAATGTTGTGGAAAATTCGGAAATTTTAAAAAATAGAAAATTTGAATCATTATGGAATTAATATGAAACATATCCTCCTGAACTGACTCCGAAATATATCAAAATCTACTAAGGAATAAAAACATCTAAATGAGCTTCAGACTTCCATCTTATATAAATCTGACCTGATGAAGGCCAATAACGGCCGAAAGCTAGTGAAAATAAAACCCAATAATCACAAAACTCTGGGATTTTTACTACACCCACAAGTTAACTAGAAAGAAAACAACCGGACCCTCCGCCATAAACGACTGCCCTCCCCTATTCCATTATATAAATCTGATATAAATAAATGAATGAATGGTGTACCATCGCAGTATAGCTTTACAGTCTAGTTCATCAAGTGGTAGTAGGATCATATATGGAAAAAGCGAAATTGTGAATTCTTTTTCGGAATTTTGAAAATTCCGAAAACTGGAGGAAAAAATGGAAATTTTGAAAATTTTCATAATAGCGACAATCTGAGGAAAACTTGGAAATTTCAAAAATTTCAAAATAGTGGGATGGTTCCCAGTAATTTTCATAAACCTTTGTCCAAATACTCGTCAAATTAAAAACAGAATTACTAAAAAATCAAATTTAAAAATTCTGAAATTTTCATTTTCATTGAAGTTCAGGGGGAAAAAGAAAATTTTGAAAAAAAAAGTTTTGTAGTCTTTTTCAAAATTTTGAAAATTCCGAAATTGTGAGGAAAATATGTAAATTTTGAAATTCCGAAGTTGTGAGATGTTTGAAATTTGTATTTACATTGAATTTGAGGGAGAAAAGGAAATTTTGAAAAAACAAATTTTGAATGCCTTTTCAAATTATTGCTATTATTAGGTCTAACAGTGAAATTTTTGGAATAAATGAAGGATCAACCAAAGAGAGATTGTTTTGAATAGGTTTTCCTGAATAAAAATACTTCATACGTATAGGCCTATGCGAGCGCAATGGGAACGCACTGAGAAACGACGTACCGAAGACGCTTGTTAGTCTATAGCGCACCAGTAAGTTTTACAAGGTAAAGGCTTGTGAAATTTGAACTCGTGACCGGCCGACTCCTGCGTCCCCGGATGTGGAAGTGACTCATCCACCCCATTCTCTGCCGAACCTGATTTGTAAATCCGGAAGCTGTGTCATGATTCATCCGATTGCTTTCTAGATACTTGGCACATTTTTATTTAGTTATTTTCAATCTCAGCATTGTAATAGTTATTAGCTAGCTTTGTGACATACAGACTGTCCTTTACGCGAGTTCACCGGTTGAAGAGGTCTTCTTGAACGCGGTGAGGCAGCCATATTTGTGGGCTGATTACTCCCAAGATGGCGAAGAAAACTTACGATCTGCTCTTCAAATTGCTGCTCATTGGCGACTCTGGTGTTGGGAAAACGTGTTTATTATTTAGATTTTCTGATGATGCCTTCAACACGACGTTTATATCAACGATAGGTTCGTATGACTTCCTTTTCCCACTAATTCTCTAAGGGCGTTTGTTGACGATGACGTCTGTGTATGTGTATTGCTATTGTTTTTCGATTCTTACTGGGGTGTCTCTGGTAGCTGTCATAGCTGAATCATTGCACCAAAAATACACGTTTACTTTCCTTGGTTCACTCGATCAGTTAGCTAATTCTGTATTGCGTATCAAAATTTGACTAAATGACGGCACTTAGTTCGGCCTGCATTTCTCTTTCTGTACTTAAAATTAACATAAATTCGTGCCAGCGACGACAGTGTCCACTAGGCACGTACGGGGCAAAGTTTCAAGTGACCCAATCACAATGGTCACCGTTACTTCTGCCACGGATTTGTCTCCGTCCATCTTGTCAGATGATGCTACCATTGTCTGTTTCTCTGCGTTTCAAGTCAAATATTTCGGTTCTTAATCCGACTTTAATCACTTTTCCCCTAGCCCTAGATTCACATGAAAACAACCCCAGTCTTGATTTCTTTTCCGTGTGTTTCCAACTTGAGTTGGAAGTAACTTAGTTTGTATTAGAAATTTGTACACCACTTCGCCTCCTATTCAAGTATTTTGCATAACCACGTCTGCTTGTTATTCCCAACCCCTTCCATCGTGCATATCTCTCCATCAACCCTTCCTATACCAGACATCGATATACGTTTGTCTCTCTGTGAGTTTGCCTTAGGCCTATAATTGGTGTATGTCTGTCTATTATACTATTGGCCCATATCTATTTATACCCACCCATCCATCCATACTGACCAGCATAGACATAGTGGGGTTATTCTATCTAAAAACAAACTAACAAGGGGGGTCTTCCTAAACCATCCCATCAGTATTTATCGTTCATTACCCGCTTCCTACAAATTTACCCACCCACGTCAGCAACGCTGAAAACTTTATTTATAGATTAACGCAGTGTGGGTTACGGAATTCTAACATTTGGTGTTAATTCCGTGACCTCCGGGGATTTAAACTTTAAATGTGTCAACTCTTGTCTGACCCACCCAACAACGATATGTCAATCAAGCATGTGTCAGTAGAGGGAAAAGCATTGTCACCATGGCATGATCACATTAACATGTGTAAATAGAACTCAACATTATATTCGCTGTTTCCACTCTTGCCCTCACGCTACATACATAGCACATGCTATGCATGTAGTTTGTTCACGTGAAATGTATTCTTGTAAGTATTTTTCAATGTTTCTAATCACTAGTATGCTATCTATATAATCATCTATATGATATCAATATACATGTATTTTAAAGTTATTATTTAGATGTTTTTTGTTGGTTGTGTGTGTGGGGGCGGGGTGGGGGCGGGGTGGGGGCGGGGGGTCGAGTCCTCGAGATTTTGTAAGCATAGTCCTGTGTCGGTCATACATTAAAATGAAACAATATGATATAAATTTACTGCATAACATCCAAGTCACCATTTGGTGGTCGTCCTCTTGTGTCTGATCTATCTAGTTCTATCTGAATTTATGCGTGCTTCATTTGGTAATGGTCCAATACTTCTTTGAACTATTTTCTATTTAATAATTTGATATTGTACTAGGCCTATATGAATAATATTATAACAAGACCGCTATATCTATTCGCGTCAATAAGTAAATTCTAATTATAGGAATGAGTCATTTATGTTGTTTTTACCATTGCAGGCATTGACTTCAAAATAAAAACGGTAGAGTTAGGAGGAAAGAAGATCAAGTTACAGATATGGTAAGTTTTTTTAGTTCTGCTTCATATCATTTCTTCCAATCTCTTCACAAATGTTTCCTCCTCTGCGTTGGACTCTAGACCGAGAGGTTATTTACGTCATTTCACCTCCAACACAGTGCACGCCGACTTGGTAACCAAATAATCGTTCAAACCATTAAACCATTCCTTTTCTCGATCCAATTTATTTTCTTACAACACATACGCAAAAATATCCGTATTATTAAGTGGTGAACGTCTTGGTATAAATCAGAGACACTCTTGTCCCATGTAAGCTGTATGAACTCGCGATATCATTAATCAACAAAGTATCCTGAATACAATATAGTTCTTTGCAGGGATGTAAATAGATTCATTTAAATATGTATTGAATGCTCTGAGTTACACTACAACAAGATCTGTATTGAATGTTTGGAAATCGTTAAACCAGACTTTATTTGGTGCAAACTTGATGACAAAGAAAGTCTTTAATTGGTGCAAACTTTGTCTAAAAAAAGAAGGATTTACAAAAATATGGGAAGATAGATATGTCCAAATAATATACGGGCCTGTTGTGCAGTAATCAATCTTGTCCTTTTCTCGAATATAGTAAGTGTGTCCGCGGCGCAGATATTATAATTTAGTTTCAGACTCTTAAATGAAAACCAGGGATTTTGTCTAACGTCTCAAAACTTTACATTTATAAAGATTCATTTAGGACATCAGCCGAGACTGGTGGCGATCTCTTGTGGAGTCCTCATGCTCCGCTTGAAGCTAAGAGCAAATGACAAGATGAAAATTTAATGAATGCTCCTGACCCAGCCATTTATTAGTTGGGGCTGGAGGGGGGGGGGGGGGCGTGATCCTACGTACGCGAATTAACATGTTGATTACTCTCATCCTCCCAATATGGACTGGTCCTGGGTAAGACCTTAAAGTGCCTTTCTGTCTCTTTTCTCTGTCTCTCTCCCTTCTCTATCTCTATTTCCTGGGTATGATCATAAACTGCCTCCCTCTCAGCTCTCCCGCCCTTGATATAACACTTCAAAGTGTTGATAAGGGCGTAAAGCAACCAATCTCATTCACTCACTCCCAATATGGACCGCTAGAGATGCCATGTGTCCTCCGTAAATGTTATCTACATTGGCAACCGCAACTTCGGCATTCCTTTGTACATTGTGTTATGACGTTGTGGAATGGCATTTTTGAGAAACATTCAAGTATGTATTGGGGCTGGCTGATTATTTCGTCTGTGTTGCATAAGTTTAGTTCTTTATTATTGAAATGATGGCATTCCTCTGATTCAATGAACAATGCCGTATGTCTTAATTGTATATATTGTTATCAAGTTCGTCAAATTTTCGTGGCCCTGAAAGTAATTGCTTGTTGGTCCCTCTTCCTAGAGGAATGATCAATCTATGACCATTCTTACGTCTGAAGCTTCCCATCCTTGTCTATTGATAAAGGAAGCATACTGCTAACATACTAAGGTCCTGCTGGGGCTTTGCTAACATTGATTAGCATTGCCTGAGCTTTATTTTCCTGTTGTTTTTTAATTGCAATGGGCAATTAAATGTGTTTAAGTATAATGTTACCATTGGAATTCTACATTTGTGAAGAAAATCGTCGTCCTTCGTCATGAGCACCACCGTCTTAGTCTGAGTGGGAGCGCAGTGGTAGTATAGTGGTGCTGGTGCTGGTCAAGCTACGTCACGGTTGGTTGGCCAGCTGAGTGGGAGCTTAGTGTTAGTGGTGGTAGTGGTGGCAGTGGTCGTGAGCAGTGGTGGCAGTGGTGGCGGTGACAGTGGGTGTATGTACTAATGTAGGTATGAATGTACATGTACATACAAACATAGTTACACCTTACATTGTAGTATGGTTACAATCATTTAAACATGAGAAGTTTGCATCTGTTTTAACAAATGTATAATTTGAATAATTTATGTATAATTTATTGTATGTATGTATGTATGTATGTGTACATGTACTTATTTATGTATACATGTAGCCCATTGCAATTCTATATGACGTTAGTCATAGCCGTGCATCTTGTTTCTAACTTGACTTTCTCAAAAATGGCGTCGTTCATTGAATCAGAGGTATGCCATCATTTCAATAATAAAGAACTAAACTTATGCAACACAGACGAAATAATCAACCAGCCCCAACACATACAAACCCACACCACTACACCCCCACTCTTTCTTGAATTCCATGCAGTCGGACGACTATACTGAAAACTAAACAAGCCTATTGTTTGAAAAGACATTGTGTTTTAGCTATTTATTGTCATGATTATGACCATTTAATCTTATTATGTTGACCATAGCCATTAGCACATTTTTCTATATTTATTCCAGGGACACAGCTGGACAAGAGAGATTCCACACCATCACAACATCCTACTACAGAGGAGCTATGGGCATAATGTTAGTTTATGACATAACAAATGCTAAGACCTTTGATAATATATCCAAGTGGTTGCGGAATATAGACGAGGTTCGTATTACTCATTGTCGCTATACAGTTTTGATCTAGCTTCTAAAATACGTATGATTATTCTGTGGATGAATTTCAACCCTTTTGATTGATTTCCTGTTTTTTGATATTATGATGTCCATCGAGATATTCAATTCAAAGTCAATTTCATATTCTTATTACTACAGCATGCAAATGAAGATGTTGAAAAGATGATACTTGGGAACAAATGTGACATCGAGGACAAAAGACAAGTGGGCAAAGAACGCGGTGATATGGTAAGCTATTTCAAATAATCATCTGTCTTGAAATTAATATCCTGTCATCAGTAACGCCTTAGTAACTGCTATATTGTCTTGTGTATATATTTAAAAAGAAGTACCACCTTCAGTACAATGATAGCCCTATCCCTACTTCTTGAGGTAAAGTCAATGTCAGCTAGGTTCGAACATAAATATGGTGAACAATAAGAGTCCTGTAGGGCTTACAATCTTGGATTATGATGTTTAATGTAGGCAGGCATCTTCATGACGTCACTCATGAGAGAATCCGGCCTGCCATGCTAGCATGGCAAGTGCACCATTGTCATTCTCCTCCTACTACTGGAATTTTTGCAAGGATATATAGCATAAATAGGCATGTCATCATTAGATCCGAATCTCGCCATGCTATTCCTGGCCAGACAGGGCTAAAAAAAAAACCTATGTTTACTTGCCCGGGGCAAGTAAAAAATGGCTCCGGACAAGTAACATTTAAAGTTACTTGCCCGAGCAGGCAAGTGAAAATCTCTACAGCACCGATTTCAAACCCCTGTTGTGATGTCTACTTACAATGAAATGCCCCTGTAAATGTACAAAACTTTCACTAAATCTTCGGCCAAAACATTGTTTATTCCTAACATGAAGTTATTATTACTTAGGAAATAAATTCGGGCAAGTAAAAATTCTGTCGGGCAAGTAAATCTTGGCTGCCACTTGCCCAATGGGCAAGTGAAGTTGGTAGGTTTTTTTTCGAGCCCTGCCAGATTTCACTTTTTGAAGTGTGATTGTAAGAAAGAGAAGCTGTTCTGTATGTGGTAAAGATGCTTGGCTAAAACCGGAAGTCTTATCGGCCCTTATTATCACTCACAAATACACCAACACTTTCGGGACGATACAGGCTTCATTTCAAACCATCTAAGTTCAAACAAACCCATACCAGTCCAGTTATAGCCCCTTTCACTCAATATTAGCAACAAAAATTACTTATTAGGGATCTGATCGGTAACAAACATGATCCGAACTTCAACCCAACCACGCCCACAACCCACTCGCTCTATCTTGGCCGGTGCAGAGCCAAGACCGGCTTCGCCCTTGATGACGTCAAAATCAAGGAGGGTTGTGGGTATTTTGAGAGAAATTGGTGGCATACTGGAATCTTGGTTTGGGGCTATTTCGGACGTTTCAAATGCTTCTATCAAGGTTGTAATAGTTACTAGGGATATTTCTGTGCAACAGGTATGTTTTTATTTAATAAAAGAACCTATTGCGGCACCATTGTACTAAACGTGGTACTTCATTTTAATTTTTACATATACCTCCCTGATCTAACTTAGTTAACCTTCCTTGTTTGATTTAATACTATAATTAACTTTCTATGACTTTGTCCTTTGTATAGTGGCATAAGTTGTATAGTGTTTTTTAAAGAGATTATATTTTTATTCAAACCCCAAACAAGCCATAAATGCTAGTTAACATCAGGTTAAGTAGAAGATGATGTTTGCACGCCTCAAGCAGTGCCCAGGTTTGCACTATGAATGCGATTATGCCGGGATGTTGGCTTGTTTATTCCCCAGGTTTTGAGGGACGTATATGTGTGCATTTATACCTCCCTGGCTTATTTCAGAAGTAATGGGGACACGTAGTTGACACTGAGAACTAATGGCTCCAGTAGTTGCTACATTGTACAGTACTGTAGTACTATATCTGTTATCTATAAATGTAGCTATTGTGGTTTTTGTAACTTATCTCTTGACATGTCAAAAATGTAATATGCTTCCAGATTGCGAGAGAACATGGAATACCCTTCTTAGAAACAAGCGCCAAATCTAATATCAATGTAGAAACTGCATTCATGGACCTAGCACAAGCGATCCTAAACAAGGTAAATACATGATTTGTATTAATGGCTAAACTTGAGGCTCAGGTTCTGAATTTGTCAAACAGAACATCAACTTGCTGTCCACCAAAGGCGTTTACAGTACTATCAGGAAACGGTGAAAGAAGGATTTAATCACATTTAAAAAAGTGATATTCTCACGTAAGATTTTTCTTCTTTTTTTTTTACAATTGTTGTCCCAAGTTTAACCGAAGTTGTGATTATTTTTTTCATTTCAGACTCCTGGCAAGGATGCGGATGGTCACCGAAACCCTGGCGTGGATATACATAGGTCAGAAAATCGGTCCAAGTGCTGCTAAAGACTAGTAGATCTGTGAATTCTTGTGTTGAATGGCTCCACTAGGTGATCTTCGGTGTACTGCCCAGTGCAGTGCCACCTGGTGTGTCTTTCTCGCACTGCGCCAGCCACACATTCTGTTCGCCCTCCAACCCTCAGCTGAAGGTCTTGGGTGAACCTCCTCAACAATAGATGAAAAAATATATTATATATAACAAAAATGGTCAACCTGTAATGTCAAGTACGTATTATGTATTATATGATGAATCACTGGATTCCCCATTAACTAAGAAGGACGACTGAAGCGCACCTACACTAAATGCTGTTCTTGTCCCAAAATTCGCTTCCACAATTTGTGCACTCAGTGGTGTCTAACACAGGATATGCCCTGTGCGCTTATTCGCCCGATTACCTTGTTAATAATCATGATTTATCGATGGAGAAATACACATTTTTGAGAAAGTGGACATGAGGTTATCATATTGAGCTTTTCTTGTCTTATCAGGTTCTCTGAATTGATGTGATAGAGACTGGCATAGTCGATGTTCTTTGTACCTTGTTTACAACCCTTCTGATCGCTTCCACGCATGTTGTATTACATAGATTGAATTTCAATCAGCTTTAAAGCTCAAAAATTACGAATCTTTGCGATGTCTTATGTCCAGATAATGACTAAAATCTATTTTCCATGAAATGTTACTTTGATGATTCCGTTCGCATATTGATCTATTGCAAGGTATTAACGAATTTCTGTTGCTTGAAATTAGTGATGATGCCACATTGTTGGAGCGCATTTAATCAAGTCTCCTTTTAAAGGCCTTTCAATGTGTGAAATGGTATGACAAGTGTCCTCATTTTTGTTGACTAATAGATTAATCTGCCGCCGTGACCTTCTACATGATGTTTTTGTAAACTATTTTTTTTTTCTGAAGTTAAATATTCTTTGTGATCCGAGATGGTAAAGCATCTGGGCTATGACATAATATGCCCTTTGTAAATGAGTGTATGGATTCTACTTTGCTTTGGTAGGGACAGGATTGTCTGCGTGAGTGAATGCAAAGTTTAGATTGTTAGGCCCTTGTAAATTTAGTGTATAAAGGCTGGGGACTTGTAATTATAATGATCAATACAAATCAGACGATATGGCATGGGGGGTGGGATGTACTATAAGGGGCGGGGCAGGTATCTACCGAAGAAAATAGTGGTTACTATCATTCAACAATGACTGATGGGAATGGGCTGTTAGAAGCTTGGAATGAAGGAGCTGCTAGACTAGTGTCCAAGTATTGTTTTCTTTACTAAATATAATATAATGTTATTATCCCCCAAGGAATGGACTGCGGCCAAATACGTTTGTTGGTGCATGATCTCTAGCCTAACTCTTCTGAAGAATAACCGACTAGCTTTTGACAAGAATTTGCATGTTGTCGCTGTCTTATATGCCTATGCAATCTGCACTTGGAACAAAATTGTATTTAGTAAAATAAATGAACGCCATGGAAGCGGGGAATTTTTATAATTGTCTTCTTTTGACATGGGCCACGATACCACTTAGATGTTACGGTAAATTCTAACAATAAACAAAGTAAAACTGTATAAGCAGTGGTAAGAACAATCCTCAGTCTGCAACTTCTTTAGTCTATCGTAGTGTGCCGTTGTCATCTCCGCGATTATTATTATTCCACTTGTGGAATAATGAACTGCATTAGGAAATGAGAATTTTTTTCATGAGTTTCCTCTGATGATATATCAGACAGAACAATTTACGGCATCGGTCACATTGGGCACATGTATCCCTCATTAAATGAAAGAAAATCAGGGTTCTTTGTTACCATTTCAGCAAATTTAATCGTCAGTTCTGTGTTTTTAAATCCTTTTCATCCCAAAAGGAAATCGTTCCAGTCGCTGGGTTTGAGTTAACAAAATCTTTTTCTCGGAGTACACGAACCTAATTAGCCATGAAAGAACATGCAAGTTTAGATATCACCTGAGAAACTAGATTCCAAACTTTCAACGTTGGGTTACCATTAATATATCAACAGCTGTCTAGTAAAAATAATCTTTACGGTTCGTATTCGGTGATCTTTCGACTGCCCACTTTCTTATGAAAGCCGGATGTCTTCCCTTATACTATCAGAATTTGTTGATTTGTTAAAATATGGGGGAGTGGAAACAACAGTCTGTTGACTGATGTAGGTATCTGAGCAAGGCACTTAACGAGCTGGAGTTATTTTAGCTTGTTACGCGAGCAAAGGCTGGCTAGCCAAAGAATATTTCCACAGCTTTGTTACCTAGGCAATATTAGTTTTGCACGTTCCAAGTTTTCTGTTCGTTTATTAAGGCCATGTTTCTTATGTACCCAGCAGTACAATAACAAGTGGTAAACCATAAGGAAATGACAGTTCTGTCAGTATTGAGTTAAGAATGTATCCGAGCTAATGATTAGGTAACGAAAATTTAGGGAGTGTAGGCATTTTATATTTTACTTTCGCATTAAGTTCGCTCATTTTAGGTTAAGGTACATTCTACCTGTGAGTGAGGTATGTAATCAGTCTTGCTATTATACCTACATATATATTTTGATGTACCTTATTTCCACAAGAACAGGCCATCGAAACTTGGTGGCTAAACCTGGGCGCTGAATGTAATACCTATTGTTATTTTCGTTTTGAGGGATTTGGAATTTCCAATTCAACCCAGATATTGGTGAGTGATGAGTAACGATATATCGAGGGGGATTTCTTTATCTGGTGAATATTACCAATATTGTATATGCCATTCTCTAGATAAAATGAAAGCTATGTATATATCCCAAGTGTGTGCGTTATGGGAGGGTTTTGGCAGCCATGATTTCGGGGGCTGGGACGGGCAGGGTTTAGGGAGGGGTCTAGGGCTGCTTGTATAGGCCAGGGCTATCTATTCTTTTGTCTTCTGGCCGGCGTGTGGCATACCAGGGTTGATTGTCGGGGCAATAAATCAATATTTGAAGAGATAATGTGAACATGGTGAATTTTTATTTCCCAATTGCAAATAAAATCTCTTAATTCTCATTTGTCTTTATTCTTGTTTGTCCCCCCAATGTGGGCAATGTCCTGCCACTGCTTTGATGTGAGATATTTGGCTCGTTTAACCCTTTAAAGTGGAGACGCTGGAACGCGCACTTTCTTGTATAGATTCTGTCACAATTATGATAGAAGGGAGATGTCGTGAAACTTTGCCCATATATTACATCCGTTATTCAATTATTTAAGTTTTACACTGCCAATATTTACATTCGCGTATAATGCAAAATTACCGTTTGATCAATCTCGTCTCAAACGGACGTTCTAGCTACATATCATAGGCACTAGGGGGCAGCATTGAAAAATACCGTGAAGCAACATTTCCAGGACCAAAGCAAACTATGATGTATGCTTTTAGTCAACTCCTGCTTTCTATACATGCGTATAATATATAGTCCGCGTCTCATTCGACCTGTTTCATTCTGCAATTGGCATGACGTGCTGTTCCTATGTGTACTAACATGCCACATGTACGTGAAGCTCCACTTCGCACGGAAAAAGCCCATACAATAAGAGGACTGAGACGATGCGGGTGGGCTCCCAAGGTTGGAACGCACTCCCTCTGTCCTCCTTAGCACAGCGCTAACCTTTAATGTATTCCGCCCATTAAGGTATAATAGTTATAATGTCATATATAAACCCCAGATGAGATGTGGGAAAGAAAATTCAACTCCGCCCAATTCATTATAAAAGGTTGTTCGATGAGAGATTGATATTTGAATAGTACGTCTAAAGTAGTAGTAATATAACTGTCTATATATATATGAATTATTGCGTGTGTCTGATGTACATGTATGAAGAAACATACATGTCATCATCATGCTTGCGAAATATTATGCTTGTACATGTACATATATATGGGTATTACATGTCCATGCATGGGAGCATTGTATATTTCCACAGCATAGTATAAAATAGTATGGTGTTGTAGTGTGTAACAGCAAGTAGTGTGTGGTAGAGTACGTAGTGTGCGTTGACGATAGTAAAAAGCCTTAGCTAGCCTTCTGGTGAAGCCTCGATGGCAGCTTGCTGCCTTTCACGTCGGAGCGTTTCTCACCAGGATGAGGTCATGTTTACAAACAATCCATATGCGGCATTGTCTTTGAACGAATGCCATATAATACATGAGGACGCCTTTTCCCTTCTTGTTGTCAGAAATTCCTTACACTAGCTCCTTTGTCAATGGATCTCAATGCTGGTTTTGGAAACATTGACCTTTACTGCAACAACCCATAAAAAGCAAACTGTTGCGTTTTTACATATTTGAGGCTGAAGGCCAGCCGCATACAAAGAGGGACGAGGCGTTCCTAATGTTGTCTTGACATTTCCATGAGAAGTTAGTTGTAGTGTACCAGCCCCCGCGTAGAGAAGGCCTACCGCCATTAACCATGCAGGAACAAATCTGAATTGGACCTAGAGCTATATACTCGTGTCTTTTAGACACTAGTATGTTCGGCTTAACCCTTGAAAATTAATGCATGTAGCTTACAGAGAATACTTATAACGGGAATTCGATCTCAATTAATGAGAACCGTTTCATTTCGAAATGCTTCGATTATTTTATCAATGAATAGCTAGTCGTTGTAAAGTAGAGCATGCAGTCATCCTTAACTTCCCTTAATTATGTCTGATACGACCTTCTCTTCTCGCGGTTAGAACTAGAAGGTCGAAAGGTTAACGTTTCAGTACGCGAAAGAGTGCACATGATCGACCAACACACACCCTAGACGTACCTAGACGTCACATGTATACATATGACATGTTTCTACCTGTTATGTAATCCATATAGTTGTTTTAAATTCCTTCAGAACTCGCACTGGCTTAACTTTTTATGCATAGCCAATTACCTCTCATAGTAAGATGTTTTAGACTTAGTTTTCTGTTTTAATTTATTTTAGTATCATTTTTACTGGGTTCAGGCCATGAAACCATCAATATGCACAGCAAATACCCTGGTATTATTAGTTATTGATATTTTGGGGAATATTGGGGAATATTTGCCTTTTCCCTGGAATATTTTGCCCTTTTCCCTCAAATGAACGAATTTAAAAGAAAAACGACCCTATTTCCCCCGAGGGTACTGATTTTGGTGGGAAGAGGGCCGTTTTATATTTTTATGGGCAATAAAAGGACTATTATGGACTTGAGCAATCACATATATGTACCGGGGACGGGTAGAATTTATAGGTAATTCATCCTCATTCATCTCTTACATAATAGATGCATATCTGTCGATCGGGATCAGCCATCAAAACTTGTAAGACATAAAGCGGGTCTAGTTAACTGTTTCCAGTAACATAAATCAACTGGTACCATATATGTGTGTTTTGAAAGTTTTATAATTACGAGGACAATATTTTTTATTTGATACTAAATTCATGTTGTATGTGCGAGGGAAGGCAATTGGTTATACAGACATAATTTTACATAGAAGATCGATATACAATTGAGATACAGCAATTCTCATACTCATGTCATGGTAAATCTCCAATATTAAAATCAAAGTCCAAACCCCCGGGAAAGAATGATATGCTTGAGTGACTTGTCCCTGAGGGAAAATAGCGTTATCGTTAAATCAGCAACAGCGTATGTATAATTAAGAATGTTAAGGTCGCGTATGCATTAATGTATACCTGTCCTTCAGTAGAGAATTCACACCGCGGGTCAAATGTTGTCCCCCAGGGTGGAATGTGCCAAATGCCAGGAGGGTACATTGCACCAATTTACCGCCATTTCATTAATTATTCGTCCACAGAAAAAAATCAAACCACCAAACGCCATACCTTCAGTTTTCTGTACTCGTATTAAACGTTGCCGTTCATTAGTGTTTCCCCAGGGCACCTTTAAACATGAAACTTGAAGCAAGGTTCCTGAATTGGTTAACTTTGATTCAATTCCCAAATGACATTAATCTACACATGTGCAGTGACGGTAAGTTCAAGAAAACTTTCTTTTGTTACTGAAACTTGAAACAACCTCTAGACATGACAGTTGGAGGAGGAATGTGATGATGTCACACCTGTGCATCCAATTACGGCTGGTCACAAAACCCGACATGGATTGGACAGGGGTAATACATATAAATGGCTTTGTTCTGCGTCGACCCCAGATTATACTTCACCCCCATCATAAACGAACTGCGGCACACCACAGTATAGCTTGCACTATCCTTTCTGATCGATTACTTTAATGGGGAGTGGGAGTTACTTTGACCCCCTGCCCCTAGCTTTGAAAAGTTCACGACTGAATTTGATTATATTTATATCTTCATATAGAATAATAGATTAGTTGTCTACGATATTTCGAACGCATATCCATAGATCATTCAGCCCTGTTCTATATATCGGGAAATAATGAAAAGAAAATATATGTATTGTAGTATATAAAATATCTCGGTAATTGGTCTTCTAAAAATAATTATACTTAGGTGGTGTATTTATGCGCTCTAGCAGTGGGCGCTTCCTGTTAATAAAATTATATAGGTTTCTTCATATTGTACATGCATACATGTATAGGTACGTTGCATGTATATATGTTTCTACCGCTTACGTAATACATAGCTGTATTAAATCCCTTCAGAACTGTCATTGACTTAACTTTTCATATATACATAACCGATGATCGATATACGATCATAACCGATGATCTCTCATGCCCGATAGGATGCTTTAGTCTTGGGTTTTCAATTATTTTAGTTCATTTTTCATTGGTTTCAAGCCGGGATACCTTCAGTATGCACCACGAATAGCCTGGGATTACTTTCCCAAGCCCCGCGTTTGATAGTGAACATGAATAAACCAATCTTAATTTTTAATCTAAATGCCACTTTCCATTAGGTAACATGAAAAAACACCCTGTGAGTCGTTTCTTGACCATTGACCTTTGAGTGAAAAGATGCTGCGGGTCTTGATGGGAATATAGCAGACGAAGCACTAGGGTGTTTACTGAGTCTAAGCGCAATATCTTGCCCGGCTTGGTTGCAGTGCTGGTGCTTGGGTGGGTGTAATCAATGAGAATTCTCAGGCGCCTCTACTGTCACTGGGCCCCATCGGGTCTAACCATTGTATGCAGTTTTTTTTCTCTATATTTAGCTTCTCCCTGGGATTTGCGCTTTTATCACTGGTCTATGTTTAGGTGATTTGTGTATAGTCAGATAGCGAATAAATGAACAACGCCGAATCGGTATACAGTCAATTCTCGATTTAGGTGAGCCTAAAGAAGAAATCCTGATGTTCTAACCATGGGATCAACGTTTTATGAGAATAATGTTATTTCCTTGGTTCCAATAGAGTAGACAGAGTACCTATATCTTCCCCAAAAGAATGTCTTAGTGTCATGTTACTCTAAGGTGGCCCAAACTTTGGCAGGTGTATGAACTTGATCATTTTAAATAAATCTAATCATTTTAATTGAGAACAGATTGCAAAAAGAAAATCTCGAAAAGGTATAAACTTTGCGTTGAATATTTAAACCCTGCCTATAGAATTAATGACTGGGCAAGGTGATGCCACGACAAAGCAGCAATGGCGGTTTGCAGCTCCATACATGCTACTACCCCTTTACCCACTCGCCAGGAGGTTTTAGTTTCCAGGCGCCCGTCACCCAGGGCAAGGTGGGCGTGGCAAATCCCAACCAACTCAGTAGATATCTTCATGCTCCAGGCGTTGCTTCGAACTGCCTTGGGAAAACACAATGAGCTATCCTCGCTTAGTATACAACCCCTCTTTCAGAACCTCCCACGTTACCCCATCGGTACCCCAACCTGCTGGAAATCACAGAAAGTGGGTTACAATATCAGCGTTGAGAGCGGTCCACGATAGAATTCCTTCGAATACCCCCACAAGGCCACATACTCGTCAGATTGGGGACGCGGGGGGCTCGCTTTTTTTTGGACGCCATCGCCCAGCGACAGGGATATGGGGGACAAGCCAACACTGCCAATTTATGAATGCTGAATTTTTGTGGCAATGAGGGGTTATTTCAGTTCCCTTTACTAGCTAAATGCACAGCACATCAGTTAGGCTTAACTTGAAAACCATCTGTTAAATCATGATAAATGCATTTACCACGAGGATTCATCCTGATTTTTCTGCATACGCTATAATTTAACATGAAAAAAGAAACTTCATGAATTGTGTTTTTAATAATTCAAGCAATCATAGCCACATGTTAAAATCTCATAGAATAGATTGACGTGTTCTTCGGTGTCATTTCCCTAATCACTGGTTCAGCATTTTACCGAATGACGTCAATGCCGAGACTCATTCCCTGGACAGACAATCTGTTTTACAAACGTAATGTATTTGAATGACTCTCGCGGACTGTAGTTCTCCACCGGGCCTGTTCTAACAACAGGATAAATTAGGGTTGCCGTGTTATTCTATGTGGGGTTTACAGTGACAAATCTATATGAATGTGGGTTTGGCCGAGGGTGGAATGTATAACATAGCCAGGATTGTCCCTAAGGTGCCTCTTTCCTTGTGGATGACAACTGACATGAACTGGGGCCAAACCCAAGCTGCCACACCTCCCAGACGCAATGGTTCGGCCCACCAGTTTAGTAAGGCGTAGTGTGATTGGCGGAGAGCGAGATTCATTGTTGAAGTGTGCACGGGGGTCAATAATCTTCGTGTCTCGGCCTTTGGTTAGGCATCGTAAGGACGCCAGCGTTTTGACGGCCGCCAAGCCAAGCCGTTACCGGACGCAGGAACGCCACGCTACGGCTTCACGCTTGGAGACGCCCGTTCGTCGAAAACTATACCAACGGCACTTGCCATTCGGAGTGAGGTGGCCAAGAGAGGTAGACGTGTATGATACGGTCACCAGTGTTAATGCTGGTGTATGCTTTAGTGGATGGAACTAGCACCAACCTACCTACCAACCAAGCTTTCCCTGCCACACATTACTCTTGACTTGAAAGTGTTTTCCAGTACTGGAAGGGTGCTATTTATTGTGCAGATGTGAGGTGAAAGGTTGGTGAAAGTTACTTCGCAATCCTCCTGCCCACTACCAATGTATTTCAATTGATTTTCTCGTCATCGCTCCGGATACCAGGAAAAGCGGATCTTCGACTTATCTGGAACTACTGTGCTGAGCGCACACTGGAGTCTACGTATTAACGCGCACCAGTAGGAGTTAATGCAGTGAATTGGTATTCATCTTGGAACCTCACATTATCATGGAGCATAGCGTTCCAACAGGGGAGTCTTCGGACAATCCCAGTAGCTCTCCCTCTCCGCAAAAATCGGGTTTTGGCAATGGCACGTCTTCCCCATCTCCCCAGACCTCAACCAGCCAGTCTGGCGGTTCTTCGACATCCTCAGGCGAAACCCGGTCTCCAGGTTTACAGGCTCCTCTCCCTAAAACTCTACAACATCGCCGTCCTATATTGAGGCCTGTTCTACCTCTCATACCGACACCATCTAGGAGTGTATGGAATATATCCATCTGCCCTACCACTGGGGGACAGTTCCAACTATGTGCTACGCCAGACGAGACGGTCGATGGTCTCAAGAAAACAATTGCTAAGAAATTGAAACTTTCTAAGGAGAGGATTACGCTCCTTTTTAAAGACAGGTACGTGCTCGCGCAGCGGCATTCAAACTATGCGCTCTATGCTAGCCGAGCCAGACAAGTTAAAATGTCTGTGGTACACAGTAACCCAAATACAGGCCCCTTGGCAAGCTTTTCATTCTCAATAAATCATTTGTTATTTTAGGTTATTACCATGAGAAATTATCTGTATTAAAGGATTGCCCTGCTCTAAGATTTATTCTTGGTTTTTGTCCAGGGTCCTAAAGGATGGCAGCCTCAGAGACAACGGTATATTCGAAGGCTGCAAACTGACACTGTTACCCAATATAGAAAGTGGACTCATGGTATGTGCTTTGACTTCCAGATAGTTGTAGTCAAGGCTTAATCTTCACCTTGGGTTGTCTCATTTGAAATCCCCACTAAAAACACCTTAAAATATTTATTTGTGTTAATCCTGACATTTTGAGGACCCAGTATCTGATATAATCCCCAAGTGCATGTGTGCTTATAGAGTAAGTTTATTTTCACTTGATTCTTCTAGCTTCTTTAAATACTAGTACCACCACACTGGTTCGGTTTATTATATCCCAGACAAATTTCTTCAAATACACCTTGGCGTTTCTCTTATATAAATGGTGCCAGATAACACGTGGTGAGACTGCATGGATACAGCTGATATCGTTAGAAATAACCGCCGCTCTTACCCTCCCCCCTGTACCACGTGCAAGGTAGTTTCGACAATAAAACCCTTTGATGCCTTTCCCGCCCTCCCCCACCTGCCACTTTACACCCGCCCTCCCTTAGTCAGGTCTGTGAGGCAAGGTCATGCTTTCTCTCACCACCATTCCAGCACCGATGGCGGTAAATTTAAATATCCACCCAATCTGAACTTGTTGCATGAACTAGCATTTACTAATAAAATCGTGCCTGCAGTGATATAAGAACATAAATTTAGTCATACCTCATGGCAGTCTTATTTGATCAGACAAATGAGAAACTTTGCGATATTTTTCAATTAATTTATCACTCATGGGCCACAGTGGTCTAGTTTCCTTTTAAGGGATTAAGCATATTACCAGGACGCTTCCTCAGTATCCTGATATTATAATAAACATTAAATTAGTTGCAAACACTGAACGGAATGGGACTACGCTAATTTGATATTTGACCGTTATGGGTTTCTTGGCATCTTTTGTCTTAGATTGAGATAGTCTATGGTCGTTAAGTCATTGGGTTGGACCAGGAGCTTTCTGCTTGAGTACTCGCGGTACCCATCAACCAGCATTCCACTAACGGTCATCTTCTTGGCGACCCCTTGGACGCCCCTCCCGATTTCGAATAGGCAATGTAAATTACTCAACCCCAAGGGCCTAACCAGAGATTGCTCGTTTCTCTTATAATGTTGAAGAATTACTTACTACGCACTATTTTGATTGTGAAATACAAAGTAGGCCCATGACTCGTTTTAATGGCATCTGAAAATAAAATTGGGTCTAATAAAAAAAACTATTCTTTTATCAGTCACAAAGACCCGAGCACACGGTCATGCAGGCATTGGAAAGTCTATCGGAGGTTCAGGTAAGTTGATATTTCATATTCATTTTATTGACGCATTGATGGTCATGGAAGACATTTAACTCTTAGGTGCATAGCGCTGTACAGGGAGTGCTTTGGGGTCAGGAAGGAGTGGGACGCAACTCCAAAATTGATAACCTCGTCCCACACAAAGCCAAAGCGTAGGCCGTTGCAGGTGGGGGGACCCTGACAACAGGTGTCCCACGAGCTCTTCTTTCTACTTGCTACCCACAGGTTGTTCTCAACTTAACTCAGATAAACCACCTTTCCCTTCCCACCACAGAGTTCATGCCAAATTATAGATTGCATTTCCCGCTTAATCAACTGTCTAAAGCAGCGTGAAGAATTGAATTGAAGTTAATTACTTTAATCTGGTTGATTTGATTGTAACCAAAGAATCGTCAGAACGCCCCTCCCCGTCCCGCCAAACTAGATTCACTATTCGCAGTATCCAGTTACTTGTGTTTCTGAATGGAAACATGTGAAACGCCGCCTGCGTGTCCTTATTCTACTAGCTATTCACCTATCGTGCTCGTGGTGGTAGAGACAGGCCGTACTATGACCGGATGTGAGCATATTATTACGACCGGAATAGTTGTCTGCATTGTGTGTTGATACGAGCTTGGGCGGACCGATTGGTCATGGTTTTAGCACACTGCAACGCCTGTTGCTGTGGGCACTAGAACTGAGGTCAGAGGAAGGTCATGGTCAAGTCAAATAGGTCTTTGTGGCCTGGAATCATTTCTTGACTCCCGAGTTATCAAACCATCTGCTGGACTAGTAATCGGCGTCTGTGCCTGGGATTTGGGGACTCAGCTGTATTATGACACGTTAATAGTATCAATATAATTATCTCTTCGGAAAGACAGTTGGGAATTAGGTGTCTGCCTAGATTTATTGTCCTTTTGAAATCACTAACATGTGTATAAGCGTCTTTCAAAGACTGAGATGCATCTGTTTAAATACTTGTAAGAATAGTCAGTGCCGTATATCATTACATCTCCCTCGTCTGACACACGTCCTGAAATACTGATATGTTTTAAGCAGTCACTTCTAAACAATCAGTTCTACTGTGTTGAGAAGCTTTGGTATGAAACAATTAAACCTTTCAGAGTAGTACGAGTCTACATCCTGATCTTGGTTGTGGGTCACAACTCGTGAATTAATTCATGCTTCTCAGCGTTACAGGGCAGCCGTCAAATAGGTTCGAGGGATACCACAACCAGGGCTCTCCAAGCGTCGTACTTAAACAAAGACTGGCACAGCGCTGGTCTTACTCACAAATGTATTTCTTTAAATTAGGAAGGCAGCTGTCTATGTAGGAGATAGGGCCTAATATAAATTGTGGTAGCTTTATTGCTTTACAATCGCCGAAGATGATTACCACTTGGGCTAATGGTCCCAGACATGGCCTAGGTAATGTCATATTTATGACTCGGACCCTGAAACCCCTTCGCGTATGTGTTTTTGGTATCGCCCGTTGACCGACAACATGATTTATCAGGGTCAATATTGGGCTTGCTTGGTGATCCTGTGTGGATGTTCTGACCGATCCCCTCAATATTCTTTTATGTTATGTCAGAGCTCTGATGTTTATGCGCCTCTATCCAAACGGAAATGAGCTTGCCATACGTGTTATTTCCAATTGACTAAAGTATCTTTACGATCGTGTGACCCTAACTACCAATGCCTTGCACAACTTGCACTCAAATCAATCAATGCAGAGGAAACATTTAGTTATTGCACTGTATGTTTTCGCCAGCAAGCCCGCTTGTATATTTTCAATATAATGCTCCGGATGTATAAATCAACAGCTTTTGAAGTTTTCTTCAGTTAGCCTGAAATAAAAGCGCATGTCAACGTATGTAGGTCACAGGTTGCTAGTTTGCTTGGTTGCGAGGTTCAAGGAAGGGTGAGAATTTGAATAGGCTGGGCCTAACCCGTCAGTCTACTTATGTAGTCCAAGCCTTGGTTCTTGCGTTCTTTACCTACGCATTACCGAGCGTGTATTTATCTACCGAGAGGTATATAATATTTATATCACGACTTACTATATTGTGTATAACTGGAGGGCGTTTGCTATTCCCTGCCCATATATTATATGACAGTAAAACTTTTAAAAAAACGCTGACGCTGATAGCGGCAATTGCATGTTTATATATACATGCAGGATATAGACATTAATATCATTGTATTGCCCCAGTTAATATACCCTCACATGCTATCTTAAAATAGATCTTGCCTGGACCAATGCCCTGGTATGTTTGTAGAGTTACTTCCATACTTAAGGGTTTATCATACTCATAAATATATTAAGTCATGACCTGACTACTATCTACCTCTACATTCTATGTATATTGTACAGATCTATGCTTATAAATACCTGGCCTTCTTAGAAAGCAAAACCACAGGGAGATCAAGACCCCAACTGAAATCCACTGGGTCTTTATTAAGAGCGCCGAATGCGAACAAAGGGAGAGAACGAAGCGTGCGTGATCCATATCCTCGCCACAGTGCTTGGACCAATGTGCTGGAGTACAGGTTCTACCATCATTGATCAGCGTTCTCCCTACACGACCTAAGCGTAGAGCGCCTAGTAGTCAACACCGCCCACTCACCACCACTCCCCTGCACCTCATGCATTCCCTTCTAAATGGCCTACTAAACCCCACCGAGCGATCCGTAGAATCGACTAACATGGAAATATTTCTGAAATCTAGCCCAGATATAGATAGACTACGTCTTAACGAAACGCAGAGAATGCTCAGACATTACCTGGCCGGGTAGTGGGCGGGGAGAAATTCTTACTGAGATACACTGAGTATCTTATCTTTGTTTGAGATTTGTTGTGGGTGTTGGGACAATGGGTAGTGTTTGAATCCCCTCTTGAGCTATAAATGCATATGATCCTCACCAATTTAGCTTACTTTGGAGGGGGGGGGGGGGGCGGGTGTTATTCATCCATGTTTTATTCATGAGACTTTAGTATTGATCACCTCAAGGTCTGGCATGCCGTACATCACCAAGTTCATATAATATTGCTGTTGCAACGCGAAAACCCAAAGCATGAATTACTGTTTAATTGGACACAACATACTCCCTCAGTCCTTACTTGACCTTTGTTTCGATGGTAGTATTGCACTTACTCGTGCTGTACGTTGCCCGGTGACTAACCTGCATGTTGTGGAATCATCTATGGATCTAAGAGAATATTGGTGATGCTGTGAATGGTAAGCAGTGAATCATCACTGTGTATCCTACTTCTCACCTGCTTTTCATGATGACGCCCTCGCCATTTCTGTCCTTACACTGAATATTGACCACCCTCCTCCGTCTGTTGCCAGTTTGCCTCCCCAAATACACCACCCCGTCACAAGCACTAAAGGTGCAATCTCACTGTCTACTTCCACCTTCCCTTCCACATATTGTCAGGGGAGACCGTTTTACTTCCTACACAAACAGGATACGTTCAATCATTTGTTCTTCACCTCGATGCCGAGGGTCTCAGTGTTACTTCAAAATACTCAGTATTGCCATTTTAATTGTTGTGTGGGTGTATTTAGAACTGGGACTGCTTGAGTGATTGACACCATGTTCCTCTCTAACTAGATGTCCAGGTGCTCTGTAAACACTTGAGGCCAAACGATCAAAACACATTTCTACCCAGTGACATTTAAAGCAAATTATCACCCTGATTAAGGTCCCATCCCATGTCTTACATGGAGAAAGCTAGTTAGGAGTGGACACCAATCAATGCTAATGAAAAACACATAGCACAAATCGGTATTTTACCTAAATGTGAATGTGTCATTTAATGTCTGCCCCTTAGAGAATGAGATTTATTAGGTTATTCCCCTTAGAATATCCAATATATAATGTATGTGGTCCCGTGTGTCAACTTAAACAGGATTGAACAGGTCCTGGAGTGGGCTAGCCTTTTGCCTCCAGATTGTTCCTTTATTTGGAAGCTACGCGTCCGTCGATGTAAATTGATATATAACTGATTCTACTATGTCCATATCTTGAGTTGTGGTCTGTCTAATAGTTTCACATGGCCACTCAGTTTACTCTCTAGACCAGATTAAGGGATCTACTGATTAGTCCCATTGTGTTAGGGATGGACTATATCTCATATAGTTGGGTTGACATCTGTGTCTTTGTCGTCGTGAGCGGCTTTCAAGCTAAATATACATTACTATCGTCACGGTGGCCTTTAAATTCCATTGTCACATGATGATACTCAAGTTTCTAACGAGACTAAACTGTGCCTTAATGTTACCACGGAGAACCGGTGAGAATTAGAAGAATAGTTATGTAATATTAAGTGGGCGTTGGAAAGTGGTGGAGGGACTGAGGGTGGAGTGTCTGCCCCGACATTCAGGGACGTGTACATCCGCCATATTGGTTTCTTACTATCACCCAATGGAATATTACAATTTATTTGTTATTCATCCGGTTCGTTCAACTTCAAGGCAGCTAGCTGCATGTGCTCCTCCAGTTGCAGTCAAACTGAGTGACCGGCAATATGCTAGTAAACTGACTTTAGTGGTTTTCTATTTAATACAAGTGGACATCTGGTTTTGCATTCATTCGTTCTTGTATGTCTTATTAGCTTACTTAACTGGAAGCTTATTTCCCCCGCGCCCATAACAATGTCTGAAGTACAGTCACCCTAAAGAACCCCTGTTTTCCCCCTTTTAAAGGGATATACCTTGGCAGTCTTTGCCAGATACAACCGGGCGTGGTTTCACTTCATTCTGCATAAAGCAACTCCAAGCTTGGTCCAGCCCACTTGTCAAATGCGGCCCTGATTATGTTTGATCAAATACAGTAGGTAGTGGATTGTCATGGTCTGATAACTTTTGATGAAACGGGTATACCTATGTAGGCTATACCTATGAGTTCGGGCCTATAATTCTGTCTTAATACCATTTCATGATATATAAACATGCGAGGCATTAGGAATATCATAGTTCTTTACTAAGTAAGCATTGTTTTGTGAGTTAATGTGAAGCCAACAGTTTGTCCGATTCACTAGTTAGCGCCTTCTACTGATGTGTTTAGATCCTGGCCTCAAGCACATGCTGGTCTGACCCACCGGCCCGTTTTCCGCCTGCCCTAAATACACCCATCGTCCTAGACAGGGTCGGTTGTTGTGTATGCGGGACGATGGCAAATAGGAACTGCAACCTATAGTGTACTTGGGTGTTTGTTTACGACGTCTACGTCAGGAATGTTTTGCTCGGTTCCATGAATGTAGATCCGCTCGTGGATGTGCTATTTCACTGCCCCCTAGGTTTCCCAGTTCAGTTGGAAGGAAATGGGAGGTAGTTGTAGTTTTCCACCCGATCAAATATCAGACTTCCTCTGGTAGCGTATCTCCCCCAGTACTTGAAATTAACGGATGTGTGGGCGCCTATCACTTTCCCAACGTTAACAGCTTGCTAATAAATATTTTAATGGAAGCTGAATGAGAGGAAGCTCTAGTAACATTCTCTTAAAACTTACATGGATGTTACTACGAATCATCTTATGCGTGTGGATATTCGCTCATATATCTACCGGTAAAACCCACCTACTAGAGCGCACGTTAGCGGAACCATAAAGTCAACCTGTAAATCACTAACTGGCAAATAAATATTGAGTGCAGCGAATGACCTTATGGATATCCATAACATCGTGACTAATGTTGATGGATTTTGGAATGATGATGGGGCTTCAAAGGCGTCCGGACGCATACAAATACATCGGGTTCAAGAAAATATTGTTTTAAGTATCTGGTACTACCTATAGTTTAACTGGAACATTCAACCAGAATTAATCTTTCTTTAAAAAACTAGTCAACAATCATTTTTAGAAAATCAAACGTATACTTAATTGTCATATAAGGAGTAAGACTAAATGTAGACGGTCATGTTACTTGAAAAACAACCCGGCATGTACAGCTTATCTGTATTTATGTTGTGTACTCGCTCTCGGAGAATCTTATTATCTATGCATTGACGTCATTGCCTATACATGTATACAATAGTGGCATCTCCCTATGGTTTCTTGTTGCACGTTGTTAGAAAGCTATAATCCTGGCAAGATTCTGGGAAGGCTATGTATTTATATAGCATTGCGCAGTGAAATATTTTCATATTACTGATCTCTTAATGTTCTCGCTATAATGAAGGTGTGACAGCTTTGCCTTTTAATTAGTTTAGTCCATCTCTCTTATTCCGTTGTCTATAAATCCTGTTTTCATTGTTGGTGACACAACGCGTTGAACAGAGCCATATGCTATGACGCACTTAAGGGGTGCTCTTGACTGGAAATACATCTGATCTATCTTATTATAGAGACCAGCCACGACCCCTGTAGCCAGATAACCTTTATTTATTTACTTTGGCTGTTGAACTATTGGTCCCATTTGGGTTTCTTGTGTTAATGTAAGCTTAGCAAGAAACAACTTGTCTCCATAAAAGAAAAAATATCTCACTTATTATGCATGAGGGGGGGGGGGGAGCATTGAAGATTTTATTTACGTCGGAAAGTATATTCGGCGTTTTAAGACTGATTCAGTTATCAACTTTTAACCTGAACTTAATTCACCACTGCTTTATTTACAGGTTAATGACTTCCTCTCTGGGAAGAGCCCGCTTACATTGGCCATGAGGTTAGGAGACCACATGATGTTTGTTCAACTTCAGCTCTCCACGTCGCCTCCAAATACGCGTCGTTCCTCATCGAAATCATCTTCGTCATCCCACTCATCTTCTACATCATCATCCTCCAAGTCATCGGCGAAATCTAGCACGCATATATTGTCGCCAGTTCCTGTACCATCACCGCCTCCATCCTTGCCGCCATCTCCCCCCTTGTCACCGAGCATCCCGACGTCATTACCCACGCCTCCTCCGAGTCCATCGTCACCAACGATATCTGTGCCGCTGTGCATGCCCAACCCTGGGTCCTCCTCCAGCTCCTCGCCCTCACAACAGTTAGGCATGCCACCATTCATGCTTCCAAATTTACCACTGACGCCCAACATCAATAAACTGCCACCATCAGCCACATATCAGCAAAAGAACATCTCATTGTGTAGCAGCCCTAGCTGTTCGCCAACATCATCTTCCTATACATCATCCCCCAATATGTCACCATGCACAGACTCGCCCGGATCGAGCCCATCACAAAGCCCTTCTACATCAACTAGATCATCTGCTAGTGAAGGGACTCCTCTAAAGCGTCCTAAGCCCTCTGTGGCCAAACCGGTCGCAGCGCCAGTAACTCTAGACAATGTACCGATTCTGGACAGTTCTGCTCTAGCAGAAGCCAGTAGGAATCTATCACTTAAATTGAAGGAATTATCTCAAGCATCGACTGTACCTAGGGAGGTTAGTATTGGATTATGTGCATTGCTATTGATTCTTGGTTCATGTTGTCTGTGCTTAACTTTAATTAATTTCATAATGTGCATGTGTCTACATGTATACATTACCTTGTCCGATCAGCCAATAAGCTAATTTCTTTTTATTATTCTTGAGCAGCAATTAATGCTAGTATGAACGATTTATTATGTTGATCAAATAATGCTAGCTGTGAAATGGCGTGTTAGATCAGTACACAACGCTGAACGTTATGAAACAAGGGAACGTCATGGCACGTAACCCCGCACGGTTATTTTTGTCTCCAGACAGTTGGTCAAGTTAGGCCATGTGTTGTTCGTGATAACATCAGCTGACTCGAGTATTAACTGTTGAGGGTTACGCCTGTTGTTATGGGAAATTTCGTTCCTTGACTAACTATAAGTATAAACGAACATCGAGATCGTGTTGTAGTTCGCAGTTATTTTCGAATATGTCAGTTTGGCCTGGTATGGGATGTCTGCAAGCACTGTTGCTGGTTGCAGTGGTTGAAAAACCTGGCCATATGGCTTTTGTCTTACCTTAGCTGACAGCCGCGTCTTCTCTTGAGAAAAGAATGGTAGAAGTCACTATAGTAGTGATGAGTGAAACGTGGTGGATACTGATTATTGCAAGGCCAATTCCGTGTGTTCCGGACGTTACTAAAACAACTGCCCTCCCTTGTATTCTTTGTATATTAATGTAACTAACCTATGCATTATTTGAGTATTGTGAATTCTTATACAGCTAATGGAATATATTAGCAACCTTAGCTTATATCACTCTGCTGGCCATATCTGGAACAATCAGGCCATGTAAGACGTACCCCATATTTAACGGGTCCTATTTAACCTCCACATTGAGGAAATATCTGTTATGTGGGTTGCATCTGCTCAGTAATTGATCATTTGGACCTATCAATCAAACAATCATGTAATGAAAGTCATATTTCTGATCAACATAGTTACATGGTTATGCCCATCTCTTCTGCAACTAATGCATCTTGGGTACAAGCTGAATAACCCTTTGGACACTATTTCGCTGAAATAAATGTGGTAAAGGACGAAACAAGATTCATCTATTAAACAACACAGTTTCTATAGTACCTGACATTTTTTTTATGTACCGGTCATTATGATAAACAGCCCACTATATCAGGCTAGTCGGTAATAAGACCTGACAGTGAGTTTCCAGCTTCCGTTTGTTTGAAAATATTTGTCTATGATTTCGTTTTCATCGCTAATTTGTTGTGTGTTTTTTTTATCCCAAGGTTACTCCTTCTGCGGCCCAAGCAGCTGTTAAAAATGGAGCTATAATTGAGAGTATGCAACACCACGGCCAAGGGATATATTCGGGAACATTCTCGGGTAAGTATTTACTTATGCAATCCCATTATGTCTCTCTGGGGTACTATTGTATAGGACAAGAGCTTCGCGAAGCAATTCTATTTTGGTATCTCCTTACTTTCAAGCCTACGTCCTACCCCGCGTACCTGGGACCATTGCGTCTACCATGAATACTCTATCTGCATCGATAGTGTTACCACTTTTCTAGGCATCTCGGTAACTGATTTAGATTTCCATCACCTACGAACGTGGGTTCGCCTTAGTCAACATGGAAAACTACGTCATTTAAGAAACGTGATCATTATATTGTTACTATTATTAGCATACTTTAGTTTCAATGGAGTGCGTAAGAATGTTGAAATACAAGTACCCGTATGATGAAATCCAGGGGGGGGGGGGGGGGGGGATTTCAGCTTAGCAAAAATCTAAGCCAGGTCTTTATAGAGGATACGACCATAGATAGCGAGCGGGTATTTAAGGGGTGGTCACACGCCGGGCGTCCCTTTGGTTGCATATTCTATTACTGGTCGCAGCACTTGCTGTAGTGAAATGCTCTCCCTCTAGCAATTTCCTTCGTCACTTATATGTTCTCTACTTTTCTGTGACAAGCACCGACTTGCAGAAAAGTTATGTGCTACTAAAATAACATTCAGTAAACTTGGAACCCGTCCAATCAAAGGAAATTGATACTTTAGTAAATTCAAGTTGCAATGAACATATAGGGGTCTAACTTTTTGCTATGAACAGTTGCTATGCCATATAAGCTGATGGATTTAAGACAGGTCTAATTTGCTTCTTTTTAAACAGGCAATGGGAGTAGTTGAATTCATATAAATGCCGTGGTGAATGCGGCCATGCAGTTGACATTTCCCCCACTGGCATTTGGCCTGCCTTTAGAGGCGTACCACCAAAAGGATCCAGCAATGTTCATTCTTAGTCCGTCCTCAACTGCTTAGTAAATAGTACTAAGCACTGCCTTGAAACAGAAAGGCGAAGCTGGCGACGACTTGATACTCCACTTTGTGCTGTTTGTAAACCTGCGCTATCCGTCTTGATTCTGCGAGCGAGCATTTAGGTTTAGTTTCTTTAACCGCAATGAACAAAAGAAGACACCCTTCTTATGGGCTCTGTGATAGATAACCTAAAATCTTCGCTCAGTGTCCAAAATATTAAACAAAAGAAATTCGCAATCTGAGAGCGCTGCCAGTTGTGGTTCAAGTTGTTTCCCTCAAACTCGTGTCACTTTATGAATATGGATTATATTGGATGAGACCTGTGGCATGCTGCCTTTGGCAGTTTGCTAGTGGTCTGACTCGGCCTCATTTCTCTATACTACTACTCGCCGGGAAGAAGTGTCCAACTTCCAAGGGTCATGTATGGAGAGGGGCGGTGCGGTCACGCTTCAGACCACCCGAACCCAAGCCTGGACGAGCGTGTACCGGGTGGTGGCGCTAAGGCGCGCTGCTGGGTCTGCTGGAATGTTTGTCATACTTCTTGACCCGCCCACGCTCACTGGTCCTGCCTATTATTGGCCTGCCTACTAGGTATTTAAACCAGCGTCTGTTTCCAAGTGACCGTTGGCTGCTCGGATGGAACAAAAACGCTGGGGTCAAGCTCGGCAATTACTACCCTCAAATAATGTTGTTGCAAATATAGCCTATATATTATACAAATTGTTTGCGTTTAAACCCTCATTATGTGTTCGTTGTTCGTTGGCTTTTGTGTCTCATTCATTATTCATAGTAACTGTCAGTGTGCTTAATAACTAAGCCATTTGGTACTGTGGCGAAACATTTTGTTTTAGTATTTCAAAGCTGTGCGGTCATTAGACTAGATACACTTTCACCCTTTCACCGAGCTCATAGAATTGAACCGTATTGCTCCGATTTAGATACATGTAAAAAAGACTAGCTAATTATCGAAAAGAGTAGGGTATCGCATAATGTTCGCATGTTTCCCCTCGCCCTTCATATCACCAAATACATGTAGTGTTAACTAGGGCGTAACGCAGCCAGTCCCTTCTATTCATTTGTTCGGAGCATTGGGTCCTGGTTTCCGATTCCAGCTTCCCATAGGGAATAATGAATGTTGGTGGTAGCACGAAGTGAAAGCTGCTATTTAAGTTTCACTCTACTAATAGCTATTCTTAACTATATCACTCTATTCATGGCCATCTGACTACCTTGAAAGTTTTTTTAATGGGGTCGTATGTTCTCTTCAGACCTTTAAAACTGCTTCGTAAGAATCTTAGTCAGATCACCAGTCAGAATAGTTTAGTTGTATAATCGGCCCCCACGTCCTGGATCCCTCATTTAAGCAACTTACGGTCGCCAATTGATTCTAATTATGGTTTTCGCGTCTCTAGTTAGCAGAGGATTGTTGGTAGAAAATAGCAGCACCATTAATTTCGAGTTAATTTGAGTTGGTGATCAAATAGATGGCGGTGGGCCATGAGGGGACAGACTTGTAGCAACCTCGTAAATGGTACGTGGAGGTATTGAGCATGACCCCTCAGATAGGGCCTTCCTCTGGTCGCGTACTAATAACCCGCCCAGTGGACAGGAGCCTGTTTCTGCGTGACTCCATATTTAGGGAGCGCTATAGTGAGATATGAGCGAAACTTGAAAGGGCCAGACCAACTTGATCTATTCCTGCATCGTGCATGGGAACAATGGATGCGGCCCCCAACTAGGTGTACTATAGGAGGAATTATTTTAAGATCAGTCACATCTTCTTTCTTTTTCTATGGCCCTTAGACCACCATGGGATGTTTGCTATACCACTCCCATGTTGTTGCCCTACTTGATATGATGCCACATATCTTCACGAGTCTCAAATCTTATTGTTCGCAAAGCGGACTATCATGTGACTTTAGTGAAAGAGACATAGATACAAATATAGACATAACCTATTGCGTGTGTTTGGTGACCTAGTACATTCCTTTCTTTTCAAGCTATTTCTTTCATGTTTGGTAAATGGCTCAGGAAAACCGATTGTGGTTGAATAGGGTGATTTAAATTTTTAAATTGTTTTTCTGAAAAGAGTTATTTCCAAAAGCGGTAAACCACCTTCGTAGGCTTTGAAGTAAGATCTTTATCTCACCCTGACTTGGGTCTCTTAGTAGGCTGACTTGGCTGTCTTTAGTAGGCTGACTCAGTAGACTGGCTAGTACTGTAGCCTGTCACCTTAGCTGCCTGATACTGCTTGACCCCTGAAAGCTAAGGAATGTGAGGATGGGCTAATGGGGCCATGACAGCCTTATCTGCCCCTGAAGAGTCCAGCTATTTTGGTTTTGGCATGGAGCCAAATTCGTTACCCTCTCTCTCCACCCTACTCTCTCCCTCTCTCTCTCCCCCTCTCCTCTCTCTCTCCTTTCTCGTTCACTCCCCCTCAGTCCTCTCCTCCTCCTCCTCCACCGCAAATGTCATTAAAATCCCATTAAGACGAAAAAAAATTTCCATCTACATTGTCTAGGGTCTTGCTCCCAACCGCAAAATGCCATTCAAATGCTCCAAACCGCAAATGTCATTCAAATCCCATTAGGACGGGAAAAAAGGACAATTTTTTTTTCATTTTTTTTCCATCTACATTGTCTAGGGTATGTGGCACTATGTAAGAATCTCAGATCTCTCTCTCTCTCTCCCCTTCACCCCTCTCTCCTACCCTCTCCTCTCACTCCTTTCCATTCCCATCTTATCTCTCTCTCACACTCACACACACACAATCCCTCTCTCCTCCTCCTCTAGCTAGAGCCTAGACTGACTAGCTATGGTCATCCCCCCCCCTCCTCCTCCTCCACTGCCCACACCTCAGCCCCTTCAACAGCCCAGCCCCTCCTACCCCTCCTCATCCACCCCTGTCACCTCCTTCTTGTAATTGATAACATGGACCATCTGGGGCTATAATATTACCGACCATTATCTTATCAGATATTTAGGGCCATTAGTAATTGAGAAAGATTAGAGATGACAGACAGCTTGTCCAGTACTTCTTTCAATTTTTAAAAATCTATGATATACCAAAATAACTTACCATCCTAAATATTCTACTAAAGAAGAGACAAATATGGGTGTTTGAATCATTGCTGTGTGATGTATATTAGCTGTAATAATTAATATTGTGGTCGATTCTCTTAAGGTGATCTTAGAATTGCTCAATTTCTTAAGATTTGCTGTAAATGTAAATTCCATTTCTTTCAATCAGGCTTCGCGATATGTGGCTATAAATTGCCACATGAAATGACCTCCTTGTTATCCTGTCCTTTTGGCTTTGGGTCCCTGATGATGTTTGTATAACATGGTTGAAATGTAGGCCCTACTACTGGCTCTTAAAGATTTTGATGTCAGATGCGGCCTGTTTGTTCGCTGAATATCGTAACTGACATGTGCAGTGGTGTATGTAAGCCCCCCTGTAGTAGGCAAGTGTTAAAACGAAATTTAAATTAGTGTATTGGCGATAAATGCATTGCACGTTTATAGCTGGCATATATATATATATATATATATATATATATATATATATATATATATATATATATATATATATATATATATGGGATGCACAGGAAGACTTGACAAGACGTCAGCTGTACACTACCAATTTACATTCTTAGAAGAATTCCTCATTTCATCTTATCTTTTTTTATTCTAGGGACTCTGAATCCGGCCCTGCAGGACCGAGATGGCAAACCTAAGCGCAGTATCAGCACAATTGTCCACATCCTAAACGATTTGTTGGGTGCTACCCCTCAGTATCGCGCCCAGCTGCATGCTAGAACCTCAGGTCAACAACACCACCATCATCATCACCACCACCACCAGCAGCACACACCGTACAGCTCGCACCGCACACACCAGCACAACAAGCACACTCAGCATCACCACTCCTCCATGCATCAGCATCAGAGACACCAGAGACCGCCCAGCCCCATAGAGCGCAGGGAGGCCAGTGTCAAGGCCGCAGGTGCGTCGCCATTTTTCACGTCTATATTTGGTAGTGTGGCCTTAATCATATGCCCAAAATATCGGAATAGCATCATACCTGCCATCGCTGTGATTCCTTACCAACGACTGGGTTCTATGCATGTTGAAAGCATTTCGTCACTGAAATGACTTGTCTTGACAAGATAATAAATAAATTTACTGTATTTGAAAGTTATTAATATCGAACGCAGTTAAGTTGCAGGACAGAAATTAATGCATCAAATTAGGAAACAGTTAAGTTTTGTTTTTTGAATAGTTTTATTGGCCACAAACATTAATTTTCGCTAAGAAAACATGCATAATCCTTTTCAGAATTGTTTTCATGCGTTGCTAAGTTAATTCATAACCATGACTATTGTGTTTCATTTAATAGGGGATAGACTGCGGCTTAGTCAAGAGAATAGGGCTACGCGTGGAAAGATGGAACAAATCCAACAGATGCTCGAGGAGCGACGTCAACGTCGACGAGCCCGTCGGGAGGCTCGTGCTACCCCTTACTCCAAGACGTGGGGCAGTGGGGGACACAAGCTTACTCCCCCGGCTTCCCCTCATCCATCTAATGCATTAGAGAAATCCCCACATGACCAACCGATGGAGGTGGATACCAACCTGGAAGCCGCCTCCAATATGGCTGACGGAAATGTCAAGGACAAAGGCAATTATGGAGAACTAAGCCAGGAGACCGTCGTAGCGTGATCTGCAAAAGGAATGCCCTCGGGTCTCCTTCTATGTGTCAAGCTATAACTTGGAATTAGGCCCAGAGTTGGTCTAGTGATCGCCTCTAGTGTAGCTGTTCATTAGTATTGACCACACCACAGTGACCTAAACCACGGCGTCATTCTAATACATTGATTCAATAGTCTGGTGGTTTGGTAATGTTATCAATACAATGTTCTGGACAGAAGCGATGGCTACTTAGAAAAGAGATACGACTGAATCGTCTGGGAATATTTATGATCTTCCATTCTCTCAAACGTGAAAGAATACCATTCCTTTTAATGAATGCTTCACCATGAGACATAATTGGGAAATTAGGTATCTGATAATACTACCTTGTGTTTTTATTGTAATTGGAAAGCAATGATATTAAGGAACCATTATGTTATAGATAGTAAGTTACTTGAAAGTTATCTGACTGACACTAAGTTCTTAAAAACATGGGGTCATAAACCGGTTTGGGACTAATTTAGATACTTTCCCCGAAGTGAATTTCATCTTATGAACTCCTAGAACTCACTGGCTTAATAAAATATTCAATTTAGACGAAACGTTGCAGTCATTTACACGGGATATTATTCGGGTGGGCTTAAATTAGTCTTATGATGGCACCGCGGTTACAAATTCGCGATATATCGTAATACTCCTACTGCAAAAATCACGTTTATGAAAGGGTTGTTTCAATTAATCAGTATCAATGTAAGACTGATCTTTGATAAAATACTCATTTACATGTTATGGAAGGACATAGCGACATATGATTATTTCTTATATGATTTATTTGTGAATTTCGTGATAGAACCTTGTGTATCAGAGGCTCCAGCTTGCCTGTGGAATTAACTTGAGTTCTATTTTTCTCTCCGAACCATTGAACATTGATGGCAGTGATATGTGTACTTTGTATACACGAAATTGATAGGCTTTATTGTTCCACCAACATAAGTCCAGAACCCTATAATAATTCTCACGAAATATATACTCGTGGTTAGGTAATTATTAACATAATTTTGAGGTCACTTCAGGTGGTGCCTGTTAGGACGTTCACAGAGAAGTAGATTAGTGATATACCAGTGCACCCGTGTGCTGGAGGGATATGTATGACTGAAGAGCAGTATTTGCTCTTTTTTTTAAAAAAAAATAAATAGGGAAAATACATAACCGATGCAAAATTCTAAACACTTAGTTATATGATAGTCGTGTTCTTCCGACCCTATAATATAAGAATGTTTGCGGCAGGACTGACCAATAACTCTTATGGATGTTAATTACTGGTTCTTGTACTGAACCTGAAGGTGTTTAATGATATCACAATACGTATAGCACAAAACGGTCATAGTATCGGCAAGTGTTCTGACCGTGTAAACTTTCTTCCATAGCCTTTCTACACATTTAAGAACTGTTTTGTGTGGTCTATGATTTGGCTCATATCTGTGTGGGGCTTCAAAAGTGAACTAAACTCACTTACTTTAAATAGATATCCACTTCGATTGGAACCATTTGGATGCCTTAGTTTGCCCAGATGTTTGTAAAAAGCCAATTGTTGGCATAAGTGATAGGCTAATGTTTTCGTCTTTCTGCAGGCGATGCTTGTTCTAATGCTAAGTGTATCGCATTTGGTACTCATTGACTGAAAATGATTAATGTAAGTCTTGCGCACACATGGACAGCCACCATTGCATCTATTTTATCCATTGTGAAGTTTACAAAATTTATGATCCTGAGAGTTGGGTTCTCATTGGTACAATGGATTGCAATTTAGGATGGGTATTATATGCACAGTTACCTTTGGATTTGGATACGCACTTGCGATTCAGTTCAAACAAGCCCGAGCGAAAATACTAGAATGAGTCGGATCATAGTGTATCAAGAATATATGCTTAAGAAACATGGGTGAGTTTAGTGTGATAGGATGATTATATATGATACACCAATACAAAGAGGCAGACTTTCGTTGTATGTTTATAAGGCCAACGTTGTGAAAATATGGAATATCCAAGAAATGGAAGTACCCTTATTATACAAATTAGTCAACATTATTATTTCAGATATTTAAACAATTGGTTTCAAGACCTTTGTCACTGCTTGATTAACATTCTATGATATGTGAATCTATACTTATGGGACACTTCGATCTTTTTTTTTATTTCACGCAATGACTTAAATAATGCCAATAAAGTTTACACGATAAACCTGAAATGTTCTTTGCGTTCCTTTGTCTCTGTCATGTGAATGCTCTCCAATTAGTATAGAACAAAATACCAGCCAAATGATGGGAAAGACAGCAACTGGCGCTATAGCATGATGAATAACATGGTTATTTACCTCAAAGAACATGCCGATTATATCGTGATAATATGATAATAACGTTCCTGAGTTGCCGCCTGATACAATTCCGTAATTACTATACGAAAATATAAATATTTAATATATATAAATATTATATATATATAAATGTTTTCACATTCCATTGTACACATAGTTTATCAGCGCAGGATGGTCAATATATTGGCGAGTATATGTTGATCAGAGTATTACTTGCCTGGAGATCGGTATAACCATTTATGTAACAACTTGCACTAAGAGGAAGGGGGTGGGGTGCGATCGTTAGGAGCACAAATGTTATGTAGGCCTGGACTTGTCAGGAATATCTTGCCTGCGCAGTCCCTACCCTGACATTCGATGATTCACGCCCACGTTCCTTCTGTCCGCCCCCGCGAACGCTGTTTGTGCACAAGCCTGCCTAAATGCACATGTGTAGTGCTTTCGCTGAACAGAAATACTCGGTGATAACTGGCGCTAGCAGAATGGAAAGTATCCTCACTAGTAGTTTCTTTAAGCTTTTTATTCACACCGCTCCACACTAGGCCTACATGAAGATTTCATGATTTACAGATGGCTAGATACCTGTCCAGTGGGACGTCAGATCACTCCTCCATGGTCATACATAATATGTCCAACTTTTGTGGAATGCATACATGTATGTATGCACTCCAATTCCCATTCAATATAAATCATAACATAAGCTTGGTCGCCCAGTCTTGATGTTTTGAATTAAGCATTTTCAAATAATTGCTACTCTTAAATGTCTCCTGGGCGACGTCTCTTTAGTTGATTGGAATCTGTGGAATTAAGACGAATTCTCTGAGGGTTCAGTGCAACAAATCATTCATAGGTCAAAATGTAAGTTAGGGGATCTGGATGTTCTGATTTAGATATGCCAAAATTGGTTCTACTCTAAATTTCATGCTTTGAGCCTTTCCCTACTACATTTACAACCCATTTCAGAGACTTTTTCGAATGAGATAAAAGGTATCTCTGAAACATTCGTGTACATTTATTATTCGGGGAGACACGTTGTTCTGTCAGGTATGTTGACATGATAGGAAGGGGAATCCCAGAATTCTGACGTCACTTTTTTTACTCAACCCAAGGGACGGTATTACTTTGCACGTGGCAATGTTGACAAGTCTGGGAGTCGGCACCTCTTTTGTGACGTAAGACAGTGTAGTCTGGGAGTCGGCACCTCTTTTGTGACGTAAGACAGTGTAAGACAGTGTGACGTAAGCCAGTTGACAGCTCTCCGCTCGGCCGGTTGAAAGTAAAAGTAATGGCAAATGGAATCTGAATGAAGGAAATGGAACGGAATTTTTTTGGGTGTTTCTGCATCTTATAGAAATGGTTGAAAGTAAAAGTAATGGCAAATGGAATCTGAATGAAGGAAACGGAACGGAACTTTTTTGGGTGTTTCTGCATCTTATAGAACTGGTTGAAAGTAAAAGTAATGGCAAATGGAATCTGAATGAAGGAAACGGAACGGAACTTTTTTGGGTGTTTCTGCATCTTATAGAAATGGTTGAAAGTAAAAGTAATGGCAAATGGAATCTGAATGAAGGAAACGGAACGGAACTTTTTTGGGTGTTTCTGCATCTTATAGAAATGGTTGAAAGTAAAAGTAATGTGATAAATCATGTTTTAAATATTTAGATGTTTATTAGCAAATATAAATGATTCGATTTAGGGAATTTTATGATTATTAAAGTTGTTTAAGAACAAGCTGGATTAAACCATGAGGCTTTCATTTTTTTTTACGAACGACTGACTTTTACGACCAACTTTTTTTTCAACCAACTTTCAACTCTTTTTTTCCGACCAACTTTCAACTTTTTTTTTCGACCAACTTTCAACTTTTTTTCCGACCAACTTTCAACTTTTTTTCCGACCAACTTTCAACTTTTTTTTCAAAAAAACTTTCAACTTTTTTCCGGCCAACTTTCAACTTTTTTTTCAAAAAAACTTTCAACTTTCAACTTTTTTTCCGACCAACTTTCAACTTTTTTTTCAAAAAAACTTTCAACTTTCAACTTTTTTTCCAACCAACTTTCAACTTTTTTTCCGACAAACTTTCAACTTTTTTTTGACAAACTTTCAACTTTTTTTACGACCAACTTTCAACTTTTTTTCGACCAACTTTCAACTTTTTTTACGACTACCCTCCCCCTTCTTCATCCTTCCCCCTACTCCTCTTCTCCCCTTCCCTCTTCTCACCTCTTGCTTTAAGTTATCATTTTCCTCCGTTTTAACTCCATAACGCCACAACGATTGAATACTATTACTTATGCCCCAAAAACGATTGAAAGCCCATACTTCAATTAATTCAGAAAGTTCAACTGTTTATAAGTAGATCTGATCTATCTGTCTGATAGATATCATATTAAAAAATGCGACTAGTATCATGTACCACACAGTCAAACTAATAAATCTGACACCAATTGATATGGGGGAATATGAACTGGACAGAGGAAAAGGCTGATAAAAATGACATGAGGGCAGCTGTATGGTCGACCCGAATGGGGTCGGTAGACCCTTCTCAGGAATGTTAATACAAAAACCGATTTCATGCTGTCTTGTGTTATTGTTTACTACAGATGTTGGGCAAATGTACACCCTGGAAACCTAATTGAATCCCTAGAATGCTAACATAATTGTTATATCATACAGAACTCTCGCACTCGGAGTCTGGGCGAGGAAGTGCGCGGTCGGTGTTTTTCTGTATGCAAGAGAAGCATTTAGACCTTCGACTATGTTGGCGATAGTTGTCTATAATGTACTTGTCAACAGTCGCGACGTGCTTGAATAATAAAGTGACCTGATACGTAAATTATTGACTTAAATGATACCGATTATCGCATTGTTTACAAGACCTCAGAACGACCTTCTGGTGTTGTCATCACGTTGCAAGTAACAAGTAACAAACACTGGCGTAACACCCACTTCACAACTATAGTGTTAGCCGAAAACACGCAACTAAGTGCATATGAATTAAAGATGACGTCCTTGATAATTTCGGCACGAATCATATCATATATCATTGTCAGGAATAATATCAAAGGAATCTGTCCATATTTGCTCGGACGTGAATATAAACCAGATTCAAGTACCCCCACCCCACCTCTCCTTTCCCCACAACCACCAAAACAACAGTCGGATGAGGAAAGAAGACCTGGACCTCGAGATAGAACGACATTCGCGTTAGAACGAATAATTCGCCGTAATAGCCTACCACCTTACATAATCTGCACCACTGACAGTCCAATATCCTAATCCGCCAGCATATGCATAATGAATAATCTATGCAATATTTGTGACTCACTGGTGTTTGTGCGCTTCCTCGAAATAGAGTTTTATTTGAATAATTATAGCATTTGACTTGTTATGAAACTACTAGGGTATGGCTCATACATATAACCTATATAGATATCAATATACCGAATAACAGCCCTAGTTATCGTCCATCAAGTTCAACCTCCGCAGAGCGTCCTCCTGCTTGCTTCCCATATCAGTGCTGGCACCCACCCCACATGCTCGCCCACTTCGTCCTGCCTCACTGCAGGGAGAAACTACTGCCGCTAACCCAGAGAGATCAATATTGATACTGGAATCTCCAGGATCCACCCACGTAAACCGTTATACGTAGCCTCCCACGCTATTTTTAGTTCTATATCCTTCAGAACAAAATACCAGCCTTGGTCCGCACAAAACAACCTATGTAGACATTCTTTTAGACACTTTCATGTACATATATCTATGTGCGTTACAGTTTAGTCCGTGCGTAGAATTAAAATGGAAATACCCATGAGAAGCTAGATTAAAATAGGCACCCTCCATTACCCTGCATATATATGCATACGTAGCCATACATTGGCAATGATTGGGGCATGGCTCAAGCAGGGATATCAGTCTAGCTTCAGACAACCCACTATATTTTCCTATGGAAGGGATGTTCAGACGATGGAAACAGCGTCAGCATGTCCCCTATCACTTCCCGATTTGCGAAAGGGTTGGGGACCATCGGAACTCACCCACAAAGACAATTTTTCGCCAACCCTACTATATTTTACTCACCTGCGATATATTTGTGGATGGTGATTCATATATGAAAGTACATGTAGTTGCAAGAAGTGCAGTATTTGAGATGTGACTGTTTTCTTCGATTGTTAATATGGATAACTTCGCACTCCAATTGGCACATTTCCCCGGTTTCCCCGGGATATTACCCGTCCCAGGGTCATTAACCAGACTGAGACATTCATGTCTGAAACGGATGAATCAAGGTCTTGTTCCATGTTATATCATTATTGTTTTTGTAATCACCGATGGTCATGACCTACCATTATCAGCCTAGCTCTCCACCTGCTGATACAGGTCTCTCCGGGGGTACCCTGGATAACCTAGTCGGTGTATAATATACCGGATCAATCGATCAGTAGGCATGAAAAAGTATCCTAAATATCATGAATTCTATTTGTATAGGTAACTTTGGAATTTGGATCTGTACAAATGGGATGAAACTCGACACTTGAGTTATCATACTGTTTACAGGTTGGTGGCCTGTGCACTTGATAAAAAAAGTTGTGAGTCTCATTAGGAAAGTGACATGATGTCCTTGGTATTTCGGGATTATATATATCTTAAAAGGGCGCATCAGAGACAGTACATTTAGGAGGGTCTCTGGGCGCATCTAATGTATTTGAATCGACTTCAGATAGTTCGGTGGCAAATAAACTCCATGTTCTCAATATAATATACATCTGACAGACACATCTCAAATGTCGAGTAGGTATAAGACAGTAAACTTGAACATTGACCAATGATCAAGTTAAATTTATGTTATACCTGATCTAGGTCACAGGTCCTTGGCATTCGACGCATACATTTACAATCAAGAATTTGCATGGGTAACAAAACCGTGTCTAAATTCGCATAGACTTATGGGAGTTAAATTTTATACCTGAGAGAGAATAACACAAGCGCACCCGAGAACCTGTGTGCTCAAATAACAAGTATCTGTTACTGTTATCTTATTTTTTTATCAATTATAACAGTTTGATTGGTGGGCTGTTTTTAATGCAAAGCGTTCCCCATGGGGAAACAAAACAGGGGCTGTGTGTAGTCAGTTATACAACAGTAATACTTTATGAGTCTTAAAGATCTCAACTGTGAAAGTACTTAAGATATGATGAGTACCGTTGCGAATTTTTTTAGGTGTTGTCTCTGCACAGACTACCTAGAGGGTAGTACTTAGCACCCAACGCTGCTAACAGATTTGCAAAGGTGCAAAGTGAATCTGTGTGACTTCACAGGCTTAAAAAATAGTAAATCAGGTGTTTTAAGAACGGAAGGTTGGAAAGATGTATATCAACCAATACCAATGAACTATGTGAAATGATATACAATAAGATTTAATATATCTCGACAGAAGGCGTCCTATCAAGGAATATATATGTTAACGTAAAATCAAGTCCACCATGGTATCATACTCCTCACTCTTTCTAACTGAGAGATAGGGCTTTCCTGAAAGCAAGAAGGACAACACACATAGCTAAAATTATTAGAAATCAAATGACCCCAAGGAACTTGGGGAAACCCTCCAACCTCCATAAATTCTAATATGATAAAAAACACAATGTGAGATCTCGTTGAAAGAATATCAAGATCAACATAATGGAAACAATTCTAACATTTCTAATTCTGAAGGAAACAACTCCCCTAACATGTTCAACCGGTTCTTTTCTTCCATAGGGAAAACCTTACCTGACAAAATGGGTCGAGTACAACACATACCTGGCATTGAACTTAACTTTAAAGATATAACCTGTCAAACCATTGCACTAAATTAAAAATTAAAATCCAGCAATGCAATTTCCTGCAATGAATTGGTTAACAAATTATTTAGATCACAGAGAGCAAACAGTTTTAGTACTTATGCAGCTATCTCTGTTTTATGAATACACATGTTTTGTACTTTGAGGGGAAACATTGCATCTATAAATTTTTCTCATCGATTTTGTTAGAGTACGTTGAAGGACACAATTTTTGGATGTGGGCTGATATATCTAACCAGGAAGTTTTTACTTCATATCGCATTATCAGTCTTTTGCTATAATGTTCTCAAAAGGTTGCTAACATGAAACATTCTCTAGCCGATGGTTTTAGCTTATTATACTATTCAGGTCTGCCTGAAGTTTTCTCCACGCACTGTCCCATTCTTTACTAGTTTCTGACATTTTATTTTGATATAAAATCGTTCTACACTAACATGTTTTAATCATAGGTCACCTTGGTGGAAAAGTTTTTGCCTATGAATGAGAGACTTCACTTGCAAAATAATCCAATTTACAATTTTCTCTTTTGTACCGATGACATCAATTCCAAATAAGATGTCTTCCACCTTAAAGATGGCAACATTATTTTCTACACTAAACATTGGTTTATCATTTTTAGATGAATCCAAATGGCCCATAGAACATACAATTGACAGGACTCTTTCCCACAACTTTCTGGTTTGAGGACATTCTACGAGGCAATGTTTGATAATGGGCCCATTGCATAAGGTTGCGAGAACCTCGTATGTCGTCTTATGTCCGTCATAAGTCTCTCGTAAGTGGAAAGCATGTGTATAAGCACCAGAAATTCGTATCCCCTCGTAAATGCACCCTCGCATCTCCCTCTAGTTGTGCATAAGGATTTTTTTCTCGTAAATATTTCGCAAATACCTACGAGCATTTTTAAGGCTGCGCATCTTTTCTCATCTCCTCTGATCTCCTCGTAACCTGATTTGAAGAAAGAGAGGGTGGCAGAGCGAAGGGAGGAAAGAGGGATTAATGGGCTATATATGTATGCAGAATCATGTCATGCGTCATGTGGACCAATCAAATCACGCCTTTCCCTCATCTCTCCGTTCCACCTGGAGGAACCCTCATTTTCCCTCTATCCCCCGTCACACACAGAGGGGCATACACGAGAATTGTTTGTCTTTAAAAATTCTTAATCCTGAAAATTTCTAATATATTTTTGTTGTCTATGTGTGTCTGTATATATTTATTGATATGTTATTGCTTATATAATTATATTGTGATATGTATAGGGTAAAAATAAACCTTAGCTCCGTTGGGGTTCATGGCCATTCCTTGTTACGTTATCTCTTCCAGTATTTAGATTCTCCAGTAATCCCCAACGTATACATATACATGTAGGCCTACATGTGTATGTGTACATGTATGTACATGTATGCATGTATTTATGTATGTATGTATGTATATAATGGGTCAGATTTTCAGGAGGTTACTGGAAGAGGTTACTGGAGGAGGTTACTGGAGGGGTTTACTGGAGGATGTACTGGAGGAGGTTACTGGAAGAGGTTACTAGAGGATGTATTGGAGGAGGTTACTGGAGGAGGTACTAGAGGAGGTTACTGGAGGAGATTACTGAATGAGGTTACTGGAGGAGGTTACTGAAGGAGGTTACTGGAGGAGGTACTGGAGGAGGTTACTGGAGGAAGTACTGAAATGGGTACTGGAGGGGGTCCTATTGAGGGGTACTGGAGGGGGTACTGTAAAGTGCTGTACTCTAGAGTGCTTTATTATACGCGCATGCTATATGAGAAGTGCTATAAGTGGGGTGCTATAAAAATAGTCATATAGGACGCGTCCTATATGAATGTAGTTGTCTAAAAATAGCTCTGTTTATATGCTTCGCGGAGCAATGGATGTAAACAAATCCCCGCGAAGGATGTAAACAAATCCCCGCGATCGGTAATCCACCCGTGATTCTGGTACTATGATTAGAGAAATACATAATAAAAATCCCATCATTAAATAGAGCAATACATTCTCTATTGAATGATATAAATTTTATTAATGTAGCTAAAGAAATGGCTGTGATATGAACGTTTTAAGTCAACAATATAACGGGGCTAATAACGGGGCTGTCAGCGGGGCTGTCAGTGGGGCTGGCAACGGGGCAGCGGGGCTCTCTGAGACTTCTTTAATATTTTTTCAGTGATATCTGATAACATATGATCAAATTTTATGCACATATAATAAATATAGAATGGAACTCGCTGGCAATAATCGAAAGTTTATAGGACTTGATTCGTCCACATAAGCACTCTGCCTACGGCATCATGCTTATGTGGACGAATCTCGTCCTATAAATTTTCGATTATTGCCAGCTCGTCCCATTCTCTCTATATGCAGCACAGTGCTGCATTCTAATGTGCTGCTCAGCACCGTGCAACACAATGCAGCACTCTAGAGTGTTGTACAGCACAGTGCTGCACTCTAGAGTGCCGCTCAGCACAGTTTTTCACTCTAGAGTGCTGTGCTGCACCCTAGAGTGTTGCTCAGCACAGTTTTGCACTCTAGAGTGTTGCACAGCACAGTGCTGCACTCTAGAGTGCCGCTCAGCACAGTGCTGCACTCTAGAGTGCCGCTCAGCACAGTTTTTGCACTCTAGAGTGCCGCTCAGCACAGTGCTGCACTCTAGAGTGCCGCTCAGCACACTTTTGCACTCTAGAATGCTGTGCTGCACCCTAGAGTGTTGCTCAGCACAGTTTTGCACTCTAGAGTGCCGCTCAGCACAGTTTTTGCACTCTAGAGTGCCGCTCAGCACAGTGCTGCACTCTAGAGTGCTGTGCTGTACCCTAGAGTGTTGCTCAGCACAGTTGTGCTGCTCAGCACAGTGCTGCACTCTCGAGTGTTGCACAGCACAGTGCTGCACTCTAGAGTGCCGCTCAGCACAGTTTTTGCACTCTAGAGTGCCGCTCAGGACTGTGCTGCACTCTAGAGTGCTTTGCTGCACTCTAGAGTGTTGTGTTGCTCAGCACAGTTTTGCACTCTAGAGTGTTGCTCAGCATAGTGCTGCACTCTAGAGTGCCGCTCAGCACAGTTTTGCACTCTAGAGTGCTGTGCAGCACGGTGCTGCACTCTAGAGTGTTGCTCTGCACAGTTTTGCACTCTAGAGTGCTGTGCAGCACGGTGCTGCACTCTAGAGTGTTGCTCAGCACAGTGCTGCACTCTAGAGTGCCGCTCAGCACAGTTTTGCACTCTAGAGTGCTCCGCAGTGCCCCTCCAGCAACCCCTGCAGTAACCACCTCCAGTAACTTCCTCCAGTAACCCCCTCCAGTAACCCCCCCCCCCCCCCCAGTAACCCCCTCCAGCAACCCCCTCCATTTATTTCCTGAAGTATCCTCCTCCAGTAACCACCAGTACATGCACCTCCTCCAGTACATGCACCTCTTCCATCTCCTTCTCCAGTACCTCCTACTCCATTAACCTCCTCCAGTATCTCCTCCTCCACTACCACCTCTTCCACCTCCTCCAATACCTTCTTCTCCAGTCTCTCCTCCTCCAGTACCTGTAAGGGATCCAGATCATGGATGATGCAATAGCCAACATATTACAGAAATGATATATGTAAAGAATTAATTTACCATTCCGCATCATTATATCAACCATAATAACCATTCATAACTTATAATGACAATACAAGAACATTGTGATTACATATAAGAATATATATTATGTTGATATATAAACATGCCAGATCATTAATACTAATCTTGCCACACCATTCAAAGTTCAAATACCTTAATAAACTCTTCAATTCAATTAAAAATTCAGATACGAGAAGATATGAGGAGATGTGATGTGTGGAATAATGCAAGTTATGAAATTACTGCGAGGGTTGTTATGCAAGTGATGCCTCGTATGTCTGTCGTATGTCGTAAGTCTCTCATAACTCAAAAAGATGCGATAGGAAACGAGGAGATGCGAGCCACTTACGAGCGTTTTGTTATACATTGGGCCCTCTTTTATCGCAAAAAGAGCAGGTGCTTGAGGCTATGATTTGTTTGTTTTTTAATAGCTCGTTACAAGTAATAGTTCTGTGGATGATTCTATATTGAAAAGTTTGTAGTCTTGTTTCTGTTGTGATCTCATACAGATGTGTGAAGATTTTCTTCCAGTCGAAGTTATCTATTTGACCATCGTTTAGATTTAACACATCCTTCCAACGTCTTAATTTGGAGATTTTGGGTTTTCTTTTTGGTACAAGAGCATTATATATGGTTTCCGCACTTGCTGATCTGACATCTACAGTAACATTGTTTATTTTAATATTGATAGAGTCTTCTACCGGCGCAGCAGGGTCATTTGTGTTGTATGGAGTTAATAGGGATTACAAAAAAATAGGTGTGCAATTATAAAAGGACCTTCAAGAAGTCAGCTCTTGGTGTAAGGTTAACACAATTTTCCTCAATGTTGACAAATGTAAAATGATGAAAATTGACATTGGTAACAGAAGGCACACTTCAGAACTAAATGAATATAAATTCGGTCAAACCCAAATCCATCACTCTAAGGAACATATAGGGCTAAATATCGACAATTGCCTTTCTTTTAAAAGTCATCTCCAGAGGAAAATACTGATTATTCAAAACAAAATAAAGTAACCATAATCCCGTTTATAGATTTTGGAGACAAGAGCAAGTGCTCAAAACTCAGTTATAATGATTGCTAAGAGACTAGGGAGAAGAGTAAATGTGAAAATATTCATTATGATCTGAAGTTGCCTCTATTAAGGAAAGAAGAGAAGCACATATTATATTAGAACACGCCTATAAGCAGGCGACATATGCAGATAATATTGATAATAAAAGAGCTAATCTGAGGTCAAACACTGGGCGGAAACCTTTGTTGATTGCTCCGACCCCTCATACCGAGTAATTAAAAAGATCTCTTATTATATGGCCCCTATCTATGGAATGACGTTCAGAATTCATTTTTTTAGGGGAGTGGTGAAGCCGTCCAATCACAGGTAATGAGGAGTGTGGCCTGAGCCTCCATGCAGGTAGGAGGTATAGGAAATGAAAATTTAGGTAGGTACCCTTATGTAACAATAAGGTATAACAATCTAAGTAATTTTAGGTCATATTTAAGAAATGTATATACTGTTGAGAAACGAAACCGAAGGGTAAACACAGATCTATCTATGTATCTATGATATTTTATTATGTACCACAAACCAGTGTATATCCTGTTAACCTTTTCATAACACAACTAAATAATTCCAACTGTATTGAGCTTGTAAGACTCAGAAAATGGATAGATAATATGTGATGAAACATATATCTCTCAAACTTTTCTAATTATTCATCGTTAGATAATAGTGTCTATAAAGTACTATGGACGTAAAAAGTTAAATTCTTCCCACCAAATTAAGGTTTATTGATATTAATAAAACAAGTATTGACTGAATGATATATCGGTATATTGTTATGTTATATAATTCCAATGATCACATGGTCATTGAAGTAATGATTTAAATCTCTATTATAGCATTGTACCATATTATTGTTTTTAGTTAAGGTGGGCCTGGAAGACCGAAGGCAAATCCAATTTCCCTTGTGACAATATACAATAGCATGTATCCACTCATTTTCAGCATGTACAACCCCTCACCGTGGTATAATTTTTTTTTGTTTTTGCGACATCGTTTTATTCACTTGCTATCCTGCCGACTGGGCTCTTACAAAGTTAAACATTCCAACATAAGGGTATATGAACGAAAAGGTGGGGAGGCAAAATAGATTCAATATTTTAACAATGGTTTCGACCTGCTTCGACTATTGTCATGTTAACAGTTTTTCGACAAGTAAGAATAACACATTGCTAGAGCGAAGGTGTTTTAAGCTCTGGTTGTTTTCAATATGTCTATAGCCTCTTGTACATTATCGTACGTTCTTCTCCATATTTTTTTTGTGTCATTTGGTGTCTTCTTCAAGTAATGAGACTTAATTACCACCTTCATTCTCATACGGATCTCATACAATGCAATTATGGGATCCACTTTGTTTTCCATAAACAGTTTTTGGCGATGTATAAACGCTTTAATTGATATTGATATTGATATTGAAAACTTTTATTGATACTAAGTAGCCATATGGAAGGGGGGTATTCTCCAGCATTTGGGAGGTGTTCCGGCCCCATATATGATTTTACATTTGTTTTAGTAGAGTAACAATACCGTCTCAGTCATAGACTGGCGATGGTTCTCCACAAAATTCAGTTTCAGTTTCCAATTACAGTTTTAAGGTAATGATGTGCCGTAAATTTAACATTGGAATTTGCTCGATGATAATATCAATGATGATACAGGGTTTTAACATATGACTAATACATTCGTATAAGTAAGGTAATACAGTTGTTTACATTTCAGTACTTAATTTACATAACGCGTTTTCAGGAGGGCTTCACATACTAGGTTCATTATATAAAATAATCGTCGTGCCAAATATAGGTCGACATGGCTTGAGATTTAAATAGTTTTGGTTCAAGAATTCGGTGGGCCACCGTAGGTAATCTATTCCAAGATGTTGTGATTCTATTAAAAACTGATTTTCTGATTTGTTCGGTTTTCGGAATAATTTGTTTTAGTAGTTTTCTTCCATTTTCAAAATTTCTTGTGTTTATTTGCCTTAGATCTATGTTTATTGGATTTTGGGCGCTACGGTGGCCCGCCTGAAGTAGATGAAGCCTTCTACGGTACTTCAAGGGCAGGAGTCTTTTATTTACATGTATTTCATCCACATTTGTGCGTGGCGGTAACCTGTATACAGTTCTCAATATTCGATTCTGAAGGATTTGAAGTTTATGGACATTAGTGGTGCTATGGGAATCTAATAGTATGTCGGCCTGATCAATAATGGGCAGAATCATTACTTTGTAGATTAGTAGTAAAACATATTGAGGTATTTTTTCTTTCAGTTTAGAGATCTGCCAACTTTTATAGTTTAAGAATTTGGTTGTTTTGGCTACTTGTTCTGTAAATTTCAAAGCACTATCTATTTCCGTTCCCAAGTACTTATAACTAGCTACATCTTCAAGGGCGATTCCATTCAAGGTTAATACATGTTCGGTAGTGTGTGCTTGGTTGTGGGCTACCCACCTTGACCTAAGCGAAGGGCGGGGAAAGATGGTTTGAATTTTGGACTTGTCTAGATTTAAAGAAATTCTGTTCAATTCGCACCACGTACTCAAGCTATTCAGATCTATCTGTAGTTGTGAAGTTATATTGGTAAGATTATGACCGGAGGTGTAAATAATGGTATCGTCAGCGAACATTTGAATAGTGGAATTATTGATGATTTGGGGGAGGTCGTTAATATAGAGGTTAAATAATACAGGTCCCAAGGTTGTCCCTTGAGGTACCCTGCATTTAATTGGTTTTGGGGTTGATAGTTTGCTGTTAGCGAATACTTGTTGGTTGCGATCAGTTAAGTAATTTTTAAACCATTCAAGTTCTTTCCCATCAATGCCATAATTCTTTAATTTTAGGATTAGTCGGGTGTGATTGACTGTGTCAAAAGCTTTTCTTAGGTCAAGATAGGCAGCCCTTACAATATCGCCTTCATTGAGGGTACGATAAACATTTGAGAGATAGGTGACTAGTGCGTCTTGGGTTGACCTGCCTGCCCTGAAGCCGTATTGGTGATTATGAAGTAGGTTGTAATCTTCAAGGTATATTGTCAATTGCTTATGCATAACCTTCTCTAGTATTTTGGCTGGTAATTGTATCATGGAGACTGGACGATAATTACCAGGGTCGGTGGTGACTCCTGCCTTAAATAATGGGGTGACTCTAGACTGTTTCCAAACCTTAGGGATTTTTGACGTATCGAAGGTCTGGTCAATTATTAACTTAAATTGTGGGGCTAAAGCTTGCAATGCTATTTTCAGTAACCAGGCAGGTAAGTCATCTATTCCCGAGGATTTGCTAGATGGAATACTCTTAATACTTTCTATAAGGTCAGATAATTCCACTGGCTGATATTTGAATTTTGGAAAATTGTGCTGGTTGGCAGTTTGTAGGCGTTCATCGTTTTCTACTGCTAGGTTTGATGGGTTTGGGATTTTCTTTGCCAGTCTGTTACCAATTGAGGTAAAGTATTCGTTGAATATGTCAGCTGTTTCAGGTGGGTTAATTGTGGGGGTCTCTGGTATAAGTATGATTTCTTTATTCGTTTTTGTTTGTTTACTATCTATTAAGGGGGCTAGATTCTTCCAGAATTTTCTGGGGTTCTGTCTATTGAGTTCAATTTGTTCCTTGATAAAATTGTTTTTTAAATTTCTAGCTTGGTGGTTCACTATGTGGCAATGGTTAGTATAACCCAATTTATAATTTTCGAATTCAGGCTAGAGATTTCAACACAGAACATTATTTCCTTTTTGTTTACTACTACACTATTACCCACTCTATGGATGATTTTCTGGTCAGCCGCGTTCTTATTAAGATGACCACTCTCATAAATCCACAATAGAATAAATTTCCATAAGGACATGGCATTTCTACACTCGATGAAAAAATGAACAATATTATCCACTTTTTTACAGTATTTGCAGATTGGGTCATTTCTCTGTTGAGCATTTTTCAACCATTCATTACAAGTAATCGCATTGTGTAATATCCTGTATTGGAGAACATGTAGCCTCGTTTCAGGCGTTACCGTTAGTATAGAAAAGGAGGTGTTCCAGTTTATCATCTCGAATTCATTATCATTCATTGTGAGCAGCTCTTGCCATCTATCTAGCTTTTCCCTTTTAGGGACTCTTTTTAGAACCAGTTCTTGATGGATCGTGTTGGAGAAACAATCAAGAATGTTAAGGGACTTGTTACGAATTTTAAAGTTAACAGAATTGTCTATCTGAGATGGTTCGCAGTTCCTCATGGTTACTACCCATTCTTGAGGTAGGGCTTTTCGTACTTGCAGTCTTTGCTCATAAGGAGGGTAAAACTTGTAATTCTGCATTATTTCATACTTTGACATAAGGTAGCCTTTTTCATTAAACAAGTCACCGACAGCCGTAATACCATTTTCTTTCCATAACTCCCAATTCAACATTCTACCTTTATACTTCACCAGTCTATTTAGCCAGAGTCTCTCTTTCATGATTGGATTTATGCCAATAGGCTTATGAGAATAATAGTACCTATTCCAAAACTTGAAGATATCACGATAAAAGTTATTCAAACTATACGAGGGTTTGTATCTACACAATAGTATGTCCTCCACTTTTCTATTGTGAAAGGATTCAAGTGCTTTAAACCAATTTGTACGATACCCTTATAATAATTTTTTAACCCACATAATTCTGTTTGTTTCATAGATATCATAGATAACTCTCAGGCCAAGTCCACCGTTTTCATGCTTTTGCGCTAAGAACTCTTGACTTATTTTTGGTTTTTTGTTTTGCCACACAAACTCCATCATAATTGTGTTAATCTCTTTTAAAAGTGGTTGCTCAAACGATATACACGACTTTGAGTGTTGGAGTATGGGTAATAAGAATACATTACATATTAAAACTCTACCCTTTATCGTGAGGAACCGGTTGTTCCATTCATTGATCGTGGATTTGATCTTACAAATTAAGTCATTGCTGTTTAATTTATACATCATTGTTTCGTTACGAGGATACATCAGGTATCAGGCATCAGGTTATGCCTAATATCTTCATTTTATCCGTCCAATCAACACTTAGCACCTCTCTGTTCGTTAACACAATATTGCCAATATTAAAACCCTTCGATTTGGAGGGATTTAACCTCAGACCAGAAGCTTTTGAAAATTTCTCAATAATTCTAAAAGTAGACGACAAGGAAAATTCGTCCTGTGAGAAAATTGTAATGTCGTCGGCAAATTGTACCAGTTTTGCTTCATGCTCATTTAACATAACACCTTTTGTATTTTCGTCTTCAAATTTGCTCTGCTAGCTTCTCAACTACTATTGTAAACATTAAAGATGACATGGGGTCTCCTTGTTTCATGCCTCTGCCTATACTGAACCATTCTGACGATGTTCCACTATTACAGAAGGTAGCTTTAGAATCATATAATAACGTTTCTACCCAAGAAATAAAATCTTGGTGAATATTGTGGGCTTCTAAGGCTTTCCTTAAAAAGGACCAACCTATAGAGTCGTAAGCCTTTACGAAATCGAGGGATGTGACCAAGCTTTGGTTTTTAGAAGATTCTAATAAGGATACAATATCATCAATTTGTCTCACTGCTGTTCCTATGTTCCTTCCTAAGGGAAATCCAAACTGCTCCTCTCTAATAATATTTGGTAAAAAGAAAGACAGTCTATTCGACAGGGTTTTTGAAATTATTTTGTAGTCAACGTTGAGTAACGTGATGGGTCTCCAATTCTTTATAAAGGTTAGGTCATTACCTTTTTTCGGTATTACATTAATGATTTTTTGATTTTCAGACATTTGGCCATCGATTAAACAATATTCAAACATTGACATGAATAGATCTTTCACCGTGTACCAGTAATATTGGTAAAACTCAGCGGTATAACCGTCGCACCCTGGGGACTTATTTTTCTTCATTGACTTAATGACGTTCTCGATTTCTAGCTCTGTGAAAGCTCTACACAATAGATTATTATCACTTTCATCTAGCTGAGTGGAGTGTTCTTTCAATACAAATTCGTCAGCAGCTTTTTCGTCTAAAGTTTCACATTTGTATAATTTTTCATAAAAGGTTTTGCCTTCCTTTAATATTTCTGCTTGGTCTGTTGATAAATTACCACCAATATTTAACATCGAAATAATTTTTTTCTCCGCTTTGTACTTCTCGAGTGCACAAAAATATCTCGAAGGTTTTTCACCCTCTACCACCCATCTGGCTTTGGATCTCACCAGGGCTCCCTCTGCTTTCCTTATTTCTGCATCACGAATTTCATGGATTAATATATTTCTCTCTTCGACTTCATTAACATTCAATCTTCTTTTACTATCTAACTCCGCGAGTTTTGACATTTGTTTTTCTAGATTTTTCTTCTTCGCTTTAGCGTTTTGTGCACATATTTTAATCGCTAGTTCCCTGACATTCATCTTAAAAAATTCCCACCTTAGTTTGGGGTTTAAAGAGGTTTCCATACATTCTTTGGATAATTTTTCCACCCCTTCAGAGAAGGTGTTATCATGTATTAAACGGGCATTAAATTTCCAGTAGCCTCTTCCTCTGGGTGAGCCCCCTATGTGAATATTAGCATGTATTTCCCTATGGTCAGAATGTATGTTAGTAACAGTGTTGCAATCGATTACATTATTAACGACATTGTTTGATACCAGTATATAATCTAACCTGGATCTCTGTTCAAGTCTTGACCAGGAAAAGGGAGGGATACCCGGTGATTTTGTATCCACGACATCACATAAATCTCTTTTATCAATATAATCTAACAAAGTTTTGCTGGGAGTAGAATCAGTTTCGTAAGATAGGTCGGCGTTTAGATCACCCATAACTATCAATTGGTCGTATTCTAATTCCTCTATACACTCCTCTAGATCATCGTACAATTTGCTTTGTTCTTTTGGTTTATCAGCCATAGGGGCATATGAGTAATTCTCCCAATCGGGCATCATTTGGTTTTTCAGCCCAGGGTGTCTACATCCTGCATTTGGGATCATCACACATACTTATAACCATTTTATTTGAATTCTCTGGCAAAAATAATGCTGTGGGAACCCCACTTTCAAAGCTCTAATGCCAAAATCTTCGCCGCTATTGTGATAAAATAGCATTTTCAGGCTAGAAAATATGTAATGATTATGGAATTTGAATGTAATACACAGCCTGATTTAGAAAATATATTACTTCTGCTGAGGAAAAATGGTTTCTACACATGCACACACATTCATTATTATGAAAAAACACAATATTCACGGAATCATACATTTAAACTAATCTATAATTGGAAAATATTGTTTTGGAATATTGGTGTCGCCGTTACGACATATATTAGCTTTAAAAGAATGAAATGTCCCTAAACTAATCGTTAATATTATACTGTATTAGGTTTTGGGGGAGGGAAGATCTATAGGTATTTATATATCAGTAAATATAAAAATTATTGGCCCATGACATTTAAAAACCCTTTTATTCCCTCAAATAAAATTCAATGAATTGATGTGGGAATGTTTTATGTCGCGTTACAACATGTAAAAGAACTCCCATATCTTAAATGAAATATATTTTTATGCAATTTCACCTTTTCTAATAATTGTTCAGGCCTGCCTGAATTTGGTAAAACATATAGATATGAATGAATACAGATGCTGTTGAATTGCAGTGAGCATTGGATGTAATGTCGCCGTTACGAATATAGTGTCGCCGTTACGCCATAATTATTAGAAATACAGATATCATTATATATCAGCACAGTTATTGTATGAAATAAAACTGATATTTTCACAAAAAGGTATTTAAATTTCTGGTTACAACCAGGCCTTATTTTGGCGGCCAATATCGATTCCCTAGCTTTGATTTAGTCATTTAATTTCGCTGGGATAATAACTGGGTACTTCATCTCAGACTTACACAATATTATTCATAAATATACGTTGATATGACTGAAATATGGCAAAAATAGGCAAAAATGGAGGTATTTGAAGCATAGGTGGACGACTAAAAATATTTGCCACAGCCTTCCCAAATTTCGTCTGCATAATGCTGATAGTCCCTGCTATACGTACACCAAATATTGTAGAGATTCAACGAAGTTTATTTTTTCTAAAAAAATGGCCTCCTCAAATCAAATGCTCCCCGTTTGGGAGAATTACTCATATACATTAAACACACAGATTTCTCTGTCCTCGACTTTTACGATAACATATTGCCATCTTCCCACTTAGTCGGTACCAGAACCAATAACCTTATGGCTTAATTTTTTGCTAACCAATAATAAAACGCCTTTGGAAGCTGAAGTTCCATGCGAAAAGAATATATTTCCTGCCCATTGAGAACGCCATATTTTTTCTTTCGATTTAATAGAATGGGTTTCTTGAAGACCAATAATTGCATCAGAGTATTCGGAAAACTGATCTAGTATTATTTTTCTTTTTTCAACATTATTCAGACCGTTAATGTTAAGGGAAATGAATTTTCTAACTTTTTTTGAGTTATAAAATTTGTCAGGATCCATTGTTCATTTTAAGGTTCACTTGTCTCTTCTAATAGCCTGTACATGTTGGGGATTTATGGTGCAGCGATTGCGGTGATTTCCATTTCTTCTTCTCCAACTTGTTCGGTTTTGGTGTCATCGTCGTTCTGCTGGGGGGGGGGGGGGGGGGGGGGTGCTGTCGGGCGTTATCGGTCTTGTCATCGGCAATCGGTTGTGGTGTGTTTTTGGTTGATTTCACTTCACTCGGAAGTCTTTCCGAGTAGGTTCCCTTTAGCAGGCTAGGTGTCGGTTTTCAGGACATCTGGGTCTTGTAATCCTCGTCCGATCCCCCAAACTTTATCTTTTGGGGAAGCTTCACGGATTTGTCTGTCTCCTGTGAGGATAAGGAAATCTCTGATAAACTCATGGTGCCTAACCTTTGCTCTTACAGCAGTGAGAATTACTTCCTCCCTGTGTTTGGCCCAGGTATCATCTTCTTCGAAAATTTGCGACATGAATCTTTTGCATGCCATGGGATCTTTCGTTGCGAGTGCCAGGGCGGGTTTTTCCGGGTCACCTAGGATCTTGGCCTTGCTGTAATACAAGTATTGTTCAATATTCTCGAAGTTTTGTCTTCCTACAGAGAAGGGAGCTCGGAAGAGTGGTTTGAGAGAGGATTGTTGGCGGTGAAGAACACCATAGCATGCTCGTCCTGTCTTTTGGATATTGAGGACAACAACAGTTCTTTGGGTACAGCGTTCAATTGGTCGTGCCTATAAAAGATTTATCTTTATGCTGGTTCCGAATAATTCTACTGCATATTTTTCTCTACTTGCCACAGCTGCGATTGTACAGACTCTGGCTTGCCTCTGTCATACAATTAGTGGTGAATCTTTTCTTATCGCCATCGTTTTGCCATCTTTACTAGCATCGTTGTACTGCTTGAGTCTGAGTCTGACGAGCCAGACTTTCATAGCGTGCTCCAGGGTTTCAAACTCAACTTTAATAGGAGCATCCTGTTTCCAACCAACTCTTGTTATGTTTCTGATTTTTGCGTCAGACACAACTAAACAGTCTTCAATCACATACCTAATTTTTTCGGCTAGTACCTCAGGTGGATCGGAGTCTTCCGACCTAAGCCCCATGAAGAGTAAGTTCTTTTCCAGTTTCTTGGATTCCCTTTCAATTAGTTCTCTGTCTCTGTCTCGTTCTCTCCAGGCTTGGTCTAGATAGTCAGTATCCCTTGGGATATTATGAGCCATGGCTTCTCTGACTGCTGCCATTTCTTCTTCCTGTACGGTCAGCCTTGTTTTGACATTCTCCAGATCTTCATCTCTGAGGGTATTATCCTCTTTCAATAATGCGACAGCTTTGGTGTTCTCCTCTACTTCTACCTCGAGTGCCTCAAGTTCGTCGATTCTGGCAAATAATTCTTCAAAATTTTTATCAGCCTTAGTATTACTTTCACTCCTTTCTCTCGCCATTTCTTGGACTAGTTGCTTCAGCCCTTTCTCTGCTTTTTTAATACTTGGCGGATCCCCTCTGATAGGGAAGAGATACTAAGAGAGAGAATATGGAATAATCAAAATGTCCTCATAAAAGGGAAACCTTTTTGTTTCTTGCCATGGTATCAGGCAGGCGTCAGAGTACTAGGCGACGTGCTCAACGAGCATAACGAAGTGTTATCGTCAAGCGAGATCACAAGAATCTTCGGCGTCAGGTGCGATTTTATAACGCGATATAGGCTCAAGAATGCCATACCAATCAGATGGATTAATGCAATCAGAAATGAACAGGAGGCTGCGGCCCCTAACTACCTAGAGATTATCTGCCACATTAACGGCGAAAAAATTAACATTATCAAGAGCAAAGCCTCCCACATTTTTTAGGCATTAGTTGCCGCCAGTCACCCAGGTTCGAATAAGATCCAAAAATGGAAGCCCATACTTTATGAGGAACCTGAATTGTATAAAAGCATGGAGTGGGAAGAGAGATTTCGCATCCCTTATGAGTGTACCTTTGATGTCCGGTTACAATCCCTACAGTATAGAGTGATCTATAGGATTATTACTTGTAACGCTTACCTAGAGCAAATCAAAGTCAAAAATGAAGACAGGTGCCAATACTGTGATAGTGTAGACACAATTACCCATTTCCTCTTCTCTTGGAAGAAAGTTAAAGAACTATGGGTAAGAATCCATGGTAAACTAAGATCGAACATGGCACTTAGAGAGCATGTAGAAGCTGTACCAAGCATGACGTCCTCCATTCTGGGCATTAAGAATTCTAACAAAAAAACAAATTTTATTAACTTTATACTATTATGCACACGTGCTTATATACATAGGCAAAGGTTATTTAAAAACAATGATTTACCCTTAGCCGGGCTGGTCACAAGATACGCTACAAATTCAAAGCCATGAGGCGGGCTGGTCACTTTAATGCCAAGCACAAGCGTAGGGCTTGTGACTGGGAGAGTTTCATTGAACAGTGGTAACAACCTGAACTGACCCCTTATTATAGAGTTAGCTAGCCGTTAATAGTTATGTAACCATTTTAATATCATATACCAAATGTATAACAGCAAGAATCATAAACTACTAAGAGTAGCAGTGAAATAATCACTTTGACTGATAGGTTGTATGATTATAATATGTATAACTCGCCACCCGAGAGACCTGGGTCTTAATATCCCCTTTTTTTGTTGTCGAAAAGTAAGAAGCGAGCTATGTAGATCTTGATGTACACGCTTGAGATGAGGAAGTTTTGTTGACAAACTGAATAAAATTATGTTCCAAAAACAAACAAAAAATACTTGGCGGATCCTTATTTTCACACATATCAACTGGGTTTATCATTTCACCTTGCTTATTCGCCATGTTATTCTTTTCATTCGTCATGTCACCAATTCTTGCTGCCTTAATCTGCTTATGATCAGGGGATTCAGAGCACACCCTTTTTATCGCACCAGTAGTGCTAGACATAGTCAATGGCGCGAAGCCAACGTTGCAACGGGTAGTGCGGGAACTTTCTTAATGGTAAACACTAGTGTTTCGCCAAGGCAATATGGCGGACAGTAACTTCCGGTACACGATTCTTCGACTAACGAAGATTCTGTTTTACGTTCTTATTTCCAGGATAACAGTTTTCAGAAATGATAATCTTCTCAAAAGTGATCATATATGGAATTTCTCTTATTGTTCAGAATTTGAGTCGTTTCTACGACCTATACGAGTGTTCCAGAATTGCTTATGCGAACACCGCGTCTAGGCTCTGCCTACGGGGAATTAGGTCAGCTATAGGTCTCAGTCTAGATTATACCACACTACAGTTTTACCCTCGTGGGGGTATGGAGATCGTAGAAAATGGAAACTTGACAATTTTTACACAGTTCCAATGTTTTTTCCTTCAGTACTTACTCTGATGGTCCAGTTTTAGTCAGTTTTAAGAATATTTCACATGTGCGATCCACATGGGTTTGCTATACACGAGGTTCAGCTTGGGGCTGCTATGCCGCCATTTTCCTCCAGGGCGGGAAGATTGAACGTCGAGTTCTGTAGAGTTTTATAATATCCAAGTAATAAACCTTTTGGTATAGTTCGTTTTTTGTCAGGCACAATCTTGCGTTCTATTACATGAGTTGCTCCTTAACACTGTTTCCGAAATATTATATCTGCTCCTTCAAAGCGGTGGCTGAGCGATGATAGGGAGGCGGGAGGCCAGAATGGCTACCTGCGGCTACTCGGCGTGGTCACTTCAAAAAGTTCGATAATTCCTTATATACTTCGATTTCAAGCTGGTTTTGACTTCCTACTTGTTCTAGGTGCGGATATACATACACACGATGATTCTTTCCGAATTGTCACTAGTTATTTCCTGAAAAAGAACAGGTTAAAGTGGGAGCTGGTCCCGAGCACACTGTTCTTGGAGATCGTAGAAAATGGAAACTTGACAATTTTTACACAGTTCCAATGTTTTTTCCTTCAGTACTTACTCTGATGGTCCAGTTTTAGTCAGTTTTAAGAATATTTCACATGTGCGATCCACGTGGGTTTGCTATACATGAGGTTCAGCTTGGGCTGCTATGCCGCCATTTTCCTCCAGGGCGGGAAGATTGAACGTCAAGTTCTGTAGAGTTTTATAATATCCAAGTAATAAACCTTTTGGTATATTTCGTTTTTTGTCAGGCACAATCTTGCGTTCTATTACATGAGTTGCTCCTTAACACTGTTTCCGAAATATTATATCTGCTCCTTCGAAGCGGTGGCTGAGCGATGATAGGGAGGCGGGAGGCCAGAATGGCTACCTGCGGCTACTCGGCATGGTCACTTCAAAAAGTTCGATAATTCCTTATATACTTCAATTTCAAGCTGGTTTTGACTTCCTACTTGTTCTAGGTGCGGATATACATACACACGATGATTCTTTCCTAATTGTCACTAGTTATTTCCTGAAAAAGAACGGGTTAAAGTGGGAGCTGGTCCCGAGCACACTGTTCTTGGTAGTCTTTGTGAATGACCCCGTGGTATAAATTGTTGTTATCTTTGTTATACCTGTTATGAGCCCTATCAGCAACTGCAATATGATTGTTGTATTATGAGATATGACCAGAAATGCAGCAAAAGTTGCCATTCGAGATATTGTCGCCATTCGACATATTTTAAAATATTTCAATGGATTAATCCACTGCCTCATAATAATAGAATAAAATCAAGGAACTAACTATGCAAATATACACACTGTAAGCCTTAATACATGCATTAGTTCAGTATAATGTGGCTGCCACTGTCATTAAATCATAAACTAGCCATAGTCCGTCAACATATTTGTCAAGAACTACATGGCATCAAATTTACACAACTTTAGAAGAGCAAGGAGTGGCGACTATCTTTTGTTATGCAGCTGAGACCCTGGGCAATAATGAGTTCCTTTGTGCCTATATAAGTGTGTGTGCTGATGTTTTGCTCACAAATAAACAACATAATATTTTGACCATAATGTATATCGCTCATAACAGACCCTGAATAACATATCATATAACCATTCTGGCAGATTTCATGACAGAAGGGTCTTCTAACCTGTTAATGTTTTGTATTTTGCTTTGCGCACAGTGTAGTAAATCATTGTCTTTCATGTTTCAATGAAAATGTTGTATGTTCTGTGGAACATACTGTTACCGATAACAGTAACTGTTACTTGTTTGATCATGTAATGTAAGACCCATCTAGTACTGTCCTCTCTGGCTATGCGTTATCAAAATATTTGGTATTAAAATTGCTTTCCCACAGATACAAATAGCCAGGTAGAATTTATATTTCTACATTATATAGGATTGTGTTAATGTACGACATAGGTACATAGACCAGAGTCTCTCATTGCTTCTACTATTTTTTCATGATGACTGATATGTGTAAAATAATTAATACATTCTATCAAACAAACTTCATTTGTCCAACGTTTGCTTGATTAGCAGACAATGCAATGTGAGGTGCCACTACAGTCATCGAACATGGCTTGCAGGATGTACACGGTACGGTTTGTGCAAGTATACTGCAGTGATTCTGCCATGCTGAAAGACGTGTAAGGGACTGGGGGAAAAATAAAAGCCACACGAAGCCACGCCTTAACAACATTTCTAATAATCAAGCGATTTGAACTATTACAATTAAGAACAACTATTATATATGTGTACACATATGTATGCATATCATCTAATAGGTCCTCTTTACACATCTTCTATATAAATTGAGTTTTTTTCAACTACCCGTTCACAAACAGTCCTCCTGACCATATACAACTATAGGTGATATTTATTCCTGAGTGTTCGGATGAGACCACTGTGCAGTCGATCCATGTAAGGCGTGTCGCGCCTGGCCTCCCTGGCTTCATATGGGCAGGCGTATGACATGAATGGCGTCCCCTCTGCCTACGTTTTCCATGTAAGGTTTGCCTTCGAACGCGCTCAGTTGCTCGATCATCTCGATTCTAGGAAAGGGCCTTAATTGTACTGCTTGCACTTCGAACCTGGGATCGCAGGGACGCAAAAAAACTACACATACATCCTCTATATCGATCGAGCAAGGGGCTTCAAGAATACCATCTCAATAAATGACGAAATGCAAGATAAGGAAACCTAACAACGAATGGTTGTGGAAATGATGTATTTATAAGATGCAAACTGCCTTGCAACTGCAGGTCAAACACAACCAAATTTAGCGGCACGTGGTCTGGGAATTTTCCGAGACGCATATTGAGCCTATTCTTGAACGCAGTAGATGTGTTGATGTTTTTGCTAAGGCCATATGACAAAATATCATTATCTGTATGCACACTGAAAAACATTTTGACAATCAGAGCTGAATGAATTACTTCGAACCCATCGATTCCAAGAATGCGTGAGTAACATGAACTGAAGGTATGGATGATAAATAGGGAAGTAGATATGACCCACTCAGCAAAAACGGGTCTTATGTAAAGGGGAGTTATTCAATAATAAAACATGATTTTATCACATATGACCCGTTTTGTTACTGAGGATAATATATTTAAGCAAATTATACCTGAGAAAAACATTTAAACAAACATACCCAGTAATATGATTATCAACCATATTTCAATAACTGCATGTGCACCGGGTCTCGTTCCGTAAACTGATTATATCGATTATATCACTCATCGTATAACTTACTTTTACCATGCAGTGCCCATTCTCTCTTTTCTTTAGGATTTACCAGCGGCGGACCAATAACCAATCTATGATTATATCTCTTAGACTGCGAAATGAAGAACGTGGGACACAAAAGAAAGCAAGCAATTTAGCAGTGATAAGCGGAAATTCCATACTGGACTAAGTGATATAGGCGGAAAATCCAAATTGCGCACATATACTACGACTTAAATTGAACATATAGTCCCATCAGTAATAATACTTTCCCTTAATCAATCATCCATTCTTTCCTATTTTTCTTTTATAGACCCTGTTGAAAAATTGCGTATGCTTGTGGGGCGAGTAGGTGGTTACACACTGTAGTCTTCTTCAAAATGAAATGTCAAAGATTTAAATTTCAGACTATACCGGATGATTGAAGTGCATCCCACACATAAACTCCAATACGTATAGAGAATAGATCAGCGAGCCTCTAGCTTGAAGTATTTGCGGTCCTAGAACACCCTGGTCCACCCCATTCCTATTATTCCTCCAAGGTTGATGCATTGATTGATTAATGTTGCCATGGTGGTCATTGATCCAGCAAAAGTATCACTGCTACTGTAAAATTATGATGATAAAGGGAGTTCGTCGACTCCACTGAAAATGAAATTATGATGTCAGACGCCAGGTACCTATGCAATGCATGATCTCAGATCTCTAGAATCTACCGAAATGTTTTATAAATATATATGGCAATACTAAACGCTTCAGGTGACATGGACATCGAGCATATTACAAACGCTGATTATATACAGTGAAATATGTTTATGCGACCCCAACCACCCAGCCCGTCACCCGCCCCTTCCCCCCACCCCCCCCCCCTTGCCCACACACTCACCCACAATTTATGAACATTTCCCCCCACGCAGACAGGGACTTATTTTACTGAGGGCCAAATGTAGGTGTCAAACGAGGGGTGGGGGATTTCATGACCCCACCGCCACCCCCATCCCACCCCTAGTTCTTCAGGATTGCAATTCACAAGTGCATTATATGGGACGTTGAGCCTAGACTCAAGTATCCACCCAGATTATGTGTTCGAATTAAAAGAAGAATCACTTTTGTATGAACTTTTATAGAAATATACAGTATAGGGACTATAGTCTCACACTGGCCATAATGGTGAAGTGCATGTGCCGATTTGAGATGAGTAAAACCAAATAGTTGTTTTGTTGTAATTACCAATTAAAGAGATAAACCACTGTCATATGCACTGCTGCAGGCGGGAGTTAAAGGAACTAATGCATGAAAAATAAGGAGTGACAATAATTTTTTAAAACTTTGTCTTGAGAAAGAACATGTTTGGGGGATAACAAAAAGCAAAAAAAATGGATCTCGACATATTTTTTTTTTCATTCTAGAGGCCATCAAAGTTTAGTATTTAAGTATGTGGGGAAAATGGATATTTTCTCAGTTTTTTCAAGATTTCAGACAGACAAATAACATTTTTCATTTGAAATGACTTCTAAACATAGCCACTATCCAGGTTTACCCTCATGCATGACAGAACAAGGTATCAACATATTTTGAAAGATATTATTCAGCATTGAAAATCTTCAATATTCCTGTTTTTAACTCATCTGGATGCAGATTCAGTTGAATAACTTTTTAAAAAAGTCAGTGACCCCCATTTTTTATTGCTTGAGAGGGTAAAGGAATATGTTAGCTATGCCTATAGAGATTTTTAGGAAAAAGTTATTTTCAATTATTTTTTTATACTGAAAAAAACGAAAAAAATTGTCCTTTTCTCATAGACTTCTATAGTGAACAACCATAAATTTCAGGGCTCCCTGAAATTAAAACTAACCTGTTGACATATTGTTTTATTGGCTTTTTGAATTCACATAACCTTGTTCTTTCATGAGGCAAAGTTTAAACAAAATGTTATTTTCAGTTTTTTTCCCAGTTGAACTGTGGTTTATCTCTTTAAAGACTATCAGCTTCAGCATTATTCGATCCTGCAGATCGTGTATGGTGTTTACTTCACATTTGTGTGGGGAAAACCAATATGGGATTGCTATACTATGTGACTACAATGGCAGGCAATCAATTACGAGCGACTTTTCCCGACAGGGATAAGATATATTTTAATGCTCAGTACATGTCTTAGTTTGTACATTGTACTAATGCTGAGTGTCGGACTGTAATTTCGACACTTTTCTTAGTTTCTTACACCGCCTAGCATTCTTCGTTGTTCAGAAATTTAACGTGTTTGATGTCTGTGTCATTACAATTGTGTAAACATTGTGTTCGATTGACTACTTTTATGCCAGAGAGATTTAAAGTATTGTTCATATCTATATTCATATTTGTCTCTATCAGTAATGGCTGATATATAATAGCAATGAACATTTGTAAAGCTGTCTGTTGAATAAATATGTCTTAAATTAAAAACGCTATCGAAACGGTTTGGCGTAGGTTATGAAAATGTGTTATTCAGGATTGTTCACCTCAATATTGACAGGCAATATTATTTTTACTTCATTGGCGAAAGCTATGGCTCTATTCGTTATGGTATTATACATAGTATATAGTATATATTTTAGAATTTTGAGAGACTTACCCGTTAGGTAGTAAGTTGAATTAAAATTATGATATCTTCGAGGCAACTCGAGGGGTTGCAGGGAATAGTAATGATAATTATAGTAATTAGTGTTATTCTAGTGGTGATATTAAAGACTAACTTGCATAGATATTCAGCTATTGCATCCACGCCTTTAAAAAAAGAGTATGTTGCATTACATGTCTTTTTTACCGTTATTTATAGATGGACATAAATGTTGCATAATTGAGGAATTATTTGTGTTTCTATTATAATTATTTATTTCATCATAACGTATGATAAAAAAGAGATATGTGCCTCTAAACTAGGTTGCTTGAGAAAAGTTGGTTTTCTATGGTGAGTTTTTATTTTTTTATTATATGGATCAATGTACTATAGGCATGTATTAATAAAACGAAGGCATACATTGTAGTCAGGATTGGGATGAGTCAGATATAATTATGCGCTAGGCCTACATATTATAATATTATATATTATAACATACCGGACGAAGGTATAATATCGCCAGCTCATCCCCATCCAATCGCTCGGAATCTATATTTCCTTTAAAAAAATAATTTTTATTTCGATACTTTCAGAAACACAGGTAGACGCATCGCTCATTCAAGCATTTATCATGGTTACCATACCTGATCTATTTATATTACAATTTCAATATATGGATAAATCCTCCTCCCAAGGCAGGTCCTATATTCCGCAACCAATTTCTACGTACTAGGCCCTGTCCTAATTATGTAGTGGAGAGTAACGTATTTAGCGACCACACTGCTATAGGGAGGATGGCATAAATAGGAAGTCAATACACTTCCTCACAAATACATTGGAGATTTAACCCATATAGTCCCACCGTCCTAGATGTAGGACGCCAGAATATTTAAAAAAATCAAGAAATCTTTTTCGAAACTGAATAATATTTCTACGAGTTATGTAAATAGAAGGATTTTAGTATTTATAAACTTTTGAGAAAGAAATAATGATGTGTTGCCATGGTAACATTACTGTATATGAAGGCCCCTAAGGCGATTTGTGGAAAGTGTCATTTCTAAAAGTTCACCCCAAGAATTAACAAATGTGTACAATCCTTTTCGTGATGAAACTTTTATGGGGCCATAGTTTAAGGTATGTTCAATGTCCCTGCCAAAAATTGAGTTCCCAAGTATTAGGCCTATACTTTTGGAGAAAATACAAGACAACACACTACTGCCCAATTGCTATAGTATCTTTCGATACTAGGAGGGTAGCCCAGCTGATTTGCCTAACTGCTATTTTCTTTTGCTTCTAATTTTTAGTATATAGTTCTTTTTTTCGTATTAATTTGTGGATCATGCGATTGTTGGGTGTTCCATTGGATTGCTCAGTTGAACCTGTGCTCCTACCTCTATCCCATCAATACCCTACAATATGAAAGTATAAGAAGTATGTAACATTTACAGCTAGACTGTAAACTAAATCACAAAACTAAATCACTTTGCTCATCTCATCTCACTAACCCTCATTGCCATGAATATGACTCCACATGGATGTTGTCATGGCAACCATCACTCACTTCCAAACCTGGCCTCCTCCACTCTGGGCCACAATCAGCAGGAGGCATATCACAGTGATGTTACACTTCAGTTACATAACTTATCTGATGATCTCCTCAGATATTTCCTCTCACTGAAATCAGTTGACACAGATGTACAGATGACAGTCTACAGATCCAAAGATAAAGATCTTACAGGATGTAGCTTGTAAGATCACACTTGTAGGCCTGGCCTAGTAGGAATGCCTAGTAGCCAACCCCCTGCCTAGTAGCCAACCCCCTGTCAATCACAGCCAACAGGACAGCCAACAGGCTTCACTCACTCAGTCTGTATACCTCCCTCCTTGTCACTCACAGCACTCACTCAGTTTGTATACCTCCCTCCCTGTCACTCACAGCAAACAGGCCAAGCCAATACACTCCTCCACTTAACAGCACCAGCCAACACAGTCAAAACAAACCCATGTGGCCACTGACAGGCCACCCCTCCAATTTAGACTAAGCCAGGGGTGCGACAGAGCCTTCAGTATAGAGTATACCTTTCCTATAGTGATACTAAAAGGAGGCTGCGCCCATTCAATCGAAATACAACTTAAAACAGAAAAACACTTAGAGGCTACCCTCCTAATAATAAATGTGTAGCCGTCCTATGTAGGACGGTGGGTCTATATGGGTATAAAAAACGATCTGCTCAGCCCAAAAATTGATTGCATCAGCAAGAATTAACATGGTCTATTTCTGAGTGCCCCCCCCCCCCCCCAAACACACACATAGAATTCACCCTATTCTTTCTAGCAATTGTTAAATTGGTGATTGATTATCAATCCAATTCCAAGCATAACCACAGCCATAATCACTTACACTATTCAATCAATCAGCAATAAGACCTGACCCTGTATTAATTAGGATGTACATGTATATGACGTGTATGTCTCAGTGGAGAATCCCAGTCAGTTTACTGGTATGGGAGTCATATCTTTGTTATTTTGGTGCGCACCAAAAATGAAATTAATTCTATTGCTAGTGTCATGCGTTAACTGGCATGAAAACGCCTAGAAACTATAAATGGATAGTTGAAGTTCAGATTCAGCATCCAGAAAAAGAATCAGGTGTCAGATAGGGGCATGCATTTTTAAAACATGCTTCAAAGATCTAATAACAGAAGTTATTTTCAATTTTGATTTTCTTACGTGTTCTCTTTCTAATATTACTTCAGTCATTCCGTCTTCAGGCGCACAATCACTATAGTGAATGCGTGTCTTTAGAATAGATCTTAAAATGGGCGATTTTTAGCGCGTTGAGCTAAAGATCGACTGAGGCCCGCCCACTAAATATAAACATTTTGTAGTGTGACCTTTCTTTCCCCCTCGTTAACATAACTGCTAATAAAGAGCAGTTGTATGCATGCACATATGTTTAAATGTTTGTCTACTAACGAATAATTATGCAAAAGCAAGGTACATGTGATAATAATAGTTGAATTGTAATAACTGTTTGACCAAACCATTTGACAATGATTTGAGGGGAGCGATTTTCCCACTCACTCTTTTCGCTTTATGAAAGTAAAAGCCTGATCGATACCCCAATGGTTTCCTTGAACAGGCACTATCATTATATAGAACTTGTTTATTATTATTTTCTATTAGAATTTTCTGTAGGCCTACTTCTTTTCGCTAGGTTGTATTAAAAGCATTAGATGCTTTGGTCTGGTTATTTTTAGACCCGTTCCGGACGTTCCCGAATTAACGCTTAGGTGGCAGGTTCTTCATGTCATTTCTTCTTGTTTCTCGTGGTATTTCTTACTTCATATTCTTGCCGTTTAGGCTCACAGCCACTCAGATCAGATAAGAAAGGTATGTCGGTGATTGGACGCCTACTGTTCTAATGGCTTTCCTGATCCCGGAGTAGGCGTCCTAATGGGATTACAATGGCGTTTTGCGGTTTGGAGCAAGAAGCTATACTTCAGTTTGGAGGTAGGCTACTCTCTACTCTGAGCCAACTTCACGCTATACCATCTTTTCGTGTTTCGGCCCTTTGTCCTTGTATAATGTGTCAGTCTATTTTTAGATTGATGTTATCATCAATCTAATTGAATTGGGGTGAGATCTGTCAATCATTGATATCATCTTGGCTCCTCCCATCCTGGATATCAGTGTGAAGAATCTGTTGATTCTGATATCAGTAGATGGGATCAGAATCATGCTGGTTTAAACTAGGATCAAGCCTATAACAGCATGTGCGCTCCTATATAATATTCTGCCCCGGGAAAACGTACCAAGTACCCTTTCGAACATATGTTTCGAAATACCACTTCGTTTTTGTTTGACGTCCGTATAACTTGCGGCAAAGATAATTGTGGTTTTCGGTCTCGAGTGAAAGAGCATCATGTGTGTACTCTATCAGGGGGTTCTATTCTACAATTCAAAACTAATAAAGTAATACAGAATTAAATGGAGGAAACACGAACAAACATTTATCTATTGCAAGTGATTATGGTATAATGGATAAGGGTAGTTTGCATTACTTGGATATAATTATTGACAGCATTGATCACTCCACCGGTAGTAGGGAAATCAGAAAAACATCAGGTTCAATCAACTGAAGAGTCAGAGAAATAATATATATAGGAAATCTTTGCATTTTAACCGAGAATTCAGGTAAACCGAGTTCAGGTTAAGCGGAGCATAGCACCACAATGTCACGTGATCCCAAATCCCAAATGACCCGTGCTATTTCTGTCCCTGGTCAGTTCACTTAATGCTGATAAACACATAAAAAATAGGCCTACGCCGTAGAAATTATATGAAACATAAATGTAACTGCGGTAATTCCAACAATCTTCCCTACGAACAGTTAATAGAAAATGTTAAATTATAATTCATATTCATCTCTTCGTGAAGATAACAAGCAACTCTACAAATTGGGAGTAAACCACGATTACCGTAGCCTGTTTGTAACTGGCGGATTCAGTCAGGCATCACGGTGGTAGCTCAACATAATATAAGCGAGTGATGTGAACCAACCTACTGCTGCCGCCATCTGACAGTTACACATAGCGTCACCTTTCTTCAGTTGGGCGTGGTAACCTTACCTGTAGCCTACCACCAAATGGAATGACACCTCGGTTAACACACGGCTCTTTTGTTTTAGGCTTTACCGTTTGTCAGATAAAACAATTTCACATGGGCAGTCTGGATGGCTATAACTATTTAACTATTTTAGAAATATCAAGTCTCTAACCAAGCTCACCAATCACCCGAAAAAAACTGATAATTTCTTTCGTAATTGGTTCTCAAAGTTGACCCACAAAACTGTTTCCTCAAAATGACACACCGATAATGTCGGCTGCGTTTGACTGACTGATAGAACAGGCGCACAAGGAATATGTAAAAGCTGAGTTTGTCTCGGCTGTCCTACATTTTGTGTAGTAGCACGACGGGAGCAATTGATTTGGGAATATGGATACCTGGTGGTTGCCGGTGAATAGAGTGGGTAACATTAGCACAATGGACAAATACTAATACTGTACAATTTTGCAATAAATCTTCAATATATGAAGTAAAAAGGGGGAGGGAGATCAATGACATATCAGTAGTTTACTGTAACTATCCAGCTTGGCAGGGAAGAGTGAAAATAAGTCTGAAGGAGGAGGGAGTAAGAAAGCCATGGAAGAGTGTAACCAATAAGTTGTCAAGCTTCCATCTGTGGGATTTTGTCTCCATTGTTATTTCGATCTACCTCAGTTATTTTCCTCTTGCTGTCTCGAACTGGGTTTATATCAGTCTTCTAGATTATAATACACTATCTTCCACTTAAGCTGAACTCGAGGGGAAATGAGGAAAAATTCAGGTTAAGAGAACAGATACATTAAGTTGGAAGTCTGGGGGAAATTGCAAAAGTTTCAGGTTAACCGAAAATGCAGGTTAAGCGGAACAGTGTATTCGTTTTGCTTGTTTTGCCTAAGTGATTTACATTGGAAGTCCATTCCTATGTTGATGATGCTTGTGGTGGGCGAAATTCAGAATATAATTTTGTTTAAGTAGACCCTCGTGGTCCCTATCTCGACTTCGTATTTATGCATAGTGTCGCTCTTCAACTGTGCAGTCTCTCGTTCAAAAACAACAGCAAAAAGGAAGTTTTACTTGTTAACCGCTGCATTTCAGGGTTTTTATTTCCACACGAAGGTCATACACCGCGATTACTTTATATTTTAAATAATGCACAATAGAATTAATTTATGAACCAAAAGATTAGATACAATTTGTTTTCTTTATATGATATAATTACAGACGATTCGAGGACTACAGCAACGACAAAAGGAACAGCTGCTTAAAGCCTACATTAGCACATGCTTGTAGTGCCAAGTAATCTAAGCTGGGAGGTAAACACATGCTTCATGTCTGAAGCAATACATTTATCCCCATGCCGATCTAAATTGACCCTAAACGTTGAATCCACAAATATACTGAGACCTTAATATGTACAATCTTTATATGGCGTAGTCAAGATTTAATCCATAACACACGCACAACAATAAAAATAAAGCCCCCCCTAGAACTGTCTCGCACGGGTTAATGGTTTAGGTTAAATACAAAAATTCATTGGTAAGATTCAGAACTACTGCATTCTTAGGGGGTTGATCAACCTCAACAAAACCGCTAGTGACCCAGGATGATATATTCTCGGATACTTCATTGTAACAATAATAGATTTCAAAATAGGAAGTAAACGAAATTCATTTGATCTACGTCACGTACACAAGAACCACATTCTTTCCAATTTGGTCCAACCTAAACATTTAGCCCATATATTTAAAAATACAACATTGATTGCCATAAACAGTCTATTGCCTGCAAATGACAAAGATGAACGAAGAATTTCGGTAAGTGTACATGTGGGTCCCATAGTGATGGTAGGCATCTATTCGGGTATTTCTATTTTTCTCCAGTATTACTTGATGATTCCGCAAGGTAAATGGGTAATTAAAGATTTAGCAGGTTATGAACATCAACGATTGTAAGATGAGAATGGAGATGAAGTGATGACAATGTGTAATGACGGGCAAGCAAAGGTAGTCCACAATCACACACCAACGCTGGCTTTTGAAGAATATCATGAAAGAATTTGGTTCCCGCTCGAATACCCGAAGGATGCATGGCGGGCCCCTGTTTACTGTAGGACTATGCATATGGTAATCAGCAGAACTGTAAAGAAAAAATAAGAATATTTGATTAAAACAGCTAATATGGGGATAAAAATCAATAAGAAGACAAGTAAATTAAAAAAAATTGGGATATGCATCTAAAGTTTTAACATGTGAATAATTTTTTCCTATCAACTTTTAATATTCAATATTGAATTTTAAATTTAAGGAAATGTGCATTCTGATAACGGTTAAAGAATCGCTTCAAAAGAGACAATATTTCCTTACCTTCCATCGATATCCACAATCTAAACAGAGGACAAATGTAGTCATAGGTTCATCAGCACTCCTGGTTTGAGCCTGAAACAAGAACAAATTAAAAGATTTATCCTACTATTTTCAAGAACTTTCAAGGCATTGACAAATTAAAATAAAATTCAAGGACGTTTAAGGCCCTCGACGAACCCTGCTATAACATTCAACTCCCAAATCCTATAACAAAATCCCTACTAAAAGTACCATACGCTCATCACGGGTTTCAAAATCAGCATTTCATAATCGGAGACCAGGAAGTGGATTTTCTTTAAATCTGTCACAAACCAGTTTATGCTCACCCTTTATACCTTTTTTGATTACATAATGTAATTATACATGTAATAAGCATATACTCATTCTTAATACAATTTCTGAATATATTATGTATTGGAAAGAACCATATTTTCTGTATATTGAGGCAACTAATATTTGTTCAAGCTAGTCGCGTACATAAACATATGGTTACATAATACCAGATGTCTCACCATGCTTGGGCGAGACCCATGCTACTCGTACCCGATTGGCCACTGTAACCCTAGGTACCTCAGGTAGGAGGAACGATTATGTTAATTACTTTGTATAAATGTACGTGCACTGACACGAGACAATTATAAATGTGTATCTTGGGTTTCAGCTAGTAAATAGAATGACAAAACTAAATTTGCACTCAGTGCCTACATTCGTACATGCCAATGTCCACCCTGTTGGGATGCATCAACCCTGTACCCCATATTAATCTGCACAAGTAGAAGTATTCTATAGCCTATTTCTTTCCTTAGTTTTAGCTAGACACAGCAGTGGGCAGAAGACCATGGACATTCCTAGGGATGCAAGTCGGGTAAGGCAAAATAATCTGAAGATTTTCTGAGGTCCGAGGGGAGGTACATACTATACTATAAAGGGGCTCACATATAAGAGGGGATATTTAATTTAGATAAATTCACGTCCGACCTGGGACATTATGTTAGAATATTATGCATGCCCAAGATACAGCCAGGCAGACCATGTGTGTTTGTAGGGCAGTGTCCTTACTAGCGTGTATATAGATCGCCACCTGCTGCACCCTTCCCGGAGTTCTCGAGCGGCGGCACTCGGGGACTTCTGTGAGGTCCATTGACTCAATGCAAAAGACGATCGGAACAATCCGAAATCTCACTTTAGACCCCATCTGAGGCCGTTTCTCCCCCGGCAGTGGATAGGCAGTCTCAGATTGTACTAGGGCCCGTGAGGACACACAGATAGTCGGTCTCTACACATCACGCCTCTATAAAGCGTGTACGACACGAGATTCCTCCACTCAGACTGCCTATATTTATTTGGTCTTACACAAGATGAGCAACGGTAACAATTCAGTCTATAATCTGAGAACTTGCATCCCTTACTACCGTGATATCTCAATGACCTCAACTGTATTATAACTGACTATGTACGTGCCTTATTGTAATATCTGTGTATTGTCTGACGATTGCTGTATAAACATACTAAATAAAAACAAAACCTACCTGAGTGTATGAGCATCTCCTCTTATGGCACTTTCCACATTTCAGCAGATCTGTAACAGTGCCCTGAGCCTGAGCCAGTTGATGTTCATTGATGGCTTGCTTTGTGATTTCAGCACGTTTTTTCTTCAGTTCATCATTGGCCATTTCCTAGAAAGGCGAGCAGTGGAAATCTCAATTCTTTTTCGTGTGTTAAATCTCAATTCTTTGTTGTGATAGCGAAGCAATGAATTTGTACTGTGTAGTTCACAAAAGTCAAACGAATCATATTTTTTATTTTGCCCAAAATCTCGACGTACGCCGATTTTCTCAATTGATCTGCGATAAAGAGTTTTACAAATACTTTGCAGTTTACTTTACTTTAAAATGAGTTTTACTGGATCTAGAACAGACGCGAGGGGTTATTCCTGCGGTTCTATTTGAAAGAAAAGGACTTACCACAGCTGTCATTACAGCAATCCTTTCAGGGGCAATTTCACCTCTGAGAACACCTTCTCTTAGTTCTGGATTTTTAGGATCTTTTAAATTGGAGACACGACTCCGAACGCGGTTCTTGTACTTGGAGTCGGTTTTGGAAAATTCATCGAAAATACAATCTTCTATAGAGGCTGCAAGCTCCTCGGGTTTTCCGATCGCCCCCTCACAGTCAGCTGAAATTAAGGAACAATAAGGTCTACAAATAAAAACCAAGAACCTTTAGATAACATTCTCTGAAGAGGGTTCTCCCGTCGAACCGAAACATGTCAGGAATGTACCACCAATGCTAATAAATCCGCCCTAAAATTACTTCTGGTGATCGTCTTATTGAACTTAATCCTCTTAATAAAATAATAATAACTTATTCACAAAGTGAAAGATTAGTTTAATTTTGATTGTGTGACCTTCCAGATTCGCCAGTGAATCGTGGGTGAACAACCTGTTTTTTTGTTGTGGTTGGCGCCTCCTGGTGAATAGGGAACGGGGCACGATCGACGGCTTTCGAAGATTTGGACTACGGTATGTCAAAATGGTTTGATAGCTTTTTCTCCCGAGACCAGAAGATAATCTATTGCATAAGTGTTGTAGGGTTCCTGGAGGGGCGCATAAATTGATACAGAAATGTCCACCCTACTCGTGCTTGTTAGTGATCTTTACCAGGTTTTAAAGTTTGACAAAAAACAATTATTACTAGTTCAGTGGATACTTCTGAATAAACACTAAATAAGACACATACCAGAGGCTTGCAATGCGCCAGCTAACAGCTCTCTACATTTCAACCGCAGGGAGTCAGTGGTATAATTGGCACTAGATTGGAAGGATGATTTACTGGCTGATCCGGCCTTTTCCTCGTCACTGGCAGATCTAGACTCTTCCTTTTTGTCTTTTTTATCATCAGATCCTTCACCAGAATCACGAGAATCGTCTCCATCTTTGCTCATGTTAGAAGCCACGCTGCTGCAGCGACTAAGGCCGCTACCCCCACCGTTCCCTTCTGAATGAAAATGCATATAATTTCTTTAAAAAAGATTTTTTTACACAAGTGATACGCTTCATGTTATCGAAAATCATTATGTAATAATGCAAAATAGAATATAGAAATTCGAAATTTACACAACACATCCTCAGATATTAACTACATCATATAGCGACGACCTAAGTGAAGCCCGAGGATCCATAAGAATTGGGCTTCCATAAATACCATAATGTGAAGTATTCAGTGGACAAAACGCACCTTGTAAGGCCAGAAGCCTACGGCCTCGTTGCTTCTGAGCTTACTCCGTGCGTATTGTCCACCTCATACTTCACACTATGGTAATCTTACTATAATATTGATACCAACAAGGTACCCCGGTACTTACCAGCCAGAAGCTTCTTCCAACTTTTAATGAGGGATTTTGATAAGGTGATCACGTCATCATTACTCGTCGTCTTTCGGAAATTATTGACTGTCATACCAATACGCGTTTTCTGTGGTTAGAAAATGTATACATATATTAAGCAAGCATAATACACTAGGTTCTAACAGTACACGGTATCCATCTCTACAATTTAATTTAGGAAGCGGCAACAGAGTTTAAAAAAAAAAAAAAGAGTTCCAACAGGGTTGAAAAAATCGCTTCGAATGAGGACAAGCACTTTTCAAAATATGGTTGTCCGTCATATATATATAGGGTTGTCCGCTCACACCAAAGAAAGTTGAAGCCTGGTTGTCCACAGGACGCCCAAATATTAATTTTTGGCTGTCCGCTAACCTGGGGTGTGCGGACAACCGGGCCGCGGGATTTTTTCAACCCTGTCCAAGTTACCTGTGCCACTGGAAACACTTCAAGGATTCAAATGTTGAAATGCGCAATAAAGCTATTAAAATGGTTTGCATTTGCAGTATACGAGACTGTAGCATCTACATGGTTATTTGCTTAATTTATCATGCTTTCAATGATCGTCATAATACCACAACGTTTTTTTCATGGGGCAACAGAAATACCTAGCAAAGTCTATTCGGAGTCTATCAACAAGACAACATACTACTGCCAATTGCTACAATCTTTTGATACTAGGAGGCTAGCCCAGCTGATTAGCGTAACTGTTATTTACTTTCTGCTTTCATTATTTAGTATAGAGTTCATTCCGTGTAATTCAGTTTTTTATTGATTAATTAGTTGAACAGTCGATTGCTGAGTGTTACATTTGATTGCATAGTTGAAACAGTCGAGATAGCCCATCGTAAAGTCGAGATAGCCCATCGTAAAGTCGAGATAGCCCATCGTAAAGTCGAGACAGCCCATCGTAAAGTCGAGTGTCGAGACAGCCCATCGTAAAGTCGAGACAGCCCATCGTAAAGTCGAGATAGTTGGAGAAAAAAGTAGAGCGGGAGGGGTGGTCTAAGGGTGCACCAGCCATGTATACATGCAGACCTGTGCAAACATGCAGGCCATAGGTCCCCCTCTCCATGGATGTTGTCATGGCAACCATCACTCACTTCCAAACCTGGCCTCCTCCACTCTGGGCCACAATCAGCAGGAGGCATTTCACAGTGATGTTACACTTCAGTTACATAACTTATCTGATGATCTCCTCAGATATTTCCTCTCACTGAAATCAGTTTACACAGATGTACAGATGACAGTCTACAGATCCAAAGATAAAGATCTTACAGGATGTAGCTTGTCAGATCACACTTGTTACATCCTTTTCTTCTTGTATATGGGTCATATTTCCAGAAAATGTACAATTTAACTTCACCAATCTTCTCAAATAACCCAAATTTCAGACGAAAATAAAGTTCAAAATACAGTTCAACACAACCAAACAGATTGCTAAACTCAATGCAATGCCAAATATACTCGAATTTACTAAGTATTGACCAAATTGCAGCCTAATTTAACAGAATTTACTCAATGCGTACAGCTGCCAATTGTACATTTTCTGAAAATCTGACCCATATGGGTTATTCTCCCTAAAGCATAATAGGTACACATAATAGGCCTTGCCTAGTAGGAATGCCTAGTAGCCAACCCCCTGTAAATCACAGCCAACAGACTTCACTCACTCAGTCTGTATACCTCCCTCCCTGTCACTCACAGCAAACAGGCCAAGCCAATACACTCCTCCACTTAACAGCACCAGCCCACACAATCAAAACAAACCCATGTGGCCACTGTTAAGCCACCCCTCCAATTTAGACTGCCCCAGGGGTGTGACAAAGTCTTGAGTAGAGTATACCTTTCCTATAGTGATACTAAAAGGAGGCTGCGCCCATTCAATCGAAATACAACTTAAAACAAAAAAACACTTAAGAGGCTAGCCTCCTAATAAATCAGGATATAACCAAATTGAAGTTGCACCTGGCATCGACGCTGCCAGATATAAACTCAATTTGTAGTATTACATCAGGGTCGAATATTTATTTCTTTAATAATAATCATAAATGGATAATTAAATTTGCTTACTTCTTAATATCATCTTACAATCCCATTCAATTTTGTTATTAGCTGGTTTGCTATTCCACCACTAACGTTCCACGCATTAAGTAAAAAGCAAAGTTTAATAAATAAGAACATCTGTTGTCAGATATTCTAACCTGAAGGACGTCCAGAGTCATCGGTAATTTTCTGAGGGTGGTAAGTAAATCCATCGCAACTGCAGAATCCTGAAACCAATTAAAATGTAAGAATTAATTCCGAGGAAGTTTGACATTGTGCCACAATATTTTAAAAACACATTCGTATGCTTTAATTTAATTTTCGGCGGATCTCAAAGAAAGAATAATGAGGAATGTTACCATTTAGTCATTTTTTAAAATCTAAACGATTGGGGGGGAGGCTTTTAATATAATATATTATATTTATATAAAATAATATTCACTGGTTAAGTGAACATACTATTACTTTTGAAATAATAGTTCGATCTGAACATAACTAGTGTCATTTAGTTGGAAATTAAGGGACTAAACCATTTTGCTAAAAGTATTTTTTTCTTATCTAGGGGGGTCGTGGAATCCCCTAAATCTGGGCGGGGAGGGGGGCTCCACACACTTTGAAAAGGTTAAAGCTGCTATAACTTCTGCAATAATAGTCCGATTTGAACATGTCCGTTGTGATTAAATTTGTACTGCACAGATATTATTAATGTGAATGTATTAAAACTCTAGTGGGCCCCAAAGACCCCTCCCCCAGGAGTGAGTGAGAGTGAGATTCGTTGCTTTACGCCCTTATCAACACATTGAAGGTTATATCAAGGGTGGAAGAGCTGAGAGGGAGGCAGTTTATGATCTTACCCAGGATATAGAGATAGAGAGGATGGGAGAGATACAGAGAAAAGTGACAGAAAGCGTCCAGGCCTGGGCGCGAGGATCTCAGGACGCTACAGTCCTGCAATCTTACCCAGGACTGGGAGAGGGGGCATTAGATAAGATAATATTTATAACTGCGTACCGTAAAATGGGGTAACTTTGACCTACACTCAGGAAAACATTGTTTTTCTCTCTTGGCTAAAGGTTTGTCGGTACATTCTTAATTTCATTTTAATCAAAGTTATATTGATGAGATAAGCTTGTGCACTGTGCACAGCGGGGAAATCTTGGGATTTACTCCCTCTTTTGTTGCTAGGGGGCGCTGTCGAAAAACAGAATAATTTGTTTTCGTTTTGCGATAGTTCCGAACATCCTGTAGGTAAATAACCACAGGAAATACCATCCATTTTGAAAAATCTTAAAAAGTGGGTCAATGTTACACCGTTTTACGGTAATAACGATCAGATTTGAACATAATTGGTGTCATTAAGAGAGGACACAATATTCGGATGTCTGAAATACTGATGATCATGGGACTGGGCGGTTGCACTATAAGCCGCATTTTACACGAAAAACCATTTTACACCGCATTTTACACTTTTTTTGTGTATTCTATCAATTTGGGGTGGAGGGGGTGGGGGGGTGGGGGAGTGTGTGTATTGGCGGGGGGTGGGGGGCAGGGAATTTTTTTTTCATTCTATACCTGGGCTATGTATTCTGTTTTCATTTTACACTTGGGGTTAATGCTTTCCTTAGGTTTATTCAATCAATCGGGGTGTGTGTGTGTGGGGTGTGTGTGTGTGGGGGGGGGGGGGGAGGGAGTGTCGGGGGGATTCCCCCACCCCCCCTTTTACACTTGGGTTGTGTATTCTGTTTTCATTTTAGCAATATTAATCACATGTACTACAGTATCATGTAGACCTACATCCATTCATCAAAATGTCATTTTTTAGGCCCAAATATGTATTGAGACAAAATGTGTATTGTGTGTATTGACTGACCCATGAATACACATGATTATTCACTAGTGTGTATTGACTGACCCATGAATACACATGACTATTCACTTGTGTGTATTGACTGACCCATGAATACACATGACTATTCATTCACTAGTGTGCATTGACTGAGCCAGCATGAATACACATGTATATATTCACTAGTGTGTATTGACTGAGCCAGCATGAATACACATGTATATATTCACTAGTGTGTATTGACTGAGCCAGCATGAATACACATGTATATTGTAAGATTCTAAGACACTAGTGTGTATTGACAGAACCAGCATGAATACACATGTATATATTCACTAGTGTGTATTGACTGACCCAGCATGAATAGACTGAATACACATGTATATTCACTAATGTGTATTGACTGAGCCAGGATGAATACACATACCGGTATATATTCACTAATGTGTATTGACTGACCCAGGATGAATACACATATACATTCACTAGTGTGTATTGACTGACCCAGGATGAATACACATATACATTCACTAGTGTGTGTAAAACATGAAACCCCGCCCCCCCCCACACACACACACCACCAGCCCCCCCCCCCCCCCCGACACTCCCCAACTTAGAATATGAAATAATACAAGACAACCTACTACTGCCCAATTGCTATAGTATCTTTCGATACTAGGAGGGTAGCCCAGCTGATTTGCCTAACTGCTATTTTCTTTTGCTTCTAATTTTTAGTATATAGTTCTTTTTTTGTATTTTTTTTTTTCATTTGATTGCATAGGCAACCATCACTCACTTCCAAACCTGGCCTCCTCCACTCTGGGCCACAATCAGCAGGAGGCATTTCACAGTGATGTTACACTTCAGTTACATAACTTATCTGATGATCTCCTCAGATATTTCCTCTCACTGAAATCAGTTTACACAGATGTACAGATGACAGTCTACAGATCCAAAGATAAAGATCTTACAGGATGTAGCTTGTCAGATCACACTTGTAGGCCTGGCCTAGTAGGAATGCCTAGTAGCCAACCCCCTGCCTAGTAACTATTCACAAGCTTTCAGGGTTGTTCACTTATCCTCAAGCACCATCCTAGTAGCCAACCCCCTGCCTAGTAGCCAACCCCCTGTCAATCACAGCCAGTCTGTACACCTCCCTCCCTGTCCTCCCTCCTCCCTCCCTGTCACTCACAGCAAACAGGCCAAGCCAATACACTCCTCCACTTAACAACACCAGCCAACACAGTCAAAACAGACCCATGTGGCCACTGACAGGCCACCCCTCCCTTAGCCAGGGGTGCGACAGAGCCTTCAGTATAGAGTATACCTTTCCTATAGTGATACTAAAAGGAGGCTGCGCCCATTCAATCGAAATACAACTTAATACAGAAAAGCACTCAGAGGCTACCCTCCTAATAATACAAGAAACAGTAGAAAAGCCTTTGATTTTCGCCACATGGGCGAAAAATTGCTCGAAGAGGGGAAGTGGCGCCCCCTGACAGTAGACAATGTAGATGAAAAAAAAAGCCTGGTTATATTTCCAGCTTGAAAGTGTCAATCTGGACACCTCTCGTCACCCTCCCATAGACGCCAACGCGCAGAGCTAGTACACCTGTTCCCTCCGACGTCCGCGCTTTTGACTCTAGACCTATAAATAGCCGGCTGTTCAGCGTTAATTTATCGCCCAGTATGGGCATAATGTTATGCTTTAGGCACTGCCTGGAGAAACAGCAACTCAAATCTTTTTATTTTTTCTTTTTTCTTCCCAGTTCAGAAGAAAACGCTCTGTTTCTGAGCGATTTGGGACATTATTTTTTTTATTTATTTATTTTCTGGAAATCTTTTAGTTGCCAAACACTGCAAACCTTTTGCAGCTTGGTCACTTGGCATTGTTTGCTGCTAACTTGCTGCAAATTTCTGCCAACCCTTGGCAATTTGGTAACTGGAAAAAATTATTTTTTGTTGCTGAATCTCAAATGGCAACATGCGAGGGGGCGTGCCCACTTGCCTGTTGTGATATTCTGGCCTGCCTGAGGTGTCATATGGGGGAGATATTGTGCTTAAAACCCATTTTTTTTGTAGGAAGATGAGTGTTTCTGTTCCTTGATGACTTTCAGACTATTTTTCTTCTATAAATCCCACATTGAAGAAATTAATATCAAAATGATTCTAACGTCTGTCAGAATATGCTTAAACATAATTCAGAATGTATATTTCACAAACAAAAAATCTTCTAAACTGAAGTAAGCTACACAAGTCTTCACATAGGACATAATGAGAAGGAGGTTGTTGTTGTTCTGCTTGTGGTGATGGTGGTGGTCCTGCACCTTATCAGCTTAATTACTCCCATTCACCCCAGAGGTGGAGGTTGGGGCGAGTAGGGGTGACATGGGATACAGGGCCAGACATACAGAGAAGGAGTGGAGAGGAAGGGTAAGATAAGGTGAGAGATAGGAGGGAGTGAGAGACAAGATAGCGTTGCGAATTTAATTAGATTATAAGTCTTTAAGAATAAACCACATCTCTGCTATATTTATTAGCTAACTTGACTTCTAATAGTTCTAACATATGAATTATGCTTTTCAAATTACACAACTTTTCTTGTATTTGATGCACAAATTCTATTCAAATTTTGATTTGACACTCAATGTAAGCATTACAGACATGTTAGAACTATAAATCGATTCTTAATCTAAAAAAAGTTGAAAGAAGAACTGACACCAACCAGTGACCACACATGGTCACAATTATCTTTGGGGGCTGGCGGCGAATCCTGGCGGCAAATCCTAGCGGTGGAGTGGAGAGGGGCAGTGGCGTTATCAGAGGGGGCGGTGAGGGGCGGTCAAGCGGCGGGAGGGGGCGGTCAAGCGGCGAGAGGGGGCGGTCAATAAGGCCGGGAGAAGGCAGGGATTATCAACATTCCATCTTAGATTGAGATATATAGAAGATGAAAGAAAAGTGCCTGTTTTTGAAACAACACCTTTAAATTTGAAAAGGAAAAAATTAATTTAAATTTCCGAAAATTAGACCAAAAGGTGGCGCTTTGGTTATATTGACTGCATGGAAATTTAGAGGATTATAGGACAAATCATGCGGCTATAAATAGGGGGGTCTCTTATCTACAGGAATGTCAGTAGTAACCCGATCTGCCGACCGTTTTGTCCGTATACCGTAGTAAAACTAAGAGGCTCTTCGAGCCAATAAGATAGAATACACAAAAAAAGTGTAAAATGCGGGTTTTCCGTGTAAAATGCGGTCTTTGTGTAAAATGCGGCTTATAGTGCTACCCGGACTGGGGGACCCCTTCCGCCATTTTAGGGGGTGGGTGGGCTCATTCAACCATGGTAAATTAAATGTTTTCATAACTGCTTGATATTTAGAAAATGATGATTTGTAAACACAATTCATTAGATCTACTACCGTATGGCGTATGTCTTAAAGTTAAACAAGGAGACATTTACATTTAACACAATGTAATGTAGTGTCAAATATATTTATATATTTCTAATTTATGGATTTAGTCCACACTACAGGGCATTAAAACTGATTATAATTATACGGTCCACACAAATATTTAACATCATTGCAATTATATGTTACCCTTTTTTTTATGGAATAGCCTTATGTTCAATATCTAACGTTACGAGCCAGGTGAAGTGTTTTAACTTGTCAGTATCTACTGCCTGGGAAACAAATATATTACTTGGGTGCAATATTAACCCGTCAGTGTCACAGTGAATAGGAACGGGTGACTTCCACCCCAGTGGCCCACGGCACTGTGTGGGCCACACCATGGCCAATATGGCCATGCATGGCCGGGTTGTTTACATCAGTCCTCGAGGCCGCCATCTTGGCTTGATAAACCCAGGCCACTAGCTCAAGTACATGAAGCTTGTAACATTGACCAAATTAAAACCTATGTGCATGCAAAGGTATCAGGCAAATATATGTATATGTTCAACATTCCCCAAATTCTGAATGCAGTCACTGGGACTGGGTTTGTAATTACCTGGTACGGTATCCCTCCCTCACTCAGGGTGGTAGGGTAGGTCCGTAGGACTAGGACTGTCCCTGCTAAAAAGCAACACAAACGAATCAAAACATATCTACGTACCTCTGCCTTGTTCGCCATCATTTTCTCCAGCTTTTTACCGACCTTGACAACATCTTCTTTGCAACTCATTTTTATGATTTAATAGGCTCGTGAACTAGAAATAAATGGAGATAACTTTAAAACAGTCAACAGGGGAGCAAAACACAAGCTTGCAAATATGGCGGCACTTTCCCTTGGAATTGTGGGATTTCGGGCAAACCATATATATATATTTTTTTTTACAAATTCTCAATAGATAATAGCGATATATGTTTTATAGTTATAGTTATAGTTTTATAAAGATAATTTTATAATAACTGTCATATATTTAGCTAGAATATTTCTCAGGGTTTCCTCAAACGGCTAAATGACGTCAGAGGGGATATCCAAAATGGCGGCCACACAGCGAAGGTTCAGTATTCTGCACCGACAACATGTTTAACAAGTCCAAGTCGAAATCAAACATGCATATCGATGGACGGGATTCTCTTTATGGATCGGGAACCTTCGTAAGTGTCTAGTTTGTGAACCTTTTGTTTGCCTTTTGTGTTAGTATTATTTGATCAATGAATATAGGTCAGGAATTGGGCGTGGCTTAATTTGCCAGCGAGGTTCGGCACCTCGTACGCTTGCTTATGATGCTGCCTCTGGGTTTGTGGTCGGTTGACAGAAATATGAAATATTTTGCGATTCAGAAACTTAACATACCGTAATTCATATTGATTGTCACTTGAGTCTTGATGCAATTAAGTTAAACGTTATAATTATTATTTTATTTTTTTTGACAATCGTTATAATTAATAGTAGGCTACCATAGCGTACGGTAGGCTACGCCTACGGCTACGGTAAATATAATTATAATTGCATTTTCAGAGAATAATAAATTGATTAACATGGGGCTTTTATTATGTTTGGTTTTTATCCCCATCGAGTCGACCCGACACCGTTCCCATGCACAGCTTCAATTAAAAAAATGTAGCCTATAATATTAACAGTTGTTTTCATGAATCATGGTAAGCACATCTAAAATATCATGAAAATCACGATTTTTAACAGATAATGTAAGCTGCAATTTCTCTTCGAGCTAAACGGTTCTGTAGTACGGTATCGAGGGCCTTGTGGAGCTGGAAAATTAAGGTTGCGAACTTTTGAAAAATTTACTACCGTACCGTATGCGCAGAACCTTTCATATTCTACGGTACTGGCAGAAATGCCTGAAGTGAAATAGAAGAAGGGAAAGACGAAATGTCTCAGATTTGATATTTTTGAAAAATATCAGTTCTAGGGAGAACCTGGAGTCGTGAGGATTCACATGGTTCCATTTCCGATATTATTATATAAATTTGATAAATGTACCCCCCCCCCCACACCTGCTTAAACAGGACGCCACGTCATATTTCCATATTCCGTTGTCATTAGTATATTTAAAAACAAAACAAAAAACAATTAACTTATTTGCAGCGATCAAGCAGTGAAAACCTATCTGCATCAAGGGATTTACTCATGTTGGAGCCCACCAATCTTTTATATCGTGTGACGCAGTTTGAACTACATTTTCTTGGTATGATACAAGACGTAAACCTGAGCACAGTTCACCATAGGAATCTTAACATTCAACTCATCGATAAGGTTGAGGAAGCTCAGGTATGTGTAAAAATATCGATATTGAACAAATACAAACCAGATAGAGAAACTTAGCCTATATAAAGTTGATACGACTATGACCCTATTTTATCTATCAATACGATAACAGATACCTCCCTGGTTGTAAAATCATATAATCTCCTTTCAGATTGATGGGAAGATACGCATTTTGGCCAAAGAGGACGATCTGGTTACTATGACGATATCGAAACACGGATTAAAAGTCTTGGATCGAGAAAAAAAGGCAAGTACACAGAACAAAAATGCCTATAATATAATTTAAAGAATCAAGCACCAGAAGTGTACTTATGTTTAATTCTCTATTATAGAGAGTAGTAGATGATGAATGATGTCATCTAGACAACTGGGATACTATTTTCGGTTTTATTTATTTAGTTATTTAAGATCCCAAGAGGAAATCAGTCCCGAAATGCTAAGCAATGCACCTCTGAGAGTAGTAAATGATGATGTCATCTTCGACTTTACTTTCGACCGATACTTTTTCCGGACGGTTTTATTTATTTAGTTATCCTAAAATCTTAAGAGGAAATCAAACCTAACATGTTAAGGAATGCACCGTCGTTTCAGGAAGTCTTGCAAAGACACCCTTTGCACACTGTCGCCCAAGCCTTATATTATAAAGACAACCTCCTCAAGAGTAACATAGCATTGAAAGTGGGACAGGTTAATCGCAATGTCTTTGAATGCTACTTATTCCAATGTCATTCGGAGGTAAGTGATTTTTAGTACTGATGCTATAAGGATGATTTTTCATGCGTATACATATATTATATCCTATACATATAAATACGGGGACTGTTTTTAAAATACGCTAAGATTCTTCCGTGCCTCGTAAAATAGTGTCATAATGAGGATTAACAAAATTGTAAGGGTTAACTTTTAAGTAAGATGGTGAACATTACATCATAATGCCATATATGTTTCATTTTCAGGAGCAAGCTCAGAGCATTTGTCAAAGTTTAAAAGGAGTTTTTGACATAGTGACAACACGTGGATGAGGACACACATTTAAATCGCTATATTTCTTGGGTAAAAATGTGGTATCCGCTGGCGGATCAAGATGTTTACCAAGCGATATTCAATCGCAGCGGATTCATGAGTGTAAAATCAACGGTATAACAAGTTCAAGCGAAGAAGAAATAACATGGGCCACACTGAAGAGATATATCTGAATATTTTATTGTGCATAACTGACATATTAAGACATTGCATAAGGCCTCCACAAATCATCCCTGCATTGCGAAAACTATTGTACATAAAGTAATATTTCAATAAAATGTATTAATTTACCTTTAAAATCAATTTAAATACTTTTTTTGCATCACACCATTAGACTAACTTTTAACAAGACCATTCGCACCAAAATGAGGTTTGGTATTGTGCTCGAAACAGGGACATGGCTGCAGTGAATAGATCCATAATGTGCATGGGGTGATTTTTATTACATACAAGTAGATAGCAAACAGGATTATGGACATCACTCGAGAACTAACTTTTCCAAGCGTGAATGAAGCACCAGCAGTAATATAAACCTCAATATTAAAAGCTACGAAACAAATTTCATCTCCGGAAACCCAGTTTTTATAAATAAATATGCATGATACTACATGCGTTTCCATCATGCAGTAACTGCAGGATAGTAAAATTACCCAAGATATCTGACAGGTTTTCCGGGATATTTTCTTTTAAAAGTGGGCCCATAATTATCTGGAATCAGGGAGTTCATTAACGATGAAGAGTCGTATGAGAAATTACAAATGAAATTAATAAAGGTAAAATAGATAACGTATTATAAGCTCCAGAAGTCACCGGTATCCCATTTCAGCCTACCAATATTCCATGTCCCACTTTAGTGCATCTGTCGAGCCAGCAAACTAAATTGTTCTAGAAAGCAAGTACCAATAATTTATTCACCAACGCAGCATCTCAAGTGACCAGCACTCAACGTTAGTTGATTTCCAGGGTAAACAAGGGATAAAGACAGTTCTGGGATCTTGATAGAAATCCATGCATTAGGCTTCTGAACAACAATGAGAATATACCTACATATATTTCCATTTGAACAAGAATCGAGCGATAGTTACAATGATGCTAAGCTGTGCCCCAACCCCAACCAACTAGCTTTGACTAGGGCATCTTGGATTTCGGAGAAGCAGTGAAAAACACAAGGCAAACCCATTTAATGTTATCGTTAGTTTTCCATATTATTAAGTCAAGGGTGTCCAAAAAGCACTCTCGGAATCTGTAACAAAGTTCCAACAAATAAATGATCAGATGGACACTTTACTCAAAATCAAAGGTTTGGAGAATCTATGACTAGGTCTAGAAGACATGTATGAATATTCCGTGTGGTAAATAGTACAAAGCGAGATGGTTCCTCAATATGATAGAAGCTCCTTTTGACGATTTTTAAATACCTGAGTCTTAACTAAGCATCCCATTCCACTAAGTCATCTCTATAAATATTCCCGTATTTACTTCCATGATGATTTCATACAAGGCCTATGCACGATATGTTTTTGCTAATAACATTAAATCAAGTTAGATTTTTATACATGCGTTTCCTGGGTTATCAACCTATCGTAGATAGGCATTGTTTCTGACGATACTACGCTGATCACTGGGAAATATGTACATACATTACAATCAATCTACGCCGTGAATAATTTTCATTCACAACGCAACAATTTAAACTTTAAGTAATCAAATTATAAATTTGATGGTACTTAAAGTAAGCATCTGAAATGTTTTATTGCAATACAAACATTCATACTATGAACATAATAGAATTTGACGGAAATATAAAAATGGCAGAATTAATGGGGGTACATGTGCCTTAATTCTATGTCCATACTTTTATCAATAGGTTTAAAACAACGTAAACATCAGCGGCTCTAACCGATCGATGACAAAATAATCATCCTCGAAAACATGTCTTCATATTAACACTACTTCCAGTTTCTTTATGCGTCGTTAGAGCGCTTTCCTCACAAGATATACACATACAAAAACTACATCACAAAATACTATCAATACAAACTGATTTTACAACATTGAACATTTCTCGACAAGTTTGACTGTCTTTAAACGTTCTCCTTGGCATCGAAGGATTGGTGACCATCGAAGGCACATAAAAACTTCATCGGTGAGATAAAATATCCTTGGATTAAAACAATTGAATCACCTCTTTAGCCAGGGCAACAAGGTATTTAATTACTCTCATATCTAAATACATTCTCTTACTATATAGCGACGGAATTTAACATTCTATCGGCAGTTGCGTCAGAAATCAGGTAACTGTGCGATGTCTTCAGGCATTCGCTCGTCTCCAGGGAAAACCTAGTGTTAAATGTCATTATAAATACGGCCTCGCGACAATATCACAAATACAGCACACAGAATACCCGTACTTTCGTAGTTACCCTTCGCGAATAAGGGACGTCGTATTCCATCAAACCTAAAAACTCATTGCCACTTGTTTCAAATGCTATGTACAAGACATCATTGTTTGGTAGTCAGTTTCCTTTGTTGAAATATGAAACTGCAATCCAACACAACTATCGAACAACTTGATCTCATTTGAATTTGATGTGAGTAATGTCACCTTTGGCCACTCATTGGATCATTGGCCTCACGTACACTCTGCATTCAGCAGTATTGCATTGGACGGATGGACAAGTAAAGCCTGACGTTCATAAACCAATCAGTTGCGGTCTTTTATCATCCCGTTAAGTCAGACTGCATTGCTACAAAAGATGACCAGCCAGAGAGTGGTATGATATGATATCACATCTGACAAAAGGTGAGAAGAGTGGGAGAAATAAGGGGCAGTAATGGTAGTAATATCAGTGATAGGAACTGAATGCTGCAGAAAACAAAACATGTCAAACTGGAGCACACATGAACAGTCTCCACCCATTGTTGGATGCACCAATTTATGGAGCAAGAAGGCGTCGAAAAAGGAAGGCCATCTACAAAAGGGAAACATCCACGTAGCTAGATATACGTGGGGATCATGTGTTTTTGGGCATGAAAGACTCTGGGTTGGTATTCATTTCGACACTGGTGCCCAAAGTCTCTATGTCTGTGGAGATATCATGCAGCACCCGGTCAATTTCATCCCCGCCAAACGGAGTGTGGTTGCTGAAGTTAGAGGCTGCACTTATTGTCCGCCTGCAACAAAGAGATGGCATTATTAGAACAGTTCCGCGTAACCAAATTTCAATTAACCACTAAAGAAGTGACACATTGCGTTGTAGAAAAGTCTCTTTATGAAAAGAGAGGTACCGTAAGGTAATTAAATATAGCCAAAGTTTCATAAGAAACATTGCAAGTTTAACCACCGCATCCTTCATCTAGGGCAATACAATCAACATTCGAGATATTTTTCTAACAGTTGTATAAATGATTAAAATATATTATTTTGCGGACAGATAGGAATATACGTAGGCTGAGGCAACCACGTCCCTATTCGGGTTTCAATGAGTGTACATTTGTATCTAGAAATGTTGGGAGATATTAACGACCAGTATTTAGGGTACTATACAAAGCAATGATGGTATATGGAAAGCATGTTGAGTAGCTGTTTTAGGTCGGTCGGGTCTTGGGTGTGAATCTTCAAATAAGTTACAAAAATAAGGATTCCTTAAAGTTTACCTAACATATTTTCCTTATTTAATTGTTGGGGGTTTAGGTCTCACTGTAAGTGAGTCCTAATTATGGAGGTCATAGGAAATTAATCTTGACAACTAGTAAACAATTGGTGTCTTGAATATATATTCAAGGCTAAATTGAGTATGTACAGAATATTCCGATAGTAAAAGCCTTAACGTTCCATGGAATACGCTTAAATAATTTCCCCTCGTATTCTCTGAATTTAGGTTCACATTATATTAAACAAACAGGCATAAGGTGTAAATAATATCTTATCTGTTATCTTATACTCCAAGCGAAGGGAGATGGATATAGGCCAAGGAGCGAGTGTGTGAGAGGGAGAATAAAATTTCGTTCCCATCGTTTTCATTATAGCCGTACCTTTGTGACCATAGTAATAGTTTCTCCCTTGTCTATGTACCGATGGATATCTGTTACAGTTAATATTCAAGATAGTTAGTATACGATTCCTGCCAGAGAAGCTCCGAGAAACCGGGAACAAATCACGTTCATAAAAGATAGTACAATACGACGATTTCCAAGAACAGAATAAGTAGCGGTTTCCAAAAGAGTACCCGAAGATCTTAGAGATAACTCTCGATGATAAAAGTTGTTAAAAGGGATAACGTTATAAAGTACCTGAATCTAGAGTTGTGACTTGATAGAGTTTCACTCATATTTGGCTGAGAAAGGCCATTTGTTTCAAGGAATGTCTCATACGTGTTGAAGTCTTCATCAGGTATAAACGGCCGCATTCCTACAAACACACAACATGGATACATACAACATAAAGTTACATTAGTGCTTCTATAAAAACCTGGACATTGGGTCATGTGTGATTTCTTTAATGCTTGAAATAGCATTTCTAGCAGCTTCATTTACTTCACAAAGAATACACATGCAGGCAATAATTGACTGCATTTCAGTAGGCCAGGAACACAACACAAGTCAGAAGGGTCAGCGCGTAATTTTGTTTAATTAACCAAAGCTATACATACCTGTAGGTTAGCCTATACATATCTGTATGTATAGCTCTGATTATACAGATTTAAGAAAAGCAATAGTGACTAAACATTACCTGCTAGGAGATACTTTCTGCTGGGTCCATACAGCTCAAGGACTTTCTTACAAAAGTCCGCGCATCGCATATCGTTTTTCGTCCACTCATTTAGCAGCATAGCAAACCGTCGCAACTCTTCTTTGGTGAGTTTTGTGTGCAACTGAAAAAAGTCATTTATATTGCGTTTTTATATTCACGCCAACACATTTTCCTCGTGTCATTTTGTTTTTGTTTTACGCCGTTTGTAACAGCCCTAGTCATATTAAAGGCCGAGAGTTGAGGTGACATTTTTGGAAGTCCGCTTATGGGATTCAAACCCAAAGAAAAAAGGGATGTTTTTTAGGGCTGAAAAGTCAGCGTTTTCATGGAAAAAAGGGTACTTTTTCAGCTCAAAATCCGCGGAAAAGGGTATGTTTTCTGGTAGGTGGAACGAGCCTATGTCCTACATTTTGTATCTGAGTGCGGGGGCCGGGCTTTACTCACTTTTCGGACATATTCGTTCCGTTGTTCTTCCGCCGCAGCACTGAGATCGCTTTCACTTGGTGTCGCGCTACTAGGCCGGCGAGATGTTGGATGCGACCTAGATTCATTGGATGTGGATATTGTTCCAGCTTGTTGGTCTAAGTCCAGTCTGGATTGCGTAAATCTGAATAATATATCAGGCAAAGTTGTTCAGGCAAGGGTTTTAATATATTATCAAAATTCCTGGTAATGATGAACACATGTTTTACGATATTCATTTTCTGTTATGAACTTAGTGTGAAAACTGTGTATTAATCAAGTCCAGGTAGTAGGCGTCGTCATAATATCTAGTTATACTACTACTGATAATAAAAACAAAGACATTAAAATAATGATAATAATTTCTTTAAAGAGAACATATATCTTACATAGTCATGTCAGTCACCGGCCTTGACGCAACAGGCGTTGACATGTTCGAATGATCTGTAAGAGATGATTAGATAAGATTATGTCAATATCTAGAAATGTTCAGGATACAACCTCTGTAAACATGTATGTAAACTTTTATCCCAGTCCAATGCCGCTTCATGAGCTATTTCAATGAAGATAAAATGAACATCCATCTGTTCTTGCAGTATCCACGGACTCTATTGTGTCGATTACGTTTTAAATGATTGTAAACAGATATACAACGTAAGTGAATGAGTAGAAAGATAACGTCCAGATATACAGGTTGGAATTTGTATAGAACAATGTAGCAGCACCCATTCTATAAACCTTGTATATGAACGCAGGTAGACTATATAATACATTCTCACTAATTCGTGTCAAAACCAGTGATAATTAATTGTGTGATATTGCAAGGCGATGGATACAAATGCATTTTAACTAATATGACACTAAATCCTTTTACAGTACAGTTTTTGTTTGTGAACAGTGAAGCTTATCTGATTCTTGGAATATTAACCTGCCATTGGGTGTAAGCAAGATTCCATTCAGATGTCATGGAGTTGATATATTAGAAAACGTGAAATGGTTAGAATTTGAATTTCCCCTCCGTTTAAAGCCAATACAGTGTTATCTCCTCCCAAGATTATATCTGGCAAAAGCGTGTCAAGTTGCGAACCCGCCCAAAGCCAATATACCAATATATAAGGCGAAGACAGCGTCTTACATTGGGGCCCATAGGTGGCCTCCCCTACCGCGTTTACATCACTGAAGGGCAGTCGTGGTGGGGTTGCGCTCGAAGATGATGATGCGATATCTACACAGGAAAATGTTTGGTGGGGAGAAACTGGAAAATTATTACCTTTGATGGTACAAGAGTGTAGAAAGGAAATTGATAAGTCTACCTTCTATACATGGAAAAATAAGGATGCAAAAACTACGGGTAGGAAAGTGACAGAGCGTGTGCAGTATATATGTCTAAATATATGAAATAGCGAAAAAACGGTTCAGGGACCAGCTTGAGAAGCACGGTTAATAAGGACACAAGATCAACATAGATACAGGTGTTGCTTACACTAGTTATTACACGAAAAATTACATCTGAAATCAAGCATGCAACGACAGGAATGTATGGTGAGGAAAAACTACAATCGGTTCTAGAATATAATGCAAAGGGATGGAAAGAAGGCATGGCCACGACAAGAAGTACATGTATAGCATAAAAGGCGGGGCAAATGGTGAAGCACTCCACACTGATTGACACAGCAATAGATTAAAGTTGGACGTACCACTTCTTGTCGCGCTAGATGAACTAACTGAGGCCAAAGGAGCAGCCTCCGAGACCGTGTTATCAAAGTACTGACGCGTTGCCTCGGCGTACACCAACTGGAAACATTGGTTGATCATTGCACATAGCTCCTCGGCCGAGGTCTGGAAAGTAGATAGAGAAACTCTTTAATATTTGAAAATATTTGTTATGAAATACTATGACCTAGTTGAGGAGCCTACACAGCTTGATTGATTGATAAGTTCTGTATCGTATCTCTAATTTGACACAAAGGTTATACACATCTGAAATTAGTATCAGGTTTTCCTGTATGTGTTCTCAACTACGTGTAGATCGCAAGACCTATCGACTGTTTGCGAGCGTCAATTCAATCGCAATTCTATCAAAATAATTCGAATTACCGCTGGCAATTAATAGTTTGTTCCGAGGGATCCTATTATGCATCGCACATTGACACACGAATTTTTGTTCCTGATATTCAAATTTTGCACGAAAAGACACCATGATATAGAAGATCACCCGAGGCACGCTTACACCATCGTCGCAAAACTCGATTTTATTTCGTTCTATTTTGGTTTTCCATGTCTATGTGAAAAGATCAGCCATAGAATGAGTCTCCAATAATGTATTAGGATTGATGATTGAAGTTTGAAGGGAAGGACGTGGATCACATCGTATAATATATACATGTATAGGAGCTAGTCAATTATAAATAGGACATTACTGGAAATATAGGTGAGCAAGTAATGATAGAGAGTGTAATTAGGAAGAGAAATTCATCATAAACTTACTTGATTATCACAATAGAGCACTGCTAACTGACACATATCAGGAGCTGCTTCTTTATCACCTAGAAATAAGTAAAGATAGGGTCCACAAACATACTCAGGGTAGATAAATCACCAATAACCGTTATTTCAACTAATAGCAATAGTCTAGTTCCAGGAATGAAGACTTTACTTCGTGGTTAATAACTAGCCGGGGGCTAAATTATAAATACCACTGTAGAATAGTTGCTTGGTCCCGAGTAGTACATATTTCCGAAAGCCTACCGTATTTAAGGGCTAAAACATGCTGGCTGTCATCTTGAATGTAGCATATGGCAGCGATCTCATGTATGGGTACCCGTAACACCAGTTCCTTTAGAAAAAAAAATAGTTAATAAAGAACGTCATTGAAAATATAAGTAAGGAATAAGCTAATTTATAAACAAATCTGTTTTCTCATTTTGTTGTTGCCCTGTCTGAGGGGGACACTACAGAGATGGCTTTTGTGTATCCAGCCGGCATAGAACGCATTACACATGTTTGCAGTGTTTCAAATTGTAAATCACACTGGTATTTAAACACGGCCAGACTATTGTGACAGTTCAACTTGCCTCGGCGACTTTGTGATCATACTTGTCCTTATATTATTCATTTCATTTCCATTGGTGAAGGCAAATCTATTTATTTTCCCCAGTAGGAATACATTAATTAGCGCAAAGAGGAAAAATCTGGTGACCTCTCAATAAAGGAATTGCTCACCTCATTGCCACCCCATAGTGAGATCTTGACGTTGTGGACAGTCAAACAGAAGATGGCGTCGTGCTCACGAGTCACTCTCCATGGGATCTTCTTATCCCGCTGATGAGACATGTAGGAGATTTTAGTCAGGTAATCAACAATGTCATTTAAAGTTTATATATAGAGTATCCAACATCATTCCATTCTACAAATGAGATATCTGGGTTGCACCACTATATTTACTAGCTGTCACAAACTAAATGTATCATTGGAATATTTAAATTTTGATTTTTTCCCAGTATATAAAATCGGAAATCTACGCTGGGATGTTCGGTTATTATCTCAAACAATTGACTGATTATGATGCGCTGCACTGGCAATAGAGACAGACTGCATGGTTATATGCGTTAACCTAGAAAGGGTCATAAGGTGACAAAACTCAAAGCCTTACCTTTCCTCGATCTATGACGCGAAGAACATCTGTTCTGTTTGTTGTGTCTAAATCTAGTGGAATGTTATGAATAATCCCTGCAAACTGAAAAAAAGGATAACAGTCAACATTAATTTAGAGAGGACTATAGCAGATAACATCATGTCTAAAATACATTTTCAGTTCATTACTTGGAAGTAGGGCATACTATTGTAAATGGGCCAATTTCCAGGACCCAATCTAACATTGCATTGGAGTGGCAAGATTTGATATTTAAAAAATAATGATATTATTGATTTTTAGTATGTTGTTGTTGTTGTTGTAAACACACAGGCCTGGCCTTACTGGAAACAATTGGATTTATCATGCAATATATATGGTATGGACAATTTGTTTTATGGGAGATTCTCAAGATCATTTCCATATCCAAGTATCTCTAGACATTGTTTTTATCTGGTTTCAAGAAACTTTTTTCGTCATCGTATTTTATGAATAATATGCAACTTTGAAGAACCAGTCAAACTATCCAATGAGAGTACGAAACATGAGGACGCCAGGTGTTACATTATACATACAGCATTTACAGTTAGGATCAGTTTAAAATACAGCCACCTCATGTGAAATCTTACTTATTTGTACTTATTGTACTTAGTCATATGCATAAGTTATTCCCGTTATGTCATGTGAAGATGAACAATGATGATTGTTATACTGGGAACTAATGGGTGTAGTTAGGACGAAATTTCATATGCCAGAAATGATCTACGATCAATCAACCGATTTATCAGTTACGATATGCTCAGCGGCAGGTCTATTAATCTCGCCCATGCGGTGTAAACATCCCCATGCAGGGCAAAGTAACACAACACACTGGCACAATTTAAGATACAGCATTTTTCATATTAACAAACATTGCAGTCCTGGAGGCTAGGTTATGGATGCTATAGAGGAGCTATCATCAACTTTAAAAGCCAAGATAAAAAGAGGTCATTACTGATATACATGTCCAGCTGAGAAAGCTATCAACTACGGTATGTCAATCGACTCCCGGCTGATCTCCTATAAAAGTTTGGGCTTTACCAAGAAAATTAGATATGGATTACTTGATGAAAAATAGCCTATCTATTTCCCGGGGAGTTAAGATGAGCTGTTGTGTGCAGACGGAGCTGTAGGGTCAGGAGCAGAAATGACCACACCCTCTGTGCTAACAAGCAGCGCCATACAACCTGTCTAGGTCAAGGAATGCCGAGTCTGAACACGGGAGAAAGTAGGTATGGGAGCTAGCGCATAGGAGTAGGAAGAAAGTGCTCTAGGATGAGGATGATATTTCATTTAGTCAATTCCCTTCTCTTTTTTGATATGATATTTCCTTTCGTGACCCCGAGACTCCACCGAACGCTGACAATAACACTAACAGGAACAGGACCAAGTAAAATGGAAAAGATGTGGGTGGGGTGAAAGAAATTGATCATACTAAAGCCCTAGCGACCACATGAAGGTGTATACTTCCCTTTCAGTTTCAGACTCTTCATTCAATGGACATTCCACGAGACAATGATAGGTCATAATATAACAAACAATCAGGGTATGTACCTCCCGGCAGAGATTCTTACCTTGACTTCTTTCTCCACGTAGCTCTCAAGTAAGGTGGAGGGATTGATGTCGTAGTTTGGAGGAGACAAGGTAACCGTCTTTAGCGGCCGCCTCTCGTACATTTCATGACCGCGTTGCTTATCGATCTTGCCACTGATTCTTTTGTTGGAGCCCTAAAAACATAACGTGGGATTATTTACTCTTGTCGAACACATGCAGTGAGCTTCTGAAAACAAATGATTTCTAATTCATATGTTATTCTAAAATGTCTTAGTAATTGATTTATATGATGGTATATAAGTGATCCAGCACTAATTCTTTTTTTATCTAATTGGCCTCACTGATGCTGGTTTCTCCAGGAAATTGACCTTCCTAAGGCCTAACATTTGGCCGCAAAAGCCGCAGTCCCAATACTAGTGAAACCAGTAAGGTATATCTATGCTAGTATTATATATATCCTCCCTGGTGATACATTGGGGGAAGTATATTGAAGGGTATAATCACAATGTGGGGATTTTACCTGCATATGGATTTCTATTTCATTCTGGGATATCTCCCTTACTTAAGTAATATTAGGAGCACTGTAAAGAACTACGTCGAATAAGGCCGTCTGTGCTTCAAGCAGTCGGGCCCTGTGATGATCCCTTAACCAAATAAGGATATATTTTAGGGACAAAAATATGCGCGAAACCAAACACTAAGAAAACAGTAGGATAAAGGGGAGGTGATCGGTCCCGTGATTAGGTAGGGTTCGGGGTGGATAGTGTCCCTTGGCCTACAATAAGCTACAATATAGAAGTTATACATATCGTGCCGCATTAAAGAAAAACAGGAGGAATTTTCAACATAATGTATTATTAGGAGAAAGTAAATAAGAAGAGCTAAAAAAGGCTGCCAGTAGTAAGCGGGAAACTTCCTTTCACTAGGAATGAGTGACAAACCTACATGCCGTCTTTAATCGTTCAAACATAGTGGCATCTAGAATGTCACTACAGTAGATGCCACCAGAATGCCACTACATGGACCAGGAAGATACCTTATTTTTTTAAAAAAAATTATTGGTCAAAGTTTCATATAATGATGATTCTCATTTGCCAAGTACAAAACAAAAGCTTACAATTTTAATTATTCTACTCTTACCTTATACCATTACTTTAATATTACAATCAAGCTCTTTCTGGAGCATCATTTAATAACTTATATCCATATCAATTAATCTCACCTTTTAAGGCAGTTGGTGGATCTTCTACTGTATATCAGTATCATTAGTCTGATAAATACGACAGAGTTATACTTTTTTATATCATATATTTCATTTGTAACTTCATGTACTAGATGAACTGGTATTATGCATTGGTATTCAGTTTCATAGTATGTGGGAAATTGCACCAAGATTAAATATTAGCAGGGAGGTGTGGCACAGATTGTTTTATAGCTCTCTGGTCTTTGGTCTTAAATATAAAACAGATGAATATTAATTCAGATAATTGGGTGGAATCACTACAAACTGGTATATCACCCAGGGGCTTAATTCAGATGATGGAGACGCCCTTCCGCTATCATAGACACAGCTTACATGGTTTTGTATCACGGAAGCTCATAAGCTACGGTAGATACATACACAGAGGTGTCTGATATATATAATTTATAGCCACGTGGCTCATGTCATATATAGTTGGGATGTGTGGTGTGCATAAAAGTAGAATCTATACAGACAGGGACCCTATGTTGATGGGTGTATATTTTGTCACCATATCTAAAAGCAATGTAAGTTACCCCAATCCCTCGTTGTTTCTGGATCTAGTTTATATGACTTGATGTAACTTGGTAACTTGATATGACTTGGTAACTATTTTGATTCTAGTTAAGTTTCATGGAAGGTTTGGACAAAGGCAGTCCTAGTTCTTTGCCAAATAAAAGCAGCGAGCAAATAAGCCTTTACTAAGATATCCCAAAGATACCCTCTGTCAGAGAGGTGTTTTTTTTAAGCTTACCTACCAAATTATGATGAAATGAGAGAATTAGCTTTTATGGTGTTCCTCTTTTAGTAGAATGGAATGGGACCACATACCTCATATTGTACCAAGGGGGTGTATGTGAGTGGACCTTGGCCCTGCAACTTTATAACTTTTGGTTTGAATTCAGTGTAATTAGAACGGATACACAGGAAAGGATTTGTTTTGACCTATCTGACGCAAAATAACAATTTAGACACAAAGCAATTCAATAAAGCATGGACTAATCTGATCAGCAATGTTACATTGGCGCCATGATTTTTGCACGTGTATCGAGGCTGACATCCAGACACTGAGTGTACATGTCTCTGTTTTCTTCTATCATGCACCTTTCTATTCAGAGGTAGCTTACCTTTTACAAAGAGGCTTGGGGGCGGAAACTAAGTTTGCTATGTTTATAAGAAGCAAAATGAAAAAGCTTACTCGTGGTTAAATTGTCTGGAATATAATACAATATGTTGCTATGTTTATAACTATCAATAATCAAGGGCATTGTGCCAGCTGATGTTAACCAACCGAGCATGACGAGGATGACTTAAAGCAACCACACCCAACGCACAGCCACAGTGGGACGAAGGTTATAAATACCGAAATAGAAATATCCGGATTCACTACCGTGCATGAATTCAATTGTACTCAAGTGATGCTCTGAGAGTAAAAAAAGGAACAACTATGAGATGAAGTTTTTTTTTAGAGAGAGCATAGACTGCAAAATTATTTTGGGGCGAACCAAGAGATTTTTAAAAGTATGGAAGGCATGGATAGGAGGAATCGGAATCTAAAAATACAGATCTAAGTTCATGCCAACAACACTTGAGATAGGATCGGTAATGATAGGAGATAATAGTATATTTTAGGTTTTAAATGTTGTGTAACCATAACATATCCACAATTTGAATGAGGGCGGCGAGGTCATAACTGGACAATAAAAGCTGTCGCACTGTGAAAACAAGGAGTCAGTAGATGGCATCGAGTGTTTGATGTCACAAAAAGTATGGGCAAGAAAGTTCCAAGGCAATGGGGGTTTAGAATTTCGCGTGGTAGGGGGCAAAACAGTCTAGAGAAGGAGATGAAACAAACGCAGTACCAGGTACCATGGAAATGGTTACTGTCCGATGGTAAAAATTCATTTTAAAAAATTGGGGTAGTATAATATTTAATTGATCTTTGATGATATAATGAACGTTAGACAGTAAGATTAAGAATACTTCCTTCGTGATTGATTTGTTACGGATGATATAATGATATTATAGGATTGTCTTGTTAAAAAAAAGTATAAAATATTATTCGAACACGTAATCAAGTTATTGACTGGAATAAAATGAATACACAAGAAAGAACCCACCTCACTCATAACATCCTCTACTGTCATTTTACAGACAAAGAGAGTTACATCAACTGCTCTTTATTCAACACATTATGTAATGGTATATCCTTGGGACCCGACGTTTTGCCAGGTACATGTTTAAGCAAGAACACCTATCTATCCACGATTGGCAAGACAATACTTGGCGCCACAGTAGTAAATGCTATCCAGATGATAAAGCTCCTTCTTAATCCAGGCCAGAAGCTTTTAAGTTTTGAGGTAAACTTTGCTATAACTAGTAGTGCAAATCGGTGGCGTATTCCTTCAGAATATTAAGTGCGTTCACAGAAGACCGACATAGTGTAAACATGGGCCGAGCACCGCATCCTCAAATCAAATATTAAAAATTCAAGAGTAGCTACGAGTATAAATGATTCGTTTGGCAATGTTGTCATTTCTGTGGGCGTTGTCTGTTTGCCCGAAGTCCCGTGCAGGTTACGAGTCCATGGGATTGATCGTGGTGGTTTTTGCATAAAGTAGTAGTAGCTCTAGTCAGACTCGCTATGCCGAATGATTTAACTGGCAAATAGCAAGGCGCCCTAGGATCCCGGGCCTATGGAAAATGTGGTGGGGTTGTGTAGATAAGCAGGTGATGAGCTATTATTCTACTTGTGAATGTTGGGCCGATGACGCTGAGAAACCCAACACGTATAGTATTTATACTATGTATTATATATTACCTTAAATAATTTCACACAAAGTAAGATTAATGCTGAGAGTACGTAGGTATTGAGTTGAGTTAGATCATTCTGCTAAACCAAATATAAGGAATGGATATGTGCATTCGTAATACACCATATCATATCTGGTAATTCCTGCATCGCTTAACAGTTTTAGGAAGTCATTTATCGACCCATTACCTGAACTTATTTACACTAAATTGTACTATAATTCTTCGATTATGCGACGATTAAGATCTGACAGAGGAAAACAGTTATTTTGATAGAAGGATATGTATACCTTTGAAAGAAAATGACAAGAATTGTTTTTATGCTTTGAACACAACCCTTCAGTTGGTACGGTCGTTGACTGATTGATGAGAACCTTATCGCTGTAAACAGAATCCATCCATTACATGGTACTTAGAGCTTCTTATGAGGCCATGTAAAAAAACATTGTGCACATACATCGCCTTGTGGGGCCAAAATATGCTTTCAGCACAACCGCAAACAAATGCACCTTCACTATTCCGTCCTATATATGAGTATTCCCTACCTCACCACACACCGCGCATCGGAAGCGCGACTACATTTACCGGAATTTACTTTATATCCTACTCACGGTCAAGGAAAACACCCTTTCACGGGTCACACTATCTCAATCGCAATTTCAGCGGTGTATTCCAAATACAATTTCAAAACATAATCTTCAGTTAACAATCTGAGGGACAGGTGAATAGATTTATGTAGAGACATAATCATTATATAGAGCCATCTAGAACTGGAGATAATGTATTGTTATTGCTGAAAAACGCTAGCCATATGAATAAAGTACTCTTCATATTTGGTAAAATATCTCAATCTAAAAGTAAACGAATCCTACAGAATATTTTGTATAAGTTATTAGTGGGAAGTATATTTGTTTATAATATTATATACTTCCCTGGTCATGAAAACCGGGATAATTAACAAAGTAAGTCTTATAATTACAGCAAATGATGCCATGCTGTTCCCACCGCGGAATATTTGTTTATACTTTCCATACAATATACAGGAATTAGGGCTACAGGCATGAAAAATTGACGGTGGTTAGGGCGTAGTCAGAATATCAGTCACTTCTCGTGACACCCGATCTCCCAGCACTTGCCTAGTTTAAAGCCAAGGCTCTACAGTATATATAATATATATTATATACATACATATATATTATATCATCAATATATGCAGTTTCTCCTTCCTCTCAAGCATCATATATTATGGTTTGCATAGAATCTGTTGCATTAAATATTCTAGAAGCAAAATAAAATACATCATCCCGCTCTCCATCCATTCCCGGTGGATACCAATTCCAATATCTGAGTTATCATCTTCGCAATTATTTACAGAATTGATTTAATTTTGATTGATTAAGTCCAACACTATCCTCTCAATCAGGGACAATTCACACATTTAGACATAGAATGGCGCAAGTACAGACGTGAGCTGCCATTCAGTACCCAATGTTCTAGGGCGAAAGATGCGGGCGTGGCACGTTGGATCAATTGGGAGCTTCCGCACTGAGGGTTACAAATCCAACAACATCATCAACACAGGGTACAGTTAGGGACGAGGTTACTAATGGTAACGCTGGCTAAGGAGATGAATTCTTATGAGGAAATGCCCCCATCTCTATAGGCCACACATCCTCTGGCAAAAGGATGTTATTGACAGTGATAAATTAGTAAAATGTGAGACAGACACATTTAATTTATCATATGTACGTGCTTAAAAGCAAGGGGAGTTGGAAATATGTACTTGGAGATCAAGCTTCATAGAATGTAAAGTTAGTTTCCAAAGATCGGAAAATTTAATATGAGATGACATAAGAGTATGATAGTCATAATACAGTACTGTTAATCCTACGCTGTTTATTATGGGAGTTCCATCCATCAAAATTAATTGATGATAACTGTTTCAGAATATTTTTAATTTCCATGTTCTTGCAGTAACGCTTCAGGGCATTCATGAACACTAAAAATTGTATAGCGGAGTTTGCCAATATTTATTGTTTATTTTCGATTTCTTTTTCCTAAGCCCGATTTTACAGCGGTAGAATGGGTGTACCTAATAGAGAGATATGGAACGAGGTGTAAGTAATTGAATATTTATTATTTATCTATAAATATTCAATTACCTGTATCGACTATTGAAATATAAACCTTTGTTTTAGGTTTTGAATCGCTTTAAAGTATCTAAAAGCTAAAAGAAAACCCAATTAGAATTTTTATTGTATATGTACGATACAAATATTTATTGCACCCCCTTTGTCGCACTTCTGAAGTGGAATGCGCATATATAATAAATATAGTTGTGTCCCAACTCATTCAAAATATATCACATATAATCAGGTTTTCCAGACGAGCTTATTCATACAATATATGCATAACAATGCAGGGAAATTGTGTTACCATCGTTTCTGGTACAACACTAGCATCCCTAGGTGTTTGTTTCGACAATGTTCAGACCATAAAGAGCGCCAGGGCATTGACAATTATAACAATATCAGTACTATCACGTATATATAGTTATATTAGGAATAACTTTGGAATAGTTCTACGCAACTACAACCACGAAACATTTGGTAATCTGACATTGGTACAGAATAGAACATCTTTTAAATAGCACTTTATATTATACGATACTTTTAATAACAAAGAGGATGGCCTATTATATGTGTGTGATCATACTACACATTCAACACATGTTTGCACCACATTTATAAACTATATCATATAAAACATTATAAAAAAAGAAAACCCTGCAAAATAATCAGAACGTAGTACTGCGAATAAAGCAGCAGGATAATTTGTCATTAATATTCACATGTACATGTGTATGTTTAAAGCGCTCTTGGTTGTAGAACTGCCAAGTATACTCGTTGTGATGCTTAGGATTAAGGTGGGCGTGGTTGACTTGACCCAGAAGCCGACAGCTTTAACCTTGCCAACTAACTACCTGGCTGGTCAGAATGAATGTACTCCACGAGTGCATCAGTGTAGAAACCATTTTTTAAAAGACAAGTGCCTTCGGCACTTGGATTGTAGAGGCAGTTGTGTTTCTACTTCTTATAGGAATCCAACAATTTACTGGACGTTTATTTTAATTTGGAGATATTAATTTGGTTGCCAAAAATGGCTAAAATCACAGGGGGCCTACATCAGGGTAGTAGGCCTAACGTGTAGGAGGGAGGGACAGAGAGAGAGGGGGGAGGAGAAGAGAGGGAGAGGAGAGATGAGCTAGAATGACTGACATAAGAGGGTTTCATGGAAAAAATGTGCACCCCCCCCCCGCACACACCTTTCCATCTATCAATTTTCCTTCTCCTACCTCTCTTGCTCTCCCTCCCCTTTTATTCCCCCCTCCTTAATAATAATGAGTAATGTGTGGAGAGGTACATTCTTTCTCTGAGAGAGACAGAAACAGTGTCAAAAATAAAGTTTGTCCAAAAAAATATGGTTGGTCTTAAAAAAGTGGGTCTTAAAAAAAGTGGGTCCGAAAAAAGTGGGTTGTAAAAAAAAGTTGGGTTGTAAATAAAGTTGGTTGTAAAAGTTAGGTCGAAAAAAAAGTGGGTTGTAAAAAAAGTGGGTTGTAAAAAAAGTGGGTTGTAAAAAATGTTGGTCGTAAATAAAGTTGGTTGTAAAAGATGGGTCGAAAAAAGTGGGTCGTAAAAAAGTGGGTCGAAAAAAAAGTTGTCCGTAAAAAAGTTGATCGAAAAAAAAGTTGGGTCTCCCTCCCCTTTTATCTCCCCCTCCTTCACCTCTCCTCCTCCCAGTCCTACCTTCCTGTCCTGATCCCCCCCCCCCCACACACACACAGCACACACACACACACCTATACCTCTTTTTTTTGCCACTTTTTGGCAAAAGGAAATGGCTAACTATGATATGCCAATTTGTTGTTGTAACATCTTTTTAAATCCCATTTTTTCCGTTTGTATCCTAATGACATCTAAACAAATATTAGCCTACATTTCAAATAAATGAAACTTGTGTAGTTTCCCTTTTAATTTGTCATGGTAGACAAATGCTTAAGAAAAGAAATAATTCTTGTTAAAAACCTGCAGGTCCAGGTCGGGGAACAATTGATCTGATATTATTCATCTTTCAATCTCTTAGTGCCTGATCATTCTCATCTTTTTCTCAAAAGAGGGAGAGGGAGATAAAGAAATCACAGAGAGAGACAGAGACACAGACAGAGACAGAGACAGTTGGTATACAACACATTAGCTTCCCGAATGTAACCACTGAGAATTGGCTTGAGCCGGGTAGAGTTACTTCCCGAATGCAACCACTGAGAGTTTGGTAGTGAGCTCGGTTATGTTACGTAACACATGCATGCCTTGTTTCCACTGGAGCTGGTAGGGTATAACCTGCAGCTGGTAGAAATCTGAAATAGCCGCTTACATGAAGACAAATAACTGTTACAACTATCAAAAAGTAAAATAGTTAACATGGTTTAACTTCAATACTTTGCAATATTGATAGAAAACTGTTTCTATGAAGTGGCTGTAATTTTATTATTGGTGCAATCAGGTAAAATGAACATTGTTAGTACAGGTTTCCTGAAACCTAATGGTGCCGCAGTAAGTCTCGCATGAGTTCTCGTGCTCCGTGTTTCTGCGTGTATGGGCGGCCACAGAGCTGGGGAATCCCCGGGAGCTGGGGAATCCCCGGGATTAAAGATTTAAGTAAGGGAGTCATAAGGTTTCAATGCGTTTTCTTCGCAATAATAACAATAGTTCCTATATATAAGCTTCAATGGTAAATGTGAAGCCTACTACTATACATGATAATATAGGTGATAACTGTATTATGAAAACTGGTTAAATGTAAGGTGCAAACATAGACCATTCGGCTAATTATATCATATTATCTATCATGCTGTTTGTAAGGTTAAAATTTAGGAAACTCATAATTTACATTTGCTTGCGAATACGATATAGGCCCGTAGTATAATTAGTGTTGAGCGGACGGACTGCTTAATATCAAATGCTTTCAGATCAAAATTGTAGGTAAATATAACATCGTCTAGTATGTATGAAGAACTAAAGTGGAGGGTAACTGGTGTGCAATGAGGTATAAAATAACACCGTTAAGATATTTATAGCGAGGGCTATAGGCCTATATATCACATGTAGGCCTTTAAACCCCTCCCTGGTGTGGCATAACCATGTCTGGTTCATTGAAGTGGAGCCCCCAACAAAAATGATGGGTCAGCAATCTACCTATTTATTTAAAAAAACAGATCTGCATTTATTTTGATCCGCGACACAAACACAAATAAAGAGCCACGACCTTTGAAATATGCCCTTAATGGTATGGTATTGAAGTACGGTAGGCTATACCGTAATACCTGAACGAGTAGGTAGAGAGTCATGCCATGCATGTTCTACAGAGTGGGGTAGAATGAATGCTTTATAGGCCTATATGACAGACGTAAACGGGGACAGGTGAGAAATATACAATTTTACAAAATATATTGGTATAGCATAGCCATAGGCCATGCCAAGTGGTTTGTGTGTTATAATTTTCATAATATAACATAATTATGAATTTGGATAGAATTATGCCCTTGTTCAGCATCCAGGAAACAGCCCAATATATTTCATAAATATACCAATTAAATAATGCTAGTAATCAATATGTAGAGAGAGGAGTTACAGGTAGGCCTAGGCTATAGTCAGTAGGCCTAGCTATAACTATAATAATAACCCTTCCAGGAACTATACCAAAGGCAAAGGCATCTATTTGTAGCCTACTAATTACAATCAATCATATCATATCATTTTTCAGGTTTAATTTATGTGGGTTTGTGTATGCATGATGTAATGTAGGCCTACGTATATTGACAAATCAAGACTAAGACACTAGCCCTAGTCGTAGGATACAACACCTATACGACGGGCCAGGTTGGGTATCCTAACTAACTATACATAGATTTCACTGACGTCACGGCCCTGGCCATGTTTGGGGTCCAGAAAAGTGTACCGCCTTGAATTGGATTGTTCTAATAGTTTGGTTATATTTCTGACCGCCTAATATTGTTTTTATATATACAAATGAAGCATTGTCGCGAAAACGACCCTCCCAAACCGCCCGGGAATCCCGATTACTAAACTATTTCTAGCTGCTTGGTCACGCCAGTTACGGCATGGCTACCGAGTCCCGTTCTCGTTCAGACATTTTGCTTTGAGTTTGTCTGCTCAGTTTGTATGGGTTACACCAACCCAACGACCAGCAGACACTAAGATTTTAGCAGAAGAATCTATATTTCGTTACCTTTTCAATGGAATAAATGATAATCCCGGATTTTCTACCTGCAACAGGCTATGTCAGCTTTGTTTTTCTGATCGGAGGGCTTCCCCGACCTGCCGCTATATATGACGTCATTGTCCCCATAGTCACGTGACCGATTCACATGATCTGATTGGCTTAGAGTCGTAGTGGCTCTTTCTTCCATCTATTTTGTTATGGCGGCCATTTTAAACAGCCCTCGCTTGGAATATGCGGTTAGCGATAACTTTTTAATCATTCAGTAAATGATACACGTTCCCATTTGAACTTGGCTCCCCTTGGCTCAGTCTAGCTTCTGGGATCGGTTAGAAAGTTCCGGAAAAAAATAAAGCATGAAAACAGGTCGATGATGGGCAGTTTCTGTATATACGTCGTTTCTCCCTTCGGTCAGTGCCCCGGTCACGTGATTTGAGAAACCTAGCGGAGCTATTCCTAGCGGAATAGCGGTAAGGGGGCTGTTCGTCAAGTTAAATGCCTATGTATGCTGCGATACTTGAAAATACCGTTTTCTGGCTGTTTTAACCTTTACTAATTTTCATCTTCCTCAACAATATCTTCATGATAGGTTAGATAATCTGCCTTTAGTGTAGAATTACCCAAGTATCTACTCTTGTGAGTTTTATCAACTTTGTTTTGATACCCCCGCCATAGACGGCAAGCGTAGCAGTGACCCCAGACATGGTAGCCACTGTGATACCCCAGCCTACTGGGTGACGTCATGTGAAATCTATGTATACCGTACACATGGCCTTCACGGGGTGGTTGACCCGGGGTGGTTCAGGGGCCAAAGGGGGCGGGGGGTGTAGGTTCTATTAGGCCAATTTAGGGTAAATTAGGCCTAGGCCTACTATTAGTACTATATAGGCCTACGGTATATTATAGGCCCCGAGATGGCTACGCCTACGTCTATTAATGTTTGGTTTGTAAAGTCTGTTAATTTAATAAATAACCCGGTCCCTTAAGACTAATGGGACTAGTTTAACAAGCTCAAAAAATATGTATAAGAAGAATTGTAGATCAAAGTGTGGGGCCAAGACCATTTGCATTGCGTAGGACAACAACACTTAACAGTGCGGACTCGTGGCCCCAGATCTACTAATTTTATTATCCATGTTCTATGGCCCGGCGCTAGGGCTAGGTGAAAGCAGATGTTTGCCTGTTGTTTGAGATGGGCAGGACAGTGGAGACGAAATTCCCACATGACTAGTGAATTTTAATAAATTGATGGTGTCTAATCCATGAATTATTTTAATTTGAAAGTCTGTCTTTTTTTATATCTCAGGTACCACACCCACGGCATTTCTACGGCCCCAAGCTGGATTGACAAAGCACGGTCCCATCTATCATAACAGAGAGAGGGGGTAGAACGAAAAGTTGGTGATTTCAAAGTGAGGACTTCGTCCCAACTAACCTTATTAGTGCGTGATCTATCTTCCATTTCATAATGAAGTATATTCTGGTCCTGTCATCCACGAAGGGGGACACATTGAACTTTAAACACGTCAAAGTACATGACAGGATGTAGCCAATAGCCGAACAACATTGGCAGACGCCATATTTCCCCCAGCTAACGTGTGCAAGTAGGTAGTTCTGCTTGATGGCTGCAGAGGGCAGCATGCTTTGTTACGGTTCCCCATCTAGCGGAGCACTTAGTTATGCCTTATGGGGTCCGAGTTCTGAAGGTGACTTGTGTTGACTTAATTGTGAATAGGCTAATATTCTAACAGAGGGAAATCTCTGTAATTGTAAGTCTACCAGTACCAAACATAGCTTTACAAAATCGGGTTTAATTGGTAGAAAGGAGTAGGCCTATAGGAAAACCTTTATTTAAGTAGGCCTATGCTAAAGTTTCCAGAGAATAAAACGCATAGGCATAGCCTACCGTATTTGCAACAATTAAAAGGCTCTGCGATCTTTCTAGGCCTAGTTGCTTTATATTCATGTACCGTTAGGCCTATTTGTATATATAGGGTTAACATCCACGATTTCTAGCTCTGTAGAATGTCTCCAGCTAAACACTATAGTCTTTACCATGCCCAGTCTAATGTCCACTATTCCAGCGTTCTACATCCGATTATGTCGATTTATGAATACGGGTAGGCTACCATTATACCATATATGACCAACTGTGCAAGTCATATCGGATATTAGACATCTTTATTTCTATTTATTTCCACTTCTATAGGCAGAAGGCCTCACGCGCGCGCATTAATAAAGCTGAGCAAGGTCTCCGAGGCCCTCCGAGGCCCTCCGAGGTTGAAGCACCAACTGCACTCACCACGGCAGCCATCTTACTTTTGCCGCGCGGGAACCTGGGCGGCGCGTAAAGTCTCGCCCGTTAACTAAACCGCGCAGCGCTGCAACAACCAGCGCCCCAAATCCTTCTGCTTAATGAATGCTTTTAAAACTTTAGGCTACCGTACCTCTAATTATTGCACTTCAACATCTGTCTGTGCATTTTTAATCATGGTGTAACTTATCAATTTGATTAATACGAGTAGGCCTAGGCCTATTTATAATTTATTGTATCCGTAGCCAATTGACTTTAAAGTTTAATGGTTATAACTTAACCTACTCGTACATTTCTCACCTTTTTAACTTTAATTAGATTACGTAACTAAAATTACGTGGCAATTCGGCCACTGGTTTCTTTATGCCTCTTATCTCTCATTGAATAGTCTCTTATCTTTATGCCACAAGAAGCTTATTAATTTCAATATCTTGTCGGTAGAGCGACTTTGTAATAAAAGAGGGATAATATGTGATTCCTCCTTGTGTCCTATATTAATATTCTATATCTAAATCTTTCATAACTCCATAGCTTACATGTTAACTCTATGGCGGATACATCCAGGCCAGGTGCGGGGACCCTGAATAACTTTTTTCAGAGTCTGGAAACGCCCTGCTTTTATTATTGTGGATTGTGTCAGCTATGCATACAGAGCTCATAAAGGAAAATGCCTGATTCAATCGTCTCATATGCTAAAAAAAGAAAATACCCCATTTTCCCATAGACTCCTATAATGAACGGTAGTAAATTTCGATGGTCCCCTAAATAAAAAAAACTAATCCGGATTGTTAACGAGGATGGTGGATTGATGTCTATTAATGAAATTATAAGGAATTGCGGTTTGCAATTACACCCTTCGTTTTTCCAGAGAATCGAGCTTAAAAGGGCTAACCCCTGAATGGTTAAGTAAAATAAGAAATGAAGGTGCTGTTCACAATGGGTCTATTTATACCATCATTGGAGAGCGAATTATTGACCTAATCGAATGCCCATCCAAATTAATTTACCAGCAACTTATCCTTCAGAAAAAGGTTAACAGGACTAAATTTGACAAATGGCAGGAGATCCTAGGTCTCTCAAAAGACGAGTTTAAACGGGTTGACTGGAAAATGGCTTTTACCGTCCCCTATATGGTTTCAACAGAAACAAGAATCCATGTTTTACAATATGGTATCCTACATAGAGTCATTATACATGTAATGAATACCTGAAAAAAAACATGCATAAGGATTAAAGAAACAAATCAATGTGACTTGTCATATTTGAGTAATAAAATTTATTGCAAAAAAAAAGATGCTTCAAATACTCATTCACAAATTTCCATTATCACATAGTTTATGATTTTGCAATACTTAAAAATCCTGAAAATAATTACCTTAATCCACCCTCTTGGGCCAATTTCGCGAGAATCAGAATCATGATAGATAAATAGATAAATGGAACGGCTGAAGTGAGAAGGTATGGTGACATTATGAGGGGTATTGCTATACTTCCCTGATGTACTCATTGTGGAAATCAATATTTTGAGAAGTTGTTCTGCTGGGTACTATATCTTATTTTCGGTATTAGCCAATGGGACATAAAAAAAATCGTTGAACATTTCATGACGTACAATGTTTATTTTCTGGATATATGTAGGCTCGCTATGATGGCCAAAAAGTCGTTACAGTGGAATATGCAATAGAGAGTTATTTTATAAATCATTCCACATCAGTATTTTCAATGGGCTTTTTCTGGATGTATTGTAGGACAACATTGTTTGTTGTTTGGATAATCTGTGTTTAGTGGATACGGAGTGTATATCGAGATTAGAGCCTAGGGCTCTCGTGCACATGAACATGCTGGCACCTGTTCAGTTGCCATCTGGGCCATGCTTCTCGGCATCCACCCCATAATGGCTTATTATGGTTTACCTACCAACGTGAGCGGCCGTGACGACTGCTACGGCACTTCCTGAGCGATCCCACGAAATACCTGACTGTATGCGTCTGGATTTCAGACAAATCGTATACTAGTTCAGATCAGCAAGCAGGTTAGTACTTAGCGATGCATTTCGATTTCTCATTGGATTAGGGTAATCTGGGTATGAGTGTGTGTTCCCTGAGTAACAGTGGCCATTATTACCTCTGTCTTCGTTGCCGAGTTCTTGTACGGCACGGTATTCATTTACACAATGTCAAATTGAACACTGATCGATAGCCTCAAGCCTGCCTCTGACCCGGTTCCAGGTTTCATGCCATCGAAATATTAAAAGAAGCAACAGCACATCAATACGTATGTGCTCTTTTATGAATATTACTCCGTGGAGAGATACTTAAGTAGGGCGAACACAAGGATTTATAGTATTTGACAATCTTAAATTATCTTGATGCATCGATACCCAGTGGTCTGACCTCCCTCATAACATTGGAAAGGTATCCACCAGCTGTGACGCCACCTTGTGTGAACAAATTGAGTAATACATTAAATTATAGAGCATCCAGCGTGTTAAATGTATTTGTTTGTTTTTTTAAAGTGAAGAAACTTTGGTCTAGGATCACTATAGTTGACATCTTTGCGGGCTACAATACTATAGTCTGACCTGCGCTGCCTGAGGCTAATTTGATGTACACAGACTTATCATGGTCAGTGTCAAACTGACAACCAATTAATTCCTTTGATATAGTTGGTTGGTGTTGGTGATATTTATAGTATTGAAGTCGTCAAGTTTAACTCAACGAAAAAATAAGGGGTGTTTGATGACAACGAATAAGTTCCTTTCCATTCCATTACTTCCAGGTGGGTCCAGAGGTACATAGTATCTGTGCATCATGCCTGGGAAAAACTAGTGATCAAGAAGTCGCCGAGCCATCATGAATAGTAAGTGTGGTTCTTGTTAATGTATCTCTATCGATTTGAGGAATATTTAAATTTGAATTTAAATTTGAATTTTCTTGTTCCTAGTGGCCGCAAAATATTATTCTTTCTTTAGAAAGCAAGGCAAACACCCACAAAGCGGGACCTCATCAGTTGTCAGTAGGGAGGAGCCCAAGCAGTGCATCTTCAGGGAAAGGTCAAGCAAAACTTAAAATGTAATATATGCCTCTGTTTCTCTTTGTGATATAAGACAATTATATGTAGGCTTTGTGCATACAGTATACCAACTCACACAATATCTGAAAACATTTCAGGCACAGTATATGCATCGGTCTCAAATTGGTTTATTTGTGATATAACACATACAAGCGCAGTTTTAGCAAGGATGAATTCCCAGATAACTAAGGCGTTTGTTGTTATAGGTTACCAGTTAAAAGAGATGCTCCTAAAGTGGAGTTCGGTACGAGAAAAGGTATGTGTGGTACGAAGATATTCAGACCTGAAACGGAAATAAATAAATAAATGAAAATAACCTCAAACAATGTTAACATAATTAAAGTGAATCGCCCTTCAGTTCTTTCGTTGATACATATAATTTATGAACGATTGCTGGATATATATTAGGCAGTGTCTTCACTTACGAATAGTAATGTAGTTCAGAGCAAATATAATTTAAATGATATTTTTTTCAGTATTACCAAAGATTAAAAGTACAGTGGAACGGTTTAAAGAAATACTTAGAGGGTCGTTTACAGATCTTCTTCCGAAGACACCAACCGAAGTGCGGATCTTCTTGTCATCCACCTTTTCAGGTATAATGTTTCGGTAAATTCAGTTACCGTTTTTATGTTGTTTTCACTCCTTGCCATTTCAAAAATTAAACTACAATCTATGAAAATCTAGATTGAGTCACAAAGAGATAATATACTATTTCACCCAATATGAAGTAAACCTAATTCAAGACATGTTTGTTTCATAGCATTCAATTCCTTCTTATATTCTTCTTATTCACCGTCCGATTGATTTCTGAATATTTCTAACATTGTTTGCATCTGACACCTTATTATGGGCTTCATTCAATTCCAAATGAACACAATATTTGAAAGGATCATCAACAAATGACAATGTACAATGTTATCAATTTATTTTTGTCATCGTTGATATTCTTAATTTAGATTATCGATCAGAACGGAATCGGTTGGTGAGGGAAGCCATCCCAGAACTGAAAGAATTTTGTGCAGAAAATGGTCTCGATTTTCGTATGGTTGACATGCGGTGGGGAATAAATGATGATGCTACCAACGAACATGTCACGGGTATGATCTGTCAAGCGGAGATAGCAAACTGTCAACGAGTTTCTTTGGGTCCCAACTTTGTGGTACGTTTCCTGCTAGAGCGATTGCTTAGTTGTATATATTTATACGACATTTATAAGGTCGTATTCCACAGGTGATGTGTGACACGACGTGCGATAAATTAAGTGATGAGATATCTCTGGACCCTTTCTCAGTTGATAAAATGGCATGAAATAAATAGTTTTTGTAATTATGTTTCTTCCTCACTTGTTGTCAAGTGCGACGCATCACACGTCATGCTTATTCACGTCATAGTTATCTGTACAATGTAATCTGAATAATATTTAACTTTATTTAAACAAAATGTCCATGTCCCTTTGGGACTTACCTCTGATTCAATATTCATTTTGTCCTAAGTTTAAAATCCTTCCTGTTTTTTAAACATATTTTATTTCGAAAAACAATTCCACACAATAATGGTACGTTTCATGCTCTCCTTTCTGAACTCACGATCAGGCATTACTGGGGAATCGATTTGGCTACCAACCTCTTCCCATCGCCTTTGTAGCCAAGGAATTCGATATTCTGTACGCCGAAGCGAAGAATGAAGGTCATCCTGAAGTTGAGATGTTAAAGGAGTGGTATGCCCGTGATGACAACAACATGCCACCCATCTACTACCTCAAGGTATATACGATCTGGATAGAAGGAGTACATTTAATTCCGGGTGTGAATTTTTAGAAACGGATAGAGTACCATATCTCCTTTTGTCAACTTTTAACCAACTCATAGAAGAACTCTCTTTCAGCCTATCCGCGACGTTCTGCCACATTTTGGTGACCACACACCGGGTAATGAAGAGGCCCGAAAACTTGACACTGGGAAGTGGAATCAGAAGCATCATACCCTGCACGATGTATTGCGATGTGCAGTAACTTCCCTTGCCAAGAAAAAGATAATTACCGCATCACGGAAACACGATTTCTACAAATCAGGTGAGAAACTGCCATGGCAGTGAACTGAATAAGCAAGACAATAGAGTGTATTATACGACTCGTAAGATCCCAGACCATAAAGAAAATAATGTATTCTTTAACATTTGAAGTATATACCCTTGAGGCAGTGCCTCGTTGCGTTGGATACAACGCGGGCGCTTCGCATCGCGAGCGCATTGGGGGCGTGGAGTGGGTTACTGATTTCATTCCTTTCTTTGAGGCAGTTCTGCCACACAGGGTGTCATGACGAAAAGTGACCCCCATCGAAAAGTGACATATGGGTCTATTTTCGGCAATCGAAAAGTGACCCACCCCATCGAAAATCGACCCCCTCTTCTTTTCTAACTTAATGTTCTGAAATAATATATTACGATGCCTGATATTGTATGTAGGTGTGTGGGTGTGTGGGTGTTGGTACAAGTATGTGTGCGGGTGTGGACGTAGTTTTGCCTAGATAATGGCAGCTTATATACATAAATATATATGATACCATATACATCATGTATTAGTAAAACTGGTATGATTTAATGATAGCATACAAGTAGGGAGTCAATTTTCGATGGTATGTATGTACATGCTATATGATACCATATGTAGACATCATGTATGACAGGACCATGCGCGAAAATGTACCAGGTGAATAGGTGTAACATTTAGCGTGACAATATTCGGGAGCTAAAACACATTCCATGTTGTTATATTAGCTCCATGTAGCTTCATAATTGCTGATAAATGAACGCTCAATATGGTATAAAACTTATGTCTATATATTTCTACATAAATGGGTGGGTCATTTTTCGATGGGGTGGTTCACTTTTCGATTGCCGAAAAGTGACCCATGGGTCGATTTTCGACGTTCAAAATCGACCCACAGGTCACTTTTCGACGGGGTCACTTTTCGATATCACACCGGCCGTTCTTTCAACACCTCGGAGCCTCACACAAACTGAAGCATTTATGTTTGGAATGTATTTCTGCTGTATTACGTAACAATTACTTTTCTGTTTAATAAACTGACATAACACATTAAGCACAGTTATACCAGTTTATTAATGTCTTGGGTATGTCAAAAACCTCCGCTGGTGGTTTGTCCCGCAAACCACACACCTCATCGTATATTATTAATTGTGTCTTCATCCCGTCAGAATCATGGCGTTCTGGTAACATACTGGGGAATTTTATTTAACGCTTCCTTTCATTGTTTTCTATTTCTTACAAGTAACTGAAATGGAGGTAACCGACGGTATTTTGGAAGCCGTGAACCCAACCAAACATGCACTTTGTTATTTGCGAGACTTCGATGGACTGACGGGAGATCGGCTCAACGACACTAATGCATCGCGCAATGTGGATTGCTTGAAAAAAGAGGACAAGGTAAACCCGGGCCCGCCTGTGCTTCGTTTTCGGTTTTAGCGTCACCAAAATACCATTGTTAACGAAAACCTAAACAAAATGTGTGAACGCATTCTATTGAAATATAGCTTGACATACATGATATCGTAATTGTATTACTCATTCATGAACCCAGAGCGAAGCATCTTTCCCCATAATTGGCATGTTTGATGCAATTACAAATGCCGGATTGTACTTTTTCAGTTGGTATTCGACGTCGATGTTACTGGCTATCAAAGTCAACTAAAGAATAATCACGTACCAGCAAAGTTGCACAAGGATAATATTCGCACATACAGCGTTCCATGGCTGGATGGTGGGATATGTTCAACCCAACCGGAACATGCTCAGTACCTCAACAAGTTCTGTAGGGAATTCGTGAGCGACGTTAAACGCCTTGTTTCGAATTCCAAACAGGAAACATCCAATGTAATACCGGCGTCTGAGTTCTACACTGACCTAGACGAAGCGTTGCACCATTCCTATTTTTGCAATAAAAAATGTGAAAGCTTTCGGGGACAGCACGAAGTTTTGAATAATATAAGAAATTATTTGAGTAACAAGAACAATAGGAAACCACTGACTGTATATGCAGAATCAGGTTAGTCACCACAACCATTATCACCCCGTCCAAATTAGTCCCACTTACTTTAACGGTTATTTTATTAAGCCTTTAGTAATTTTATTTCCACCACACATGGTTCAAATCCTTCCCAAATACGTTTTTAGTTCTTCTTGTTATTTTTAGTTATTTCTTGCTGTGTTTTATCAATCGCATTCCTTTCATACAATTTCTAATTTATAGTTTTTGCGAGTTCTCAGAGGAAATATTATGTATTGATTCTCATACAGGTGTTGGTAAAACTTCGGTTCTGGCAATGACGAAAAAGTTGATCGCTGAATGGTTTGGTGATGATGCTATCACCGTCATCAAATTTCTTGGTACGTCTCCAAATAGCACGCATCTGTTCGATGTCTTGAGAGGTGTAATGGGACAACTTGCTGATGTATTTGGTGTCCTCCTGGAACCAATGAGCTATAAAACCAATGGCAGGATATCGCAGAAAATAGTGACATATTTTGCTAGGTATCTTAGAAACATTTCTAGGAAATCTCAGCAACCAGTCTTCATATTTTTGGACTCTATCGACCAGTTGTCACCCACCAATGGAGCCTATGACATGCACTGGTTACCAACCGAGCTACCTCCACGAGTACATCTTATCGTTTCTGTTATTCCATCTTATGGAAACATATACAATAACATAAGAGAACTGGTGCCTGATGACAAATGCTTCATCAATGTCAAACCTCTGCCGATGGAAACTGGTAAAGCAATTATTGATTTTCACCTTACCTCACGTGGGCGAAAGGTAACACCAGAACAACGGGATGTCATCCTGCAATGTTTGAAGAAAGACCCAAGTCCACTCTTTTTGAAGTTGTTTTTGGACAAAGCTTTATCTTGGAGGTATGGAGATACGGATAACTTGCAATTCTTACATAAGAATAATAAGTTATAGTTATTAGGCAAATAAAATAAATAGGTGTGTTTAGGATTTATCTAGCTGAAAACTAGGTAGGGGGATAAATTTGTTCTCCCTTTTTCTTTCACCATTCAGGAGCTGAAAAAATCTATTTTCTGTCTATTTCATAACAATAGTTATTTTAAACTTAACAAATTACACTTTAACGTTTTCTGGCTAGGAAGACTTGTTTTCCTGCTTTAGTTAGTTTTTGTTGTGAAAAATTCATTACAAAAATTATGGAAGGTCAAAAAGCTCAAAGGTCGGTAAGTTTTTCTAGGTAGACAGTGGGGAGCGGTAAATCGGAAACACTTATTTTGTTGCCCTATTTTCCTTTGCTATTTCTAGACTACGCCTAAGTAACCCATTTGTGTTGTACACAGCTGCTTTTTAAGTGTATATAATTGCTTTATATATTTCACTTCCCTAATTGTCTGTTCCACAGATCGTACACAGTCCCAGACCAAATAAGACTTGAGACATCTGTCAAAGAGGCCATAGTCCATTTGTTTGAGGATCTCGAGGGCAAATTTGGTCGTCCGTTCATCAGGAGAGCGTTGGGCTACATAACTGTTGGATTCAATGGTTTGAGTGAAGTGGAACTGGAAGACGTCCTCTCCTGTGATGACACCGTGCTTGATGAAGTGTATGTCTATCACGACCCTCCGATCGAGGGTGTCATACGCATTCCCCCCTTACTTTGGGCTAGGGTCAGGCTCCATGTCAATGAATACCTGGCTGAGCGCCAGTCGCATGGTAAATCAACTCTGTTCTGGTACCATCGACAGTTCGTCGGGACCGCATTTGAACGATATGCTTCTGGTGATGACTTCAAAGTTATGCACCGAAGGCTGGCGGAAATGTACCTATCGGAACATGGTGTAAAGAAGGACATCACTCTAAGTCGCAGGAAGGGATTGGTCATTAAGAAAGCGGACCGTCAGGTAACCACTCAACCTATGTCTGCAGAGAACAAAAGGATGCTTGAAGCACTTCCCTATCACTTATTAAATGCAGGAAACGTTGGATATGCTAAACAAGTGGGGCTATGCAATTTAAATTTTTTGATGACCAGGATGATAGGGTTCTCCCTCGAACAAGTAATAGAAGATATTTCTAAATTCTGTTCGGACACCGAAAATCCAGATCAGTCTGACGAAGAGTTAAATCTCCTGGCATGTACCCTCAAAATTGCCAGATCCTCTTTGCGTTTGCCAAGACAAATGCCTGTAGAACTCCTCACAAGGCTTAAATATGATCGTAAGCAATTCCCTAATATCTCCAATCTCCTTAAAAAATCGAGGGAATACATCGAGTGTCAGAAGGAAGCCGGATTTCTTCCGCTCAATCCTTGCCTTGAGGATACAGGTGAGCTCATCCTGTCTAAAGCAGGCACTAGGCTTTCAAGTATTTCTGACGACTGTACAAAGATGGTTCTTCAATTTCCTGATGAATCCAACAAAATTTGCCAAAAGGTAGCGATATATGATACCTCAACCCAACGTTTCCTAAGGGAGGAGCTCATCGATATGCAGTCATCAACTTGCCCTATTGTAACCAAAGATGGAAAAAAGGTCATTCAAGTAAAGAAATGTCTCAAGTCAGACCCATCGTCTCATGGAGGAAAAATGAAGACAAAAACAGCAGGGGCAAAGCCAGGGGATTATGTTGTAGAAACCTTCGGAATTTCTCAAGATGGATTGTCTAATAAGAAGGTCCATGTTCTACCGAAAATGAAAGTGGATCATCTGAGGCTAGCGTCTCCATCCAGGGACGGTTCATATGTGTCCATAATATATAACGAATCGAATCTTGCGATTATTGACCTTAAAGTCACAGAGCCTCGATTGGCTATTATTCACGAGACACTCCAGTGCGCTCGGAAAATAACCTGGTTTGGGAAAAACGTGTGCGTTATCACAACAGAAAATGAAAAGGGAAACACAATTTTCTTTTTCGTAGATGTGAAAGAAAGGGTTGAGAAGATGTTAGAGGTACCAGGGAAGGTCAACGACCATGGTGGATTACTCCATCTCCAAGGCGATTTTCTCATTTGCATTAGCACAGAGAACGATAAGAACTTTTTACACCTAATTAATATGGGATCTGCCCAATTGGTAAATACAGTGACCCTTCCACGGGGATATCCTTCCTCCATCTGTCCCGCCGGCAGAAAAGGAACACTTTTGACATCTAGCTCTGAGCAGGAATTGTTTGCTCTGGAATACGATGAGCAAGTACAATTGGAACGAGTAGGCACTGGCTGCTTACCTGCTCTCAGTAACAAGGCCATCCTTGCAAATGGTGTTGGAAGCAATTTGGTAATAGTCGGAGACGAAACCGGATCAATTCATGTCTATGATCAACGCCCTGGGGGTCTATATAATATTGGCTCCACAAGGATTCACCAAACTGCTATACGTGAACTTTACTGCAACGACAATGAAGATTTACTAATTTCCTTATCGCAAGATCATGAAATCTGTGTATGGAACTGGCGTTTTGTTCTGTTGAAATGTCAGATTGGAGGAAAATCTCCGAACAAAGTACCTGTGAACTCAAACGATATTTCTAATTATCGACACGCTTCCAAATTACTGTTTACTGAAGATGTGAACACACTCATTACCCTATCACCAATAGATGGCATAAAAGTATGGGATGTTTGTTCCCTAGAAAAAGTGAAGGATATACCGATAAACGTTGATCCTCAAACGGCCTTCTTAACTAGTGTAGGGAGGAGTTTGCTGATATTAGATAGGATGCAAAAGAAAATCCATGCTTGGGATATTGATGATGCTTGGGTAGAACTTGATTTTGTAAAATACCTTGAAGGAACAATGTTGGCACTCACAGGAGACACGAAGTCGAAAACAGTTTTCATTCTGTCGGAAGTAAAAAACAAAATTTGGGTAAGTGTTTTAGACACTAACGGGTGGACAATTAAGAAAACAATGGCAATCACAGACCGCTTTGAGAACAGTGACATAGAGCTTGCCTTATCCGACAGCGGTAACTATTTGTTCTTCAAGGTACAGGCAACACCAAAGCAATTATCAATCATCAATGAAAGCGAAAAACGAAACAATCTCTTTACCAGCAAAGGCAGTGAATTCTTCTTTTATGCTCTTGACTTAAAAAATCCTACCGAAGCACTGAAGATTTGCAATCGGCAATTGACCAGTATCCCATGCCTGGGAGATGGTTGGGCTGTCCAGACGGGCGATTATCTTGTTATAGGTCGTGGAAGGCACGACCTAATCTGGGATCCCTCCACAGGTAAATGTGACCAGCGCCTCATCAAAGGAACTAAAGATTCTCAGTTTTATCGTCCTAAGCCTATCGAATACAATTTCAAGGCATCATCCTCTGATGAACAGAACAATAACTGTATCATTAAGTCAAAATATAAGCAAGTAATTGTTCAGGGATCAGCCGATGGATGTGTTGTAATCTATGAAACTGAGTCTGGGAAACAACTTGGGAAACAGGAGACAAAGAGAAGACCAGTCCACCGAGGTCCGGTAAGTAAAGGTGTTGGCATAGTTGCAGGCAAAGGCTAAACTTAATTAAATTTATTTGGGCTCCTATACAGTGTCCCAATTAACATGTACGCCTTTACCAATGTCTAGTCGTGTCAGTTAAATTACTATTCTTAGTACAGTGGAACCTCTCTATTGAGACCACCCTTGGGACTGAGAGAAACTGGTCTTAATGGCGAGGTGGTCTCATTAGAGGGGCTAATTTAGTAAGAGAAAAACAATTCGGGACCGAATGCGAGGTTGCACTGTAAATCATAATATACGATACAATTTACCCTAATTTGCCTATTCATGTTTTTCCAAGGGCAAAACTCACGGAAAGAAAATTTAATAATTTAGAATGGTCTATACATGAACTTGAGAAAGGAGGCATCGAACAAATGTAGTGGTGTCGATTCCTACATTTGTAGGCTCTCATTATGAAGGTAAATCTGTTTTTGTTTTGTACTTGATTAGGTTACGAACATGGCTGTCTCACCAGTAGCTAATTGGGCTGCGTCGTATGGTGAAGATATGACCCTTCGGTTTTGGAACTGCCTCAGCCCACAAGAAGAACGAGCAAATATCAATCTAGGGATGGATGTCTATGAAATGGAATTTTCCGAGGATGGTGCAATCCTGGCTGTTTTAGGCTCTAAGAGAAGTGGCCAATCATCAGTACTGCTTTTTAAAATGAAAGCGGCGAAGGGATAATGAATTACAAAAGCAGGACCCAAACTGATGAACACTACGAAAACACTCATAAAAATATTCTTATGGCCGATCTTTACCTGCAGACATACATTGGTCATGAGCATTCAGGCATACAATGAACAAAACTACAAATAAATGGAGTCTATGTAGTTTTTATTCAATAATAAAAACACGGCTGTACTTAGAGTTGATGTTCTTTTAGAATGTGATTTGAAAAAATAACCATTACTCATTAAAGAATAAGACTGCTGGCTGGTATAACGTTTTTCAAGCAATTTACTCTAGATAGATATTGTATACGTGATCAAATTATGGAGGTATCTGAAGTAACAAATACGCACAATGTAAATTCAGGGGCTCAGATAATGCATACTGGATAAAAACCCGTTTAATATTGTTGATTTACATGGACATATTAACAATGGACGTGTACTCATTTCATAAACGGTTATCAATTGTGTTGTACTCAGGTAAGATCTATATACAATCCCAAGTTCATTAAACATGGACTTAATTTATATTGCCTTGAGACACATCGTTAACAAAAACAATGGTATTATTTTACCGTAGAAATTTTGTATAAAAACACCCTTTTCATCCATGGTTATTGCTTATATTAAATGTATGACAGAAACACACTGACTTCATGGTCAGTGTGACTATCTTTCAATCAAACTACATTCGTGTGTACACATTTACACTCTGTCAGTGTTGCAAGGGACAACCTTAGTTATTATATGGTCATGGACAGTCAACTTGCTTTGAGGTTTGCATTTATCACGATTAGGAAATATTTACCTCATAAGCTCCATACTATGTCATTGACCGGAGTATACGTATGTGTATGGAGGGGTTCACTATACATATTTGCAAAATAAAAGACAAATCAACACATAGGAAAGCACCTGAGATAATCAAGTTAACATTAAGAAGGTTCATCCTGTGATATTTCTTTTTGGAGACTTGAAAATTACCCGAGCAAACAATCTTGAATAACACCTTCATTCATTACGTGAACGGAGATCTGTTGATACTGTGAATGTAATAATATAGAAAATATAGAATGGCAGCACTCTGAATATCAGGATGATTTTGGCACTGTGCGAAGCAAAAAATGCAGTCAACAAGCAAATATCACCACCTTCTCTCGCACTCAAATCAATAATGATTAGAGATATGTTTACTTAGAATACAAGAAAATGTGTTAGATTCAAAATTTAAACCAGGCAAGCTCTGATCATACATCATGGAATTCACATCATGAACAAGAATCAAAATACTGATAAATATTATCTGGTCTAACCGAATCACATTGGTTTCACCAAACAAACTACAGCAATCACACCAAGCTTGAAGCCAGGCAAGAGTGACCGGGACCTCTGAAGAACCGGGTGTTCTAATATTATGAGGGCTACCACCGACTAGCATAGGGAACCTAAACACACGGTAATTAACTCCCTCTAAAAACCAGAACGTGGTAATAGTATGTACATAGCCAAGATCTATGTGATAATAGTGTTCCCGACTCAAATACCTTTGAATGATACGAAACCTATATAATAATAGAAATATGAACGCGACAAAGTATCCAATAATTTTCCGTCATAAACACAGGACAATTGGGAGTACATACAGTGGTAATTATAATAATAGAAGTATCGATAGTAAAATCTCTCCCTAGCTAGTGATAGAAAATGACAATTTGTACAGGTCTTATTACAACAAATAATCACTTGTCTCCTTGTATCCTACCACACTGACAATGTCCTTGTCTAAACATCCATACGTCACTTTATCCTTTGTGTGTTTACCTCCAAACATGTTCGCACAGAAATCTCTCCTCTAGGCAGCAATATAAAACCCTTTTCATTAAGCATCACCATATATAATACATCGTTCTCACAGCAATCCCTTCACAGTCTTCCAATGATTCTAGTATTTTAGGGCGGCTCAGTTTTATTGGACGACTGACAGAGTTTGGCTGATAAAGCCAGAGCCAATCACCAATACCGTTACATCTTCACATAATGTTTGAGGTTTCAATTTATTCATATTTTACAAACAAAAAATATATATATATATTTTACAACAAACTTGTGAATGCATAAATGGAACTCTGCCTGTAACACCGACTAAAACTAGTATTAATAATTTCCTTGCCGTCAGAAGACCACCCGGTATTACAAAATTCTTAAAATCTATTATTGTGGAATGTATGTCAACCTCTAGGGCTGATAGTTTATAATTAAATGTTGGTGCACAGAGACTAATTCCCAAATTGACGTCACACACAGGAGATACTATAGGACGACGGTAGTTGGATCACAGAGTTCCTCTATTTATGATCTATACAATTGCAGGTACATGATCAGGGAAAACACCAGTCCGGATACCTGTGAAAAAATAAAGCATACGAGTTAGGTAATAGAACTGAGAAACCCAACATATATGAATATCATATGCTTACTGCTCGAAGCTAGACGTTTGATCGTGGGCATATTGGCTAAATTTCCTCATGAAAACGTGCGATATATGTCTGACACTATGACATGTGAAAATTAATAACAGTAGCTTCCTTAAACTTGAAGCATTCCCAAACTTTCACAGGTAACCAGAGATTAATTATATATCTACCATTTGTAGGGTTTAACGGTCATGAAGTTAAACAAGAATGTATGTAAAATCAATAGGGGAGTAAAACACCAAGCTAGCAGAAACAACAATAAAACGATTAGTGGCCAATGGCGAGAGCAGCCTTCATTATGTAACATACACTTACCATACACAGACCAATTCCTAATCCCATACCAGCCAAATATGCAGAGAATCGCCAGACGTACTTCTTGCCTTCCTCGTAACAACCCTGAAATAGACGTCAATAACATATTATCCACAATTGATTGACAAAGGAAAAACAATCCCGTTTAGCCAACCACTTATTATTATACTTCTGGTAACGTATCCCAGCGGAAAACAGGTCTATAGTTATTAACTGATCTTTCTTACAAGTTTATTACTGTCCATGTAAATGCATCTTCATGTATCGCAAAGATCGTGTATAAATATATTTTAATTAAGACAAAAAGAGAAAAAGAAACTACGGGGGAGTTGATCAATGTGTATTTACCAAGTAATAGACGGCTTCGTTTGTGTCACCATTCTGCTTGCCAGGTGGTCCCAGTACCCATGTTTGACATTTGTCTTTGTCTATAATAGCATCATATTGGTTGCGCACACAGCATGACTCAGGGACGAAGGGTTTGTTGACCTCAGGAATGCCAGGCTGCATCTTATACCACTCAGACCCACGGTAGGTGTTCCAGCTTTGACGGCGAACTGAACAGCAGTACATCTAAGAATGGAATATAGGGATTGTAATTAGTGGAGTCGTATCAGCAGATACCGGGTACAATATTAAGATGTCTCTGAATCAAGGGAAAATGATTCTTGTACGTCAAGAACTTGAGCAATGAGCAATGAGCATACAAAAAGTAAACTTACATGTTGTTGTGCCTTATCCCAAGCTTCTGTTACATATCTATTGTATGCTTTGTCTAGGTCAACTCCGTAATCCTTCTGTAACGTGCTTTCCATTGTACCGATGATCTCTTCCCCCACCTGTTCAAATTAAAATTCCATTAAACTTAATTCAATGTGAATAATGAACAAATGGTAATTGAAAATGTTTCCAAGGAATGCTGTCCATGCTGTATATCGATTAAGAGATATTCTCTCATTCAACGACAAAACATATTTATCAATTAAACGATTGGTATAACCTGCATAGTGAATATAATGAATTCACTGACCTGTGACCTAAAGATTAAAGCAAGAAGGCCTGCCACGACCAAGAAAAGGAAGATGACCAAAACTGCGACGAAGTACTGAAGAAGAAAAGAATAGTCATGAGTCACATGTATCACTGATGAGGTTCAATGGCGCAAATATCTAAAACATTATTAGATGCTTTTTGTAACCATGCCAGATATTAAGGGCCTAGGGTCATGTTTGGGGTCAAGTTAAATGCCTATGTATGCTGCGATACTTGAAAATACCGTTTTCTGGCTGTTTTAACCTTCACTAATTTTCATCTTCCTCAACAATATCTTCATGATAGGTTAGATAATCTGCCTTTAGTGTAGAATTACCCAAGTATCTACTCTTGTGAGTTTTATCAACTTTGTTTTGATACCCCCGCCATAGACGGCAAGCGTAGCAGTGACCCCAGACATGGTAGACACTGTGATACCCCAGCCTACTGGGTGACGTCATGTGAAATCTATGTATACATACTACCAATCAACGGGCCAGCCATTTGTATGGGTTGTGAATGCACAATTAATATCAATAGAATTGACAATACTAATATCTATACCAAACACAACCTCCAATTAATGGATGGATATTAAAATCTTTTTTTATATATTTCATTATATAGAGAGGCCTATAACATATTTAAATGCAATAAAATATCACATTTGTGATAATTAAAGGCGAATCATACTTTAAACACTTGAAATTGTAATTGTTTTCCAGAAACTACAATAGGCCTACACATGTAAAAGTCATCCTTTAGCAAAAGAAGATAAATAGATATCTTACAGTCAATAGCAGGCATTTTCGTTCTTGCACTGCCCCAATGCAGCCACAGAAGGAGACGAATATCATAAGTCCTCCTCCAATAATTATTATGTATGCAGCCGCTGTCATTAGGTGGCTACCAAATATGGCTGAGGCATAATTTCTTTCCAAGAGAATCCATATTCCAACGCCTACCATTGCACATCCAAGGAGCTAAACGGGGGTGAAAAAATATGTGATTAAAAATTGTAAGAATTTAGTTGATGCACTGCTGAGATGAACACACATGAATGGACTGATTTGAAAATGGTATCCTATAGTATTTTATGACTATTTTTGTATTATTATTCAGATTTATTAACAGTTCTAGGTTGTTCCTTTTCCGCCTGTTAATATAAGATGCTGTATAGATAGAATGTCTATGTTTACGTTTTATATATATATTGTATTTTTATTCCGATTTCAATAGTTACATAACAATATATATACTCACAAAGAAAAGTAAATTCATGATGAATAGAAGATATTTTGAACACATCCCAAGGGAATTAAGTTCCCGCGATGCGGCGTAATTGGACCCCATTTTTCTACGGTGTCACTGCAAAGAAAAGTTCACAAAAACGTTCCAATTAAAGATTGAGTATTGGATATATGAAACAGTAGAACACATATTAGGCCACTAGAATGTTATAATGAAGCCGCAAACGATTAAATAACATACGACTTTTAGCCCTAAATCCCCAAAATTATTTTCGGGAAGATTTTCCACAATGGATTGTCACCAACAATAGAAGCAAACCCCGAGTTCCTTAATACAGAACTAGAGTATACGTACCACTAAATAGGAGGCTTAGTTCTTAATTTATTGGGTTAGAATAAAAAAAACTTATAGAATAATGTACAAATCGAGAGCTACGAACGATATTGGGTAGACAATTGTGGATTTTCTTTTGCAATCGTCGCTAAGACGCCTTAGTTCGAAGCTCAAGATGTGTGTTATCCGATCTTGTGTTTTAATTAGCCTGAAACCACACTGCCACTATTTTTAGGCGTTCATTACACGAAGGAGCGAATAGGCAGAGTTGCGCAGGCAAGAGATCTCTAAAGAGCATCCGATGCCAAAATACCAACCAATCGAATTGCTTGCACAAATTAGGATGTAAACCGAGGACCAGAAGCTTTAAATGTCGCGCATTAAAACCGACATCTCTAACTCGCTCTCTAAGAAGAGCTGGGACCTGACTCAACACTCAGTATTTTCATTGACGTTGCTATAAACATGGATACACATATAGGTGCACTTGCTGAACGAAGATCGATGGCATAGATTTGATAAAATTGTATCACAAATAAAGATGCAGTAATCCGCCTTAAGTAGCCCCAGAACTTACTTACCACCACAATACATGCTTAAAATTGATTATTACTTGGAACTATGAAATGTTCGTGTTTCCAATCGATTAATGACAAGTGGGTTACGTAGTGGGTGACTTTATTTTTCACCAATTATGTGTATTGTGTGTATATTCTCCCTTTTTATCACAAACAATTAATTGCTCATTATCAATCATCTATAAATTATTAAATACTTGTATAGTACCAAATGTTCCCATGCATGCACAAAATGACACCACTGTAAACCTGCGTCTATGTATACATTCTTTTTAACGACATCCCCTAGATAATGAATGGCCATTTGGGTTGATTGTCAGATATTTGGGCGATAAGGACATTGGCCTCTATTAGCCGGATCGAATATGTGAACCTTGCTGTGCAGCAAAAGCAGCACGGCATAGTGATGTACACTCTCTGCCTTGAGGGAGATGGGAGCGGGGCTTCGGACACCAAACATATAAGATGACTAGAGATATACATCTATGTAATAATTATCGATCAGTATCCTTAGATTCGGACAAACAAATGGTTACAATCAAGTGAGAATATCATATTTACAATTACACGCTCTGTAAAATGTGAGCTCACTCCCAATGAAAAGGTGCTCACATTGATGCGCAAATCATTCAGCAATCCATGGCCAAAGCCACCAAATATAAGTCAATACGGCGTACCCATTTCAGATACGTTGCGAAGAATAGTATACCGACTGTCATTAAAATAGTCACAGTAAAAATGAAGATAGAGGGACGGTAGATCTACAACCTTCATATAGGGGGATCACGTTGGGGTTTTCCTATAGGTTGATGTGTCGATGGTGAATTGTTTTGATGGACAGAGCAGCCTTCTTCACAAGTGGTCCAGTATTATAATGTCCAATAAAGGCAATAGAGCCGAGAATGATTGCGTCAGTGTTACATAGGTTATATTCCTCGCCAGTAAGAAAGATTGAGAGGGTAGAAAAACAAAGAAAACTTGCCTGTATAAAGGACAGTTCCTGGGCTTCCTCTTCTCAGGTGGTTACACTGACCTAGATGTGTTCAAATGCACACCTGAGTGCGGCGATCATTTGAATAACGATTGGTTGGCATAGCTCTCTAGTTAAAGGGGTAGGAAAGCGTTACAAACAATAGCGCCTCGGTACGCGCACATGGGCGGACTACATACGGACTACATATCATGCACAGGTTCATTTAGAAACAAGAACCATGGATTCCTCATTATTCCATCAATATTTTAACAAAGATTAATCACGCAACGACCGTGTACACGATAAACTTCGTAGTAAACATGTACGCTGTAAGCCATACAAACATATATATTCGTGTTTAATAGAGGTGCCTATAATATAGCTATATGACTGCCCTCATACAGAGCTATCACCGGGCTATCACTATCTATGGGACTGATAAGATCAATACAAATATAACACAGATATTGTATGGAGGGTATTAGGATTTGAAATACGAATAAAACAATGTACATTATTATTTGTAGATCACAAAGGTCACGATATAAAAAGCTATAAAAAAACCCTGAGACATGTCACAATTGCATTACAAATTTAACACATAGTGGATTCCAACGAGGAGTAAACATAATTTTAAGAAATATAAACAGTCGATCATTCTATATTGTATGCTTGTTTTTTACGTTTGAAAGAGATGTTTGCTGGGTGGAAAATTATTAGTAAAGTAGCTAAATATACATACTAGGATGACCTTATAGAAATGCAAGGATATATTTAATACAGTCTTGAAATTTTGTAGGCCTATATACGTACACATATTCATACGACTTAAGGCGCTAGATACCCCAAGAATGAGTACATTCTTGTTTGAATTAAATGAGAAATCGTTTAACATTCTGATTTAAAACCTAATGAGGTATATTGCGAGATGTTTAAAAAATTTCAACACGCGACTGAAAAACTAAACGTACGGACTGAAATACTGGGTGTTATATTCCGAAGCTCAGCAATAGTAAAAGGGGAATCCCTCCTATAGGACCATAGGTTGTAATGCGTACTTATACCAAATCAATGTTAAGAAAGATTTTACATGTAATTTTGGTGACAAGAAAGATTCCTTATGTCATTTTTTTTTATTGAATGTGAGAGTGCCAAGGGTTTGGGGCAAAGGTAACAAGGTGGGTGAATAACAGTGACTTACTCACAGGTATAGAGAGGAAGGTATCAACAAATGTAATATTTTGCTAAGCTGCGGTGGTGGCAGCAAGCAGAAAGAGTTATTTAATTGGCTGCTTTTAGCCGAAAAAAGTTTTATTGAGAGACAGATCATTTCATGATAATATCATACGTTTTCAAGCGTTTATAAACGAAGTGATAGCTCATTTAAGAATAAAAGGGTATAATAACGTAAAACAGGGTAGAGGAAAGAAAAAGGCCAGAGAGTACATGGGTGAAATTAATAAACGAAATTGAATGGATTGGCTAGAGAGATTTAAGTAAAGATATGAAGAGTTTTCTAGCGGTAAAACGGATATCTGTTAAGAAATCAATAAAATATTGAATAAATATATATTGAATTTGAGAAAAGGGCATAGGAAAGTTCACAAGAGAGCAGTATCTTTGAAGAAAAATAAGTTTTAGGATGTTAATGCTTTCTGGAGATGCCTGTACAAGAAATTCATACAATCCATTCCTTAATCCCCCCTCCAAACATATAGCATATATTCTATAGGTGTAAACAATATATAGTCTATCTATCGATACTAAAGCATGCTATCCTAGTTATGCTAGCATGCTATAATACCCTATGAAAACATCAATGAATTAAAAGCTCAGCTCAAGTCGCATAAAAAGCTCAGCTCAACTTTTCTCATATACATGTACCAACTTATGGATAAAATATTCAAGGCCATGGTGGCTAAGATGGTACCAAATCAGGCTATTTTACGTCCCTTTTACTACTCAGCTATGTGTGTCTATTTTCTGGATGAGATGGTGGTGGGGGGGGGGGGTATTTTAAAAAAAAGTAACGAACAGGGAAATGATTTCAAGAAATCTATGGAAATCTATGTGATCAGATATTGATGTTAAGTAAAGCTGGAACAGCCAGTATAATATACAACAGTTTCGTTTTTTTATGTTATCTTAATCTATTATTATTTAGGAATCAGGATTAGCTGAGAACAGGATCCACGAAGATGTAAATTCTTTTGCTGAATAAATAAACTTAAAGCCCAAACTATACACTGTGTTTCGATAAGTATACGGGTCCATTAAACTGTTCATAGATGTCGTTTCATACTTCTGTTTGCCCGACCAAATTAAGCCAAACGCATCCATGCTCAATGCGTTCCCTGTGGCGACATCAAGAACTATATATATATATATGGCGGAAAATAGAATTTACTCCAACGCTTTTCCAACACTAGTCCACATCTTATCGATCAAAACGACTAATTTTCAAGCAGAAAACCCGGTAGATTCATTCTGCAATGTTGTAAAGATCAAAAGTAATTATGGAAGTCTAAGGAAATTTTGAGCTGAGCTAAGCAACCCCGCACTCAACAGAGGAAAAGAGCTCAAGAAATACAGGAAAAGCGCAAAATTCGGTTTAACTATGACCAACGAAAAGGACAAGGAAACCAACAAACATTTTTACTTCATGAGCTTAACTCAAAATCGGGCTATATGTATAAATTCCTACCATCAACATTCGAGTCTACACGTCTGGAGGGACGTAAACTTCTTCTTCTTGCTGCTGCTGCTATTCATCTGTTTACGTACCATTTCAATACGTTTTCACTCCTACCTTTCGGTTGCAGTTATTTATATACTGTTCGGTGTGATTTATTTCCCTTAAAACGGGTATTTTACCCTATTTTTACCTTTATATAAATTCATAAATATTCTGACCACTTCTCAGTAAGCACCTAGATAGCTTCTTTTGGGTCTCTTTGACCAGCGTACCCCCTTGGAGTTATCTGCCCCCTTCCACAGTCTATTGTGTATTTTTGTATTTCAACATAACTTAATTTGTAGTCAGATCGCTCTGCGAGCTGTTTCTGACACTTTTTCTTTATTAGATCGGTAAAACCATATTTTCTCCGCCTAATGGGATGGATTCAATCTCTTGAAGCCCATGTACGTGTTGCCCATCAATATCTAGTGTTCATGTTCTATTACTTCATTACGTAATAGTACATCATTTTCGACCATTTAAGGGTTTTTTCCATAACCGTTAAATTCCAAAACCTATTTCGAACACTAGATATAATTTATTCCTATGCTTTAACATAGGCAGAAGGCTTCGCGCGGTCATTAAAGCTGAACGATGCTCCGAGGTTTTGCAGGCTTCGACTGCACTCACCTCGGCAGCCATCATACTTTATCACTGCGCAAATCTGGGTCATCCAGCTTATTCCCTCGCGCGCACTCATATGGCAGCGTTTCGACGACGGGACCCAGAGCCTTCTGCTTTAACTACCTTAAATAATGTCATCACTTTCAACACGTCACATCATCTGCACCTTAACACCATTTTTGAAGTTCTTATATTTTAAAGTTACGTAATATGACGTAACTTTATATAACTATTACGAGTGTTTTAAACTAATTTAACCTTCAAGGCTATCTCTACTCATACTTTAATTTCAATTTTATTACGTAATGTTACATAGCAATAAGCCAATGCTGCCTTTAATTGCAAATTTGTCATAACCTTAATTACGTAATCTTACGTAATATTGGACGACACTCTTGCTAGTGCATTTTTCATAATTTTAATTACGTAATCTTATGTGATATTAAAGGGCACTGTTGCCACCATATTTTTTTTATAATTATAGTTATTACTTATTTTAATTGCGTACTTACTACGCAATGTTATGGAGCACTGTGACTGCATTAATATTCACGGCCCATATTTTATTCATATTTTCTACTGGTACAGGTGACAAATCCAATGCCACCTAAATATTCATTACTGTGGTGTAGGTGGGCAAGAAAGGAGATGTCATGAGGAGAGCAAGATGCATATCATTAGCATCATTCATGAAAGGGAGATGACCCTATATCATTCAACGAAACCTGTGATGTTCTGTCAAAGTATATTTTGAACCGAAAACTAACATTCCGATGGAAATCTTTACATATATCGTTATATGGTAGGAAACTACAAAAATAAAATCAGTAAATTGAGATCCATTCGCTTTTATATCAACAATAACACAGGGGGCATCAATCCACACTTTCTGTATAAGCTTTCCATTATTACTTATTCGTTGTGAATTAACATTTCTTTAAAAGAAAGACCTTGTAACACTAATAGCAACTTCTTAACATACTATAACCTCTGTTTTAAGTTTCGCTTTCAAAGGTATGGAAATGATACCACACCAGTCTACTCACACCCCCATTAGTATGGATGAGCGAAACGGGGCATTGGCAAGTGTTAAGTTGTGCACATTTCAGTTTGAGTCATTTGCCACATGGTCGCACACCTGACGATAAAGCTGCATTTACTACTAATGTGTTCAGTGTATTTATAGAAGCGTAATTTTTGGCACACAGAAAAGTTACCATATGTGAAGATAAAATCACAACAATTAAGTCGCTATGTATGGGAGATGCTGTAAAATGATGTAATTGATTTTTTTCTATGTTGAGTAAGGTGTTACTGTAATATTTTCACTTGAATACGTGAAAATATAATGTATTATATATGATAGTATTCTCAATATAATTTATTTAAACAAAATAAATGTAAATGTAAATCTTTCTTAAATTTCTAAATATAAAATCTATTCAAGCTTTTAAACTAATTAATATTACTTCACAACAGATTGGTTGCTACACGAAAACGATATGTAAAATACAGACAAATTAATCACACCTTTCAAATGTCATGTTTATTTGAATTGAAATTTTAATTTTTAATAGTTTCATGGTTTGGGTTCAGGGCCTTATTTGTACATAGAACATCGCATGATGTTTGAATGAATAGGAATAGTTCTTGTAATGAGTGTGATGTAACAGGCTCTTAAAAGGTCCATCTTCGTGCTGACCAGGCATAAAACGATATCCTTTTTGCTTCCCTTATGTAAGACATGGTCATAACACCAATCATTCTCAATGCATGGTGCCTCTTGCCATAAACTTACCACTGTTCCACTTATTATCACCAGGTGGTGGTACTTGTTTTCCCCAGGTAGCAGGTCAAATAACCAGGTTGCGTTTTTATTTGTTGGACTATGAAAGCGCCGCTAATACGCCTAAAAATATGTGGCATTTATACACTTGAGATATTCACCATACTGTAAGGAATATTATAAGTGATATCGTTCTATAGTTTGCAGAACTTATTTATTGTTTAACCATTTTACGAACCAAAGAACCCTTCATACTAACTCATCCGAAATCTCAACCGTCAAAAAGAATATTTGTGTGTATCACTTTCTCGTTTCCAGAAGCATACATATTGCATGTTTGATTCCTGTGTTCTCCCTGATGTCACACGCAGAGCTAACCTCCCAAAGCAGGGCAGATTCTGCCTCCCAAGCCAGGGCAGATTCTACTATGGACTTAGGAGGTTGTGGTTTGGAGCGAAGAGCCTTATGGCATGGGATAGAGGACGAGCGATAGCGAGTTCTCTATCCCATGTCCATAAGGCTATTCCCTCCAAACCACAACCTTCCAAGTCCTTTAGGGGTCGACCACAGACTCTATCCGCTGGTAGGATTGTCCGTTACAAGGGCAATTTAGGGACAGAACTGGACCAAAGACCCCTAATAATGACTGAGAAAACTTTAAAAGTTCTGCTGTAGAGGATGGGCAGATTCTATTAATCTATGACTGAGAAAACGAAAGGAAGAAGCTCTGTGGTTGGAGGCTGACGCAGAGCAGGAACTCCTTGTCACACTTGACCCCCCATCCCCAACCCCTGCTGGGCTTCGGTACAGTCCGGACTATAAACTAATAAGCACTATCCTGATAAATTACTAATGTCTTGAAGCATGTATTGCACCGGCTATTGTTAAGTCAACAGGGTGCAGTCGTCCAGTGCCTTATCAGGGGCAATTAGTGACTATATCCTGCCCCATGCACTGGCACTGGGCAGCATACCATATGGTACCCCCAACAAGATGTGAAAAAATTTCATTGTTTTACGCTAACAATAAATTATTGTTGTTGTAACTTTTGTTGCCAAACAAGGAGCATCAGTGGGACTAAGCTCCCAAATACTAGTAGTGGGAGGATTTCAAGCCCGACTGCTTATGACACGTACATACAATTTTAACAATATTTGTTCATGAAGCACCTCCAAAACCTGCAAAACCAGCCTGAAAATAAAATTATCTAGAAGGTAGGAGCTCGCCGATAAAATCATGAATAATATCGGTCAAACTGACATAGTTGCAAGTGAGAAAAAAGTGTAGTTTACATTGAGACTTGAGACCCAGGGGACACTTGTTTTGGTTTATACACCACGAGTCAAGTAACTTGATACCGGTCTTGTCAGAGAGTCAAAACATAGCGGTGCCGGGGGTGGTCTAAACTGAAAGGTGATATCTTAATGAGTCCACAAGAATGTGCTACCGATTAGTGGTCCTGTCCCTTCTACCAGCGCAACATGCGCATTCTGCTGTGAAGATTATGGAGATAATACATATTAGAATCTTTGATATAATATTCTCAGAGAAAAGGACTCATTCTGTAAGCCACACATGCAGACGTATCTATAACACATTATAAAGGAAATCTTGACTACACTGCACACAGATTTGTAATAAGCGTTTTATTGTACAAAAATAAATTATAACCATTTCCGCCTACTTCGACAGACTCATAAGCAATTAAAACATGAACAATGATCCTACCAACCACCAGATATGAGTGGAGGTGGTGTATCACGGGGAATATGAAAGTGCAAATGTTTGACATCAGTATTCTGTTTCGAAAAGTTTAGTGTTAATTGGGACACTACTAATAAGAGAAATTAATTCCACTGCAAATTGCGTAAAATAGCACAAACACATAATATACATATTTTATCAAAGAAATAATTCAAGAACGATCGCGCGTGGGTAAGTATAGCGCTGTTATGGGGATTGCTTGATAAGAGAGCCTGAAGAAGAAGGACCTGTAGGAAGATATGATTGTAGGTTTCAACTGCTAATTTACATTGCCCGCGTGGTCTATTAGCACTACACTGATTGGGATCCCAGCTGCAATACATACTTTTTCTACTGTACTGTAAAAAAGAGAACCATTTGAGATGGGTTCGAGTATCCGACACCCGTCTAATATGGAAAAACTTGAAGTTTCACTCCACAATTATTGCGATATATTCATATCTCTTATATCATAACTATTTTTTTCGGAGCAGTTCGTCTTGATTGATACTTATTCTAAACACTGCAAACGTTTCTTCCCGGTATATATGTGGTGTTTTAACTTTTATTTGAAAGGTTCCCGTGACTGCACCTGCACATTGCTAAACTGTACCCATTAATTCACGGTCACTCTCTAGGGATGAGATTCTTCAAATTGTGCCCTGGAAACATTTGTGAAGACTAACGAAATCGAAAACAAGACTGGCAGATATCACTGATTCCAATACTACCAGTGTACTACCGTAATGATCTTATGTACTTAAATTTCCCGCGGACTTGTTGTCTCCTCCCACTGCGTCTGGTTTAGCTTGGCCAGCTCCTTTTGCCTCTGTCCGTTTGGCGGGCTCTCCATTTGTCATCTGCGGGACTGGGACGCCCTGTTGTTGTGAACCTGCACAAAAAAGTGTTTCCAAATATGTTACATATTTTATAATTTCATATTGTAGTATAACATATGATATATTAGCCATGGTACACGTATATTAGTGTGTGCACAATTTTACTCTTATTAACCTGACCGCTCATCATGACTCATCCAAATAATTATAGTAATATTTCGCAGACATACATTTACAATGGCCTGATGCCATGATCTCCAATTTCCTATAAATTTGCCGTTTTCTTGTTTCTAAAATAATCCATTTTGAAATGTATTCTACCATCATCGACTAACGAACGACACACACAACATACACGATCATGCACAACTCTCTTCCTATTTCTCTGTTTACATATATATGTGAAATTCGAACAGGTGTGGCAACGGTAATACTTTAAAATGTTTTGGATATGAGAAATAAGTGCATGGTTTGTTAATTAACTCCAATATTTACCCATTGGTCTCGTGTTCTTACTAGGGTCCTTGTTTATTAGATCGATGAGTTCATTCAAGGTAGCCTCTTTTTCTAGAAGAGCTCGCACTCGAAGTTGGCGAAGTCGGTCGTGCATGTCAACTCCGTTTTGAGCTATTTTGTGCGGTGGCAGCATGCCCGCAGCCTTGCCCGGCTTGGTAATTGCCAGACGAGGCCGGTTTCCATTGATGGAATTTGATTTTACTCCTGGTGTACCAGACTCCATGAATTCCTTGTAAGGAAAATTAAATAGACCCCAGTAAATTACTTGAATATCCGATCAATGAGAAAGTCGTCTAAATGTTAAAGATGCAATGAAAAAGTATGAAAGGGATACAGGGAAGAGCTATGTGATTGACATATTGATTATTAGGAATGGTTAGGAATACATCTTCACAAAGAAGGTTTGCGGGAATAACTTGATAATTTGTTGACAGAATAAGTAGACTAGAATATACGAATAATAAACGCGCGGATCCAGCAGGCGCGGCCTCACTAAGCCATCATAGTTGCTGGTCATATATTATGTAAGCAGGACTTTTGAAGAAAGATATTCACGGAATAAGGCAAGTTGCTACACCCACATTTAATAGAGCCACAATTGTAAGTCGCTAATCATTGTCAAATTGAACAGAAAGTATAAAAGGTTTTCACTGTTGAAATTGGCATTGAATGAAACAATTCATTTGCAGTGAGTATTGTGCGTCTTAATTTTGTGTATTGGATTAAATTCCTCATGGCGAATAATTGATTGATTGATACAAACATATTATGTGAAAATCTTGAGCAAGCGTGAGAGTTATTAATGCACCTTAAATGTTTATGCCAAAAGTATTAACATCAATTGTACGACCGACTTATTAATAGAAGGTATCAAATATTCAGGCCGCCGGCATTACTGATGGGCAGAAAGATTACCTGGAGAGAGGCCGCCTTGCCGCTAACCAGTTTGTAGAGGAGCGCTTCGTATTCCCAGCCAACAGCGTCTTTGTAATTCAAGGCGTCTTTCGGGGAAATCTGGAAAGGGATGAATGGTCAAAGGTGTGCTGTACTTCAGAATATATCAGGATTTATCCTGAGCTTGTAGCAATAAATAGTGATTTAACATGTAAGGAACGTATACCTCTAGACATGTGCATACTGGGGATAATTATTCGCTCTTCTGTGGATATGCGTGATTTGTATTATAAGGACGAAAATACCTATCCGTTGATTGAGAGAAACGTTTGATTTAAATAGCAAGTTATACTGCTAAAATAGGACTCACGACATCTGATCGAATTAAGTCTCCCATTGCGAGCTCAAATCCGCCAAAGTCTCCAGTGATGAGAAGATACTCAGCAATGGCTCTCGGAGTTAGGTCAACTCCGGCAAGCCCATCCTCCATCTGTAAGCAGAAGATGGCAATTTTCGGTCAGTTTAAGGTCCCACAATTGACGTTGAATGTCAAATTACTATCCACACACATATTAGTCGAGGGTTTCAGTGCCATTTGTCAGCAGTTCAGAAAGCAGTTCGTAAATTTGTATCATATTTTTGTATACAGAAAATAATGACAAGGACCTGTCAACCCTTTGTCCGGCGAGCCGCTCATTGCAATCAACCATGGAGAAACAGGGTCAGTATGACCAGCTCTTCCTTCTTTCTAAGCAAAACAACAGCTGCTGCACATGGAACAGAGGCAGCGCAATAAATACAGCTGTATATTTGGCCATGAATGTTTGGTCGCAAACGGCCATGGTCGGTCGCAAACGGCAATGCAGGGGGCAAAGTTTTGAAGTCAAAAGTCCCCCACTTTTTTCTCCTCTTAAGGAATCACATATCAACTACTTTTCGGACAGACTATAGTCTGGGGATATTGTCAAGTATAGTCATACGCATTTGGGGTAATATACAACTGTATACATGGGTCTATGATGAATGTTGCATCAAAGCGCGACAACTTTACCTTCGTGTCTGTCACCCAATATAACGTACTATATCTAGTGGGGACAGGAATATGATTAGTGGAAATATCAATTAATCCAATGACAAGTTGGTTGATTGCATGAACATATGAAACCATATATATGGCAAGTGATCTAATGTAAGCATAATTATAGTGTCATTCATAAATGACAATAACAATAACTTACCATCTATGTGGATAATTATTGATCTTATGATTGAGTTAATCGAGATTGGAAACTCAGTGAATATTAAAATATTCCGACATAATGTCTTTGCTGTGACGACCATGAGACTGTAATCTAGAGTAGTTCACAACCTATTATAAGTCTGCAAGTAAGAAAACAAGCAAAGAACCTATTGCGAAGGAATTACTTATGACTGTTTATACTGAAGACGTCTTCCTTGTTTTCATTCGCCCAATAGATGGGAGGGATTATTCAATTGGTATTTATTTGATGCCTCACCTGGTCACCTGTTTGTTCCAGGTGCACAGCCTCATTCCTGTCATGAGGGGACTGGTCCGACCTGATTTGCGGTTTGAGCGCAGCGCCTTGTCGGGCTTTGGCTTCAGCTTCTTCCACCAAAGTTGCGGCTCTGGCGAGGTCTTGAAGAATGAAAGGATTCTTTTATTAGAACATGTTTAACACGCACGTATAACGAAGAAATTATACTATCAAATTAAGTAAATTAACCAACTATATATGTTTACAACCAAAACGTGTAGAGTATTGATATACCTGCTGGGTCAATCCTTTGATGACTCAGGGAACGACTAGTAGGGGAATCAGAGGGGGACCGGGATTGAAGCGCTCCTGGAAAAGTGAAACACATGTTATGGGTCTACAGTGGGCTAACTGAGAACTTGTATAATTCTACTTTACTTAGAAATACATTGTATCACAAATAAAAGCTTATTTTCTCGCCGTGTTTTGATATATTTGAAATCGATAGTCTCTTAACTAAGGATCAAGGCATAATACATTATATTACGAAGTGCCCTACTATTTTTTTATTGACTGGTCGAAAAAAATGTTTTGACTTTTCTTTTTAAAATTCACCATTCAAACCTCTCTATGCCTGCCTATAGTAACAGGAGTCTTTTCCAAATATACGTACCATTTTGTACCAAGGCTTGCAGTTCATGCTCCACGGATACCTGAGACTAAAATTAACAAAATTTAGAGTCAACAACATTCTCAGTGAACAATACATGTATTCATTTATAAATCTTCAACACTATAACTAATTTGAACAATGTTTATTCAGGATCTTGCAGCACATTTGGTGATGAGTTGATGGATTGACAATAATCTCTTGTAGATCGATCCGTAGTGAATAACATGAATTATAACATAAGGACACATAAGGTCCACATCAATGTAATAGAAATGCAAGGTTATAACATGGCATGAGGTAGATATAATCAATATCGAATGGCAGAGTAAGTAGAGTGGCTGTCTTTTGATGAAGAAGTAAGGCTTGCGCCCAGTCCATAGTTTATGGTATTTTAAGAAGATGAGGGCAGGAGTTAAATGGAAGATAGCATCTCCGCTATTCTGGACTCGACGGACCGACGATAGTCTGACGGGCAGGACAAATAGCCGAGGACTGCCATGCTCTGCCAGTCACCCAGCATATGAATATCTTGTAATTGGACGCCACAGGTATGGAGAAATGTTGCACTTCCGCGATGAAGACTGTGTAGGCCCAGGTCCTTTTGCAGGCCAGCCCTTAAGGCCCAGGACTTAAGTCGGGACAGGGCAAAGGCGTACTCGACTGCCACGCCCCCCGACGTAGAAATTAGAGGAGAAGAAGGCGAGGCCTGGCAACGTTGAATCAATATTTTCAGGCCTGAATATAGACACAGGTCTGAGCCACACTTTTTCACAAAGGCTGAGTATGGCCGGGCACCTCCTTGGTCTGTTTTTGAAGAACATACGCGAATACACACGTAATCTCCCTCAAAGGACACATCCTGATGGTGAAGTAAGTGTGGATCATCAGCAGTAGGAAACACATGGCCTTTACGCAACAGGGTCCTAAAACAAAGCACAATACCGACCCATGCTGCAAAATCTTTGTCACATTTCAGATTCACATATTGAAACATACTGATCAGGTCCTTAGGTAAGAGGGGGTCTTTAGGTTTCGACGAATCTCCCAAGGATCGTTTCAGACCACGAACGACCAATGAAAGGCCGAAGTCCTGACGCAGGTCCCCTCCACCATTAAACTTTGATAGATGATTGATCGCCGATAGCATGTTATTTATTGTCGAAAATGACAATTTCTCCACTGAGGCCAGGAAGGCTAGGAACCGGCCCACCGTTGATACATTGACAGGCACAGGTGACAGGCCTCTTGAAGCACAAAACTGGAAGTACTTGTTCCATTGGCTGTTTCTGGTTCTCCTGGTCGAGGAAGCGAGGGCCTCCAGCTGAAGACAAGACACCTCCCGATCCAACGACCCTACAAGGAGGACAGAACAGATGGAACAAGGGTAAATACATGTCTATGGCTGCAGGCAAATATAAATCTCAGAAGATCATTTACATGCATGCAAAGGGCTCGGCCTTTCTTCAATATATGCACTGCCTGTTTCGTTATCAAGATGCACAGAATGCCAGCCGAGTTTAAGGTCCTTGACGGGCACAGGATCCATATGGAACACGCCAGGGTAGCAATCTCCCTCGACGATACACTCTCATAACAACATGGGGGCATAGAGATGATGCAATACTTGTTAAATCTATTTGAGAATCCTATGAAGTCTGCATCGGTTACCAGGCAAAAATACCCCACAGTGGGGAATTGAGCCAGGCTAGAGGCAAACCGATCTTGAGTAATGTAATGCACATAATCAATGGTGGTATTCACTGGAACTGTCATAAACCCTACCCCATTGTTCGATACTATGCATGATGCCCACCATGACAGTTCCTCTGCAAATAAGGGAGACAATCTCACGGATTTACCGTCCTCAAGTCCCCTTAATAAGTCAAAGAGGCCGTTTATGTAGATTCTTCCCCCCGGCACCACCTTGCCGCAGTGAGACAGTAGGCCACCCAGCTTCTGTAGTTGTATTTTAGTGGCCCTCCGTTTTTGTGAGAAAAACACAATTTCACTCTGTAATTTCATCACTTTGTCCTGTGGGAGGCTTACACACATGGCCTCCGAGTCTATGATAATTCCCAGAAACCTGCAGACAGTTGCTGGAGTAGAGACTTTAGACCATGACAGGTGAAAGCCTAGGTGACGGAATGACTGCATCAAGGCTGATTGTGTTGATAAGGCTGCATGCAGTGTTGAACCCCAGTAGATATAGTCATCCAGGTAACTGTACACATTATGACCTCTCCTATTGAGGCCCCTGGATACTGCTGACGCTACTCGTTCAAACACAAAGGGAGCAGCACACGCCCCGAAACATATTGAGTTGTCGACCAGATATCTCGGCTCATTGTTTATTTCCCATGACAGTCCGAAATATTGGCGTTGTTGTGGCACTATACGAAGAGATCTGTAAGCACTTGCCAGGTCGATGACGCCCATGTAGCCCCTTGAGGTAAGTCAGCAACCACTTCGTCGATGGATAATAAGGAAAAAGATGACATAACCTTATTGGTGTAATTGTTCACAGAGTAATCGTCCGGCCTACTACAGTCCACAATGGGCCTAATGCCCCCGTCAGGTTTCGCTATCACCCCCATAGCGTGTATGCATTTTGGCTTATCCGAGGCAAGGGAGATTTTCCCTTCACACAGTTCTTTTGTAAGCAAGGATGTAAGTTTGTCACTATGCTGGTCCATCCAGCACGATCTGTAGTTAAGCATTTCGTAGGAAGCGATATCCGCGTCAGGGTTTATAAGGGCAAACCCATGCGTGACACCGTCTAAAATAAAGTGGCTATCATGGTCCCACTCACAGTCAAAATATAAAAAGTCCAGCCAGGATTTAGGTCGCAGCTGTGATCTAACACCTCCGATATGATGTATGTCAGGCAAAGAAACTATATAGGCAAGCAAATGTTCAAAATTTGAATCAGTTATCGCCAAATCGTCTGAGACTGAAGGCTCCGGTGGTGGTAAACATGACGATTGGCCGCCATCTTGTTGAATGGATGGCTATTTCCCGTCTCCGCCAGTGGAGAGCTCCCCCCAGGAAAAGGTAGAGTTGTGTGACTCGCAAACCTCTGCCCCGTGACCTGGGTCCATGCAAAGCCCACACACATGTTGTCGCTTACAGCCGAAACACTTTTTAGCATGAGATGGTTTGTTGAATAACCAGCAGATATCCTTCGGCCAGCGACCAAAGTCAAACAAGGATCGTAGTTAGCATCTTGAATCATCTTTCCAAAGGATGATGGACGTCCACGACCCGTGCCTCGCGTAGTCATGGTCGCGAATTTTAGATTCTGCATCGTTTTGAATGCCTTCATATTTTCTGGTGAAAAATGCTGACTTGATAAATTTGGTTCTACCTGTACCCAATCTCCTAATTTCCCATCTACTACAAGATGATTTTACATATTCCTTGCCTTTAGCCTTCGAAGCAATGTACGACAGATGAAGGCCGTAACCGTATGGGTCTACATTGCAGGATTCAAGTGATTTAGCACACACACACAGCCATATAACAGTTCCCGGATCGATAGGTCGTCATATTTACGGTCTGGGACAATATAATGTTTGGGGCGTAGCTTACCGAGGTCTGTGACTTTGCTGATGTCGATAGCGGGCATTGACTGACACTCTCCCGGGCCTCCCAGGGTCGGCATAAAAATGGCCGACTTGCGGCGATTTGGAGAAGGTCGCTCTGAGAAGGAATTCTCAAGACTGATGATTTCCGCCTCCGTGGCTGTAGCCTTTGACTCCAGTGTCAAAACCTCCAACTTCTCCTTTTGCTTAGTGAGCAAGGTCTCCAGCCATTCCTGATATGCCTTCGAACCTTTCACTGGCCGGGCCGTCAAGCCGTGTTCTTGTCCGAGTTCGACCATGGTCGTTGGCGATTTCTTTGCTGACGCCGAATCCGCGGGAATTTTCCGCACCCGGAACAATTAATCTCTGACATGGTAGCCTTCTTGCTCGAAAGAATTTTCTATATAATGTTTTTTTTCCTCTTTCAAGTCCGAAAGACCTCCGCTGTCTAATGGCGGATCCCTGTCAGTAATGAGACGTTGACGTCCGAGGTCCCACGTCACATTCGTTCCTGGGTTGCTAGGCAAAGTCTCTAAGGTTACTGCTACGCAGATTTATAACTGCATTCAACTGAATACACGCTATAATTATCACTTAACATGTACTTTGTTAAACTAGAAAAGCCGTAAACATGCATGTATACATGTAAACCCCGTTCATAGAACACGGTTCTCTGTTTCTGCCCTGAGGCTATACTTATAATTCTGATTGATTGATTTGCATGCAGCATGTATATGGTACGCGTGTATACAATGTATAAGTATACTGTATGTATATGGGTAAGATTTTCAGAAAATGTACAATTGGCTGATCTACTTATTTAGGAAATTCTGATAAATTAGAGTGAAAAATGATGAATACCGGGTATATCTGAGTATATTCAGTATCGCATTCATTTAAAGTATCAGTTCTATTGTGTTAAACTGCATTTTGAAGCTCATTTTCGTCCGAAAAGTGGGTTATTTGAGAGGATCGGTGAAGACAAATTGTACATTTTCTGAAAATCTGACCCCATATGTATGTGTGATTTAAAAAAAGATTATATATAGGTTTGCACTAGCAACAGGTTAGAAACTCATTATTTATTGGAGATGTTGAAATATAATTCTTTTTTTATTAAATCGGAGAACCGATTCTGAGAAGTTGTTCGGTCAAAGGACGATCTTGCTCTTGACAATGAGTATTTTATGGGTTCCTGACAAAACTAAATTAATATATCGCACAATCAGCCTGTAGTTCGGCATTGTTTCATGCAGTAGGAATCGAAGATGATATGAACCCAATGTATGGATGTATACATGTATGTATACATGTTGCATGCATTCATGCATTCATACATACATACATACATACATACATACATACATACATACATACATACATACATGTATACATAGAGAGAATGGGACGAGCCGGCAATAATCGAAAATTTATAGGACGAATCAAGTCCAATAAATTTTCGATTATTGCTGGCGAGTTCCATTCTATATTTATTATATGTGCATAAAATTTGATCATATATCATCAGATATCACTGAAAAAGTATTGAAGAACTCTCAGAGAGCCCCGCTGCTTTATTGCTGATTTATTTTATTATGTTTTTGTGCTGTTTCTAGGAAGTGATTTCCCCTTTTCAGGTCAACAGTTAAGTACCTCTATAGCCTAATTCGCAAATGTCTAGATCAATAATGACACCCGTGTATTCGTGACGGACACGGTGCCTATGACACAAATGTAAAAAATAGTTCCACCATGGCCTACATTCGAATGCTATATCATTTACTGATGCATCTATGCTATCTATGCGTACATAGTTTACATTTACTTTGTCACTCCAAGTGTGTCTGACACGCTATTTCAGAACAGTCACAAGTTTGTATTCCATATTTATATCACTAGGCCTACTACCATGTTTAAATGGTGAAATTACCTTGTGTCTTCGTTCCCCCGACATTGTTTACATGCTTCTACAAGATTAACAAACGGTTTTGCGGTTTCACTTTGCAGGAAACAGGTGAGGTTTTTTTTCAAAGGGAAAAATGCAATGCGCTGACCTGCGTGTAGCGGACGTCGTAACAAGCTAATGCTAGGGCTACACCAAGGTTTTCGTCCTTGCGGCAGATACGGTTCTCTAATCCGGCACCATTGGTTTACCATTAGCCGTAATGTGAAAACCGGATGGACCGTAATGAAAAATTTCTTGGTGAATTTACACCTTAAGTTGTGACATAAAATCTTCAATAAAAGTTTCTACGGGACGGGATTCGATGGTGTGGCCCTCTGGCACTGGTTATTGGTATCAAACGCGTGCGGTGCGGTGCGCGACTACTTAGCAAAGTGGGGTTTGGTACTGGCTCTCTGAAAGCTTCTGAATCAGGCATCCAATGTCATAATACCCTATAAAATCTAAGATTATTGGCCAATGTCTTTATCATTGATTTAAGTTTATTAAAGATCATCCCCAGCCATATCAACAGCCTAATATCTAGGTAGTCCACCGTCATCTATTGTTACGTAGTGGATTTACTGAACTCATAGCATAGTTCCTTTAATTAAATGTGTTCACACATACGTTGCCAGAGGCACCGAAGAATATTATGTACAATGCCAACGGCGTGTTGGTGATTATGAATAATAACAGAAGATCGATACCACTTTGATATTTCTAGATTAGAGATCACCAGAAGCTATTATGTTACAATAATACTGTGTGTGTCAAATCGAGGGAAACCCACTGCCTGTGGTTCACATGTGACATGGAAGTCATGAAATATTGTCAAGGAAACTATTTCTCACGAGACAATTCAGTAATTTTCTGGAGATTGATTTTAGTGAAATCGTTTAATAAATGTTTGATATAAAGTGTAAAAGACATTTAGAATTAGATCAGGTTATGCTGAGAAAAATAAAATGTTGATATTGTAATACATTTATCTGAATGAGCATTTTTAAAATCAAATCTAAATCCAGTTCTTCCACGTAAATCTAAATCAATTTCTAATCTGCTGATCAATATACTTACATCTAGTGTTGCATGAGCCACGTTATCAGCTCCATTTCCTGAAAGAAAAGGTTAATCTTTATATATATATGTATTCGCTTACAATTATTAAGTCACAATCACTTTACATTTATCAGTTGATTTAATTGTTAAACCTAGGATATAATTATGAGCAAAGTATAACAATGCGGTTTTGACCAGTTAAGCACGAGTCACACAGACCGACGGATTTAGGGAAATAAACGATTTCTGGCCGATTGCTAACCGAAAAAGATAATATTTGCACGGTGGTACTTTGGTTTATGGATAGACTTCTAGAAATATTATTGTTTTCTATAATATGTCTATAATTAAGATTTCGAATAGGAAGAGTGTTAATATCCTTTCGTGATAACTTTCTAAGAGTTGCTATCGTAAATAATAAATAACAAAATTTCAAATTTGCAACGAGTTTTTGCAGCACTATGACAGCTTTCCTACTTATTCCTAGACATGAATCGCCTTATTGAGACGATTTGTAATCTCCTTACACAAAGTAGGAAATCGATAACCATAACGCCAACATCGACCTACGTACCTTTAGTAAAAGATTTTAGAGATGAGATTAATCGTGTTCTATGAATTTTCGCATGAAACCCAAGTGTGTAAGAAACCTTAATTGTCGGGAAAAGAGTAAGTGTAAAAAATAAAATATTAATGAAAAAAATATTCTCAAGGGCATTTATATGTCACTACATAGAGCGTCTAGAGTAAACAGTCCGAGTGCAGCATTTAATATTTAAATCCCTCTGCAGGTATTAAGAGCTAAAGGTATTATCAGGGATAAGATCCAAACACGTTACATTAAAGGATATTTAACTGTTCTGACTGGTTCGGTATGTCAGATGACTGCTCTGTGCGTTCTCTTTTCATCTATGCAAGTCATGGATAATTATCTGATGACTGTATAGTATTTGGGGATACATTCTAACGCCAGTTATGACCAAATTATATTAAATTACCTCATGTTTTGATAGGCTTGTTAGTGAATGAATCACATGGATAAACTTTTATCCCTCCTTATTGGGAAACGTAAAAAATAGTGAGTTGAATTCATTATTAGGAACATAATATTGAAAGATGAGGTAAGCGAACAAATAAAATATTGTATGTTCACCTTGGCCTAAGTCTAAACCAAAACATTGCAATGATACAGCAATTCAATATTATGATCAAACAACTTAATAGTAAGATATTTATCTTCAGAAAGATTAGACCAAACCTAACAAATTTTCCAAGATCAAAGTTACTGTCGATATTTGATTACAGTCTATTTGCATTAAGTCCTATCACCCAAAGAAATTTGAATAAATGACAAACAAAAATATAACATAGAATTCTGAGAATATCACTTGGATCCCCCAACGTGAAACCTTGGCTTAGAACAAATACCACGAATATTAGCAATAGAATTGTATTTAATCAATGTAAGATTGCCCATAATGAGGTTTATGCTAAAGGAAAGGGAAATCTGCCTCCGAGCAATACCTGACAGGCTATTGCGCCAACCGTAGGACATTTCATTCCACGAAATGGTAAAGATAAAAAAATGCTGATAAATAATGTAAGAACAAATTGGAACAATCTACCAACAGAATTAAAGATTATTGAAAGACCCATTTGTATTTAAAAAGGTATTAAAAAATCACCTCATGGCTATCCAAAATACAGGTCTGGATTGTGAATAATAGGGCTCCTCCACTAGGGAAATTTTTGTCACTGACATTGTACTGACATTTGTCAGAGACACAGTCACTGACAGGAAAGTGGCTGTTACCAACACGCATTTCTTCTCAGTGAATAGCAATAGCTCTTCCACTATATTCAGATATATGAGACAAATGTTCTTAGTGTTTCTATAGAAACGGGATAAACAAAGCATTTGATATCTTGCCAAAATTGAACTTTTGATGCTACATTATGTTAATAAATACATCTAGTAGCAACAGAAGCAGAAATAGCTTCAAACTATATACAGGTTAACTAACGAGTTGGTTGAAGGAGTGTGAATATTGCACGGGTTGCGTAGCAACGAGTGCAATATTCTAAATGACTGAAACCAACGAGTTAGTTAACAGATTTATTATACATGCTTTTAATCATGAAAATAGAAAAAAATCGAGTCAGAAATTTGAATTTTACTGGTAATCTTACCAGAAAAACGATCGGTTGCCATGACAAACCCACGTAAATCACTAGTGAAATACGCACTATGCGCAAATCACTCTAGATACGTTGTTTTCAGAGCAATGCGTGTATAATAAAGTACAAGAAATAACCCCAAACCAATGTTTTCTGTTCTGTGATGTTTTCTTGTCTGCGATATTTTCTGTTCTGCGCACAAAAGTGACTGCAATACATCGCAGGATCCATATGACAGCGATGTTTTTTCTGGGCACCTCGCATGAAAAACATCGCTGTCATTGCGATATAATCACTGAATTTCCCTCGCTAACCAGCAGGCGCGCACATAAAGGAGAGACAATTAAAATGAGACAATGTTTAGCAGATCTAGACAACATCGCGCTCATGAAGCAATTTGTCCTTATCGCTGTCCTGAAGGCGGTTTTGTCTCGAAATGTTGAAGTTTTGTCACTAAATTCACAATTTGGAAACAATTTTGCCGTAGATTTAAATTTAACCTGTGCAAACAAGTAAGTAATCGGTGATGAATGTAGGTTTTTTGAAACTTACTACACCAGTTTGATATCATGAAGTTTAAAAAAAACAGCACCCCAGATCACCGAGGTGGTGATGTTCACCTGGGACCTTGGCCAGAGAGACAAACCGTGTACAATTAGACTATTTTTAAGCTTTCATAAATAACATGGTTGACATTTTCCTAAACATACTTAATTATTTATAATTGGCCACAAATTGACATCCATAAATTGCATCCATCCATAGTAGAAATACGGGTTAACTACCATTTTTACCCTAACAACAAACTTTGGTAATAAATAAGGCAGCTTTTGTGACGGTGCTAAAGGTTACAATGGGCGCGGTGCCACACACCCAGAACATAATTCAATTTCATGATCAAGGGATTTTTTTAACTACTGTATTTTAAAAAATCCAGGATAACAGTTACTCGCACACTTTAAACACGTGTTTTCGTTGTGCCCTGTTACCTATCTATATAATCAAATCTATACCGGAGTACTGATGTTCCTGTCTATCAATATTTACAAAATCAAATTTAGCTATATCTAGAATAATGAATAATTAATGGGATGAGATGAATTTATAAGAGTTGAAGGCTCCGTTCTATTACTATATTCGTCTCTATAGGGAGAAGTTGAGCGAGGCGCACGTTAATAAATATAAATAAATAGATAATAAATATATGCTTAATCAACATAATATCTTCAACGTGAGACATTACGTAACGAATTTTACTGGTCGCGTTCGGAAATGAGATGCTTTCTCGAAATTTGGGAGAAAAGGCACTGTGGAAAAATAGGAAGGAAAATTGGACGGACAATTGGACAATACTGGTTGATTCAGATCCCTGCTGATGTAATGCCCGGTTCACAGAAAATGTATTCTCATTATTTATAACAGTGGGACAGTATTTATATGGTATAATGCTGCATTAATTATGTACCGGTCCTAATGGAGTCATTTATGATGCCCCCTGCCTCGTACCGTATTACACATCATATCAATTGGTCGGGTCAAGCAGGCAAGGAATATGATATTTGCCACTTCCTAACTTACGCGGATAATGGCTGGTAAAACCTTTAAAATAATTTGCATGTATGTGCCTCTATGAAAGGGATAGATTGGATGCTGGAATAGATTCACTTCAGGTTTGAGATACAAATATTTTGCAACACTTTTGTTGAAAGTTGCAAGGGTGTTTTCACCAATATCGCAACTTGTAGAAATGATCTATGAAAATCAAATGCATGATGGGAAAGATGAAGGCTTGTGTTATGGAAACATGTATAATACACGAATATTGACATGGGAGCACCGATAACTATTCCATACTGAACATGGCATGGTTTCTATAGATTTTACACTAACATACAAGCCCCATAATTCCATGCGAATCAAGATTCAAGATGGCGGACATGCAAGTCCCCTATTCAAGTTTACTTTTTTCAGAATTAGAAGGGTGATTGGGATAATGTCCTTCATACCAATTAACACTATTGAAATTAATTATTACTGGTAACAGCCTCAACGAACATGTGTATATATGACATTCTCCTTTGCATGTAAAACTATCATTTTTTACATTTGACTTTTGTAGGCAATGATCTGTGAAACAATATTAGAAAATAATAACACGCGTAAAAAATATATATATTGCATGGTATAGCTCCTCAAATTTGGTCAGATAGAGTACCTCGTTTTTTTAAAAATGCAAACAGAGATGCATATTATATTATATTACCTATACACCTTATAATACATCTTTTTTAAAAAAAAAATGGAAATCTGGGAATCTGAACAATGTCCCTGCAGGTAGCATGACCACTGAACACCTACTCCAGTCCTGCTCAACATATGGACAACTTAGGAACCACACTTTGACCTGAGGAGAAGCCAGTGACAGGGCAGCTGCATGGCTGCTTGGGTGATCTACAGCGCACAGCAGCCTTTGTCAGGGAGACAGGACTAGCCATATAAGTGCGAACGGGAAGAAGATAGATACGTTTATATTTATATATTATTATATATATGGGCATTCCACTTGAGAGGTGAGATAAAGTGCGTGTTATATAAATATTTGTATTGCATGTGTATGATAAAAAATCGAATTTTATTGCTGATTTTTAAACTGATGCACAATGGTGGTTTCATCGAGATAACAATCTTTAAACTTCTTCCACTCGACCCAAAGAGGTATTGATATATCTTTTGGTTTGATATTAATTCACTGATGATATAGAAGAATATGTTGATGTATTCCTGAGGAAGAACTGAGTCAACTATCCAGCCTGGTCTCTCGGGTGTAAGTCTTTATTTGTAGAACAGCTGAGGTGCTCCTAGTGGTGGGGAGGGCATCCATACCATCGACTCACTAGCTGTCTGGCATGACAGTAGGCACAGTTTTCAGCGAACTCCTCAGATTTCGTTATTTTGAACTTCTTTCGTTTTAACTCTTTAACCTTTTTACACCTGCACAATCAAATTACTAGCAAACTCTCTATTTATTATATACACGCTTCCGGGTCTGTATTGCTAGCCCTACTTCAGAAAATCCCAAATCCCAATCCCAATCCCACTAACAACGATTGTTTATGTCTGCCTCGGATGCCTCCCCATTTCTGCCTTACTATTCTCTCATTATTCTCTTACCGGTAATAGTGGCGTATTTATGATCGGATTTTTGTATAATCTGACTTGAAGTGGGCCAATGTCTAGGAGGCTAAAAGAAAGAGAACACAATTCTACGTTACGTAGGCGTTTAAGACTAAGAGGCAGTAATAGAAAGGTAGCAGAAGTGTCAAATTTTCGGCGCATCCCTAGAAATCTGAACTAATCTACAGGACAAGACAGTACTTACTGGTTAAATCGCCCGAGACACCGTGTGTGTAATAATGCGGAAAGGCAAGGATTCATTTCTCGACTTTTTGGGTCCAAATTTTCTTCGTAAAACCCGACTCATATTAATGCCTTCAAATGAGCTTATCAGTAATGAGCATTCATCTTTTGACCAAGCATATATATAATATGATGGAGGCCCTGTTAGTAATTGTAGGATATAATCGGACTGAGTGGGCTAGGAACAAAAGCGGATAAAAAGATGATTGATTTTCAACCTGATGCACTAAAATGTATGAAAATAATGGGGATCACCAGTTCTCTGCGGAGCTTTCCATGAACGTCTAGGTAAAACCAGTCAATCACTGCCCAATGGTGTGATCAAGTTAACGATGTTTGCACTGGACTTTCCATGGGTGAATAATATTTACCCTGATAAGACTTCAAATGAACAGGAGGAGAATGCTAAGTTCATGGTAAGCAATTCAATAGTTTCCATCGATAGCAGCCAGTAACGAAGGTTATCTTGGACTACTAATATATCAGCCCTTCTAGCCAGCCTCGCCCTTTGTACAAAGATAAGTTTAATACGACACACAATTGAAACAAAAATATTAAGGAAGCTGTATGCAGTTCTTACAATTAAGCTGGGGAAATTTACGACTGATATCTGATCCATTACAAGCAGAGAAACTCTGCCCCCTGCTAAGAATTGCTCGGGGGAAGATTTGGCATATGTCCAGTCAGTCATAATCAACCCATTAGTATATGCGCATTCTATAACCTGGAGTTCCATATCTGTGAACTGATGTAGAACTAAAGATGGCTCCTAAATAAAAAGAATGCTATTCTAATTTTTAAAGCACATGTTCTATCCCTTGCGGAGTATGGGAGTATCTTTTATAACTCTGCCAATGCAGCCACTATCAACAAAATACAAAACGTTGTGAATAGAGGATTAAAAATGGCTGTCAACGACCCCTTGAAATCCTTGGATGAAATTAGATTGGAGGTTAATTGTAATCTTTTCTCAGTTAGGGCGAGAATATCCCTTATGGGACTCATGTTCAATTTAGCTAAGCTGCCTAGATATATGGATATAAGACCTAGACAAACTCGCCTTGCAGAAGGCCAAATTATGGTGGTTTGTACACCAAGTTCTGAAAGATTTAGGAAGTCTGCTTTTGTTCAAGGACCCATAATGTGGAACAAGATCCCTGCAATTAAGCAAAATGCCGATTGGACTGATCTAAAAAGATTTTTGAAAAATGATGTAAATTGGTTGACTGAATAATTTGTTATAGCTAACTGCTGTTAGCCAAATGACGATTCTCCCAATTATTGTGATTTAACACTATATGTATTGATTTATGATCAAAAAGGTGTGTTATAAGTGACTATATCTGTTTTTATTTGCTGGACAATTTTGATTTAGAAACGGTTTTTTGTACCTTGTTTTTATTTAGGCCACAAAAACTATAAAAAAAGGGTTTATGTGGGAATCACATAGGGCATTGGTTTTGCTGCTTATTATCCTGTATTTTGAATAACTTAAAATGATTAATCTTTCCCAGTCTCCATGATGTATCTTGTATGAGTTAGTTTGATTAAGCTTATTCCTGCTGTCTATATGATGAACTGTGTTATGAAGTCACATTTATTGCTTAAACTTAAATTATTAAATTATTTATTTCTTTTCATGATGAAGTTGTATTAATCGAAATTTGAAATATTTCTCAACATGAAATGTATCACAAGCGTGAAATAGTTTGGGAAATAAAACTTTATTTAAAAAAAAACTAGTGCTTTATTGACGGGACTTGTTTTATGATGTCACGTCCACATATACTAATAAACTTATGGTACTCGTTCTACACAGGCAGAGAAATGTAGAACTCGTTTTCCGGCAGAGTGATACAACACTCAGCCTTCGGCTTTGTGTTGTATCACTCCACCTCCAAACTCTTCTACATTTCCCGCCCGCTCCGAACTCGGTCCCATAAGTGGTTATTGTTTCGTAAATAAAACTGTGGATTGTGTCTTTATCTCATTTGAGTTGAAATATCTAAGCAATGTGACAGTCTCTTGAAACAGCTGGAGGACTCAACGTTAAAGTCAAATGTTAAAGTCAATAATTTGGATAGGGAGATAGCAGTTGATAAGACAACAAGAGAACATCATGAGGACCAGTGTAACGAAATCGAAGAGATCAAAGTACCCTTAGCCAAACAAGTGAAAGCAGTGGAAAGGAACAAAATCCTTGATGGTGTAAATGTATAGGTAACGATGACAATGAGGCGACCCTGTTTAATATCACATTAAAATCTCTTGGAGAATATGATAGGTGCCCCAAGTGACATCAAATATGTTTCTGGTACTAGCAAAGGAGTGAAAAACTGGGACTGGGTGAGAAGAGAGAATCTCATCAAAGAACAAGAAGGAAAGGCGCAGAAGCCTATACGGTATAAAAGGGACTTGGTGGAAAGGGGACGAGAAGGGATGAACCAAGACTTTTTAGATGGCAGATGCTAATGTTTATTGCTATTTTAATTGGATACTTTGAGATATAAAGCCAGCTGAAATATTCGTGTATTCGTGATTGTTTATCAAATGTCAACGACATAGACTTGAATATATTGTCAGTATATTGAATAATGTAGTTCGTTAAATTTGATAACTTCACGGATTGATTAATTGGTATGATGTATTTTGAGTATAATTGTGTACAGTTATGTGAACAATGATGAATACAGCAGTTCTGAGAATCGATTTGTTTTCAACAGAAAGAAGATAATGATGTTTGCTTGATTGGAATCCTAATGCTTTGTTTTTCTATATGTATTTAGAGTTGTATTTGGTAAAATATGGTGAAATAAATAGCCGGTGTAGGGAAAAAACAAACTTTGGGGTTCCCTGAACCTAATGATAATATGATTGACGCTAGTGGAAAATATTTGGGGAGAAATGGAGAGGATTAGTAATTCTTGGCCAAAATGCTCCCTTTCTCAACACAAAGTATTGATAAAAAACGATTTAATTCTACCAGTAATCATCTATTTAGCTTCAATAACACTCCTTCGAAAGTGCTCATAAAGAGGGTAAGGGAATAATTCAAAATAGTATTGACCATTTTGAAAATCAAGTTAGATAGTTTACAGAATTATAGATAACATTTATAAGTACATCCTATGCTTCTGGTTGAAAGTTTATGGGTCAGAACCCATCAGGATCTAGTTTGCGGGAGTGCAGCCATATGTTGGAACAGACGAATTATTAAAAGGGTCGTATATGGTAAACAATTAACATTGGACTGACAAGCGAAAAATCAAATTCAATGATTCAAAGGTCAGAGCTTGAGCGAAGAACAAAATATGTTGTAGTGATATAATGTAACGAGAATAAAATAAAGCTATAAGGAGTTAGATATTCAGTATTCTACTTATCGGCAAACAAGTTAAAAATGAAGAACTATATATTTGTCAAAGATAACGGCCAAACGGCAAGCCTGTTCCTTTCTAATACGAGTATGATTGTGTACAGTTGTGTGAAAAATGATGAATACAGCAGTTCTGAGAATGGATTTGTTTTCAACAGAAAGATAATCATGTTTGCTTGGTTGGAATCCTAATGTTTTGTTTTTCTATATGTGTTTAGAGTCGTATTTGGTAAAATATGGTGAAATAAATACCCGGTGTAGGGAAAAAAAACTTTGGGCTCGAGATGTTTATCTAACATATAATAGTTGTACTCTCATAAACCAGGCTATTCTGTGACAAAAAAGAAGATAATGCTAATATGAGTGTTTTATACTTCAATCAATCCATTATAGAATAACTGATTTTTTACAGAGTTAATGGGTTGTTCCACCAATGGGTATTTCCCTCAAGTCTCGATCAGTTTTTTTTAATTTTGAAAAAGTCTCATGGCAAAAGAATAGTTTTAAATCGGGAGGACGGACGCGAAGAACCGGTCCTTCATTCCCAATAATCCAATTTATATAATGTTCTTTCTCGAAATATTAAAACAAAAACGATCAGAGCGTGAGGTAAAACCCGATTGGTGGAGCAACCCCATTAGTCAGGCATTCTTTATGGCCATTGTAACGAAGGGGCGACCTTTTCTTTGCATATACATATATCTTATGTGTGTGCATTTAAATAAAAGTTATACCCTATTACTATTTCTGACTTACGAAGTACATGACCTCTGTGTGAATTTCATCTTGTTTTACATGAAATTGCAAGAGTATAAAATATATTTGTGAATGGGACCTTGTCGCTAAGTTCTAACTGATTTTCTAGTTGAGTTAAAACAATGATTTAACATACCATAACATATTTATCAAATCAATTGTACTTATACTGGACAGTTGTTATATCATAACTTAGAAGTCACAGATTAATCAATTATCAATTACAATTCACCATCCATAAATTATAACTCACCAGGTGAGATAGATGGTCAATGTACTCTTGTTGGTTCGATTCACAGAAAAGGTAGAGGAATAGTTGTCAACAGAAAAGAGATAATGTTCGGATACGAAATATCCAATGAGAACACTAAGATTATAAACTGGATTGCTCTAACGGTCAAAGCCTTTATTCATCGGCAGAAACTTTTTGCGGGAGATAAACTAGACCCCATTATAGCGATGTACGAAATACGTATGAGGATGAAAGTTGTTATTAAATCTCAATATCTGAAGAGAACCCCAAATGAAGTCAAAAAAATTTGGAGAAGATCATATGATGATGTACAGGAGGCGATAGACATCCTGAAAACAACTTAAGTTTATCTTAGAGAGGTCAAATGTATCCTTGTTTTCTCCCCGTATCTCGTATTTTAATATGTTTAGCATTGTAAGAAGCCCAGTTGGCAGGATATTTGTTGAATAAAACGATGTCGCAAAAACAAAAACAAAAAAGTTGAGTATGTATACTCGACCTGCATATGAGCTAAATTGGAAGAGTTTTTTTAAAACGGGCCGTATATCCTTGATCAGAATCCCACGATTTTAAAGCGCATGCTTCTATAGACTCGCCTTCTATTCAAGCCAGGGTTCTATCGTGCATGTGTTATATATTTTACCTGTTTCTCGATATTTTTGTATATTGCAGTTGCTTGGAATCTTTCAGCTATCTTCAGATTATATAATAGGTCCACCAGAGGTTTTCTTTAAAAGTTGCTGTATTTCATTGAAATTGCTAATGGGTGTGGTTAGGATCAGTTGATCGGGACGGATTTACAGCCACATCATATCTCCAAGGAGGACAACATTATATGTACTCTCTGACCTTATATAGGTATATCTCTTCCCCCACATCTAACCCCTGCTTTTATTCAGAAAAGGCGTGTATTCACACACCCGGCTTCTGATCGAAGAAATACGGCATTAACCATTAAAAAGGACAATATTCCACTCACCTTCAAGAAAATGATTTAAGGGTTCTTAAGATATTTTAGAACCATCTCAGCTATCGATGAGACGGGTGTTTACACGCACGTGTAAAATTCAAAATCCAATGACAAAAATTTAATTTGCTTTGATAAATAAAATTAGATATTCGTCTGGGAACGTCAATCTGTCGACAAGCGGGAAAATAAATATAATTATACAAATAATTCACTTCCTTTAAAGAGGAAGTAGAAGGGACCATGGCATGCATCCTGAACATTTAATGGCCGTGTTTCCATTCCCATCAGTTCAGTAGTAAATGCCATGGATGTCCATGTTCTCTGTACTCCCATCTGCGTGGTCCAAGTTCCGGGGTCGCCTCGTCCATAACAAGGTGCGCCCCTTATGGGCGATAAAACATCATCTCTTCTATAAAAACTCTCCATTCAGCGGTCACTAAATGATCGAAATGGAGTTATGAACGCATCCTGTACCGGCCAATTGGAGATGTGTTCCTGATTTTCCACGGCCGGGTGAAAAGCCGGCCGACATTTTCCCCCAAAGGACCGATCCAAAAATAGTACAAACAATAACTCTTCAATTGCATCCATATCATCATAGTTTAGTGTCTTCTGCTTAGTTGAGTTTCACCCCGCATAGCCGGGTCCAAACCACACAGAAATTCGATTTCTGGGTATGTGCATTATCCACTTGGGTATTTTTTTTACCACTAAGAGAGATTATCTTATCGACTTTTAGTTAGGCTGAGATTATCTTTTCGATTTTAAATAGCTTGGGATATATAATATCCTCTGTTTGAATTCACTTCCAGCTTTAGTCAATTTACTTTCGCAATGTAAATATTTTGTAATTTATCGGAGAACCGATTTTGAGAAGTTTTTCGGTCGAATGTTGACCTTGTTCTTGAAAATGAGCGTTAACTGAAACTAAAACTAAAAAAACTGCACAATCAGCTTGCAGTTTAGCATTGTTTCATGCAGTAGGAACCGAAGATGTTGTTGTATTGTACATTGCATATTCCTTAATTGAATTAAGATGAAACTAACGCATTGCTGATCAGTATGTATGTATGTAGGTGTGTATATGTGTATGTATGTATGTATGTATGTATGTATGTATGTATGTATGCGTGTATAATACACATATACATGTACATAATTATATGTGTATGTCTTAGCAACATACACCAACAGATAGTCATAATATAATCAAAATTCAATTATCATGACTCGCTATCATCTCGTATTAATGAGCTATGGGATCGATGCAATGAAATCCATATAGATGTCTTGATGTAATCAGGGCAACATCGGTGGTCTTGTGGAAGTGAAAATGACAATTTACTTTGTGCTGGAACTACCGGTACTGTATCCTAGCCTAGCTCCATATGGAGACAGGCGACCAGATATATACCGACATACGTGTGTAACAGCAATATTTTATATTCGATAGGATATATTTCCTCATTCTTATAATAAAATAGGTATATTAGTCCAAGGTAAATGGACTGTTTCTCGTCTCAGTCCATACAGCCCTTGCTTCCGCTCTTTCGGCGCACCAAGTAGTATAGTGAAACTCGACATATATTCTGGTTACATGATACACGATGGCAATTATCCGGACATACAAGTTTCCTCCCAATATCGAGTCGTGGACAATCAGTGTTATAAATAACACCAAATACACTACTTTTAAAGGAAATAGAGCGGCGTTACCTCCTTGATTGCTTAAGGATTGTTCTTGTTAATTTCGTGTCTTTCGTGTGATATATATATATATATATATATATATATATATATATATATATATATATATATATATGTATATATATATATATGCGCTGTCCAATTATAGGAAGTATGAAGTATATCATAAAGCTACACAAAAAGAGACATTCATTAAGGCTCGCAACAGAATTAAATTCTCTCACATTAAACTCAGGGGAAAGGAACGACGTACACTATCTATACGAGTAGATGCGCGTGAAATAGGAATGATTGTCTTACCTTTGATCGATGCCTCGAGAGATAAGTCCACCCGCATTAGAAGCAGAGCGACACTTGTCTGAAACAATAGTTCCGATATCAAAGGCATGTTTTAATTGCGAAAGAAAAGCTGTGTTGACTGCTCCTTCATAGAACTCGGATGCTAATACGTCCCGGACTCAGAATGCAGTAATTGTTTGCTCTTTGCTCTTGCTAGCCGGGAAACTATTCTGACGCGTAGCTTCAACCGGGCCCCTTTAGTCAATGTGCAGATGAACGTCCCTAGCATCACATTGGTTTGCAGTCGCCTACGTCACATTGAAGCCGGGATATGTTTGGTTGCCTGCTCGCCATTAGCAGAGGGATAGGGATTGTGTGGGCGGTATTTAGAAATGGGATACCGGACAAGCATCAGGGCCGCTAGGCATATGTAAGGCCTCTCCCTGTCCCAAGTGTCATTTTATCCTGACACGCGCAAGAACAAATGCTACTCGAACCCCAGTATTGGATGTCTTTTATCCCATTTTATTGAGGTTTATCTATATTTAGCGAGTTCGGGTCAATCATATGTTACAAGCTAAAGTAAAGGGACCTTCTTTGGATGACTCGTGTTCAAACTCTTTAGTCGTGTCAACTTTTACAGGAAAATAATTGTGTCGCCATTAAATGTTGTAATGAGTCGCCGCTTCATGCATGCTGTATTTAGTATAATATATAGGATATGAGAGTCTATTGGTGTCCGAAATGATAACCCCATGATAATGTAATGAGTATATTCAATATCTGACAGACGGCATTTTGAATGATTACTTTGGATATCAGATTTCTAACATCATCAACTTAGATTGGTTTACGGATGTCTTCTATGGTAAAATTACCGCAGACAATCTGACAACAAGATGCACAAGTGGAGCAATCGAAACTTGTTGGATTCTGCCGCCTGGAAAAGTGGTGTGAACTTCTTAGTTCAATTATAATGGTATCCTGTGGCTAACAGCGCTTCCCTTTCTGCTCCCATCCCGGCTCCCATCCGATGAAATACGAGTAAGACGCACGAAACACATTCCATTCCTGGAAAGAGCGACGTAGAAAGCTTCCCATATTTCTGTGCTGCATGCAAGAAGTCAATAGTGTCTTCATCAAGGTGAAATGTTTACAATAGAAATGATTAGTTATTGTGGTGTTAAAATATCTCGAACCGTTTTAGTATTCTTATTAATACATAAAATGTGTTACCTTGCAAGTGAAAGTCATACTACCGACAATCTAGAGAGTGTCTATTTTATTTTTCATTTCATATGCCATTGAGTGATAAATGATTATTTATATCCAGATTTATTAGGCTGATAGATATAGATATTTTCAAAATGGAAAAACTCTGATAAACATTGACGCCCCTCTATATTTTCAGATTTATAAGATATACTTTTAACATTATTTTTAATATCATGGGGGCTCGATAATTTTCAAGCAAAGATTAAGCCTATATACTTGTCTGCTTTTTGGAAACGATAGGCCTATAGGAAGAATTAATTTGGGTATTTGTGCAGAGCCAGGCATCATATTAATTGTTCCCGCTGCGGGGTAACATTGGCCGTGACATTGATAATTGGCACAGGTAATGCAGATAGGCGCGCTGGTGGACGATACCTGGACAAAAGGAGATGGTGAGGAATGAATGAAGAACGGGGCATCACACGTACGGTCTCTAATCACTCCTTATAGATGGTCTGGATCCCTTGACATTAAGCGCACAATTGGTGGATGGTACAATACCGAGAGCACGAACTAATGGCCTGGGCCGCAGGCCCTGACAATCTAATTGTTCATTCACTACAGAAAAAGGTAAGCTAAATACCCTTACCTGTCGTGGTAATTTTTCTTTAGAGCTTGTGATTGCTTGAGGGACCATTTGATCATTATACATGACCACCAACTTGACTTTAGGTACAATGGTTCAAAACGTGTTAAATTGTCAGCTTTAAGTAATAACAATTATATATATAATATATATATATGGTCCATTCCTACAAAATGGGCTAAATACCCTTACCTGTCGAGCTAATTTTTCTTCAGGGCTTGGGATTGCTTGAGGGACCATTTGATCATTATACATGACCACCAACTTGACTTTAGGTACACTAGTTCAAAACGTGTTGTCAGCGTTAAGTAATAGTAACAGTTATACATATATATCTATAATATATATATATATATATATATATATATATATATATATATATATATAATATATAAAGATTTTTATTCAAGTTGATCAGTACAGTTACACGAAATGGACAGGAGCCTCTGCGAACAGATCTTCCTGGTCCGCCCTTCAGATATACCTAATACCTTGCTACAAGGAACTTAATTTGTGTTGTATTTTCTCACTATTGCTAAATCTCCAAATGAAAACTGGTGCATGGTTGCAATTCCAGTACAGCAAACGTTCCATGGATTCTAATTAGTTACCCACACATTTGTAATAGCTATACGTGGTCAATTCTCACGAAATGGGCTAATTTCCCATTTTACATGTTTAGCATGCTATAGATTTGTGAGTTCTAAGAATAGAGACAATCTACATATACCAATGCATCGGCTGGAGAATGACGATTCATGCCATATATACTTTTATATATCTAATGTCAATATCTCAGAAATTATGTCCCCAAAATAGTGTTATTTTGGCCCAAAATCTCTCATCCGACCCTAAAATCTTGAAATAAATTATTAAAAATATGCATAAGGAGGGTTACAACACAAGGAATACATCTTATATTATTTAAATGCATATCAGCTTCAAATTATACCTACTGGCTGCATTCTATGACCAAATACAAATTTTCCACAGGCCTCAAATGAATGGCAAAAATAGATGTGCAACCACTTCGCACATTTTAAAAGTGTTCATATATATGCCAAGATAATAATTTTATAAGTTATATTATATCTCATTAAAAGAAGTTATAAAAACCCTTTCTAACGAGGTATAAAGGAAAAATATGTATGTATTATCCCCAAGGTTATGAGTGATTCACTGTCTAAAAGGCTCTGTGGCTAATTTGTGGTGCAACCACTTCGCACAGAGTATTCCCTATGGGGTTTGTGTGTATTTAGTAAATATTGCTGCTTTTCAATATCAAAAGCTATGTTGTTGGTCCCTCTAAATGACCATAAATTATTAGACTCCAACTGCTAATATAAGATTGTAAAAACGTCATTTAATGTGCGAAGTGGTTGCGCAACCACTTCTCCAGGTGTCCAACCCTTTCCTCCCCCCGATTGAGGGGCTCCGTGGCACCCCCCAGATCGAAAATACTTACCAAAATGCTTTTGTCTCTTAATTCCCCACCTAATGACACTAGTTATGTTCAGATCGGACTATTATTTAAATGGTTATGTATGGAAAGTTATTTATACATATAACCCAAATGTACAGAATTTTAGTAATACTTTTCCTAATTTACCTAACCCTATTCCTGATTAGCCTTTTTCTCAGTGAACTGGCATCCTATTTCGGGGAAATTGGCCCAGCTTGGCGGCCAATCCGGAATGTGCCTACTTGACTCTTATGAAATAGGATAGAGTATGGATTATTTTACCTAACCAAAGAAAGGGGGGTCTGGTCCTTGTATTAAAAGCCCCCTCACAACCTCAACCACCCCCCACCCACCCTCCGCCCTTGTAGAATGATGGCTGGACACTTGGACCAAAGTTGTTATTTAGACCCTAAGCTTTCATTTGATACCAAAAACTAAAATTTTACACTTTTACAATTTGAAGTGACTGCCCCTCCTGGCACCCTACTACCAGATCCTTACCACTCCAGAAATTTGTCCATACCTCTCCATGCTACATCCATACATGTATACAAGTATATATGTATACATGTATGTGCAATTGATGGATTCTACTAGCGTGGTTGATCATGAGTACTAAAATGATTGACCATGAGTACCAAAGTGATAGACCATGAGTACAAAAGTAATTGGTCATGAGTACTAAAATGATTGACCATGAGTACTAAAGTAATTTGTCATGAGTACTTAAGACATTGATCATGAGTACTTAAGAAATTGGTCATCAATTGGTCATTGACCATCAGTACTATAGTTACAGGTGGGTACAGTGTTACAGTCTGGTTACACTGTCAGTGGAAGTACAGAGTGACTGGATGAGTACAGTGTTATAAATGGGAGCAGTGTTACAGGCTGTGTACAGTGTTACAGGCTGTGTACAGTGTTACAGGCTGTGTACAGTGTTACAGGCTGGGTACAGTGTTACAGGCTGGGTACAGTGTTACAGGCTGGGTACAGTGTTACAGGCTGTGTACAGTGTTACAGGCTGGGTACAGTGTTACAGGTTGGGTACAGTGTTACAGGCTGGGTACAGTGTTACAGGCTGGGTACAGTGTTACAGGCTGTGTACAGTGTTACAGGCTGGGTACAGTGTTACAGGCTGGGTACAGTGTTACAGGCTGGGTACAGTGTTACAGGCTGGGTACAGTGTTACAGGCTGGGTACAGTGTTACAGGCTGGGTACAGTGTTACAGGCTGGGTACAGTGTTACAGGCTGGGTACAGTGTTACAGGCTGGGTACAGTGTTACAGGCTGGGTACAGTGTTACAGGCTGGGTACAGTGTTACAGGTGGGTACAGTGTTACAGGTTGGGTACAGTGTTACAGGTTGGGTACAGTGTTACAGGCTGGGTACAGTGTTACAGGCTGGGTACAGTGTTACAGGCTGGGTACAGTGTTACAGGCTTTGTACAGTGTTACAGGTGGGTGCAGTGTTACAGGCTGGGTACAGTGTTACAGGCTGGGTACAGTGTTACAGGCTGGGTACAGTGTTATGGATGGGAGCAGTGTTACAGGTGGGTACAGTGTTACAGGCTGGGTACAGTGTTACAGGTGGGTACAGTGTTACAGGCTGGGTACAGTGTTATAAATGAGAGCAGTGTTACAGGCTGTGTACAGTGTTACAGGCTGGGTACAGTGTTACAGGTGGGTACAGTGTTACAGGCTGGGTACAGTGTTATAAATGAGAGCAGTGTTACAGGCTGGGTACAGTGTTACAGGCTGGGTACAGTGTTATAAATGAGAGCAGTGTTACAGGCTGGGTACAGTGTTATGGATGGGTACAGTGTTACAGGCTGGGTACAGTGTTACAGGCTGGGTACAGTGTTATAAATGAGAGCAGTGTTACAGGCTGGGTACAGTGTTACAGGCTGGGTACAGTGTTATAAATAAGAGCAGTGTTACAGGCTGGGTACAGTGTTATAAATGAGAGCAGTGTTACAGGCTGTGTACAGGGTTACAGGCTGGGTACAGTGTTATGGATGGGTACAGTGTTACAGGCAGGGTAGAGTGTTACAGTAGTGTGTACAGATGTGTGTAGTGTTACAGGCTGAGTACAGTGTTATGGGCTAGGTACAGTGTTACAGGCTGGGTACAGTGTTACAGGATGTGTACAGTTTCACAGGCAGGGTACAGTGTTACAGGCTGATTACTGTATTACAGGATGGGTACAGTGTCACAGACAGGGTACAGTATTACAGGCTGGGTACAGTGTTACAGGCTGGGTACAGTGTTACAAGCAGGTACAGTGTAACAGGTGGGTACAGTGTTACAGGTGGGTACAGTGGTACAGGCTGGGTTCAGTGTTACGGGCTGGGTACAGTGTTACAGGTCAGGTACAGTGTTACGGGCTGGGTACAGTGTTACAGGTCAGGTACAGTGTTACAGGCTGGGTACAGTGTTACAGGATGTGTAAAGTGTGACAGGCTGGGTACAGTGTTACAGGCTGGGTACAGAGTTATGGGCTAGGTACAGTGTTACAGGCTGGGTACAGTGTTACAGGATGTGTAAAGTGTGACAGGCTGGGTAGAGTGTTACAGGCTGGAGTATTACAGAGTTGCATGAATGGCACTTTGTAACAGGTGGGCACAATGTTACATTGTAGGTTTATGGCAGGCACTCTATTACAGGCGGGTACAGTTTTGTATGTTGGTACAGTATTATAAATGTGTAAATTATGATGTCAGCTTTTCCCATATAATCTCAAAATACTTTTTTGGCTCATTTGTGATGTGTTTCCGGAAAATGAGTCACTAGTCACAATTTCAAGACTGTTTATTAATTATATCAGTGGGTTTCTTAGATCATCCCATTGAGTATATTTAACTACTTTACTGGTAATTATCTACCCAGAAATATTGCAAACGTTTTTTTTTTCAAAAATAAAAATATCTAACTAAAAAGATAAAAGTACTTATTAGATGTCCTTAATGTTTACATTCATTCGAATCGGCTTGGTCTCATCTTTTCAATTATGTTTATATCTCATAATCCATATTTTGCGACTTATGACTCATTTTTCTAAAACGGATCACATTTGTGGCTCATTTTTCTGTGACACATCATACGTTTTCAGTCCCTAATTATCATAGAATGGCAGTAGGGACATACTCTATGCACAATAATTAGTAATAAGTTTCATATTATGGGGAGAAAAGATGAACCAACTCTATACATTTGATGATAGATGGAAACATGGTCTCTTTCTGATGATAAGGTGTGTGCGAAGTGGTTGCACAGATTTTTATAATTTGTGCAACCACTTCGCACATTTTCTAGGCCCTACTTATGATACTATACAATAGGTATGGAGGAATGACTCATTTCTGGTTGAAAAGATAATGTCTTTAAGGCTCTGGACAATGAAGAATTACACTGATTAGTTCAATATTTAGTGAATGGAGATAAATGGAAGAAGGTAACCACTGGAAAACTGATATTTCAGATAATCTACCGTTTTGCTTTTTCACTCACTAAATATCATGAAATAGGAATGGAAACTTTTTTTTTGACAATAATCCATAATAAGGTCCATACTTTGAGAAAGAAATATGAATAAACTGAATCGTTTTGATATTAATGAAAAAATATTGCATTTTTTCTGAAAAAAGGGGGGGTGTGCGAAGTGGTTGCACACATTTTTGGCCCTAAACTTTGAGTAGCCATATCTCAGAGAATAATGTTCCAATTTAGTAGCAAATTTGAATCGTGAAGGCCACATACCACTACTTTCGCTCACCAAAGTATGAAACTAATTGAGAGAACTTTGTAAATTGACCTCCTCCAGGGTTTTTTGGCCCATTTCGTGAGAATTGACCACGTACATTTTTCGTTTTATTCCCACCCTTTCATCAATATTCTAGAAGGAAGATGAATAGTTTAACCTACTAAAACCCTCTTGATGTAAACAAACGGAAGGTTTTATTAGGATATCATGGGGAAACTAAGCAGAGGGATTAGATAAAGTGTATGTTTCTGGTGGCAAGAAGCAACATACACCGTCAGCGTATTTTATAATAAAAATGACATTATTACTAAAGCCTTCATGAACGATGCCAAGGTCAGGCTCAGAGCCATTAGATATAATGATGTTGTATTGAGAAAAAAAATATGAAAAAAACAAAGTGTGGAGATCTATGATCGAAGATGATGACATCCCTTAAAACCAACCTTACTACAAACGAGGTTGACGGTACATGTAGTTTAAAAATTACAAGAAAACACACACATACAAATGAACAAGCAGCGTATGTCTACGTCATGAAATAAATTCGTTTAAAAAATAGAAATAATACAATAATAAGTATAATAACATTGTGGCCATTGGTAAGGCTAAACATCAGAATGAGTGCCATGGAAAATGGTCGACGCTGTCTGCAAGGCGAAGCGGTAAGTAATAAATAGGATTTGATTTTTAGATTTTATGTTATCCTGATTTTCTTGAACTGCTGCTGTTTCCCGCAAATGTTGTTGGGAAGACACGGTATTGGCATGCTAGGGGTGGTGATTTGGTAAATGTATCTCTTGTAGCCTACCCAGGTAATGCATATTAATTTATGTTGTGAGAACTCTGTCGTATAATCATTAGCACGCTGGAGGCAAATAAATATATACGACAGCGACAATCCTCGTCGCGTCTAATAGTTGCTAGGGAAAGCATCACGACGCAACGTCAGAGCTAGGTTTATTTTAAAGTTATCCATTGTCTGATATATCCTATATGTAACTGTTATGCTATTATGTTGGCATGGAAATCCACCCATTCGGATGTTTCCGCAAATTCTGGTGTCCGTTAATAAATTGATTACATATTGATTAATTAATTAATTAACTTCGATCGTTTCCTCACCAGCAATCTATGAGCAGTGCTTAATTGAGACATATAACGAATGATAGGGGCCTAACCCCATTGTATCACGGCGTTATACAATGCCTGAGCTTACCGGCTATATTATAATGTGTTCTCTATGGAACAAAACGAGTTTTCCCATGTGAACCATCTGGTATTGTGAGACTATTGTGCGTTCGTTCCCCGAATTAAGTTCTAGTAAAAAAAGCCGAGTCTGTCTCTGTGTATGTGTGTGTGTGTGTGTATGTATGTATGTATGTATGTATGTATGTTTATGTATGTAATATATCTATGTATGCATCATGTATCTATGTACATGTACATATTTACACATAAATGTAAATGCCCTGAGTTTTGGGAATTCAATTTTTATAAATTCCTAAAATTCCTAGCAATACATCATAGGCAATGCATTTATTTGGACAGATGAAATCTGAAGTTCAAGACATTGTGTCATATTACGCGTATTCTCTTCATGGCAAAGTCTGTTTCTATACTTTATAAGTCGTGAAACAATTTTGAATACCATAATGGCGTTGTAAATATTCATGTGATAGGGCAAAAAGGACACAACGCAGAGTTACCAAGTGGAGCACACACATTGGAAGTTGGATTTGATAAGAAAATAAACAGAATTTTATTCTTAACAAATATTGGGGAAAATATTACCACTGGTATTCATATGACATGTCGCCCAGTTCAAAAGATCTAGGAATGGGTCAATCCAGCACTACGCCCCCACTACGCCTCCCCAGAAGAAACATGTCATTCGCTCATTAATAATTCCTCGGTCATCGATTTCGCCATTTTTGAATTACAGATACAATTTTAAGAAAATGTGACATTTTGCACATTATAACTACTGTGTGGAGCAAAATTTGAGGTTCAATCTCTCGTCATTGGCCTCTTTACGCACGGCTGCTATCACGTGACGCTCAGGTAACAGAAGTTGTCGTTTGGGGGCGGACTGGGATGCAGTGTAAGTAGGTCTACTTACTATAGTATACAGTCAGCTGGTTTCACGCTACAACGGCTCACCTGGCAATAATACACAAAATACTTCAAGCTTGACAGGCTCAGGGCCGCATACCCCCTTGTCGGGACGGATGCAAGGTTGCAGTTGCAGCTCCATGTAGCTGGCCGCATATATATTTATTCTCAGATTGTTCCACCTGTTACTGGCTATCCGAGGAGCCTGATGTTTGGGATTACCTGATAAGACGGGAAAACTCGCGGAAATGGTCGGTGGACTTTCTCCAAATGCGTGATCCATTTATATGTGTTGACTATTGACAGAGAGTACGTGTGCAAGCCGGAGGCCGGACTATCGTGCGAGTACGCCTGACACATGATTCTCAACAATGGACTGATCATTACTATATAGGTGAGATCCTAGAACACACCGGTCTAATTTGACCAAATAATTAGTACTTTGTGCATATTTTAATGTTGTTAACTAAAATTCTTCTCGGGTCCCAGGTACGCTTTGCCGCAGGGGATAAAGTTCAGAATGGTATACATCGATGGCCGCGGAGTTCTCATGTAGTTGGCTCCTTTCTCATGACACTTAAAGCTTAAAGCCAATCTGTGTAGTGTAGACTTGGTGTACCTGTAAGGTGGATAGCTATGTAGGTCAGACAGAGAGGGTGGGTCATATGCATACTCCAACCCAGATAAAATTTGTGAGCAAGCTCTCGCATCATGAGAACAGTTATGATAAGAATTATGTTAGTCATATCTCACGAGGCCAGGTATGTTTACCCATGCCGCGAGCTCTCGATATAGGCCAATCTATGGCTTCTTTATTACGTTAGATTTTATGTGTGTTAAATATCCTTTGGCATCTTGGGGTATTTTGCCAATAAATCAATAGCAAAGTCATCAACAATATCAATATTTATCATGATTATTTAATGATGCATACTCGTACTTATACAAATATTTAATTACATAGTAATGATCGAAAGTATAAACTACATGGTGATGTTCGAATATTTAGCATCACGAATTATTTTATATCGTTCATGCCATGTTAATTGGACCCTTAACAGCTTAGAAAAGCATGAAAGATAATATTTTCAAAGTTAAAGATTGTAAACCAGGGAATCTGTACCTTTATTTTTTTAAATGTCCCCGATCTGTAGAAAAATATTTGTGTAAATAAAATATGATATCAATTTTACAACCACCGTTAATTATTGGTGGGAATTTAAGACCTGTCAATGTGATCGCGTACCTTATGAGTGTTTTGTTTTCATCGACGAATACTGTGGTCTCCCATTGTTATAGCCACACAATTGAGTGTGCATATTATATTGTTATAGAATATTTAGATGGAATACTTTAGAATATAGAATATTTTGAATAAAGAAATGAAGTATATGAAGTTCACTTAAATAAATATTGATAATAAATTATATGCATCCTTTCACTAACACATGCTTATAAAAAAAGAATTCTACCAGAGAAGAAATATGACGCCAGTCATCCCTCCCCCAGCAATCAGGTCACCACATATCTTGTGCGAACTACTATAGAACTAGACAATATCTGGAAGCATAAAATATCTGCGACAAAAACAACCATTGTATATTTTATTGTTTTTGCACCACACACGTGATTTGCCAAGTATAAAAACACTTGGTATTGATGCCTCAATCGTGTACTAATGTGTCAATAATTCCAAAATCATTCTGCTGTTTCCCAAAATAAATGCCAGAAAGGGTCTCCCATTAGCTTCATAGATCTTCATATACTTCCTTGGGGGCTAGAAACGATGGTGCTGGGATACTATGGCTAGGTAGTGTAATATTTTTCTGATGAATGGTTTGGATTATGTATCTATACAGTAGGGGTTTTAATGGAAGTTGCAGCTAAGATATAAGTTGCTCATGAAAGCACTAAAAGCTGCAGCAAGTACATGTGCATCTGTTGCTGATGAGATAACAACGCAAACATCTGGGTGCTTCATGAAAATTGAAATAACTTGATTCTGACGCGACAGGTCATTTTACAGATGCGCCAGCAGTCGCACAATGCAGCAAACGATATCGATGGATTTGCACTTAATTAGGATGATTGAGCTGCGTTAACAATGGGTTCCTCTATTATACACATATCTATAGCCTCAGGTGCTAACGATGCATATTATCTCAACATACCCCCCCCCCCCCCCCCCGGGAAGAATTTTAATAGCGATTCTCTTGCCACCGCGAAAGATTTGATATGATGTCACCATTACGATAAATTCCATAAGGAGTATTGTTGGTGTGCGCACTTTTTAGATAAAACATTGCTCACCAACAAGTTTCCCTCGAAGGAGAATCCAACAGTATTAGGCGTAAGAGATCTGCTAAATGTATAGTTCGAGCGGGACGTTTTTATTTTTTTTATTTCATTTTCAGGCCAATACATTAATAATTTCAGGCCAATACATTAATAATTGGGTAATGATAGATTGAAAAGTTCCAACACGTGGTTTTAAGAATGGTATTGACATTGACGAGTATGGTTCAATAGCTTGAAATCCTTAGAACCTACGTCCATAAAGGCTTCAGTTGTAACCACTCAGGTGTAAATATTCCCATATAAGGAAGCGGATGTTTTAGCACCGTCTTAACTTTCTTCACACACAAGGGGTATTGCATTAATTCCAATGTTATGTCATGGACTATATAGATCTTTGACCTGATGCGACAATTTGAAGTTTTGCGGGTACTTTTATTTCTTTGCTTTAGTTAATTTACTTTGCATTACAAATAACTGTTCCCACGTGTTTGTGGGGTGTATATATAAAGCATTCGGAAAATATTTATGTATGTGCAAGACCCAAATAACACCTACAGTTCTTGTGTATTCCATCCAATTTCACCCCCAAAAGAAGGATTAATTTGTCCGTTCTGGCGTCATAAATTTGTCCCATGAGTCGTTGAACAACGAGGCGGGCTAATATACTGCGCCCACATGCCAGGTTAATCGTTTATTATTGATATGACGAATGCGGTCTGGAAATCTGAGAAATTCTTTTATAGGAATGCGTTATGTCTGATGTATATTGCATGCTGGAGTGACTAGTTCATCTGGGCAAACAGTATGCATACCTCGTTTCTATGGAAACCTGTTATACATGACACAATTTCGGGCTCAGATACCTTAGCTTGAGAAATATCCGCAGTCCTTTAAATTGCATTCCATCGAGGCATCTATATGTGAAAGCGTTTTCGGTATGCCTATAGGTGTAATATCCCCGTCTGTCAACGAACTAATAATAACTCAGGACTTATCAATCATCATTTAATAAAATTCCGTTGACGGCTATTGAAGGATTCATAGGCAAAAGTGTTCCTAACAACCAAAAAGTAATGGTGGAAAATAGGACGTGTCTCACGGTAACAAACAACAACAACATAACGCTTTACCTCTGGGTTTATAACGCCATGAAGACATACAATAAGTGTAGAAGGTCATTCTGAGGGTGGGAAAATCAGCAAATCACTCACCGATAAGCGTCATAATTTCCTATAATTCATACTTATATGAGAAGGGTGGAAGGGGTGTCAACTGACGAACGAAGTTTGCGTTTTGCATGGATGGCCTCTGACAGTTGACTCTCTGTCTAGGCCATTGTCAGGTAGACACGATGGATGGTTTAAATGTGTGTATCTTTGGGGAGGGGGAGGTGGTGAGGGGGGGGGGCGCAAACTTTAGCGTGGGGTTTCTGCCTCAAGGTACATACAAAAAACTGGTTGGTTAGGCGCCTTTAGCTGCTTTTCTATACCTGCGCACGTTCCTTCCATGTGCTGTCCGACTCTCCCTTCATAAGATGGAACTTTGCATGAATTCTTCCACCGTACACTTTCATGCAAGAAGATCTTAATTTGAGTTCCACATTATACATTTGTAGCTTAGTTAGCTTTGTGTTGGCCAGAGGAAGACCGCCGTAAGCCTCCCTGGAGGTAGTCAAGATGAATGCTGTATTTAAGTGACTAATCTGATGTTTATCGTACTACAATATCTTGAACAAATATAAAATTGTTGGTTAAAGATACCCACCTCGAGACGACCCGATTAATACTTTCGGCAATAGAGCAATATATTTCGATATTTCTACTTATTTCCAGTGAAGAGGTGCGCTTGCTGTGATTAGAAGCTGGGCAGGTCCCTCCTGTAAGCAAGATGGGGAGGAGAACTCACGGTCCCCACCTCCTGGTGGCCATTGATAACAACGACCACGCCAAAGTCCACGAGATTCTATGCTTACAAGTCAAGAACAAGGCCAAGATCAAAGAGATATGTGTCTCTGATATCAAAAGGCTTGCATCTGAGAATGTAGACTGCCCTCTAATGCTCGCTGCTGTCATCCCTGATCCTGCCATTATCAAGTACATGGTTACCAAGCATTCAATCGACATCAATTTTGTTCATCAGAAGGGCCAGGGTAAAAGGCTGAAACTCAGGACAGCCTTAATATTGGCCGCAAAGAAAGGCCTGTACCCAACAGCGGATGCCCTACTAGATCTTAATGCCAATACTAACCTTCAAGACCACAAAGGGCGCACAGCACTCCACTATGCTGTTTATAATGCTAACTACAGAATGGCAAAAATGTTGCTAAGTAAAGGAGCTCAACCGAACCTTACTGATAAGAGTGAAAATTCAGCCCTCCATGTAGCTACCCGCTATGGCCATTTAGAGCTGGTCAAATTATTCATGCAGTATGGTGGGGACGTATATAAACGTGGACAGTTTGGTGCTATACCTCTACACATTGCATCAAGAGAGGGCCACATAAGTCTGATAGAATGGTTTGCTCAGCACGGCTCCAACGTTAACGTAAAGATCCCTTGTTATACTGACATGAGGGAGAAAACGCCGCTTCATGTAGCGTGTGAAGAAGGACATATAGAAGCTGTTCTTACCCTGGTACAGAAATGTAAAGCTGATGTTAATGAACCTGACTCAGAGGGTGAGACTCCACTGCATTGTGCTGTGCTACATGAATATGATCCCCTTGGCATGAAAAGTAAAGATGACTATGCAGATACTGTTTTGGTGCTTTTGAAATCCGGGGCTGATCCCAACAAGAGAAATGAACGAGGTGAAACTGCCCTCCACCATGCTGCCAGAAATGAGTTCCAGAAGGTTGTGGAGTTACTCGTGAGAGCAGGTGTGGATGCGACTGCTGAGGACTTTGACAAAAACAAAGCCATTGACCTTGTATCTGATACTGATGCTGTGACAAAACATACACTCAAACGAGCTGTTGGTGACAGAGAGAAGCTCATGAGTGAGCTACTGGAAATTCGTGCACGTGGTTTCTCTACCTCCAACCAATCTTTGAACATGATACATATGATGAACAATATGACACCTAGTGGACCACTGTCTCAGTCAATGGTTAATATACCCAGCATGGGACAGGGTATGCGGGGTTCCAGCAGCAATCCTGGTCTGTTTCTCCCTGATGGTATGATATACAGTCCGGATGGGTATCTTCAACCGTTCGCTGTCAGGAACCGTATGGGAAGCATAGGTAGCCAAGCCAGCCTTGGTATCCAGAGCTTTGCAGGCATGCCTCTGGCTAGACAAGATTCGATTGGCAGTTTCCACTCTGCTATGCTCCCATCAGGAACCTATTGTTCTATAGATAGTGACGGGGTTGTAAGTGAGAGTGCTGCAATGGGGGTTGTGGCACCCAGGTTGATCCGTAAGAAAAAGGATAAACGTGAAAATTATAAGTCGGGTCCAGCTGAAATGAGCTCCGACTCAAGTCAGTATGAGGAGGCACCGCAAAAACATAGACATTCTACCCCAAGAAGGTCGGTATCGTGGATGTAGTGAACAAAGAACATTCACGAAAGGCCAAGAAACCCAAACCATTCATGATTCAACCCCTTGGAAAAAGCCCCCAGAAGAGACAGAAGGGGTTAGATCGTAATGATAAGCAAAGACAAAGCCAGACAAGCTTAAGTAGCCAAGGCTCGACTCTGTCTAAATCAAGTGATGGTTCCAGTCTTTGGGATGTGACGTCGTATAAGACCTCACAGTCTACCCTTAAAGCAGATTACGACGATACATCTGAAGGCAACACATCAAGTCGTAGCACACCAGATGGTTGTAACACACCTAGAACCCTTACAGACGGTCACCAAAGCCCTATTGATGATGATGATATATATGAAAATGTACATGATAGTAGAGCGGAGACCCCGCCAATTTATGATAACATTGAAGAAGAAAATATAATAAGTGCTGCTGAGAAAGTGAAGAAACCGATACTGCCACCAAGAACGCGACCTCTTCCCCCATTACCAACTGATTCCTCACCGTTCAGTCCGCCTACTATATCAAAATTAGCTAAGCCCGTCCCAGCCCTTCCTGCTCGTAATCATTCCCCGGTGTCTCAAACACCTCCAAATACTAAGCGATCCAGTCAAGAGATAACTATTAAGATTAGTCCACACCAAAGTATAACAATTAAGACTGCAGCAAATGGACAGGCAGAAGCTGTGCATGTGAACAGCCTTTTGCCCGAGGATCGGACGGATGGTAGTCTAAGTCATGATAGGGCCACAGACAGTGACGATAGTTTCTTTGATGACGATTCTTTTGAAACTGTGTCCGACCTCCTTGAAAACGAAGTCAGGAAATCCAAGCCCTTCCCACCACCCAAGCCTGCCCATTTGAAAAAGTATAAGAAAGCAACCCAAGAGCAGGTAGATAGGCTTATGAATGATCCAAAACTAAAAGACTGGTTACAGGAACAATCATCAATTTTAAGAGAAAATTCACAAGCAAATGGTCCAGGAGGCCCTGTTGCCCACAGCACACCCCCAGCTTCGAGGAGAGAACTGGAAAATCGTTTAAGGGTAGCTTTTGGGAAGCCCACTCTATCTGAGGAAGAACTTGACAAATCGGACGAAGATGATGCTGCCCCAAGAGCAACTTTGCCAACACCCACTAAACAACATGCCGCCCTCCCTGGACTCACAAATCAGCAAGTCTTCAAACAGAAAGGAGAAACTGTGGAATACACAGACATGAATGATCTAAACGCACCTGACGCCCCCGCAACCAGAAAGTCAAGAACTGAGCAATGGGGAAAGTCGCATGTTGGGGAGGATGGTGACACTTCATCTGCCTCACTTACCTGGGACTATGCGCAAGATATAGGGCCCAAGAAACCAGTTCAGGTGAAAAAAATATACCCAGACGAAAGCCCAGAGACTGTTTACATGGATATGAGGTCCCCAGTCGAAGGAAAGAAAAAGCAACATCCTCTGCCCCCCAGACCAGGAAGCCCCAGTGCTTTCAGAAGAGTTCAAGAAAAAATAAGTACAGAACTAAAGCCTCCAACAACTATGCAAACGCCCAGCATAGAAAAGCCAGTTCCACCTCCTCCCGGACGGACACAAACTGCCGGAACCCCACAATCCTCCGTATGGGACGATGAGGACTCTTTTGATTCCTTTGAATCAGATACAGATGATGAAGGTGTCCCCAATAGCTGCCACCAAGTTGCTGTCCACTTCAGACCAGACACAAAAAGAGCTACTGATGTTTCAAACCTTGTTATCGCAACACCGAATGGGGACATCATACCTCATACCCGTCACTCTAGCACCAATGCCATGTGCATAAGTTTGCCTGGTGCAAAAGAAATAGCCCGAAAGAACTCAGGAAAAGCTCCATCGTCTCCCACAAAAATCAGGAAACCATCGTTCAGTAATCCTAATAAACCTAAGAATGAAATTATTGTAGTTCATAATGCAGCAGAAGTGAACGGACTTCCTTTAAATCAAACAAGTCCCCCAGTTTTGAGAAGAACTGCTTCCATTCAAGAAGACAGGAACGTCCAACTGGTAACATCTATCAAACAGAGTCCCGGGGTTGATGTTATTACCACGCCCAGCAGAGAAAACCAAATTGCAAAGAACAATGAAGCCTTGCCCAAGAGTCCTTCTCGAACTTCCTTAGGCAATATTTCAAACAGAAGTTTTAGCGGTGATGCCGAGTCTGTGAGTTTGTCTGGTAGTACCAATGGCACCCCAAATTCTCAGAGACAAAGAAGGGTCACCATCGGATCAGAAGAGATCAAAATAATTTCTGACCAGGAGAAACTACCTAAGGATCATGACCATCGACAAATAACATATGATAGTAAAGGCAAAATGCGAATAACTATCATCGGTGGTAATTCTGATGGCATATTTGTTCACAGAATAGATCCTGGAAGTGATGCAGAACAACAGGGTCTCATGGAGGGTGACCAAATTCTGAAGATCAATGGAATAAGCACAGGTGGACAGACCAAAGAGGACGTACTGCTCCAGCTAATGAGTTTACAAAAGGTCGTTTCCCTCACTGTGCGTCACAAGAAAGATCGGTATGATGGCATCATCAATAATGGTGGAATGGGAGATTCATTCTTTGTGAAGGCATTCTTCAACCACATGACAACCCACAAAGGTGAGCTGAAGATCCAGGAAGGTGACATCTTCTCTGTGAGAGACACTTTGCCAAGTGGACGTATAGGTTCGTGGCAGGCTTTAAAAGTTAATGCCAAACCTAACGAGACACAACATGGATTAATCCCCAATCAATCGCGTGCTGAACAGGTAGCTTTGGCAGCAAAGAAAGACCGAGGAGGCAGAGGTATAGAGAAAGAAAACCGTGGCTCATTCATCCGGCGGAGTTTGAGGAGGTCCAAATCAGCCGAGAGGCTTACTAAGGAGAATGAGGCCTTCACAAAATCCCAGGCCCCACAGTTGGAAGATGTCAGAACTTACGAACGTGTAGAACAAAAGGCACCCGGTTTTCTTCGGCCTGTAGTGATACTTGGTCTTTTCTGTGATACAGTGAGGGATAGGATATTACAAGAAATACCCGGGCTTTATGAGAAACCACCACCTGAGGTAGAGATACCTACTACGGCAGAAGCAGGTGATGCCTTCAAAGTGCCAGTGGACATAAGAGTATTGCAGCATATTATTAACAACAATAAACACCCTCTGATGATAATGTCCCCGCGATCTATTCAATACTTACAGGCCAATACCAAGCTCTATCCCATTGTCATTTACTTGACTCCAGGCAGTAAGAATGTTGTGAAATCTTTGAGGCAAACATTTGCTCCTGGTTTTAATAAGCGTTCAAGTTATATGTATGAGGAGTCGCAGGCTTTCAACCGTACATATTCCCATCTGTTCACTGCCACAGTAACATACACTGCAGACGATCTCTGGTATACCTTATTGAAGGACACTATACAAAGGATACAAAACCAACCTCTCTGGCAACCAGTCCCTCCTAATTCTATAGGTGATAATGACAGCTTACTGGACACATCCCCAGCACAAAGCCCGAAATCTCCCTCCAATAAGTTGCCAAAGTTGGCCTCGAGTGCTAGGAAAATACCCGATCCTATACGCGATATTTTACAAAGACATGCCCAAGAAAGTTCGGGCTCTGGGTCGGCTAGAAATTCATCAGGGATGGAGGAAGCAAAGCCAGTTACGACCCTCACTTACGACGGATATTTTCTCTCTGATAATCAGCAACCATCTAACCGAAGCCCTAGTGGACCAACGCCTAATCGGGATGACTTTAGTCCTGCACGAACTCCTAGATCTATTTTGAAGAATAAAGAAGTTGGCAATGCAATGGTAAATGGGAATTTCTCATTCGATCAGAGCTCCCCTCCAAAACAGTATCAACAAATTGGTCTTGTCGTACCTATACCTAATGGGAACAATAATGAGGAAAATAACAACGCCATCCAGCACCACGTTCCTCCGGTATCAAAGCAACAACAACTTCAAATGGAGATGATGATGCAACAGCAAGAAAATATAAGGCAGCAGCAACAGATGCGAATGTTACAGGAACAGAAGGCATCCCAGCAAAGCATGCTTATTCAACAAATGTTTCAACAACAGTTCATTCAGCCAGATCCCAGACTTCGCTCAAGTTATGATCAGCAACCTGGAATGGTCGTCTCTCCAACTAGGTCTCGAGGTCGGAATCATGAGGTAAGCCTTTTATATTTGCCCCATCTACCACAGAATGCGACTTGTGTACTGAAGGGAATGTTCCAGGCAATTGGCATACCGTCTTCTTCTTTGGATATTGTTATTGATGAACTTAATAAATTGTCCCCAAAAGCTTTTGATGGCTGTGTCAAGGAAATGACCGACTTGTGGATCCAGAGCCATCGAGAGATGCTGAAAAAAGTTACCCGTTTTCAAACAGCGCCAAGTAGAGATGTAGGCCGTCGCAAAGCCAAACGACGCAGCCGAAGTTTTAGTGATTTGGGCGTGAGTCCACGACTATAGTAAATTCTGGCACTGAAAACATCATTGGTTCATTTGATTTAATCAACATCATGTTATTCACGTTCGGCGCTCACACAGCCCACAATTATTTTGTTACCACCGGCATTTCCTTCCTCTTTACAAATAGAGGACGCACTTATAGCCAATTACACAAAGCAATTATAGCACTTGAACACATGTATACAGTATACGTGCATGTATACATACTATAACACCAGTCAAAATCTGGTTGTGTATTATTACATTATGTATGCCCTGCAGATTTATCAATTTTCGAATTAAGTATATTCAACATTTATATTCGACGTTATTCATTTTTATTTTTCACTTTGGTTGATTTTTAGTTTGAGGTGAGTATTTGTGTAATTGCATACGACCTAAAAGCCTTCACATAAATTGACCCATGATATATCCTCACCTTCACCTAATTCAAATTGCTTTTGTCTTTCAACCTACTCTCTCTCTCTTAGCGTCTGTGGGGCTTTGGGTAGGGTTAAATGTGGAGTATTTATGTAACAACCTTATTTTATATATAAATTAAATCCCCACCGTAACGACGATATATCGTAGAGCCTTAATTATTTGCTGTTCCAAGTTATGCCCCTTCGCAATATGACGTTCTAATTAAGGTACTGTAAGATAGTATTACTTTTGTGACATGTGTTGATGCAAATAGATAATACTCTTATATCACATCAAAACATTCTAGATTGATGCTTTGGTGCTACTCTAAAGACACCTTCTAGTCTCTGCATTAGTTTCAATGGTATATGTTTCTTGCATACAAACAGAACTAAACTCTATTGACAAAACTCTCAGATTGAATGTTATGATAGGTTTTACATTAATAGATTATAATTTCTATTTCAGAGCGTCGAGACAGACCTTTAAATGTTCGCTTTCGCCGACAAATGTCGTCGGATTTGGTTGACACTGACACAACTTTTATTGCCGGCTATGGAAGAAATAATACCTGTCTCATAACCAGTGAACTATTGTAACAGAGATTCCCCTTCAAATTTATCGACAGTCAATTCCATATTCGGACAGTCTAACAGGCACCTATCAATACCATGCATGTTATAAGAAAAGTGCCGACCTGACTTTCGTAAAAAATTGTTGCTGACAATCGTAATACATGTAGTTCAATTTAGACCGCGACAGACACAATGTTAATGTCAGTTTACAGCGGCTTGTGTGCGTTCCAATGTGGCTTACATATATTTTTTATGGTCCTATATACTATAGGCTATCATTATAGATTATGATTATATTCTATCACAATGTAAAAGCTGATCTCATACACTACACAATTTTGTTTTATGTTGAGATCCCTGTTAGTTTATTTGTTTCTGTCCAAATTGTATACCGTGGAGGTAGGAATTTGATCGTTTTTCTCAAGGATCTCTACATTTTATTTAGTTATAATACATGTATTCGACATAAGTACACACTTATTTTATGTCATAGTAGACAGCTCTACATAACTATGTTTACACAGTCCATGCAAAATAATTGATGTATAGATATTTCCGATGATATTTCCATAATCGTCTGGGTGCTTCCACTAGATGCATGATGTATATATTTATGATAAGTAAAAGTATCTTGTTCAATCCGATGGACGTGTCTGGTACTCTTCCACTTCTAATCTTAGTTGATAATGTCACAGTGTAAATACATAAAGTATATTTCCGTCCTTTGTATTATATCTCTGAAGGATATTTGATGAAATAAATGATTGGAAACCGAGTTTGATTTGTGTATGAATATCAAAGATGCGGTCGAGGGGACATTTTATTTATAGAAAGAAGGCAAATTCTCTATAATTTCCCCCGGATTGGCCATCGTCTGGAGAAATACAGGGAATGTTTCATACTAAATTATAGGGCTATAGCCTAGGGTTAGGGGGCTTCCCTGGTGGAGGGGCGATTGTATATAGTATACCATCAACTATGGTGTAATCCCCCTAGTCCTCCACCCCTTGTTGATATTCCCTCATCTGCCTCTGTTCCGCCCGGATCTGCTGCTTCTCCAGGCGATCAAATTTCCAGGGAATCTATTATATATGGATATAGGCAAGAGTGTCCTCCCTCCCCTCTAGCCCTTCCTACATCGGTACAACATAACCAACACAAGAAAGAATCCTTACGAAATACGTTTTTATTTAAAATTTCGATTTCTTTTACTTCAATTTTAATTCCAGCTGCTTGCTCCACCGATATACACCGCCATTCTCAGTTAACATCGATCAAACAAGATTTTCCAATTTTCCATGTTTTTTTGCTGAAGGGCCACGTTCAGATTTTGGTGGCCCGCCGAAATACTTTGCTGCAGTGTTGTTGTGACTCCACTGGCTCATATTCTTTTGGCCGATTCAACCTTGAAGTCTTATATGAATATAACAGGAATAAAATATTGATAACTGCTCTCATATATCAGAGCAGTTATCAATATTTTTTTTTAATGTTTCATTAAATTGATTGATTGTTGACCTATATCAATTTAATGAAACATTTTTTTATGTCATAATAGCTGAGAATGCAGCTTTAAAAGTTGGGGCTGCAGTAGATTCGCGTTCCTTTTTTCAAATTAAACTTAGCCATCAGGCTTTAGGCTGGTCGGGGATTTGGTGCACCAACCACGGCGGACATCATACTTTCGTAGTATTTCCTTGTTTTTATTTAAGTTTTTAAGACGTTCCACTAACGGCACCTCCATTTACAATTGCATATAAGGGCCTAGTCCACTAAGCCGATTCTCATATGTGAATCTTACAGAACTTAGTGGGAAAGGGTCCCCTGTAGCGCAACATCGCATGAGAATCATCTTAATTAGTGGACTAGGCCCTTTAGCGTAAACCAGGAGTGAAATGTACAATACACGTCAGCGATAAACTAGACATGACTACATCCTCACGTTACCACCGACTCTAAACAATTACAAGTAAAGAGCCGGATACCGAACTCCCACGTATTCTCCCTATACCATAATCTTTTGCAGATTAATGTAAACTAGTGTCAACAAATTCTGCAATCCGTGTATAGATTACATAATAAAGAGCGTTTTGTTTGACTCGTTTTTTTAAAAAAAAATGCTTTAGTCTATATATTTGTGTAATTCCAATTATTCCCTCAAATTATATACACCGCAATGTGAAAATCTAAAGGCAATGACCATATGGAATGAAAACTATCAAGTATAAATTTACCTTTATTTCTGGCATACAGTCCTTGATGTTTCCTGAGGTAGACACCAGGGTGATCACTGTATAACACTCTCCACATATATATAGTATGTCGCTCTTGTTGCGGCTGACCTATCCTGTTGGTAGGCCTGTGCTATTTTACACCTATTTTGCACCTTTAATGGATACATTAGGGAACCAATTCTAATTCATTTTTCGTTCCACGCATATTCAATTTATTTTAGAAATGTTTCAGCCCATCTTTCCATAAAACATGTCGTTATAAGGACATGAAAATAAACAATTAACCAGATAACTCGACGTTATTTAAAGAGATATGGGTGGCCAAGTATAACATTTCCAAAATAAGATGGACGCTGAGGCCATCTAGTGACACATTTTGTAGTGACTTCAGCGCTGTGCTCTCAGGTGTACATGACTATATAATGTCATCACCTTTGACATCATATTCAAACTAGTATTTTATGTTTTATCTATTAGTTTTCCGTTTCTGATTCTATTTTCGGGTGCATCCTATGTGTATTGTGACACATATATTCCAGACTTACAGTTACCAGTGCTCATGTCCCATGCAGTAATATAATTGATATACTATGTAAATTCTAAGGACATACACTTTTGCTGAGATACCAGTAATTTTGGCTTGCAAGGTTTCATAGATTATCCATATACGAGTTAATCTTTGAAAGGAAATGGATATTCCAAGTCCTACAGAAAGCATGGAAGGATTAGCCTTTAAAAAGAACTAATTCACCAAGTTGCGAGTTAAGTTGAACTTTTTGGCTGGGTGAATGTATTCTATTATACCCAGATTTGGCAATATGTTCACCATGAATGATTTGTTCATCTGGTGTAGCAGTACCTCTCAAATAGTTTTAGCTTGAGTTCACTCGACCAGGCCTCCCATCATGGAATATAATTGCTGTTCACCTCCCATTAACATCACTCACAAAAGAATTGTAAAATGTATTGTGTGCGGCAGACTCTCATAGTAAATACATCTCAAGAAGTATAGGCCGGGGGGAAAGTGTGTTCCTTCTAAAGCAATATCATAGAATATGTTTTCTTGCATATAGCTAGTGCTACTCTCCCTCTTGGTCAATCTTTAAATTTTCATTGCGAAAGATGAACCATATCTACTGTATTGACTTACATTTTGCACTATCTGCTTATATATACATCTTTGGGGTGTTTTGAATTGTCAAAGGTAGGAAATTAAAAGGCTGCATTTACAACAGTTAGTAATAGGTTAGGGATCCACTGTACAATGATTCGCCACAACCTATAACATCCTCTAAACAATGTTAAAATTGTATAAGAGAGTTCATCACGTAGCCTACAGTGGGCTCCATTCTGTCCATTCGGTATAGAAAATAAATATTGGGATAGTTGGGGAAATTGTAGAGAAAAATATCTACAATAATTAATTAAGCAACGTGCTTATAAGATAGAACTTACGAACTCATTGATACTCTGGTAGACACGTACAGTTCACGCAAACAGATTGAAAAACCCGAGAGTGATTAATGTTGGCACAGAAACTTGCAGGCTGTCACTACCTCGAGAACGGCAGATGTACATGAAGACCTTCCGTGTCCTGTATATAATGAAGATATGATGAGCAAGTATTAAAAGCTTCATACTAAAAAAGTCTTCCTGGGTCCACTACTGGGTTTCAGTTATTTTTCCTATAACGTTCAATCTGCTCGCACATAATATTTGGTCAGTCATCTGGTGACTGAGTTCAATGGCTACACATGCATGTGTGACATAACATTATGGTTCATAGAGCAGAATTAAGAGACACGAATACTTAAGTATCCAAACATTTACAGGTGCCTTTTGATGATTACCAGGGAAGACCCTAAAATCAGAACTAGTAATAAATAACCTCGCAGAAACGGTCAACGTAAATTTTAATATTTGTATAATGGGAGTGAATCACGAAACGTCTATATAGACTTGGCAAACAGGAAGGCTTGCCGCATAGAATTCTATGATGCCTGACCAGAGATCACCCTTTATTTCCATCAAATAGAGTTGTAATGCCGATAAAATTAATATTGATTGGCTGTCGAAAATACTGGTGGGATATGGAGATGCTTGTGCCAACCATCCAAACACACCTTTTCGCATTGGAAATAAAATATTAGAGTTAACAGTAAACGCCAAATATTGGAGATCCGCAATGGAAATATGAAAAAAAATATTCATGAAGCTTCTACTCTAAGATGGAGTATATCTTCATGTAATTTAAGTTTTGTTGAGTGTATTTGCATGTCAGTTATATTCTGATTCAAGTTGCTGCATTGCGACGGTATTCTCGTGGCCTACTAGTTTTCCCATAGTGAAGTTCAAGGACCGAATAAGAACACAAAACACGTCCATTGTTTCTCTATTCTCATAACATTGACTTTCCTGTTTGCCGTTTCGCATCATGGGAAGAAAGCCACACTCCTAAGCTTTAATTGTCCAGAGGGAGACTAACGGGAGGTTTTGTTAATAAATACGCAGAAAATGATTCAAGAATGTTCACTTCCCATGAGATCTTCCAATACTATCACTTTGCAATCTATCCTATTCACTTACACGCGATTTGTGTCAATTGTTATCTTTTTATTATAGTCAGGAAGATGTTAAACGGTCCCTACACGATTAAATAGTTAGAACACCTGAGAGGAAATTAGTGACGGGTTTTAACTGACATTGTACCCCGTACATGCCTTATTTCAATACCTTTGTCATTTCTTGGTGATGAGGTGTGTAAACATGCTAAATAAAATAGATAGATAAACAAATGTTTTCCTCGTTCAGCGCATTGCAACGTTTGTACTGTATGCATATGTCAGAGAAGAAGAACTATACGTTTTTTCCCGGAAGGTTTCAGTTTTTTTAACCAGATACCTGGACAGGGGAACTGTTGAAATATACAATGCGAGTATTCCCTTTACGCACAGAAATAATATGTAATCAATCTCGTGCAACGCGGGACATCGTTAAAATAGGAACATAATTATTATCGGTCTCCCAATACATAAACCGCTACAGGCCCCTAGTATCAAACAAATAATCGTGCCTTAGTCCGTGATGGTAGAAAAAAGAAGCGTTTCATCTCATTCAAATTTATTTAAAATTTTGATGTTGGCATCCTTGTTTCATTAGAATGTGTGCCGGCATAAACGTCATATTCTGAGAATGGGATGAATTCTAATTTCATTTCACCGTTAATACAAGTAACATGTTTTAAGTTGTCGGATTCGATATTGGTATACATCATCAAAACATTTTTAAGATCCGTGCAACAAAGTATCCACGCCCCCTCCCCGACCCCCTCAATGCATTCCTTTCAATTCATTGATTCTATTTTAATTCATTCGTAAAAAGGTGCATCCTAAAGGATAAAGTTGGGCTAAAGGATGTCTTGTAATCCTTTGACAAATTACAATGTATAAAATGCTAATTTTAAATACTCTTGTGGTGTAGTGTATAGTGACCATTTTCTTTTCGCCCGAAACTATACCCTTGATCAAGTGGACTGGTGTAGACTTACTGCTCTAAAGTATTTGCATCATGAGAAGACATGTACATACATTATATAATATTATTTAATACATTGGTTAATGTACAAAAGTGTATGCAATTAAAAACAGTATCCAATGAATAGAATGATACGGAAGTTTGTGTAGATATACCGGGAAGGAATGCCAAGAGGTGGAAGCATGGCAATTCCTTATCAGTTCAAAACAAGAAATTATTATGATGTATTCGTTGGCTAAAAGCAATAATCACGATCATGTTCGGCGTATATTGTTGCTCTATTCCCTTAGAAATAGATAATCTCTGTATAAATTAAATTACTGTAAACCCGAGAGAGGATTTACAACTGTATTATCCCTGTTTCCTATGCCATTTGATTTTTGATCCTTTTTAAGCCTATTGAATAAAGTATTTTTTCGAGATTTCCTGTCTTCTGAAACGCCATATATCACACTTTTACGCATTGATTCAAAGTCAGGTCCCTGTATATCGTCTTCCATGGTATTTATTTCATGAGTTGTTTCCCCAACTGACCTTGGCTTTTTCATAATAAAGTTCGAGGAACTATTCCCTCCTGCATCCTGATCTGGGCCAGCTCTTCTTGGCATGAGTAGGACGTCGGAGTTGCTCTGCAGAGTGCGTGCGGACAAAGTATCCGTGTCCCACCATTTTCTCTCTCCCCCATACGCTGCATCACATGGTGCCAAATCAAACGAAGGAACCCCCATTTTAGGATCCACATTCGCATGCCTCGTAAGCGAATTTCCAATTTTGGAATCGGCGAAAGAGAAAGTATGAATCGTATTTCCGGCATCGAAGCGTCTTGAGTTATTTGGAAGAAGAGGTTCCCCCCGCTGGCTTGAATTAGTATTGCCCATAAATACTGCAGCAATGCGACCTTTAAGAGTTCTTTTTTTATTCACTGTAGCTTCCCCGGATGAAGCACTAGCTGTGCTATTGCCAGGAGAGGGTGCCTCTTCCTTTTTCTTTCTCCTCCTCAGTCGCTTCTTTTTTCCTCGGGGACCTATACCTGGCTCACCCGCATGCTCTTCGTTAAGGAATTGTCCGAAATCATCCCCCTGGTATTCTTGGTATATCAGCTTCTTATTCCCTCCCTGATGTCCATCGTCATCCTCATCATCAAATTCTAAAGTTACCTCATCCTCGTAAAAATCGCTTCCTTCATCCTCTGCGTCACTTGCCTCCTCTGAGTGGTAACTACTGTCAGCACCATGGTTGCTTACATTTTGGTTATTACTCGAAGAAGACTTGGGCGAAGAAAAATTCTTTCCAATATCAATATTGTTGGGGTGTACCATCCCGGATGCTGGTGGAGGAGGAGGAGGTGGTGGTGGCTGAGGAGCATCAATGGGGAGCGGTGGTAGGGGCCTTTTCCTCAAATCAATCGCTTTGCTTGCAAGTGCGGTGTTTTCTGGTGTGGTGCTCTCATCTGTCTCAACTCCTGAAGAACTATGATCAGCATTATACGAATTATTCGGTAGATTTCTCTTTAACCCACTCATATCCATCACCCCTTGTCCATGGCGTTTCTGATTGTGTCTCGGATCCGCTCCTAGCATGAAATTATTCATAGGACCGGCCACATTAGTTCTTTGGTCTGAGGTATCCTTTAGTTGCGATTTGTAACGAGATTCACTGCTGGCCAGCTCTGTGCCTCTACTGCGAGAAACTTGGCCATGACTGTCGTCATCTGTTAATTTTTTACCTTGCTGAGCTATTGGCTGGACATTTCGGTCATTATTCCGACGTCCAGACATATTGCGCGGGTCCAGGTGGTCTCCAGCAGAACCACTCGATTTTACTGGGCCAAAGCTCCATGGTGAATCAGCTGCAGTGCCACCTGTAGAACGACTTTGTACGTGGGAAACAGGAGGGAAATGCGACGCAGTAATCAGTGAATCGCCATCCCATATTGAGGGATCACTTTTATGTGTGATTTGGTCATTTATGCCTACGTCTACATCGACCAAGACTTGGGGCCTTGACAAATCTTTTTGTCTTCTTCCTGATATGTCTATACCCGATCTGGCTCCGAACACTACGTTGTCATTGACACTACTTGCATTACCTTGACCATCACCCAAGGCATTACTCCATCCCCCAACTGATGATGGTCCATTTGATGAACTGGTTAGTTCGGAGATATCAATTTTTTCTTTCTTCTCACCAAATAGGTCCCGAACATCAACTATTACCCTTTCATGGGACTTAGCCATCGTGGACAATCCTCAGGCTTGCCAGCCCACCCCGTTGAAATGTCTATCTTGATGCGCGTTTAAACACTCCCCTGCAATGAAAAATGAAATAAATATTTAAAGGAAAAATACAACATTCAAGTTAAAAACCAACTCATAACATATTATGCTGACGTACTCTAAGACAATTATCAGTGGTGCCTGAATTTCATAATAAACAATTGTGACACATAATCACATTCGCTTATTTGCCAAATTCTACTGTACTTCTAATCTAACATATATAAGGCAAAAATGAAACTTTTGTTGTGGTTGCCCTTTAAAACCACTTGCATTTTACTGTCAAATGGCAGTTCAGTGTATGTGGAAATGAATAGTAAAATGCTAAAGGCAGTGACCATGACCTGATACCATGCAGGAGCAGGTCTAAACTATTTGATGCAGTCATTGATATTGATTGATGAGTTTAATTAATCATCGACTTCCAATACAAGATGCCGTTCGAGCCAATGAGCCTACATTTGTGTGACAGCTAACGGGTATTCCTGGGAATATTGTTGGACAGGACCTTTTCATAGACGAGTATACAATCGTAATCGATTATACAATCCTAATCATTGTAGAGGAGTGCATTTGCATGTAGGGGAGGGCAATTGTAGCTTAAATTATCAATCGATTTTGTCCCTTGTGTTCAGCACGATTCTGACGACTTATGAACACGGATTTAAAGGTATTGCATTGCCACCTCCCCATCATTCATCCCCAGTTATGAACACATTGTTATACCAGCAATTTATGTTCGCGCCACAATTTTATTTCTCTGCATTCCCGTGTAACAAATTTGAAATGTGTTGATCAACGATTTTAGAAATTCAAGAACCATAATAATATTTAATGAAATTTAGTCGAGCTATTGGACAGACACTTATCGGGGAAATATTTGGTATCAAGAGCTTGAGAATAATGTTTCATATGAATGAATACATTTCAGTTTTAGCCTTCTGGAACTCCACATATCAACAGTTAGCAAATAAATACGACCTGTTTCACATCATGTGAACATACACTCCACAGGCTATCCGCTACAACAGATGGATGAAACGTACACCACCCGTGAGAACTGTTTCTGCCTTAAAATGGCAATACATAATATCATAGTGGAATGACAATGTCAATTGTACACTACTGAATGGAGATTTCAATCGGAATGTATTTTGTAAATATCACACTTTCATATGACCGATCGTCAATCACCTTTCTGGATGACAAAATTAAAAAATACTTATTTATAAATTAAACTTAACTTTTATTCACCGAAATGAGCATATCAGAACACCTCGAGATCTACACTCCACAGCGATAAGCGCCTTTGGCCTGTCCATATAAATGATAATCCTGACATCTTTCCGTTGTTAGATCAAAAGCAATCGCAAATGGTTGTAACACGTTCCAGGCGAGATATTACATATCCCATTTATGATATGTGACTCCAAACATGGACTGGGGGGAATCAAACAGATCCATATATTACGCCTGGCTGAACCATACACTAAGAGTTCGCACATTCGTGAAATACTGGGTCCTTGTATAACAACATAAACCGTTACCTTGTTTTGTCGTTCGATATGTTAACCATTATGGCACCTTTGTGTCGCTGTTCAATCGGCCGAATGATTGGAAGCTTTACGACGGCATTGAAAGGGGACGTTCCGTACCATATCCTAAACACGGTCAAATTTTAAATGTCACTGATGCGTCGAGGTTTTACTGAACATATATATAATTCCACTGCGAAGTACGCACACATCAAACGAGCCCCGGGCCAATATTAACTCTTCCAAAACCATGTGGTGGTATATGTTCTCCAGAATGCACCGGATAAGGTAGAAAGGACATGAATAAAATGGGATGGAATATTTCAAGAAAGTTTTCTACCATTCTGAACGGAACATGACCACTAATGCACGTGAGCTCTGGTGCTACTCTTAGGCATACGCGAGGAAACTATTTGTGAAATAGTTAAAGGCTATGGAAATAGCCCCTGGCATTCATTGTATTCAATCCACCATTGCCCGGGGCCTTCTATAGCCCACTATTATCCTTATATTTCGATCTGGAAAAAGTGATGACTGGAAAGCCATTTTTCATAGGGAAAGTCTGGTGATGGTATGGTGAGTCGTCCTGAGTAAGCTTCAGTTAATGACGATGTCGTAAAAGATATTGCTTGTAGACGCATTCTGTAACATCCATGTATATGGTAACTATACCTGGCTTCCGGGTATACATGTACACAGATTATAATCATAATTTTATATATGCGTGCACATACATATATACGTTCTGTCCATGTAAAGGATTCATCTGAGTAAAGGCTATTTATTGCTATCTTTAAAAGGCTCATATATTTCAAGACCATTGAAGTTCCATGCAGTTGCTTTGTTGGAATAGACATGACTAGTAATTCAAAAGAATTTCCTAAGGCATCCATATTTTTAATTCAGACTTTATGTAATGGGTGGCGTCGGAATAAACTTAATTAGTATTTTATTCAGAAAATTTAAGCAAAAATTAGCTGTATCGTTTTTCACGATATTAATTCTCATGAACATGAATAGACATTTATGGACTTAAAAATGGCAAAGCCTTAAAGACAAAATAAAGTTGAATTCGACACTACTTTGTGGTTGTACATAAAAACGTTTCTGAGGATATCATTATTATGTTGTGTAATTTTTCTTGATTGATATCAAGTCAAAAGCAGGAAACAGATGTGCGAATCGCTCAGAGCTGACCTATGAGGTCTGTCACTATTAGAATTTGCGAGTCTGACACACATCTTCCTGAATCTCTGTCACATTGGCCACCTGGTGTTGAGATATGACAGGTGCACGTTTGAGGATCTAGTGTCCACTACGCTTTGATTTTTTAAATTTCAATTATACATCCTCCTATTCCCAGTCTCAAAGACTTCAGTATAGAACACATGCACCTTTTTCTATCTTTATTAGGTCAGATTTATATTCCTAATTTCATATAGGACATTTTAGAAATATTTCCTGGGAAAGTAATATATTTATATAGAGGGGTGGGAAATGTAGAAAGGGAATCCAGCGCGGGCTTCAAACTTAGAAATAGCTTGTTAAGAATAGAACACTTTACTAAGGTTGGTGCTACCTTGGGCCCAATACGAAGGCTTAAAAGCAAACGTTTACTTCTAAGACTCTTTTAAAAGCTAGTTTTAGTTCTTATACTAAGGCTCTATATTTTGTGCTATTCATGCTAGTTCCAAGTCCATGACCCGGCTTCTGGTTTTATGCTTCCTACTTGCACCCAAGCAATAGGACTATCCCAATATATAAACGCATCCAATGACTATAGCCGTTTTATTGCAAGCTCGTGGAGCATGACTTCAAACAATCTCTACAATAATCACAGTATTGTTTGTGAGAATATCGCTTATGGACCTGAGCCAAGCATTCCTTGTTTTCCATATATTTAGATGATTGTTTGGTGGATTTGTTTGCATATTGCGTAGCTTCAGACAGATTTCCTGGAACAACAGGAGGAGTAGGATTATTGAACTCGGTGTGTGGTGAGGCAGATTAGGCGAATCTTGGTGGAACCCAGCAAGTTAAGATAGGTGAACAAAAAATACAGTTACCTATGTGACCAATCTTTGAATGAAAAATAACATAGATTAATTACCCCTGTTGGTATTCTGTCAACGCAACCAATATAGTTTTATTTGAATGTCAATCACGACTAGGCAAATCCTTTGCTTCTAGTAAAGTAAACACTGAATGATAATTTAACGCGATTCGCAATATTTTATAGTTTTAACTAGGGCAATCGTGGTTGCTTCCAACATATTTGCCATTAAGTGATCCACCCACCTCCAGAATGGCAGATTATTATTAGATTTCAAAAACAGAGGTAGATGGATGATTACATGTACATTTCATACTGAGCAACTTTAACCCGAATATGAGTTTATAATAGTCACCCACCCCAATTATGATTAAATACATTGTAACTATCGATAATTGACTGTAATAAAATAAAACATATTACATATTAAAGTTATGGATAATGTCATCTAAGAAACTGACATCTTCAAACGTTATTGCGTGTTCTCTAAGAAACCTATTTCTACAGTCATAGTTTCAGGTCTAGTTTTTGCTAATTGATATTTTATATAAAACAACATACCTTGGTAGAAGCGACACATCAGCGACCATTTTGTGGGTAAGTCCAGGACTGACAACAGAAACAAAGAGGGTCCGTTTGAGCCAAATTGTGAGGAGTGCACGCTCTATTTGTGAAAGAGGTGTGGGTAGTGTCGGAATGAAAAAAAACTGCCTGACTACTTTCTGAGCTGGGTGACTCACATGTGCACATTTATAAACTGCACTGAAAACTATCTTGAAGAAAATAAAAAATGACGACTATCTGGTGATGATCTACATAAGTAAATATGATTGTCATGAAGTCTAAGTTATGATTCCGCCCATGGTTATAAAGTACAACGCCCTGCTGGTTGAAAGTATAGTATACACTGCTATCAAAAATACAGTGTACAGCGGCCTGTACAAGATGGTGGCTTTAATATTTATTCAAACATTCAATAAGCACAGCTGTTAATATGTAGGATATTGTCGACTAGCTGAGATAAATCGATTTTTCTGGCTGAACTGTTATACATATGTACGAGTGTTTGAGGGTTGGTCAAATGGGGACATCAGACACAGGGCGTAACCCCACATTTAAAGCAGCCACTTCTGCCTCATCGGTGAACTGATTCAAAGAAAGAACTGGATAAGCTTTGGTAACTCTAGCAGTCAAGCAGTCAAGCAGTCAAGCAAGAAATATATAATTGATATTTTACAAACATAATCTAGCCACTTCTAGAATCCTTCAATAACAAATTTATACCCATACATGTTAACCATTTTAGCTATAACAACCATTCACTAACCTATATTTCCTCGATGTTCCACGTATTCGTATTCCTACCGGAGGCTATAGGGTGTGTTCCTTCACCCAATATACTGACTGTATAAATATAGAAGAGATTCGCTTGTTCTTTGCTGTGCTCGCCCAAGTGTGACGACAAGCACGTTCAGCTGTGTTCTTACAGTACAGTACCCAGTCAATTCTGTGCACTAGTTAGTCCTTAAATTACGCTCCATCTGGTGGAAACCGGGATACACAGATTATTAGTCAACCTCATAGCGCACGTTAAACTTAAAGACGTCTAAACCTTAGCCTTTCTCCTGACCCGTAAGTCACCACCATGTACGTCTGTTTGACACCACCATAAAACCGGAAAATCGGGTCTTTCGGTTGCTTACTGTCATACATCGATCTGTTGGCGGTAATTTTAAGATTAAAGAAAATTGCGATGTTCTGTCCATGATTTGCCAAGTTATTTGAATCGTGCGTTGAATCGTGCCAAGAAATTCGAATCATAGATCTATGCGTGCCATAATAAATTATAGCAGTATGAATATATTTACATTTATACTTTGTGTGTACTGTCTGGATATTGTGTAATGCTGAAATTATCATATGTTCGGATATGACTTAAAGTCACGGGATTAAGTATTGCAGAAAATGTGGTCTGTTATTTGCAGTTTATATATTCTTCACCGTAATTCTCGATACCATGGGCTGCCAACCTAATAATTATAGTAAGTATTTTTTTACTTTTATTTCAATATTTCATTTTGATGTTATGACGTATATATATATGTCAATTTTACAAGTTATTTGATTGATTGATATTTTTTTTCATTCCGGCATACAAAATTAATATTAAACGTGGTTAGCACGAAAAATAAGCATTTTCCCCCTTAAAACGTTATAAATCTTGTATCATTATAGATCATAGCATTAAACCGAGATTACTAAGATTGTTTTTAGAAAAACATATCAACAATACAAAGTGCAATGCAATGAAAAGACTAGAGAAATAAAGTTGTTTCTGTTGCCGCTTATGAAAAACATCTATAAAATATCATAGGGGACAATATTTCATAGCATACCAACAGACTACTATATAAAATACATTAAAATTTAATGCTCCTGTATTCTGTTTTTAAGCAAACACAACATTCTTTTAAATTATTCAAATTTCTAGGTGACCCAGGTAGTTTGATCTATATTTTGGACCAACATACCATGAACTAGATAGGCTCAAATGACCATTTGCTTACGCTCGTGCAATTGATTAAATCAAATTAATTACAATCACTGCCGTAGAGTTCTCGCGGATCCTTATTTGAGAGATGGGCCAATATATTAAATATATACGTACACGTATACATCTGGAATATGGATTGTATCCACACCAACACGCCATAGACAATACACGAATTGCTTATTTTCTAAGTTGATTTTTAATTTATCAAGTCGGAGAAAGTTAATGCGGATCACAAGGTCCCTATATGTTGGCGGTTGTAAGTTTAATTTTCTTTTTGTATATTTCGTTTGTAGGATTTTTTTCAAGTCATACGATTAGCATCACTAGATAAAATTTAAACAAATAGTTTTACAATACCATACTAATATGCATGCGTATGTGTTCTTTTCTATTTAACATTAGCCTTACTAAAACTTCTCACTTGTAATGTTGCTAAGAATCAACAAATCTGTTTAAATTGGTTATTTAAACAAGGTTATTACATATATATATAGGGCAAACTAAAAGATATAGTATATTTCATATAATAATTATTGTCTCTATACATTGAAACAGTGAAATTATGTAGCTCTGTGTATCATCATGGTTGGCTACTTTATGCCAGACATCATATATATATTACATAATTATTATATCCTTTATTATAATAATTATCATTATTAACGATCATAGTAATAAAGGATATTTTATTGGTTCCCCTAACAAAGAGGAGGTGCCCCAGGCAAACATCACACAGAATATTGCTCAGAGCAATGCAACTACAGAGTCACATGCCACCCAAGTGTACTCAAATCCAAGAACCAATTGCAACCGAGATAATATCCCATCTGTATTTGTTTTAATTCAGGATGTTTATACAGCAAGTCAAACAATAATAATCGAGTCTGAAATACATGAATCTGTACAATGGACATCATTGTGACGCAGGCCCACGCGTTTAATTCAACAAGGAATAACCATGGTTTTCTGCCCAATGCTGTGTCCAACTATTGTCTAATGCTACTGCTAGTATTTTCAACTTTATAGGACTTGTGCTAATGATATAGGATATACAAAGGCATGTTATTCATACACTTTATATGAGGAAGGGATATGGCAAAATGTGAGTGGTGTGGGACTGGGAAGGGAAAGGAATATGGAGAACAAACTATTCATTGGGGGAAGGAGAGAGCGGGAGAGAGATTGAGCGAGTTAGAGCGGGACGGGAGACAGCGCTTCGCGAGCGGCGGGTCTGGGAATTAAAAGTAGGTCACAGAAGTATGATGTCCGCCGAGGTTGGTGCACCCCCGTATTGTAAATTTGGCCGCGGGACTCATGCTTAACGTTTACATTTGGTTAAATTTCGGTCAGATGACATCAACTTATCGTCCATACTTAGTGGTGACGCGCTATTACTGATATATAATTTAGTTATATTGCAGAATATTTGTAATTGTCGAGGAAATATAAATTAAAAGTAATCCTCTACCCTTCACCAAAGTCTATATAATACTACTATTTTTAATAAAAATCAGGTTGTCTGGTCGCCTTTACCCGGATTCAAAGATTCGGAGAAAGAGCGGGAGAGAGATTGAGCGAGTTAGAGCGGGACGGGAGAGAGCGCTTCGAATAAGTGCCGACACCATCAACATATCCCCTTTTTGTATACTACTTCCGCACGAGAAGAAAAACACTTCTTAAAACTTACTATCATATATTCTCGTCTAAATTTGGAATATACAATCTGATGTAGGAATACTTTTAGTTGTTTTTTAAAATTTATAATCGGTTAAATAAGTGCGTCCATCCAATAGATTATATCAGTCAAATTATATACAGGCGTGTCTACATAAGGGGAAGCATCCTATACGCTTTGTGTCGTATTTATTGCCGATGACATGTAGTCAGCTAATGCACTGAAATGGGTGAATTTCACTTTGTTTTTTCAAAGACAGTTTTATATAGTTGTTATACCTTATGGTTGCATAAAGCACCATACCTAGAATTTTCATTTTTAGAACCTGCAGTCTTGAACAGTCGATTTCAGTGTTCCGACGACGCCAAAGGCACGCCGGCTGTGAAGAAATATCATAGATAATTGGCTGGAAGGAAAGGCTTGTCATCTGAGCTATATACAATGGGCCTCATAGGTTTTGAAGGTGCCCTTCTAACAATATAAACAACTGCCTGAACTGTCTAAAAACACGAACATGTTCCTTCCTTGTGACCTTCTTGTGCGGCCCTTGTGAGCTGTGGGGTCTCCAGGGCCGAAACAGAGTAGTGTGTCTTGGAGATAAGATAAGATATATGCCACATATATCATTCACTTCACACACTACTGTACATGGGCGGATCTAGGGTCTATACCTGGAGGTATATAAACGGCAAATCAGTTCAGCATAATGTGCCTAGTCCACTAAGCCGATTCTCATGCGATTATCACAGAACTTAGTGTAATAGAGTCCTCTGCGGCGCAAAATCGCATGAGAATCGGCTTAGTGGACAAGGCCCCTATGAAAGGAAGATCATTAGCACCAAAATGAAGATTCTCATCACCATACCTCGTTCCATAATCTTTATAATAATTATTATTGAGGTCGAGATATAAGGTTGTAAAGTTGTAGTCTCTCCACAGACCATCGACCTAGCATATAGTGGGTCCGTGGTATGGACTAGTATAGTTGGTGGTTGAGGCCTGTGGTCGTTGTGGTATTGCGGAATGCTTGGTGTTGGTGTTTTTACCATTGGAGAAAGTCTGGCCAGGGGTGGCATGGGGTAATTTCTTTCAAATGTATCATTATGTATTTGCCATGAAGAAATTACAAAAAGGTTGTACCCATCCAACGAGCAATAATGCTCTATTGTCCATCTAAATAAACTCAGGACTACATGTGCCAAACTATGGTATGGATATCACAAGTAACAATTGTTAGTAACTGGTTCCTGGGGAATATAGTTATAAGAGCATGTTTTATATCGAGAATATTTCAAAATAGTATTATCAAATAAAGTATATTTTTTCCATTCAAGCTATCGATCACTATACATTTTTTGGTTTTGCTGGCAGGGTTTTGGTATGGATGCGTTGCGGGGTTGTTACTGGTGGGATTATATGACATGGCGGGGTTCTGGCAAACGGGATTCTGACGGTGGGGTTTTGGCTAACGGGGTTTGGCTAGCGGAGTTTTGCCATAGAACTGTACCGGGCATGTACAGGTTCTTCGTCTGATCCTAGACTGATGAATCTAGGTCGTAAAAAATGCCAATACACCCTTTTCTGATATGAACTACTCATAATCCATGTATAAATATGGCTTTAATGGCTTCATGATGTATGATTAGCTCAAGGACATCTTGCCATGATCAAAATACCTTTCCATTAGGGATTTCCAAGCAAGAAGTAATCGTAAAAGTAGTCTATGATTACTATAGTTATCAAAAAGAACCTACAGGTATGGATTGCCTTGGGAAAAATACAATTAAAAAAATAACAAAATTCCATTAGTTCAGTCACCGCACGTAGGAAATTGGCAATGCCAACCTTGGCGGGGGACGAGTATCACGAGGTTAAACTTGCTGAAAGTTTTCAGATTTGTGCTTAGCAATGCGGATGTGAAAAGGTATGATTCCCAATCAGACCAAAAGTATGTTTTCCTATAACCTGCATGGATTAATGTGTGTCTTTGTATGGTACTGGTACTCTGAAATAATATTGAAACGGCTTTATTAGGCGGTTGTATTATCAGAGTATGACCAATGGTTGATTTGGGATAACATTCTACTTGTTCGCTACAATTCAGTATTGAGTATTGAATGAAATCCATGTGGACTCAATTCATGTTCTGCAGAGAAATATATGGATCGATAAACCGCCAGGAAGACTGACCAACAACCAATATTTTCTTCCGTTACACAAACATTCATGAATTCATACGGATCCTCCTAAACTTCCCCTAGGATGGCATATAGACACGGCGACTCTGACACATACCATAAAATCGCTTGTTACTCTGATGTCTCCGCACTCATAACATGTCCTAAGGCTACTGGCTTGGCCGGTGCTGCAGCCATACCTGCTGACCATTGCTCATGGGACAATGATGTCGGAGCAACAAAAAGTGCGCCACCGCCAATGTTTGTTCGGGACCTTTCCCATGTCAACAGGGAGCCCCCTTTTGAAGAACAGTGACTCGCATAATATCAAAGCAAGAATTCCAGTGGAATTCATGAATTCATTACTTCTGTGACCAGGCCCTGTTCAGCCCAATACTTGGAAGGTACTTCATGAAATATCATAAAGGATTTATCCTCGGTAGATTTTGAAGAATTATTTTGAATAACGACGCCATAAATCAAATGTGTGATCACTTTTATCATGTATATGTGATTAAGTAACTAGGGAATTGACCAGCGTTGATAGGATAGTAATAAGTAGACTAGGAAGTCTCAGTCTATTATTCTTTAAGAGAAGCTACAAAAAACGTTGTTCTCTAGCTGATGTTCTTTCCAATACATCACAAGAGGATACAGCCGTCATGTCTATGCAATTACCTTATAAAGTCAGTAAGGATAGTCAAATAATATTCAAGTTTACAAGGAAGAGTTTGGAACTTGCAAAATGGGACTAGCTATACCAGCTACACCCACGATTTTCCACGAGTTATATGTGCCATTTTAGAGAACAGAAGGCTGAATCATTCTCTCCCGTCCCTAAATTAATCGAATATAAGATATATATATCACTGTATATAAACCTGTATGTACACTCTTGGCCTGCCGGCACGGAATAAACATGTGACCAACATTCGGCTCAATTTAGCCCGAGGCATTTAGGCAGCAATGCAATGATCTGTTGCCGCATAAATGATGACTATGCATTGTTTTGAAATTCGCCCAGAAGGCAAAAGTAATTAAATTGAATCGCTTTGCCATGAGACCCCACCTGATAACCTGAACAGTGTTTGGGGGTTTATCAATAAGTCTATATAGCAGCAGAGACATACGGTACTTTCTTGCAGTTGTGGTGAATCCTTCTATCATATTCACAGGCAAGGAGAGTCTGTGGAGCGCGTCGATTAGCTAGAATAAATTGGCTGGAACAGGCATTCAAAGCCAACAAGGATCAAAGTCGCTGCCTTTCCTTGAAGTACTTAACCACCTTTCTTTTTTGCAAAGACTAAGTGGTCATCCACTGTATAAAGTATATATAATGTATGTCTGTGGTGTATGGCTCTGCATTGACTTACTTTTCAATAAATCGTACCTTCTCGATATCGGTTTACTTGTATTTGTAACCTTGTGTTTTTCATGATGATAGCGTTTTTCAATTGTCAGGCGACTACGATCAAAGGTAAGAAACAAACAATGGATCTTTAATACACGCTTTATTCAATAGCGTTTTGACATCGTAGGAAATGTTCAAACAAGACCCTTAGACCGAGATTAAAATAAGAATACGAAATAACAGTAATTAACATGTGGTTCTAAGAACAATACACACGTTCTTTGGATAAGTCTATTCGCCAACAATTTATCACACGTAATAATTTCATGTTGCCTTATTTATCACAGTGACTTATTAATCTGGCCTAATTATAGCATAGCTAAAGCTAACAATAATACTAGAAGCAAGCTTAGGATAATCAGAAACGAAAATATGAAGTCCAAAAGTTGATCTGATCTCCATATATACATTTCTGTATTAATAATGATAATGATATACTTCACTGATACGAGATAGGTCTCAAATTGTCTATGGTGGTGCTTGGATATTTAAATCATTTTGAATGATCCCTATATATCATGTTTGCACGTTTTCGCTTCTGAGACATAGGTGTCCTAGAACGGAAGTGAAAATGTTATGTAATTTACAATGGAGACACTAGACAGCTTTTGAAATGCATATTTCATGACAACGGCAATGGACATTCATCCGGAGATACCAAATAATTCTTAGACTATTTTTCATTATTATTTATCCATTAGCCAAAATGAACCAAGGCTATTTTATTCTCATAAAGATCCATCCACGCTTGTAAATGAATTTCATGATCATAAGATAGCTGCAATTTTCACCATACAAAAATTGAGCAATATTATGTTCGAACTTGTGCTGCACACAGTTTTATCACCCAAAGCTAAACATGTCGCATGATTGAAACAATAAAAATTCTTGTCGTGGTGGTTGACACTTGATATAATACATGGCAGTGACCCAAACATGGAAAGCTACTTGGTACATGTTAATTAATCATTCATTATTTAGAAACGGTGTGTCGGTTACCATAAGCATAACAATAGCAATGAAGCATTCATTCCCCCATTCTTGTCATGCCCTTAGTTCCTTAACTAGTTTAATAGTTACATACATAACGTGTTGAAATGGACATTCTTATAGGATACTTTATTATCCATTTCAGTGATTACGTGTTCGGATCGCTGGACTATTCCTCGGCTGCCTATATTATTAGACGCTATTTAATAAAAAGCACAGGCTCATGTATGTAAGAAAAGCACTAAGCCATGCAGGCCATGATGATGATACTAAAATCTATTTCAGATGCACTGTGACCATGTCACGTATTTTCCTCCTCCATTGTAAAGCCCTCAGGCTAGAGTTCAGTTACCATTGTGTCGCCCAGCGAATATTGCATTAGTGTCTCGCCACTTTTTTGGTCTTTAATTCTTACAGGTTGCAATGTGGCTGTTTTCATATCATACAGGAATTTGTCTTCGGGAAAATTATGTTCCTCATTTCCAATACCTAAACTTTTTTCTTGATCATCATACTCGATAGCCTTGTAGGCAACCGATGTCTCAGAAACCACGTCTGGTTCATCATCTCCAATAGAAAAGAATATATTTTTACTCTCTTGTTTGCCCTCCTCCGAATCCTCCGGCCCACTATCGAGTGCTTCTCGGATATTTTCAGTAGTCAAGTCCACTTCCACGAAGCTTTCCTCGACCAAGGCTTCGTCAGAAGTTTTGGAGGGTGGAACCTTTTTCTTTTCTTCAGGTTCTGAGAGATAATTCACCGTCTTAGTCATCTGCTGTTCAGTGGTTGTTACCCTAACCAAGTTGCCCTCGTCGTCTTCCTCGACACGGGAAGTAACCTTAGGGGGGAGCTGTTGATTTTCTGATCTCGTGACAACACTTTTTCTTTTCATGTGCTCTGCTTCAACAATTGGTAGGGTATCAGGGAGAGAGTCGTTGTCATGCTCATCAGCATAGTGACTTGGGTGACCAACAACTGGTTCTTTCGCCATTTCCAGGAGCGTTTCACTCGATCCAGAACGGGAACGAGCAGTGAAAAATATATTACCAGGGTCGAAACGCGAAATAAATCTCGAAGATTTTTCCGAATTATTATCCGAAAGTTCCTGATTTTCAGGGTTTGCAAGTTCCAGTTCCGTTCCCGTGTAGTAGTGGGTATCCTGCCTGGTTCTCTCAATGGGAATTTCAAAACCCCTGAGTTTTTCAATATGCAATTCGGCAGAGCTCTTATGTTTGTTTCCTACGTTGGTTCCATTTACATTCGTTGAGAACTTGGTTACATGATGCTTTGACTTGGAGGGTAGTCTCTCTGGTTTCGATGACATTTGAGTTATATGAGTAGTCGAATGGCTTCCACCCTCCGATTTTGGACCATATCTGCGATTAACTGACGTTGAATGTCTCTCGGAGTGTTCTTCATTTTCAGGATCACCTAAGGACATGCCAAGCACACCACGAATTAAATTTACAGAGTGTTTCCCCTTTTGGGGATTGTTATTACCTTTCTTCACACTTTCCTTGTGGAGAGCAGTTTTGTATCTACCTCCAGGACCAGACTTTCTAGGAGAGTTCTCGAATGATAAGGATGTTTTGATCCTAGGATCTTCACTATCACCCTCAATGGCAGATTCCATACGCTTCAGGGCTACAGGTATATGCGTGTCACTCCTATAATTTGTTCGTCCCTTGGCTCTAACTGGCGCGTTTTTCGCCCGGTCCATTTCATGTTCAAAAGTTGACATATAATTTCTTTTACCATTTGGTGTCTTGGGCACATTCTTTGTTGTGTAATGTCTCTCAGTCACATAGTTATCACTAGGGTCAGAATTGTATTGAACGTCAAATTCTAGATCGTGGTTGGGTGCATGGTGATGAATATTGCTCTCCCTTTTTAAAGTCATATCTCTTTGCTCTGTGACTCCCCCGTCGTCCACATCATCTTTTCCCGTATCGAATTCTAGTGTCAGATTAGATCGTCCTTTCCCTGAACCTGGTGGAACCTGGCCAGACTGGTAAAAGACCTGATCACCTTCTCTATCGATATCCTTTATCTGTGTCACCTTCTGTTTCCTTCTATCAACAATAGCCTCATACTTATCAGGGATTATCCAAGGCACTAGTTCTGACTTCTTGCCGCTCTCAGTGGAGGAATTTCCTCCCTGAGTTCTTTGGAGATTGAATTCAATTTCTTCGAATATGGCCATTGAGAGCCTTTGTTCCTTTTCTTCTATTTCGGTCCATTCATAAAATTCTTCCTCTGATTCCGATTCTGACTCATGGTCTGGTTCTTGCTTCAAGACAGGAATCTCTTGTTTTGGCTTCTTCTCTTGCTCTTCCACTACCTGGTGCATTTCTCTGACAACAGTTTCCATTGCTGCATTTGAGGACTGCATTTCATCCATTGCTCTTTCAGCCTCGTAAGCCCTTCGTTCGGCATCATTTAAGGCCTTGTATAAGGAATCCATTTCATCTTCCCATTCATTTCCAGTCATGTCAGTCTGGACACTGTACTCTGCTTTGTCAGGAGCCGCTGGAGGCAGTTTTTGTATTTCTCGTTCTTTTGTTATATAGTGGTGTGTTTCTCGATGGACCACTGGGGAAGGGGATCTCTCTGGAGATTTTTCACGCCTAGGTATGAATCTCTTAATAATCTTTTCTTTTTTCCTTTCAATTGTCTTTGGTTTCTTTGGTTTGGGCTCTGGTGTTGGTCGCGTCTGGGTCTGCTTATGGTATAAGGTGTATTCCCTATGATCAGGCAACGTTGGCTCTTCTGGCCTGTAGGCTTGAACAGCTTGGGATACCATCTCTTTCATTTGTCCCTCCTCTAGGAAAAAGTTTGTCATCTGCTGGGTTTCAGAGCCAAATCGGGCTTGGACATCCTGTGCAGCATAGGTTATTTTTGGGACACCAGGCTGTTGTCCTCCTTGATTGAATACATAGAAATTCAACTGCTGGTTTTTATTCATGTTCACCCTTGAATTGTCGGTGCTATAGAAGGAACCTGAAGCAGGTTGGTCGTTTTTCTCCATAAGATCTGCAACGATAATTGGTTCATTGCTGTAAGTCCCCGAATGCTCCTCCCTCTCTTCAATGGCTGGTAAATTAATAGACTGTGAAATGTCATCCTGCCTGTAACTGTCATAAACATTGATGTTTGGTTGATATGACGGAAGCCTTAATGGAAGGCTCCTCATCAGGTGATTAGTGTCGATCATCAGGTCAACTCTGTTCTGATCATGATAGGGCTTACCAGCAGATGTGACGCTCGTGAGAGTGTAATTCCCTCCTTGTGGAGGTGATCTCGGAGGAGAGAGATAGTACCTATCATCGATGTATCCACCTGGTAAATCTCCTATCAAAAACGAATGCTGGCCACTAGGGTAAGCCCCATCCGAATAATAAGCCCATTGATCCGAATTCATTTCTGCTGATGTGTTTAATCCAGTTGGCAATGTGTTGTAGTGGCTTGATGAAGGTGAGAGTGGTGCTGAGGTTGTACCTGTTGTATCGATAGGTGGGTTTGGGTAGGCCCTATTCAATGGCCAGGTATTGGTGCTGTAGTCGATACTGTAGTCACTGGATTGAGGCTGTTGCTGCATTGACTGGAGTTGTGCCAAGAGTAAGCTGGATGGGACCTGACCCTCATGATCAAGGTCATGAAAGACTCTTGTCACAGTGCCTTTCGTAATGGTTGGTGGGTTTGGGTGCTTTGAATGTACCTCACTTTTGCTAAGATTTTCATGGAATGTTGGATAAACTTCATTGTGGGTTATCTTAATGCTTGTTGTAGAATTGGAATCGTCACTCCTTGGTCGTTGCGTACCCTCCTTTAATCGTCTGTTCCATTCCAGTTCAGCCTCTGATGTCTGCTTTTTCTCCTCCCCCAAGTGTTGTATTACCATGTCATACATTCCGGTCATGTCTGCGCCGCTGTTGGAACTGCGTTTTTGTGATGGAGGTGGGAGTGAACGTGTATGGTAACTAGATTTTTCGGTGGAGTATTGGCCAGAGAGAGGGATGGGTCTCATGCTTCCAGATCTGATATCCCGCCTTTCCTTGGCCTTGTTAATTTTCCTGTGATCAAAGTGCTTTTCCACTACATGTTCCACATGCTGCTGTACGTGAGAGGATTTCTTTGATGAATGGTTTGATGACTGATGGGAGGATGATGCGTGACCTGAGCTCATTTTACTGCTGCTATTGGATGATTGACGGCGATCGCCATACAATAGCCTTAAGGCGCCATTGAGAACATCATCCACTATTATAGCCGCCTGCTCATTTAGATCCGTAACCTTGCGGAACTTGACTCCTTTATGGCCTCTTGATCTGTAATTTACCATCTTGGCCTTTCCTCTACCAGCATCCCCTCTGCCACGTTTTGATTGCACAATTTGCTTAGATTCTTGCACATAGCTTTCTTCTTTTACATTCCCTTGCTTGTCACCTGATTTAGACTGGTTATGTTTCACACCTTTGCTAGCTATCCTCTCGTGAGATTGGGACCTAAGGCCCATAGCTGAATGCGATCTTGAACCTGACCTTGAGGCTGACCTTGACCTCGAACCAGCCATTTCACTTCTTGTAAGCTGCCTCGAATTTCTGGCTTCCCGTGAGTTCAAAACGCCCAGAGAACCATGGTGTGAGCGATTCGCATCCAATCCCTTGTTCACATTCTCTTGGGAACTCGCTCCAATAGACTGGCGACTGTCTGAGTGAGCCTGAAGGTCCAATTGGGTCCTCCCACTGTTTAGCATCTCCTGTGATGCTGATCCATGGCGAGATGTTTTTCCCATGGGCGTCATCAGGTTCCAGCTATAACTGGATGTTTCTGACGCTGTCTCTGCTTCAATATCCTCCACCCTGGCACCCGGGGGCGCCATTTGCATGGGCAGGGGCATGCTACGATTGAAAACCTGCCTGACATTCTCATATTGATCCAGGTTGGTGAGTTTACTAACTTTCCGTTTCTCCTCTTTCTTTTTTAGATCTTTTGTCTCAGATTCCGTAGGTCCATCCACGTACACCTCCTCAAACTCACTAACTATGTTTTTCCACTTATTTACAGCATCAATCTTTGGATCATTTCGACCTAACAATCCCTTTTTTATTTGAATTTCGCTGGAATTTCTCTTGGAGGCTGAACGCGAATTTGCTTTTGAAGCTGATTCTATTGAGGTTTTGCTCGTCTTGCTCACTCTCCTCTCAGCACCCGAACTCTCGTTCGCTTGTGGATATTCTTTTTGAAAATTTTCACTCACACTTTGATACTTCGAAACAGAAATATCCATATCCTCGGGCCTAGCCTTTGGTGTTGAAGTTCTGTTTTCATCTCCGGGTCTGTCATTGAAACTTAATGGATCAAAGTCAATATCTGTGCTTTCAGCTTCAGAATAATCCGTGACTGTTATCACTGGCAAACTCTGGCCATTAGTACCTGTACTACTGCTAGTTGTAGCACTCAGCCTCCTCTGGCGCCTCAGCTCAGTAGATGGCAAATGAATGTCAGACGAGTCTTCGTGTGACGCTTCACTTTTATGTACCTCAGAAATATGATCATATGTTGTGGTATGGTGATTCACATCAGCCTTTCCAGTACTACTGACCGATGCCCGAAAGCCGCTCCTGGCACCATCTCCCTTCCTAGCCAGTTTATCATCATTCTTACCAGTTGAAGAAAGCTTCCTTCCCAGATGCTGTGCAGTTTTAGAAACTTTCTTCACACCCACTACTTTCTTTTTCTTTGTTTGCACCTTGCTAGTGTTTTGTCCTCCGTTAGGTTGCAAGTTATTACTCCCGACAGTAGATGTATTGTTGGCAGGCGGGTTGACTTTTCCAGGCTGTGCCAGGTGGTTGCTGGCCAGCCCATTGGCTGTGACTTGGTGTTGTGAACTGGACGCCCCCTCGTTTGAATTCGTCTGCTCCGGATGCTGACCTGGGTGAGACAGGCTCGCACTCTGACCCATGCTCACTGTTTGGCATAGACAATAAGGTTCATGACATAGATCAGTTCGATGGCAAATTCAACATTCCTGCCCCAAGGCTCCACAACTGGAAAGCAGCCAGAGATGATTTGATGGTGGAACTGAAATAAAAATAACAACAGCTTAGTTTATAACCTCATTCTCATTTAAATTGTAAGGTATTATCAGGTTAAAGAGTCTATGATTTGTATTCAAAGGAAGCTACTCTAAATAGTTTCCATCTCCTTTCAAGCAATAACAGATAGTCAGATACTATATGGTTCATATGATGCTTAGCCTATAGGGTATATTTGATAGATGATGGAGTATACAGACAAACATTTAAACATGTCTGTTATCTATATGGACAGACAATGTAATAGAAAACATGAAGCTATTCACACGTACAATACATTTGAAGAAAAAAATCTATGCTGTAATGTAATCAAGCTTGTTCAATAAAATTAAATTAATATAATTGTGAAATGATAAAACTCATTCGAGCCCATTGCTAGCTGGATCCGTATACGCGTCCCAGTTTTTCTATATTATATTGTTTAATGATTGCCACAACATATAACACGCGCACAGCCAACGACCGGAGGGCTATACCACGCACGTGGAGGCATGCAGTTTGGTGAAACTGATGCTTTCACTGTTGAATAAAAACAGGATTATTAAACTATATAATACGAAGCTCCCTGCATGTGGAGTAGCTTTATTCTATTTGCCCAATCTACTCATGCTGTTATCAATAACGTTTATCTGAGGGAAACAAAGCGATTAATGAAGTTACTTAAAGAAAGATTTTTATGATACTCCTTTCAGTCGGGCTTTACTTGTAATTATGTTAATATTGGGCAATTAGCATGGTTTAATCAGAAATCCGCATGACAAAAATCTCTCAGAACCATTATTCATGAATAAATTGAATGTACAGAATTACATTTCTTAATTAACTGTTCATTGTGTCATTAACAAATAGTTAAATTTTATGGCTTATCATTGTGATAATCACATGAATGTCGGCCTAAGCAATTTTGATAAATATACTCAAAAGGTAGTGAACTTTGTGTCAAGAGCATAGCATGGCATTTTTGGACACGCAGAAAGCTAAAGCTACTTTGTAGCATGGTTATTAGATACTTTTCGTTTTATAAAGAATTCAGAATCTTAGATGGCAAAGAAAATAGTGTAACACCACTCTCTTGAGTTTTGAATACTTCATCGACTCTAAATGAGGAATACTTACCTATCGTAATGTGGTGAGAAATATATCCGGATCAATATTTTAAGCAAAATATCATCACAGGATCCATTGTCTGGGATAATGTCACCTGGTAATTGGATGGTCGTTGTGCACTTTGCCATATGCTCTCATGATCTGTAATGGTATCCACAGTCATTTCGATTCATGTTAATGAGGGGCGGGGATTCTAGCATGGCCCCCAGTTCTGCAGATGATCCGTTCAGCTGATGAGCCGGTGATGAAGTCGGTCGATGTATTGAGTGGAAGATGCCTAATCACCGATGTACCTCGGCAGTTGTTGTCGACTCGTGTGCATTCCTATACATCCCGCAGGTGCAAATGAGTGTATCATCCGCATAGCCACAGATTTTAATTAGATCAAGGTAATAAATCCGAGGCTGTGTCAAAGATAGTCCGCCTCTCGTAATATTTCTCTGAAGGAAGTATTATAAACTATCTAATTAGGGAACGATCGTAAATTGTCCATTCTATTTTATATTCAATAATTTACGCAACATATAGCAAACATTATACTATCCCCAAAATGAATTAAATAGTGCATCAAAACTAGCTGCAATGAAAATTCCATGTTATCTGTTTCCGATAAGAAAGTGGCATGGATGTAGAAGTCCTCCTCGGAAGACAAGCCTCCCTAGTACTAGATCCCGTCTTTTTCCTGCAAGTCCCTATAGGCCGAAAAGGGCGAAATATAATTCTATCGAAACTCTTTCCATATTGCTATAACTATTGCTATAGTTAACGGTGTAGACCAGCCATGTCTCGGATGATCAGATAGTCAACTGTCAAAAAGTCAAGCCGAACCTTGTAGAACAAGTCTTGAAGGGGAAAAAACAAATTTCCTTTTGATTTTTTCCACATATATTCTCTTCCTGTGCTGAAAGCTGTCTCAACAGGAATGCATTGATCTGAAAGTATTGGCCTTGTTCAAGTTCCTTGGGGGGAGTCTATGCACATGTCAAGTCCATGGGCGTATCCTTAACACAGGGATAACATGTTGAATAGCTTGACAAGATGTTGGGGATCTCCACCTGGCTCTGTGATCAGAAGCCCATCTCCTATCTCATATATTGGTACATGAGGATGGCTTATGATCTACGTCTATATCCACTCACGCGTACCATATATATGATCCTGAGGATTATCTGTGTTCATTGGGGAGGGGGCATTTTGTGGTTTGTGGACGGTGAATCATTCCGTTTTGCAAGAAAAAATTGTTTTGTGTCCGTCCATTCTATTGTATCTGTACTTGACTTTGGTTTTTTTAGAGATATGTTTACTGATGAGCTTATGTTGATCATTTCATGAGTTGAATAATGATGAAGCTAAGGATATATTTTCAAACAAGAGCGCAGATACTTAGTATGTTTGTTATACCAGAGTGCTCAAATCGACGTTTGTGATTCATTGTTGGGGCGGATCCATGAATATTAAATGTGTTCGCGTGAGGGAGGGGGCGGCTGCGCTGACCATGCATTGTCCATCGTGTTTACTGTCCAATTACTAGGACAATAATAGTATAACCAAGTGAGTACTTAATTAGTGTACATATCAGACCATTATCATTTTAGCACAATTAGAGGACCAAGCAAATGCCTAAATGACACAATATATTATGTATGGCATATAAAACTCAAATAATGGAAATAGCATGATACATTATACTATTATGCAAACTATTCTGGCAGCAGGCCTATAAACCCATGTTCACTTTAGGATGACGTTTTAAATGGACTGATTCCTAAATTTTTGGTAAATGTTCAGAGACATTAGCTTCCCTTGAAGCGTTGGTGTTCAGGGAAACCATTCATTTTGTTTAATTTCTTCGTTTATGGACAAGAATAAAGTATTTATGGAAACGTTAGCCAAGTTAGCGTCATCAAAAAGTAAACTAAGTGCGAGCTCAAACTTTAAGTATAAATAATTATGTTTAATCGCGTGACAATTGATTCGTAAGTACTTCAACTAACCGCAAATAGCCCTTGACCATGACTTTCTCCCATCCCTTTCGTCTTTTATCCGCCCCTAGGATAGTTTACATTCGAGAAGTGTGGAGTCATAAACAATATAATGACATCGTGAGTCTTTTGTATAATAGGTTTAGTTTTTTAGTGTGTCATACATGAGAGAAGTCTCAAATGAGAGCCAACAGTACACAATTTAGCGTATTAGATGTTAGAATTCAACCTGGAGTCCGCGCTGCGGTCAACGTATCGAGAGAAATCCTCTGTACATACGCAAGTAGACTCTTTTCTCCCCTTAATTGTTATAGTATTGGACTTCAAAAGAAATGATACATCGGATGACAGGTTCATTTGTATAAAAATGCACTGACTTTTTGGGTCTGTTGGCTGACCTGTCGAAACTTCTTTTTTCAATTTGACTCCATTATCTAAAAAACATCGGGAATCCTCAATGACCTTGTGACTGTTGATCAGCAAAAATAAAATCATGAAAAGATTCGACAAAAAGCCATGTATTCATTTTTTAAAAGCTCAACGAATTAAAGGGAAAATAAAATGAAATGTTTTTCTCTTCATTTTCTTTATTCTTCCATTCTTCAGCACTCCGGACCGAAAGAAAGAAAACAATAAGGGAGGAAAAAATCATCCTTGACCGGTTATTGCAGCGTTAAATCGATATTTGCATGGACTTCCAAAGCGTTCTTTTTAAAACCGTAAATCTACATCAGAATCTGTTACAGCATGCTAATAAAAGGCGATGTCAGGAATTTCCGGTTTAAATAATGACGGCCACAGAAAAACGATATATTTACGACATTTTCTTCTCCATTCATTCAATACAAAACATTACGCTAAACGATCCGTCAACTATAATTTGATGAATTCCCTTCGGTCACGCTTGAAAAAACTTGATCCCCCCAAACCCCATAATTAACTATGATTATTATGTTTCAATTTGGGATATGATCTCTATTTTGTGTTAAATCTTAGTTTCAAATGGGCATGGGTGAGTTACCTTCAAATATGATTCTCGCCTCGAAAATTCCTCTGTTGCAAAACTGAATATAAAATAACGAGCTGCATGCTTATATTTTCTTTTCAGCTATGTAACACATTATATTATTTGTTGTTTCAATATATCGGGGTTCTTAACCCACACTGAATTACTGAAGGTGTTTTTGGCGTCTAGCGCAGCGGGAGTTGGTTTCATTTGTCATGAAAATGCCTTAGATATGGGCATGGCATTATAACCAGTGTACACACATAGTTAGTGTCACTGTCAAAGCTTTGATCGGTGACCAATGTTTCAACAATCCTGTGTGCGACCTCAGAGGAGGGACATCCCACATTATTATTAATTTCCCATTTGAGTCATACTGTATATAGCGAGGTCAGTTTGTCTCCCATCATGGACCATTCAATCCTGTACACACATCTATAGGAAAATCATTGTAAATATCCGTTAACATCGTTATTTACTAGCTTTTACTACGAACGAACACTCATCTCCAAATGAATTAATTTCATAGTTACACGGCGCTTGCATGTAACATTGATAATTGTTTGTTTCAGAAATCAATGTCTCTTTAGAATAATATTTTATCGATCTCTTTGAGTTCATAGAGACGTACTATCAAGTAGTTGACTTGCAGTTAAAAAACGCATCCCTTTGACCAATGTGTATCACAGGTTAACGCTTTTATTCATAGACAAACCTGTTCCATCATGGTAGACTTGGTCTTTCTAATGTATTATACGAGATCAAAGCAACATGTTTAGCTACTTTGAATAGCCAGAAGTTGAAACATAGTCGTTAAGATGAGAATTTGCTTAGGAAAAGATTATATAAAAATCTGTTGGATTTGACCAAAACTCTGAAATGTATTCGTAATGCATTGTTAATGTTTGCTTCCGTGTTTTAGCTGACTTGTTGTATAGTTAGGGTAACCCAATAAAGGCTACAAGAAAAAAAGATTCAATTTAGTACATCTTTTTAAAAGTAGCCTAAGCGACAACTGAGGTACCTTTGAAATAGGATATATAATTTAGAGCCCAGAAGAGTGTCATCTTAGTCCTCTTAGAAACGTTCAAACGTGCAAATCAGCATCAGAAGTTGATAATCAAGATAAATAATCGTGTATGTTGTTGCTGTGCTGATTCTGTAGGTGGAGAGCGTTGGCGAGGTCCTCCCCACATCACACACAGGCCTATTAATTGATTTGGTTAGAACCTGTAATCGTGTATATTGTAGTAGAAAATTGAGTGAACAGCTAGTCTTGCAGCCACATGTATGAATACCCTATACGTAAACGATGGGAACACAATTGTGTGTCTTGGCTCGACAAGCACCCATGACTGGTAATTAATTTCTAGGGCCATTGTTTTCTGATTGGTCACTAGGTGCTATACACACATCACTCATACACAAACAAGTAGTATTCGCAGTCCTAGCACTTTATCTGTTTTATTAATATCCCATTGAAGTGCATACGTTGGTGAAACCACCTGTGGACAAGAATATGATTAAATAGTGCTGGTATCATCACTTAAGTCGCAGACTGGGGCGAAAAACGAAGAAGGGTAAGAGGTGGGGGAGGGAGGAACAGTGAGAGGAGAGAGAGAAAGGAGGGAGAGAGGGAGAATATATAAAGAAGGAGTAGGAAGGAGGCAGATTAAGAAGAGGAGGGAGGAGGAAGAAGAAGAGTAGGAGGAGGGAGGAAGAAAAGGAATAGGTGGAGGAAGAGGGAGGGAGAAGAATTAGGAGAGAGGAGAGAGAGAGGGGAGGGCGAAGAGGGAAGGAGAAGAACATATATAATATATATATGAAACTTTTATTCCGTTAAAACAAGGTACAGAATTGGACAGTGGCCTCTACAAATAGATCTTCCAGCTCGCCCATAAAACAAATAAATTCAAAATAACATCTAGATACCATATGCTTAAATCTAGTTAGTACAGAGTTTGTTCACCTTTTTCTTATAACATTTTCTTTTTACTTATATATATATATGTGTACATATACATATAAAACATTTATTTCGTGAATATCATAATGTGAGCAAAGTTACTAATAAGTTCTGGTATTATCAAATGTTCATTTCCTAGGTATTGTTGTCTATTATACCTCTGTGTATTCCTTTGTCCATTTTGTTTGACTTGTATTGTAGCTTAGTCGAAATAGTCTCTTGATAATCACCAAGTTATATTGTTTTTCAAATGTTGTATCATACGATTCTGCGTGTTCTTTCATTATTGACAATTTCGTCATACCTGGTAATATATTAATGAATATTTTGATGATGTACTTTCATAGTGACACATAACAATTTTCTATACGATCAACAATATTAATTTTAAGATCTAGAGTTATATTAAACAATAAAATGACAGATATTACAAATTGTATTGTTATATTACACAATTTTATAATAACCTACGAATATCTTTTGACGAAATTCTTTTACAACCCTTAATAATTTATAAAGGTATATGTTTGATAAATGTCTAATTTTCCACTAGACATTATGCATTTTTTACTATATTATGTAGTAAAATTATAGAATTTTACCCCCACCCCATGAGATCACAATTCAAATTGTTTTAATTCATAACACTATGTGTAAGTTGACAATATCACAATATTGAATTTTAATAATCTCTTAAATAAATAGATAAAATAAAACATATTTACATAAATATACCCCTGGTTATCGTTATATCGATCTTTTTGGACAGGACTTACAAGCCTGTTAATAGACTCTGACTACTATCCATTGGGGACATGTACGGGTCAAAATCTGAAAAATACTTATTTTTCAGATAACTTTTAAACTCCTTCACAGAGGGTATTTTCTGGGTTTTCTCTGGTAGTTCATTCCAGAGAGTAGGCATTCTGTACAAATATGATTTTTTAAATAATTCAATATTAGGATGTGGAATTGTCATAAGTTTTCCAGATTTTAAACTTCGTAGATTTTCATCCCTTGTTTAAAGATATTTCTGGTCATGGGTTCTGATGTATGCCAAGTCAAGCAAATGTGCATCTCTTCTTGTCTTTAATAATGGTATATTCAATTTTTTATGTATTTCTTCAGTGCTTGTTAATTTAGGCAAATAAAGAATTAATTTCAATGCTGAATTTTGTAATGTTTGCAATTTATTCAAATGCATCTGAGTAGTAGACCCATAAAATAAATCACCATAATCTATTATTGGTAGTACCATTGTTTTATATATAAGAAGAAGAGTTTCTTTGTTACATGCTCCATATAACTTTGACATGGTACCCACCTTTTTCCTTACAGTATTTGTTTTTTGACCATAAATTTCTTAAAATTAAGTGTCTGATCAATCTCTATCCCAAGGTACATCATAGATAGGAGGATGAGGAGGACGGAGGAAGAACAGTGAGAGGAAAGTAGTTGGTGGTGACTGATCAACAGGGGGAATGTCATAAAATGTCAATAAGATATAAAAAATAAGCTTGGTATTTTAACTATTTATATTTAACTTGGTATTTAAGTAATGGTACTTGGTATTTAAAAGTCTAAAATGAGTTATAATCGCCATAGGAAAACCATTCAAACATCAAACTTAGTCTGGCAGTGTGGAATATATATATATAGTCCAGGGTGGACCCGCGGACGGAGATAACATCTCCATTGCCCCCTGCATGTGCGCTTGGTTGAGCATATGCTCCAACCATAAGTGGGAGGGTTTCAGTGCCTGGGGCTCTTGAAGTTTCACTCTACTCACTGGGTGCTTCTTTCTTAATAGATCGGAAAGGGAAACTCCTATATGAGTCTATCCACCAATCGTTCGTCATATTACTTTTGTTCCATAGTGATGTTATTTTTGTGTATTCAAATGCAATATTAGCATCAAGGTATTCCCCTTATCCAGAAATTTTACCCGCTAGTACTTTTGCTTGCTGTACTTATTTGTTTTTGTTCTTATGGTCGATTCTCACTAAATGTCGTCAAATGGGCCGTTTTCTCTCATATGGCCATAATTTGTAATATGTAATTCAAAAACTAATATGGATGTAGCAAAATGATCGGGCTAGAGCAGAGGAACATGTGGGTATATACTTTTCACTATCTACAATGTATATTTATGCTGCTGGATGCCTTAAAATGCCATTTTTTAGGCATTTTAAAGAAAATAGATATGAAAATTAAATTTTGAACATCAATATTCCTGAGATATCATGTAATTTCAACTTAAAGCAAATACAACATGAAAATATAGGCAGGCCCTTTTTTTATAAACGAAAAAATAATCAAGCTGGTGCATTTGATATTTTTCCAGTGCTATTTTTCACTTTGTGTAATTAAAACGTCATTGAGCGATACAACAATCATGCAGTATGCTAGTGATGATTGGAATTAAATTCAATGAGTTGTTGATACTGAAATCAGAGCTCAACAATTCTATTATTTATTGATGTATTTAATATTAGCCTAACTGGGGAAGCCTTATTACAGCATGCCTTTTTATAACATAAAGGGCTTTTGGTGTAGTTTTGGCATCATTGAGCGATACATCTTTATTTATGCATAACTTATTTGCATATAAATATTAATTAGTCACAATTATATACACATATAGCCTATGTCAATATCTATTGTTTTAGATATATCTTTCTATATAGTTCCCATTATGTATGAAGCTTCTGGGTATTAAATAGGAAAAAAATCATCAAGCAATACAGTCATTGAGCGATACATACAGTATGATATGTATCCAGTTAATTCAGGAGAAAAACAAAATGCACAAGGCTGTATGTATACATTTTGCCAAAGTGTCACATCACATCAATTCTGGCCATAATTATTGCTAAATTCACTATAATAGTCATAGAATTTCTGCTTAATGTTAATTATACATAGTTCTAGAAAGTATGCAATCAGCAAAAACGTCATTGAGCGATACCACTTCTTTGTTATATTATACCCCAGGTATGTCCTGTATATATTTAAGTTATAATATTTTGTCTCTTTGAAAGCAGATTACATCAGTATTCAAATACCAAAACCACATCTAAATTCAATATTTTGCCTTTAATTTCATGGTTTCCATCCACCCTGTATCGCTTGATGATGCAAATAATTCAGACCTCAATATACAAGGCAGTTTTCAATATTAGTGTTCCCAACTTTGCACATATCAAGTATGGTACTATAACTTTAAATAGATAAAATATTCAAGAATTCTGGTATATTTAATTTTTAAGCCAATTTTGTTACCCATATCAACCAATTGACGACATTTTGTGAGAATCGACCTTATAGTTGTCGTTTTTCTCACCTTGAATGACACTGCATGCCCACCAACCACCCATCCTTCACTCCTCCCGTCACATTAGAATCCATGTTAGTGTTTGATACCTGACTGCCTACCTGCCTAGTGTGTGTGTAGCCTTGAGGCAAGGCTACACACACACTAGTGGCAGGCAGTGGCAGGCAGTGGCAGGCAGTGGCAGGCAGCGGGAGGGGCAGTGTGTGGTACTGGGTTGTGTGAAGCTATGTGAGTGAGTGAAGGTGCAGTGGTGTGAGAGCTCCGACAGGGGTGGGAGTCTAAACCAATTTTTATATTTAAAATTGCAACTTTCCTGTACCACATTATACATAAGTTGTCCCCTAAAAAGGCATCAGGAGGAACACAACTTGCCTTACAGACGATGTAATGGTACCCATTTACATGGGAATACATAAAAAACAGGGCCATGGCTGCGAGTTCTGTATAAGTGAGACCCGCCCCCTGTAGGGGGCGGGTCGGTTGCGCAAAGTCAAGAGCTGTCGATGGTATACCACATTTATATGTGTATATACAAAAATGGTTCTTCTAGGGTAGATAATGTGCGTTTTATATGAATAAATTGCTTTAAAAATCCGACTTCTTCATTTTTGAATGCATATAAAATAGATAATATGGCTGCATATTATTAACTTTGATGCATTATAACATATGAAAACACATTTCTTAAAAATAAATCGTGATAAGAAAACTCTCTATTGTTATAGATTCAGAATTTGTTGGGGTAGGAGCGCCTAGGATGTAAGCGACCGCACTACAACTATTTAAAAGATTGTTGCAAATAATACAACATGAATTTGGCATTTGACTCTATGTTAAATAGAAGAATTTTAGATTATCTAGGCAATGGAAAACATTGTTTTGATATTCATTGGATATCTTTGATATAGCATCATTTTTAGAGCATACAAGATGAGCATGGGCACACTTTATTGTAAGCGACCATGCCGTATGTTAACGATCATATGTTTTTCCCATTTATTTCCTTAAAGTTTTTAGTGAAAATATGTCTCCCATTATAAGGAGTGTATTCAACATATTTATATTTCTAAAAGTGCCCAGCTTTTCCTCATATTCAATATTGATTTGTATGTGTAAGCGACCGTGGGGCAAATTCAATTGGATTTGTTTTTATAAAATTTAGTCAGTAGTAAAATCGAATATCCATGTCTTAATCTTCGAATCATAAAATATTGATTTTGGGTATTCAGTCAATTCTGTGATATAATTCCTTTGCTTTTTTTCATATAATGCTCCACTAGAAGTATTCCGTGTATGACTGATAAAATGTAGTTTCCAGGGGTGGTGCATGGCAAACAAATACAAAAAAATATAACCTCCCTCACACTCCCCCCTCCTTCCCCATCTCCCACATTCCATTCTCCCCCACCCTCCACTTCCCTCTCCCCAATAAAGAGAAGAAAAAAACCCATTCTAGACCAAAGGAAACCGCCCTTAAAGTTACAGCCCTGTACATGCAGCAAGTAAAAAGCCTTTTACAACTTTGTTCGGAGCATTGAATGTCGTACACGGCAAATAATTAGTGGGGATGGGCTCTTGACAAATAGAAATACTGCACAATCAGCCTCCAGCTCAGCATAGTTTCATGCAGTAGGAATCGAAGATATTATGAACAAACTGTCTTGTACATTATTCCCCCAATCGACATGTATGTATTCATATATACATTTATTATATATATATGCGCATCCGTCTTGATAGGTGCGATAAGTGGAGTGCAATGAACATATTTCTATAATATGCGTACCATAAAAATGTAGTTGGCCAATTCCACCAATTTGACAACATTTGGCTCCCAACCGTGGAAAGGGATAAAATGGGCTTAAATCAAATTAATTACCATTAATTTGATTATTTTTTTTGATTGGATGGTTCTACCAACCTGTGGAACCACCTTTTTGGCATTTTTAGCCCAATTTTTTTTATTTTTTTTATTTCAAAATCCCATTTTGGGGTCAAAAATCGTTTTTTTTAACTGCCATTAGTCCGTGGAATTGCTAAATTTCCAAATAATCTTCAAAATTGACCATTTTTTTAAATATGTTGTGATAGTAGGTTACGTGAATATGATCTTTGTAAAAAAAAATTGCAAAAAAAATATTTTTTGGCCAAAAGCCATCAAAATAATAAATAAGCCAAAAAAATAATAATAAGCCATGGCGTCGAGTGTGGACAGACGTAGGTAGTGCAGGCTAAGAGTGACAAGACGATTTTCTACTAAAATCACCTATTTTTATGGAATCACCCAGCAGGATAACCCAAGCTGCTAGGTATATGATTCAAATCAAGTGTGTCTGAAAAATCAGAAGTCGATATTACTCACTTTTTTGAACTTGGAATGACTCTATGTGATCGATAATAAGTGAATCGACCAAGCCAAGTTCCCGCCAATGCTATGAGAGTGTTTGTTTACCTGTGCACGATATGAGTAAGAGGAAAACTACTGAATCATCGGGGCTCTCTCCTGAGCTGAAAAAGACTATTGCGGATAGCGATATTACCAACACAGATCTGACGGATTCAGAAATTACTCAAAGTGAAATTGAGGAAGCCATTCATAAACCAACAATGGCGGACGTAGGCAATGGAGAGGAAACACCTCAGAAAACAGCCGAGGAAACCTTGATTGAACTGGTGGGTAGCCACAACAATTTAGTATCGAGTGTCGATGACACAAACGTAGCTGTAAAAAACCTCATTGAATTACACACAGGTGAGACTAGAACAAGAGTAGAACTTGAAGCAAAAAATAACGCATTGGAAAAAAGAATGACAATGATGGAATCTACTATAAATCATTTACAGTATGAACTTTCGTGTCAAAAAACAGTCAATAACGAAGTAGATTCTAGACTGATGATCAAATCTATAGTATTCAACGGAGTGCGTGAACCTAGAAATGAAGAAGTTTCTAATACCTGTGCAAGCATTATTAGACTAGTGTTACCCGACTTCGACGAATGGAGTATAGATGACTGCTACCGAATAAAGACAGATCAGAGCAACAAACAAAATAACCGACCTGATTCAATCGTGTGTACGTTCAAACATATGCATGAACGAAAGGACTTTATGGCTGGTAAGGGAAGAATATTTGACACTACTGTATTCCCCCCCGAGCAATATCCAGCACACAAGTTCTGGAGCTTCGAGGAAGATGTAAACGCGGACGTAAGAAGAGAAAGAAGTATGCTACGCCTTATTGTAAAAAAGGCGAACGAAACAAATGTGGACAAAGCTGCTAAGCTAAAAGGAGACAAAATTGTAATCTTAGGAAAAACTTATGGTACCACAGAACTCGATGCTATTCCTGAATCTATTAGGCCAGAAACTCTGAAAACGCTAAAGACAGGTGGATGCTTTGCGTATCAAGGCCCATTGGCTTGGCCAAGCAACCTCTATCGCTGTGAATTCTTTGTTAAGAAACTTCCTTTCAGTTCAGTCGAACACTGCTTTACTTATCTGAAGGCACTGAAGAATGAAATGATACCACTCTCAAGACGTATTCTCAATATGAGAGACCCCTTCAAAATTAAGGAAGTAGGAGGGAAAATTAAAACAGACCATGACTGGAACAAACACGAATCCTCGTACATGAAGAATATCATCAGATCCAAGTTTGAACAAGACGATGAACTAAGGAGACGCTTGTTAAGTACAGGAGACATCGAACTAGTCGAAGCGACTGGTGACCTTAAATGGGGAACCGGTTGTTTCTTGGGCTCTGTGCAGCTGCAAATGCACACATGGGGAGGAGGAAACTTACAGGGACGTCTACTCATGGCCGTCAGGGATGATCTAAGGGAAAGGTATAAGCATGAGATACCTGATATTACACCGCTCTCACCCCCACCCGCCCCAATTACACCTTCGAAACTGACCCCTAAATCCAAGGCGAAATTTAGGCCGAGATATTTTGATAAATATCCTGCCAAAGAGGAGAAAGTTATGGAGAAGGCACCTACCGGCAAACTGGAGCTCCTCGACACATCTCTAGATGACTCAGATGAATCCACTGAGGATGACATGGATGCTTCCGATGCCTCATCTGCTAGTAGCGCCTTAGCCAGGACAATGGTTAACGCAAATTTCTCTAAGTCCAAAATCAGCACGCCAGTAGGTATAAATCCTAGGAACATTTCCATCCGCAGTGTGAATGCCATAACAGCAGGGCAAAGCCTAAACGAGTCTATGGCGGACCTATTAAGGGACTTAACTGAGAAGAAAACCAAGAAAAAGAAATAGGTTTGAGTAATTTACGCTTCGGCTCTGCCACGTAAATCTGATTCACGTGCGATAGCAGCCATGACACTTATATTACCTCGATAAAATATTGGAATTGATGAGTATTATAGTATATATAATTCTGAAGAGTCTTTGTACAACCTGTAGATATATGAAGAAAAAAGTTGTCAACTAGCACAAATTCTAAGATACTTACCGATAACCATTGAACATTGACTGATGCACATGGCATCTGATTGTTTTGTAAACACCAACACGTGCATATGCAGAGCGAGGTCAAGGTGCGAGGGTCAAGGTCGCTGTTCAGCAGCAAATGCAAAATGACTAGATAGTCTTAACGCGATATAATATGATCTAGATCGGTCAATAAATTAATTGTTTATAAGATTGGTGGACTTAGACTCTTTTCACCGAATTCTTTATGGAATAGATAGCTGGTTGAAAATTTTGTAAAGTTCATATCATTGTATTTGCTCTGACGCATTTCCAAAATGGACGAACATGACTGTCGGATTGCTCAGCGGGAGAAAGATCTCACCGATTATGGTATGTTAACATTAATTAAACGCTTCAGGTGTTGCGTTGTCAATGTATATAGGCTCAGATAGGATTACCAATTGTTTTTAACCAGGTGAATAGCATCTTGTCACGCTTTGCGTATAACAAAGGTTGATTAGTAGCCGCGCACGACAGCTGATCTGAAATATGGCAGCCACAACCCAACTATGGGACTTACTATTGTTTTTATATATGCCAAATTTGTTATTCTTTTATGTCCGCTGTAATGAAATGAACTATGAGAAATATGCTGTCGAGTCAAGTGACTCATATAAGGATTGCCGAGAATTGATATCTTGTAAAAACTGGCCAAGAAATGGAGTCGGTTAATGTGGATAAGGTAGCAAGCCTGAAGGGCCTTACAATATGTTCACTAAACATACGCTCACTCAGAAAAAAGTCAGTAGAGCTAAACGAATGTTTTCTGAAAGGTGGAATAAGAATTATTGCTCTCCAAGAAACTTGGTTGGACTCAAATGATCATGATAATAATATTATCTCTAATCTTGACTATAAGATCTTTAGAGCAGACAGATCGACTGTTGTGAATGGTGAACCAAAAAGAGGTGGAGGACTGTGTTACATTATAGACAAGACATACATAGTTGACCCATGGGTATTATCTGAGCGCAATATATGTAACGAAAACATTGAGTTACAGATACTCAAGGTAAAACCGGGCAATAGGAGGAAAATAATACTCATCAATCTGTATAGGCCGCCAAATGGCCGTAAAAACATTTTTATCAACGAGTTGAATGAGGTATTAACCTTCATAAAAGGAAGAGATCCAAATTGCAATGTAATAGTGTCCGGTGATATCAACATAAACATGTTGAACAAGGGTGATGATGGAGCTAAAGAAATGGTCCATGTATTGAATGAATCGTCACTAAAATTGTATAATTCTACTCCTACCAGATGTTATAAGAATACCAACAACTGGATTGATATTTTTGCTAGTGATCACCCACACATCTTATCGTCTGGGGTTATCAAAACTTCGATATCAGATCATTTCGCTATCTATGTCAATTTAAAAAAGAAAACAGCTCCTCGGACTACTAAGATAGACAAGGGTAGAAGATATGACCACCTAGATTATGATGAGTTTACTGAGTATATAGAGCGAGATGTAATGAATCTGTTCAATAATGCTCCAATTGACACTGGCGAAGTGTGGAATGGTATGAAAACAAGCATAGTAAGATACCTTGATGAAAAATGTCCGATACGAGAAAGAAAGATTGTGCAAAGGGGTATGTTAGCTTTAGATAGAGATACTCTGAATTCCATAAAAAACAGGGACCATCTATTTCGTAGAGCTATTAGGTCAAAAAGGGAGGAAGATTGGCAGAGAGCTAGAAGAGCCAGAATATTCAGCGCCAGGCTAGTCAGAATCGCTAAAAAACGGCATGTAAATTCTCTCTTGGAAGAAAACAAAACTAATAGCAAAAAATTCTGGAGATTATTAAATAGAATGATGGGAAAAACGACTGCATCGTTACCAGAAAGTTTTATTCATGAGAACAGGGTGATTCAAGAAATGGAAGCGAGTAACTCGTTAAATCTCTTTTTCAAAAATATGAGTGACATTACCAAAGATTTAGTGAATCAAAGTGACACATATTTGGAGAAAGAGGTAGATATTCGGGTATCGACCAGGATACTGATTAGAGAGGATGAAGTTGCTAAAGTTGTAAAAGACATTAAGATTAGTAAGAGCAGCGGTCTAGACTGGGTGAATTCCAAGATACTAAAATATTACTTCTCTAAAATAATCCCTCAGCTGACCCTATTACTAAATGAGTGCTTTAGACAATGTAAAATTCCGCATGAATGGAAGGAGTATTCCATCACTCCAATCCCTAAAACTGGCAATTTAAGATACTTCAACAATTTAAGACCGATAGCACTAGTTCCACTCCCCTCAAAGATCTTAGAACACTTTATTTGCACAGCACTGAGAGATCACATGGACATAAATAACCTTTTTTTCGGCAGTGCAGGGAGGTTTCAGAAAAGGTAGATCGACGAACAGAACCGTGTACGAATTTATTGACCCGATAATAAAAGGTATAGACAATGGTGATGTAACTGTTGCTACTTTATTCGACGTAGCGAAGGCATTCAACTGCCTAGACTATAATATCACATTTAGAAAATTACAGTATTACAAGGTAAATCCTGTCATTATTAACATTGTAAGAGAGTACCTCAGCAGTAGGAAACAGCGGACTATTCTTAATGGTCATATATCGGAGCAGGTTGATGTTGATGTGGGGGTACCGCAGGGAAGCCTGCTAGGGCCCCTGATTTTTATCATTTATGTAAATGATTTAGAAAATTGCTTGACTGATATTAACACCGACATGAGAGTGTCGCTGTCCATGTACGCTGATGACACAGCTGCAAGTGTTACGGGTGGTATAGTAGAAAATTGTATAGCAGTATCACAGATGGTGGCCACAAATGTAAATAACTGGATGCTGGCAAATAAATTGCGTGTAAATTCAAAGAAATGCCAGGTGCAGATCTTAGGATCGAAAAGGAAGCTAAATAAGATCAGAGGTAGAAACCCGGGCTCTATATATATAAATGGGATTACACTCTTGCAAGTGAGATCAGTAAAATATTTGGGCTTCAATATTGACAGTTGCCTGAGTTTTAATGATCACTTCTCAAAAATAAAAAATTCTGTACAGGCAAAAATCACGCAACTAGGGAGGATCAGATATTATATCGATCAAAGAACTGCTGTAACTATTCTGAAGTCCCATATATTACCTCTCTCTGAGTATGGACTTATGTTCTACAAGTTAGCAAATGCAAACATCATTAGAAAAATACAGAGTGTATTTAATAGAGGGCTAAGGCAAATTGAACTCAATAATGTAACACCTATATTGGACATAATGGCGAGACATGGGTTCCAAACAATAGAAAAAAGAGGACTCATAGCTATATTTGGCTTAATGTATAACCTAAAAGATCTAGAAGAATACAGGTTAGAAATGCCCAGACACACAAGACAAGCTGAAGGGGTCAATATGATAGTAGTTCAGCCGAAAACAGAAAAGTTAAGAAAAAGTCCAAATTATCTGGGACCACATATGTGGAATGGACTTAGTGTTGCATGCAAAAATATGTCATGGCCAAATCTGAAAAAAGATCTAAAAGCCAGAGCCGAACTAGTATGAAAAGGTAAAATAAGAATTGAGTAGAAAGTGACGAGACTGTATAGTAGATTGTGTAACTTATGGTATGATTTGAAGAATACTAGTATTGAATATTTCTATAAATCACTTGGGTTCGTAAAATATGTTTGTTTTTATCATTGTGGACTGACCCATTGGGTATGTGTTTAAAATTATGGCAAAAAAAAATGTAGAAAAGTGTATATGCTGAAGCAGAAGGTTAATTAATTGTGTGTATTAAATCGATGTATAATTGTGATTAAAAATTTAAAGATATTAAATGTAGTAAAGTGTGAAAGGAAGATCTAACCTTGATTAAAACAAAAAGTTTGTATCACCAGAAGATTTCGACGAATGAGAACTATCACTCTGTGAAACTTTGTCAATAAAATTTGTTAAAAAAAAAAAAAGCCAAAAAAAAAATGTGGGTACCCCTGGTGAAGATTAACGACATCCCTGTCAAATAAGGTGGAATTTAAAAAAAAAAAAAAATGAAAATTATCCAATAATCACAAATAATGATAAAACTCACAGGATTTGATAGGTAATGGCCATTAAAAGTATTGGTTAGAGTTTTTCTTGGACCCTAGCAGACAAAATGCATGGCGCCAGCCTCATGTGGGAACCCAGGGTGATGAAGATTAACGACATCCCTAGATTAAGGATTTTATGGTTTTTTGAGAAAGCAAATTAATAATGAACTTAAAATTTGATATTTATCATTAATTCTATGCAATAGAAGCCTATAAACATCGAAAATTAGAATTTCCGACCAGGTTTTACAGGCTTATTACAGGAAAATGTGTTTTGAAGATTAACGACATATATGTGAAGATTAACGACATCTAGGAGATCAGAAATTAACAAAATTTAATGCTTGAGCAAATCCACCATTCAGTTGCCATTTGACCCTAAATTCTCTAAAGATTTTGCCTGTAATTACTTAAATAGAACAGGAACAATCAATACAAGTATTCAAGTCAACTTTAAAAAAAAGTAAACCTGGGTAATGAATGTTATATTTTCTAAATATAATGAGTTATATAATGTGTATACATATAATATATGGGCAGAGGGTCAATGACCTGTCACCATTACCGCTGCCATTAAGATTACCATTACTGAATGGTTATTTGGCTATAACTTTTCATCTAGTTAGAATATTTTCACAAACTAAAAAGTGTTATCACCCTTATGTCGAGACCTATCAAGTACATAATAGTTCAATACATTATGTGCATATTTGTTTTATTTATTTCTAATCTAAATTCTCATTCATGTAGAAATATGAACCATTATCTGACATGCTATTTTTGGCATTTTTTTCATATTTGGGATCTATTTTTCGACCACCCTGTAAAAAAATTACTAATAATCAGAATGGTTCCATACTTGGTAGTTCAATGCACATATATATAAGGTTGATAAAAAATAACAAGTCAACTGATTAATGTAAACATTATTTTTTGGTACTCAGGGGGGTGCAAGGGGCCCAAATGTTGTCAAATTGGTGGAAATGGCCAGTTGTCTAAAAATAGCTCTGACATTACCTCCGCACTTTATTCATCCCTAACTTAGAAATATTTTGAACATTGTCAACATTTTATTTGATTTGCATCAAACATTATTTGTCCTGTTAAATGTAGCATACAGAATAATAAAATGCAAAGCATATTATTAAAGATCTTATTTAGAAATGAACATGTCATACTTGAATTACAATGAAGCAAAATACCTTAAGATGCAAATGCCTCTTACTCTAAGAAAATATTGCTTTTCTTTTAAAGACAAGATGCACGGCTATGACTAACGTCATATAGAATTGCAATGGGCTACATGTATACATAAATAAGTACATGTACACATACATATATACATACATACATGTATAATTATAAGTCATGGGACTATATATGTAAACACAAAACTCACAGATCCTGAAACAAGGATATGCTTCTAATCATAGAACTTTTGACATACAAAAGTATTGGCAAATTTGTTACATCATATATTCATAAGTGCCATGAATGATGTATCTTTGATGTCCTGGAGGGAGCACTGTGCTACGCAGCACATTAGCGCAGCACTCTAGAGTGCAGCACTGTGCTGCGCAGCACTCTAGAGTGCAGCACTGTGCTGCGCAGCACTCTAGAGTGCAGCACTGTGCTGCGCAGCACTCTAGAGTGCAGCACTGTGCTGCGCAGCACTCTAGAGTGCAGCACTGTGCTGCGCAGCACTCTAGAGTGCAGCACTGTGCTGCGCAGCACTCTAGAGTGCAGCACTGTGCTGCGCAGCACTCTAGAGTGCAGCACTGTGCTGCGCAGAGTGCAGCACTGTTACATACATACTGTTACATACATACTGTTACATACATAGGCCTACTGTTACATACACACTGTTACATACACACTGTTACATACACACTGTTACATACACACTGTTACATACATACTGTTACATACATACTGTTACATACTTACATACATACATACATACATACATACCTTAAAACAGCATATGTTTAGAAACAAAATTATTCAAATTATACATTTGTTTTTAAAACAGATGCAAACTTCTCATGTTTAAATGATTGTAACCATACTATTATTATGCCTATTATGCCTATTGTGTGATATTATGCCTATTGTGAGTAATAAAGTTTTTATATGTGCACGAATAATTTATGTCAAAGATCCTCCTCCAAGCAACGAGGGATCTACTGCCAAGTCAATTATATGTAAACTCATAATAAACCCTTTCAAAAAAAAAAAAAAATACTACATACTAGGTCACCACAATAATAATAGCTGCTCAGATTGTAGTTGTAAGGTGTAACTATGTTTTCCTGTACATGTACATTCATACCTACATAGTACATACACCCACTGTCACCACTGCCACCACTAACACTAAGCTCCCACTCAGCTGGCCAACCAACCGTGACGTAGCATGACTAGCACCAGCACCACTGCCACCACCACTGCCACTACCACTACCACTCAGACGATGTGCGAAAGTGGTGCATACGACGACGATTTTATCCACAAATGTAGAATCACAATGGTACATTATACTTAAACACATTTAACTGCCCATTGCAATTAAAAAAGTGCATTATGAATAGAAGTAGTATGTATCCTAATATAACTATACTATAAACTAGTATGAAAATCGTGTAAGTATTACTACAATGATGTTCCAAAAGATACAATGTTTAAAATCAATGAGAAACTTATGAGTATCAAGGAGGTAAAAACCAAAGAAATATATGCCGAATTAGTACAACTGTCCGTACTGGAATATGAAAAATTAGATGGATGGTATGAAATCCTTAATGACAAAAGGTTCAAAGGTGATAGAAACCAATGGAAGGAGATGTTTGTTATCCCCGGTGAATGGTGTAATATCATCAAATGGCAGGCCCTCCAGTATAGAGTGTTCCATAGAACAATTGGTTGTAATAGCTATCTCAAGCAGGTACATGCTAAACCCTCCTCATACTGTAATTTCTGTGATGAGATCGACTCCAATGATCACTTCTTTATAGGTTGTTCCAACCCCAAACGCCTCTGGGAAAAAATAGAAACATGGGTAGACAGAACCAAATTATTCCCCGATATCAGTAAAAGAGAGATCAATAAAACTAATATCTTGGTGGGATACTGTGGAATGAGTAAATTTAAAAATGCATTCAATTGGATACTATTAGCAGCCAAAGTGTACATTCATCGTCAGAGAATCTTCAATGATAACAAAATAAACTTCACTGCATTTGTTAATGAGATGAAGGTAAACATAAGAGTGATGGAGTACAACAATGTAGCAACAGGAAAAAAGAAATCCAGGGATAAGTTGTGGGGAAGAATCCTTAGTGAACTAGAAGGGGATGGGGAGTAAAAGTCTCATCGGTACATATCCTAGTGTATACAAGGAACTCTACATCTATGTTTAATGGTAGTCAAATGACTCTTTTTTTTACTTATGTTGATTGGAGAAGTGTTATAAATCCAATATTGTTAAGGGTGGGAACGAAAATCGAGAAAATACCAAAAAAACTATAAAACATAAAGGTACGACAAGGAAGTCATTTTAGAATTGTAAGAGCCACGATGGCAGACTATGTTGAATAAAAACCTTTAAAAAAAAAAAAAAAAATAGATATCTATTGTAAGTACCAATGATATGTATTGTCAGTTTCATTTCAATCAGACCTCTGGAATATAAGAGGATTTGGCCTGTGCGTAATGCAAGACCAAATCATCATATAACTCATTCACTTTGGTGTACACCAGAATCCTAATATTTTCAATATGGCCGCCTTTCATCTTTTTGGAAAGTTCTCGATGAAATTGAAATGTTAGGGTAGTACTCCCTGGATAGGTGTATCAAGAGGCTCATCAACTTCACTTTTTTAAAAACTCTGAATTGCAACTGTAGAACAGTAAAATAAAAAAATAATGAAAACATCAAGAAAAGGCCATGAATTCATGGACAATACAAGTTGGCAGCCATCACTTTAACAGTTTTACCTGGATCTCTTGATCCTATCGGGACAGATCTACTCCATCAGCTATGGTCTTATCACTTTAGCTACTTCACCAGGAGGGCAGTTGTCGGAGCAACTAGTATCATTTTAGCTTAGAGGTAATAATTAGATAGAACTGTACGCAAGGTTGGAACTACAAGTGTGATTCAATGGCTCAAGTTATAACTTTCTTTTGTATCCAACAAGCGGCCGTAGGTCGCGCGTTGGATACAAAAGAAAGTTATAACGAGAGCCATTGAATTACACGAGTAGTTCCAACCTTGAGTACAGTTCTTTCTTTATACTACGACTTGGAAATATTTAAAAAAAGGCCATTCTTACGCGTACAGGCTGGCCACATTTCCAAGACGTGGCCATCTTTAGTTTTGATCATGCCGAATCATGGAGTAAGCTCGTCTCTGATTGGTCGACACAGCGATGACGTCACCATATCGATCATTACTGACCAATCAAAAACGTTTTTACATCGGCGGCCACGCGCTCTTTATTCAACGCGTACAGAAATGAACAAACTATTAAATGGGCGTATTCTTCGCGCTCAAAGTGAATAACCCATTCAGTCGTAGTATAACCAGACAGAAATCACCCCCACATCCAATTCCCTCAGCAATGTGTGAACAGTATAATGGATGCCATGCCTGTCCCACCCATTGCCCCTTCCTAATGGGATACTAATAGCAGCTGATGATATGGTCAAGTAGTTGTACAGTTGTAAAGTCAGTAGAAAAAGTCAGTCGATACGTTGAAAGTCAGTTGTAAATTTGGAAAAGTCAGTTGTAAAGTTGAAAAAATCAGTCATAAAAGTAGTTGTACAGATGAAAAAGTCAGTTGCTAAGTCGAAAAATGTTAGTTGAAGCCAGTTGTGAAGTAAGTGCAAGTTTGTAAAGTCAGCAAAGTCTGTTGTAAGTAGAAAAAAAGTTTACTGGAAAAAAAAAGTTTGTCGAAAAAGTCTAAAAAAAAGCCAGTTGTGAAGTAAGTGTAAGTTGTTTGTAAAGTCAGCAAAGTCTGTCATAAGTAGGAAAAGTTTATCGAAAAAAAAAGTTTGTCAAAAAAGTCCAGAAAAAAAGTTGAAGTGGCACAGTGGGGGGCAGTGGGTGGGCTCTGGGACCTCCACTGTGGCTGGTGAGACATACAGTACAGCACCGAAAAGTAAACAAACCCCACATGTGATTTACCAGTCCAGGCCTCTACGGTAGCAATGGCAAAATTCGGGTCATATCCAGTTTGATCCAGTTACATTTAATTTAGCAGTTTATCTGATCTGTCCCTCATAATAAAATACCAATTATTATTCACTTTCAGTATTGAAATCTTCAATTTGCCAAGCGTTAAGGACCAGAGAAAGAAACAATTGAGACTGTTGATCGCCTTAGCTTGGAGTGCAGCTTTAAGCCGAGAGCAGTTAAATTAAATTTAAATCATTTCTATTTCAAAAGGGCTGTAACAATCTCATCTGCACTTCTAGCCATGCAAACTGCAGATAGTGCCAACATTGCATCAGTCTCAGGAGAACCATTTTATAACTATAATTTGTTTGTCTGTGAATAAGGGATGCACAAACCCATATACCTAATATAAGTCAGTATGATAACACCTGGCTCTCAGAGTGCCATTAACAGAATAGTTTATGTTATTAATCTAGGCCTTTCAAAAGTCAAATGCGATTGAATGAGAAAAGGTATAGTCACGGCAATAATCATAATCATTTTTATTCGTTTGATACATTATGTGAATATTTTGTGGCAATATATCAATAATAAACAATTAGAAATCATAACAGGAACTCCTTCTTATACAAAGATAAACAATTTATTCCGATAGATAGACATACAATGATTGTAGCATATTGAAATGGCGGGTATGATTGATGGGGAGAAAGCGGAGATGAGAAAATTGTCAATCGATGTGACCCATCTGAAATATTACTCAATATAATGGTCAACTCGAATATCGTCACCTTTCCACTTCCATTATTTGTCTTCTTTAAAGTAAGAATCATAGTATTTCATTTTTTTAAATATAAAAGTTGGGTCATGTAGGCGATAGCGATCTATGTACAAAAATTGTTTCCAGGTTAACTGAGGATAGAATCTCCAACCGCAGCAACATTGTCCTATTTTTAAACACAAAGGATGCATTGGCAGTAAGCCATATGTAATATAACTTCGCCTTGGAGGGTGCTTTTCATCAATTGCTTTGTTCTGTAGCTCATACCTTCCTAGTCGACAGAAGTTAGAAACTATGCACAATTAATTATTAAGTTGCAAATATTTATCACTGCTAATACCAATCGCAGAGTTGTTCCGCATACTTTGCAATTCTGCATTTAATATGGAGGAAGACTAGTGACCAAATGGGACCACCTTCTGAAAAGCATTCACTGCAGTGATAACTAGGGTAAAATCAATGAATATTTTCTATACACATTCTAATCAGTTAGACTAAGTGATATTAGATAAATAACATAATTAAACACGGGTGCACTAGACATAGATCATGTTTATCATAAGAATTCTGAAATCATGAGGATCAAGCGATGTATATAGACATTGCTACATGACCCGAGTGGAATGCTTTTCGTTTAAAAGAAGATATTTAACTTGGCAAAAATGGGTTAGAGGAGGTGCGAGAAACCTCAAAACACATGGGCAACAGACAACTGCCATGATAAATTAATCACTATTAAAACCCCAACACCCGACCAGTGGCATATGAAACATTGATCAGTTGGAAGCAGACAATAACATCCCCACACCAGCCTGCCAGTTCTACAACGCGCATATCTCATTTAATCTTGTTCATCGCCGTTAGAGGGCAATAGAAACGTAACCATATCAAATACCGTAAATGAATTCATACATGGGACACACAAGTTAACTGCAACTGGTCCGGTGCATAATTTATGCGAAGTGTTGAGCTGTTTCTGAAATAACTTGATTGAGAACAACGTGATTGGAACACTCTGAGAGACCGGTGTTGTCTTTGTTTTTTGAAAATAAACCAGAAATATCGAAATATCACTGAACGTCCTTATATGGTTGGTGTAATTCGTAAAGATGAGCTACCAATTCACTGCAACATACAACCATGATTTGCCACTGAACAACTCAAACACATTGCATAGATGGGAAGAATAAAAAAGATGAAGGGAAATGACATGCATGATTTTCGATGAACATGGCCCTACTTAATCGATAATGTACACATGACCTCTGTTCCTTTCTTCTCATAGACCAGTAACTTGGGTTTGATATAAAAATGTATCAATATCGATATATTACACATGTATAACAATTACCAATGACTTGTGTGTGTATATATATATAGATATTTGTCATATCAATCTCAGTGTGTGAACCTTCTGTCCAGTGATGGAAAGAACCACCCCACCCCCAAATTGTATTTGTACCATTTGTGAAGTAGATTGTTTTGGCTTGGCCTGTGATCTGCATCCACCACCAAAAGCTACATACATATATATATATTCAATTAATCAAATAATATCGTTTTACCTAATCCCCAGCCGTTAAAGATCATTATTAACTAACACATGTGCACGTACTTGTCAGATAAGTAAGAGATAGTATAACGTAACTTGATTTAGGGCATAAATGGGTAACCATTACGTTGATAATGTTAATGGAATCCTATCCATTGCGCAAAAGGTGAAAGGCATCGTCATCAAGAATAATTCTTGCAATTCATTCACATAACTCGACAAAACCTGTCTTTGATAACAATCTGTCCAACAGCCAACGTGCGTTAACATTTCGAAGAGCCAAATCAACGTCTACAGTAAAACATTGGCAGTATCATTGCGAACAAAAATCCATTATATACAAACTGGAATCGAATGTGTCCCACATAGGATATATTTCTAATATCACTGATACATCATCGTTTGAAGACCTCCATCTTGAGAGACTTCTGCACCATGGACTTCCACAAGCTTTATAGCAAGTTGAAACTCACGCGTACAAATTGTCTTTCGCCAAATGCTGTCTGGGAACGTAGTAAATCACACAATTGTTTTTATTCATCGTAAAATCATCAAAATCGAGTGGTATGCACTCAATTCCTAACCACTCACCCCTCTCCCCAATCACCCATGTGGATCGTCTGAACAAGAAATTGTTTTTCAATAGCACTGAATTATGAGATGGGGAAGATCAGTCAAATCCTTCCAACCCAATTGGCTTTATAAAATGTAAAATTACAAAGGTGGTTTAGATCTCACAATTCGTCTGAGATTCATCCGAGGAAATAGCAAATGAATAGCATGAGTTGCAGAGCCTTTTTAGGGACCAGAGATTATAGCAACTTGGTACTGAATCTCCCCGAGCTATTTCCTACGCAAGAGTTTAAAAAAAATATCTTGTGTATTTTATGAAAACATAGCAAATGTGAAATTGAAGTCAGAAAATTTAATGCATAATTACTAAGGGAAGGCTAAAGATTCTCTTCTGCGTTTCATGAAAACTAATGGTAAATAAAGAGTTGGCATTTGGTAAGTATGAAGTACATAATTACATCATATCTTAGCATGGTTCTAAGACATATATAGCCTCCAGACAATTTTCCGACCTAGAATATTATTATTTTCCTAGCATCCCCGTTCGTATTTTGGGGGGTAGACAGTCCCGATAGAAGATTTCAGAAGCCAGAAAACCTAAGTCCTCCCGATGAAGTTAGCATTCATGACTCGACGGTAAGTTCTACGACCCCAGTGGCTCTTTTCAGGATAGCCACAGCCTCCTCGTGGGTCACACCAGCCAGACTCATACCATTGACGGCCAGAATCTGGTCTCCACGCTTTAGACGACCATCCTCTGCAGCTGCACCCCGTTGGAAGACGGTCTTGACGTAGATGGGCAAATCTCCATGTGGGCTTCCATATCCACCGACGATGGAGAAACCAAGCCCATCTGGTCCTCGCTCCAGAGAGATCTTCTTAGGACCCGAGTTGGATATGAGGCTGGAATCAAGAAGATTTATTTTAATACTGAATAGCCCGTCCAAAGGATATATATAAATAAATACAATCAAGCGTTTCTCATAGGCTACAACCCCTCAAACGTTTGTAGCTCATATCGCATTAATTTATGAGTCAGAATGGAATATTGTGAATTTCTTAAAAAACACATATCGAACCGCGAAACTCTCAATTCTTACAAAGCAATAGCAGGGTATAAGTTCGAAGTCAAGATATAGGTTATTTTCTCCGTAGACCCCTCCCGAAGATAGCACTTCCGCCACATGAGAAATTATTGGGAGATGAACAAACAAGAAATCCAATTCACACTGGACCAGTGTGTTGTGTTTGAACATGTGACCAAAACGAAAAAGAGTATCATATATAGTAGAGAGTGTTTGAAGATCGGCGATGGCAAATCTTGGCAAATGAGAATTATCATGATATGAAACTTTGTCCAATAAAAATTTAAAAAAAAATATATAGATCATACATCGAAAAAAAACCCACGAAAGCATTCGATCGGTATAGCCTACCTTATCAACCAACCAGAGAAATGGCTAGAATTGTACACATGCAATAGCTTAATGCTGCATTCTTAGCTAAATCAACAAACAATTATTTTGTTTATCCTTTTCCTGATTAATAGCACTGAGGAATGGAAAACAAGAGGAAATCGATACACCCGCTTTTATCTTTTTTTTAAAATAAAAAATGTATTATACCAAGGCTGTTAGTACAGTGCTAAAGGAAATATAAGCTTTCTGGCATCTTTCAAGTTAGACGGTGTCATCCCTCAATTGGGAAAGGGGAGATAATGGCATGTGGAACGTATTTTAATTTAAGCGTATGTAGAAATAAGAAAAAATTATCAGATAAAAAATAACATAGTGAAATCTTCAATGTTTGAGCTAGATGACCCGTCAGATGAGGCGAGAAAGAACTTAGGCAAAAGAAAGTTGTATTTGTTGATCGAAGTTAGCTGAGAATGCCGCTGTAACTCGGTGTGACCTGAGGAGGGACTCGCCATTGGTAGTCCCTATATTATTGTGTACCAACCTGAGCTCCTCTGACAGAGAGATGTCAGAATAGTGGGAAGTGTGGCTGGTATGAGAGCCCTTATCAGCAGCGATCGTGCTCCCTATAACAAGATCCTCCCCTGAAACAATCCAAGTTTGGGCCATGCTAAAACATGCATCTCAAGTCAAGTAGAGGACCGGGAAATCAGGTCTCAAGCAAAGACGCGCAAAAGAAGGGTGGAAACGGGGTAGGATATAAGACAAGCTGGATACATTTCTACTTTGAAGGCACCATATCTTATGAGGAGATTTTACGGTTTCCAGTGTTGTGACAGTGTGGACAAGATATGGAAGAAGCCTGGGAAACATGGCAGGGGAAAAGTTTGGAATTCGAATTTCGGTGTTTAAATGACTTCCCGTTACTTGTATAAAGATGGGAGATCATTTGCGGAAAAAACATTCATAAATCCAAAGTTACAAATAGCAGAAATAACATTCTTAAAATGCATTCCATTATCGAAGCATGCCATGCTCCTCGGTAGGATGTTCTACTACCGGGGTGGCCGGACAAATGATGTGTAGATAGCGTTATGAGAACTGTACTTATAAGCTTACATTTCTGGGCACTGTATTTAGCACTGCAACGAGGTTCGGGCCAGAGACTTGGAAAGGCTGCCAACAAAGTTACTCTTTGGGTGGAGGAAATAAAGTCAGACCTCAGACTCTTACAGGGTATTTAGCAAATATGTACGTTTCCAAGTCTCTCTCCATGTCAGTGCATTTCTCTACAGGTTTACGAGTGGTAACAATATGGAAAACCATGCGAAGTAATGAATTACACTTCTTATTGACTTTTGGATTGGAATCTGTGGAAACTGACCTTGCATCACTTCGAGTATGATCGGGTCTGAGGTGGCCTTGAGCATAGTTACAGCCTCGGCGTGAGTTAGTCCCTCAGTGGTTTCCCCATTCAAACCAAGGATTTGGTCTCCAACCTATTCATGATACAAAGATAAACATGATTAACAGCCTCACAAAATAACTCCAAGAGCTCCACGCCAATCCAGGTTTTTACCCCAACACTATAACACCGCCTGTCGTGTATTTATATGTATCCAGTAAAATCATGGAATCATTAGTGCTGAATTATATCACTAAAAAAGGATATTATAAAATATCTTTAGAAAAGAAAAACAAGAAGATAAGATGATGAGAGGTAAATGTCAACTGACCCTGAGTTGGTTACATCGGGCTGCAGGACCTTCTTGTTGCATATCAGCGATAACAATAGGAGTGTCACCTAGTGGACTATTGAGACCGCCAGCGATGCTCAACCCAAGCGAGCCATTGGTGTCTCGCTTCAGCTCCACCAGTCGAATTTCATAACCGCTCTCAATGCTCATCGCTAGAAACACAGACAGTCACAATTAATTTAATTCCATTAGCAGCATAACAACACGCAAAAGGATCATTAAAGTGAGGCTAATTCTATCAATTTTCAAAGCTATACGAGGCTAAAATATTATTTTAAAAAAAAGACAGAAAGCTAACTCCCACGAGACTTGCTTTTTGAAAGGGAGAGACTTTTATTATTAGCAAATCTCACTCACAAATAAAACATAGTTCTGAATTCGAGACTAGCAGCATGGATAAACTTGCAAATTTCGGGCTCTTATGGAAAGATTTCTTACAGCCAAACCTACATTAATTATGACAAAAGCAAAATCGACTATAACTTTAGTTTGGTTGTGGGTACTTAGACTACTGGGAGTTTGTCTTTTTGTCTTTATTGACAAAAAGAATAACATAGCACAATAATAAATAACGAAATAAAAACTGACTAAATTGGAGGGGCAAAAGTGCAGATTTATGAAACAGGCTAGAATGGCAGACCTCAGATTTGTGACAACAAAAATAGGTCTGACATTCTTAAGAGACGCACTTCAAAGTCTCCATAGGGATTACAACACTACACAGATGACAAAATGGCCTAACACACTGCGCATTCCAATGCAAGAATACTCAATGGTGGGTTGTACGAAGCTGTACTACATTCAATAGCACTTGAATGAACACTCAGTCATGATACAAAGTTACAAGAGTAACATATGATCATGATTTCGAACCTAACATAAAAAAATACACAAAAAATATAGATTTATTAACCAGGTTGAAAATTATACCGAGACATTACAACCGCAAATATCGATTACAAATAAAAAATATTTCTATAAATCAAGACGAATAAGAAGAGAGCTACCAGGAAAGAAAAATATTGATATCATTCTGATATCTATAGAAAAGGGTCCTCAACGTTTTCCTGAGAAGGCGAAATCGGTAAATGATGCACGTGCGATAATAAACAGTTCAGCTAAGCAAAATGTGGTAATATTATCCGCAATATAAAGAAACCATCACAAGTGCACCACTCCCGATCATATGTCATGCATGGCACTGGTCACAAGAGACGGCCAATTGAACAATTTGGGACAATTGAAGCAATCCAAGAATCAACACTCCTATCATAACATAAAACCGAAATCACAACAGCAATATATGAAGGCTGAAGAGCTAACCTTCCACAATGTATAGATTCCTTTAGCATACCAACTTGGTTAACCGCGGATCAGAGTTGTAATCAATACTATTAAATTCTAGTATCCTAGCGCCTTGCTCAATAGAATCCCCTTCCCAATACCAATGAAATGTGTTGGAATGATCGCGTGAGTGGAGTGAAATTGGTGCAAATAGAAAATTTGCCATTTGTACCGTGACTGTCTGTACATAAGTCTTAGATTCGTGGCCAAATGTATTACAATAATCTAATCTGAACTAAGTTTGTCTATTAAAAAAATATCGAAGGTTAACCAAGCACTAGTAGCTTTTGGATGATGGCAGACCTGTAGAAAGAGAGAAAAAATTATTTAGTATGGACCGGGGAAATAGATACGAATCAGGGTCAAACGAACGCGTTTGAATAAATTTCTCATAAGAATCCCTCTCAAATGGCACCGATTGAACTGTGCCAAGTATAAATTGATAGCAAGGACAGAAGAGTGTTTTAAAACTTAATCACGAAAATCTTTTAACATTTACAACGGATTGTTTTATGCAATTATATTTAAGAAACTATAATGAAAGAATAATCTGTAAGATCTGGCAGCAGAGATAAGAGTAAGGCAGGAATTAAAGGTTTTGAAGAATATCATATATCAAACGGAATAAATGTAACTGGAAGTATAAGACATTAAATATATATATTGGGATAATACATAAAGAAACCTATTAGTCATAAAAAAGACATGAAGAAACACGTTTAAACACCGTTAATGACATCAACAAATATATTGTGAGGTGAAAATGGAAGAAAGAATATATAATGTATATATATGTTGAGTGCGACAATAGAAAAATTTGACGGTGCTTACAGAGTTAAGATGTTACCGACAAAAAACTATTGGTATAATATGCTAATGTGGGGAATGGAACTGGATGATAACTTTTTTATTTGTTTAATCTAAATATTGGTCTCTGATCTTAAGAAAATATAAGGAAATAGTTTACGTGGTAATGGCTTATGATAACTGGGACTATCTATAAATTGCAGTGATGGTAAAGGGATGGCGGGGAGTGGGGTAGCTACCATTATCTCCATAATACATGTACGTTAATTAGCCTGTTGATTATGTACCCGATACTCCTACTAAGTATACGCCAGCATAGATCGGCGTGACAGTGTGTTGTGAATAATTACATAATTTAACTGCACTATCACAACAAAACGTGAATATAACACTGAATACCAACGTCCATTAATTTAGAAATTTAGAGACGAGATAGTATGTATGAACACAACATAATACATGAAATTACCATCATCGTCGCTGCCTGTTCGAAATAAGGAGGAAACACAATCTACGGTTACTAAAGGGAGAAAATTAAAAAACAAAAATAAACAAGAAATATCCAACGCTTTTAATTTTTGTTTTTTGTAATTTCGGTATATCATCTCATAAAATAAGAAGCTAGAAAGCAATTTTACAAAGTTGGATACTTCTTGTTGGGGTGATGGGAAAAGTAAAAAGCTCAAAATAAATAATTGAAAAACGGTTTTAATGTCATTGTCCTCTTGCCTATCAATTAAAGATCCGCCTGCATGGCTTGTATAGGAATTGAAAATGGAAAACGATATCGAATCATGTGCGGCAAAGGAACATGCATAATATTAATCTCAGCGATGCTTAGTTCAACAATCAAATTATTCAGATGTCAGCAGGTTGAGAACTGCAAGACGCAAATGAATGATACAGCGACAACATATGATTAATTTATTCTTCTACAAGTCCCGTTCCGGGGAAGATAAGATTAGGGGCAAATGTTCAAGTAACATGTTCATGATGGCTTGGGTAATTGATATAGGGGGCAAACGATGACTATACATACTCTTTGAATGTTTTCCCTTCTTCCTCTCCCCTGATTCTGACTTTTTAAGGCCGCCGTGAGAACTGGCTGAACTCCGTCGAGATGAAGACCTTGAACCCTTGAGGCGCCCTATCGTCATGGCTACTTTCCCCATAGTTGTCTAAAAAATAGGTCACATTGTTAACGAGTCTGCTCTTCTCAAGATTTCAGCTTAAATTTACATTTAGATTACAAAAAACCGATGTTGCCGGGTAGAAATACTTTGTCGTCAAGTCGATAAAGACACAATTTGCATTATTATATTTGATATTAATTTTCTACATTCTTTGGGGGAGCATTGAACGAGAGCCAATTACCTTTAGGACAGCAGCCGCATATTCTTGTGTAGAGCTCCTCATGTCCTCTCCATTGACTGTCAGGATCTGGTCACCCTGCATGAGGCGACCGTCGGCATCAGCCACACCGCCCTTCACCTATACAATCATAGACATTAAGCTAGGGTCATTTTACACTCTAACAAAATATTGCTTCTAAAGAAATTAAGATTTTTGTTAAACCACAAAATGAAGGCCGGAGACACTTCTACCCCCTTACCCTTACAACGTGTATCGAATCATATAATGAATGATATCCAGTATATCAAAGGTTTGTTCTAACTTTGGATCTAAATATCGCAGGAATATGGGGGAAAATGAATATTGTAGAATATCATTATTGTACTTTAGATATTCTGTGAATAGGAGTTCGTTTTTTTTAATAACAGACAATAAATCCTTATCTAATCCAATGTACCCCATACCGAATGATGCCCGTCAATAATGGGACCACCACATTCTGAATGGGCAAAGACGCCAAAAAAAAGTACCAATGACACTAAACAGTACCTTTCCATAACCCCCCCCCCCCACCCTTTCAATGACACAAATTTAAGATGAAGTGTGGTTCAAAATGCACATACAACACATCAGTACCAACAATTAATGGTCGGATAAAAGATAGTATTGAGAATTTTCAGAGAGTTTTACAAAATGTATGGACTTATATGAGCTGTGCACACATTCCGATGAACTGACCCACCAAAAGTGCAAATGCACTTTATGGTTTTATGGCTATTTCTCCCCCTAAAATTAATTTTGGAAAATCCAAAATCGCAGAGCTGGTCACATTTTCGATTATATACATATATGATACAACTCCCAACAACCGAATCGACCGTCATGAAGCTGATCTACAGACCCCAAAAGCAACAACTAAAAGGTCGTACGTACTGGTGGATGCATATATGACAACATTTTAGACCAAATCCTAGAACGGCCTCAGAATTTCATTCTCCGGCCGTAATAATATATATAATTTATAATTTGTTTTTGACCCAGAAAATTAACCAACACCCTAGATAAAGGGGAGTGTGTGCCTTCATCGAGATATAAAAGGAATTTTGCTAATGAGGTTTATATATTTAATCACTGTCTCAAAAATCTTGGGTTTTATATTATAAACCATGTTAGGCCGAGATTAAAAGGATTAATAACCTCGATTTGGGGCCTGCTGGTGCACTGTCAAAAAATCCCTCAGGTTCGCCCGGGATCATACACCAAACAGTGTACCAACAGCCCCTCAATGTCGGTCATTAATCCTACAGTAATTGCTGGACACTAACTACTTCCTGTTGTACTACTTACAATGTCTGATATGAAAACACCGGTGCCATTTCTTTTTCCGACGATGCTCAACCCTAGTCCTTTGCCAGGTTTTTTCATAAGTTCTACCTGGAAAGTGTCATAAAGTTCTTCCTCTTTAAGTTGAGTAGGATCCCGCAATACCACCATCATAACCACAGCAGGCGTCTGTCGCAATACTTGAATGGCACGGTCATGTGTAGCCTCTCTCAAATCCTCACCATTCACCTGTTTAAAGTAGAAGTAACAAATGATGCTCCTGATACAGCCATCCAAGCATAGCTGGCAACTTAAGTATTACCATGGAATTCAATAAGTAATGTTATATCATATGAACAGGGAGGTATATATGTCTAATATGAGTAAATTGGCGAGATGGAATATCCAGAAATATAACCGTACTTCGAGGACTTGATCACCAGCCCAAAGACGCCCATCACGAGCCGCAGCCCCGTCTTCATAGACTTCATGGACAATAATGGCTTTCTGTCGAGGAAAATGAAAATGAAACTAGTAGATCACGCCCACACTTAATGTTCTAAATTTCAAACATCCAGTAAAGTAAGAAATCCGTATATAATAGAAATTTGGTACTGTGTGATATCGTCCTAAATGTAAACGTCTCGTCTTAAAACCTAAAGATACCTATTAGATAACGGTGGAGTTAAAGAGATAGAACTGAACCCACTCAAGGGGTGAACTGCTGCACGCATGGATCAATATAACTGATGAGTATTGTTTACATGCAAGTTCAAACCCAGGCACTTCATCTCTAAAACTTATCATATTCACGTAAAGTTCTACGAGTTATTAAGATGTCTAAATCTGATCTGTTTACCGACCTACAGTGTTTTGGTACCAAGCATTCTCTGACAAGCATTACCTCCCATAACTAGGTAAAAAATATCCTTTTTGCAAGCAATAAATAGGTTTAGGTGTCTTACATATTTAAGGATTATGAATATATGACATAGACGTCCGTCAAACAACAAAAATAATTAATATGGAACTATTGATAACATGATGCAAATGATGAACTATAAGGAAGACACGGTGTCCATATGCTGTGTTATATCTTTCCTTTGTAATTAGTAAGAACTAAAATATAGCAACCAAAATATTCCATTCCGTAGTAACATAATAAAGAACTCATGATTCGCATATCAGAAAAGGAACGATTACTTTTAATCGATCCTGCGAGACTCAGCTGTGCTTCTGTCCTGTGGGTTCACTCACAATGTACCATAAAAGATAAGGGTTTCAGACTGTACAAGGCGTTTGTAAACTCCAGACATGCAGGGGCCCAGCACAAAGTGCTCCGCCACGGCCGATTTGAGGCGCCACGGCCGATTTGAGGCGAGGAACAGATATGGAGCAAGGAAATGGGTGGCCATCAAATAAGTGACATGACAACAGAACAATCACTACGGTAACGATGCTATACTTACTGTGACTTCATGCTGGAGGGTGAGCAAGGGAAGAGAGCAATAGAGTCACACATGCGGCTTTTTTTATATGTAATGCTGTAGCGCATTGGATATCATCATTATGACAAAATACAAATAGAAGACACACTAATAGCAATATGTACAGAGAAGAGTAATTTTATCCACTGAGATTTATTCGTAGGTATCAATGTGTTTGTACACAAGTATTAGTGATGATCGCTGTCAGATGGAAAGACATTTACAGTCCGTTTTAATTAGTGGAAGCAGAAATTATGTATGCATATTCTCACAAAGAGTACCATCTTATGTGCTGGTATTGGACACGTGTATGGGTGAGATGAAAATTAATCAACCATTTGAACATGAATAGCTCTTTTTGAAAAGCAAAACAACTAAGGAAAACCTAATCGCAGTTACTTGCTGAAAATACATCGAACTCCCACCTAATTTGGTACGAATTTTATCAGTAAAGGTTATTTGTGAAAGATGCGTGCCAATATTCCTTTGCTAGAAATCAACAATAGAAATCAGCACCTCAAAAGTAGCTGCTGGTGCCTTTCTGAGTCTGAATCGAATTAATAAAGTTGAGGCAAGGGAATCAAAGAGTTCTGCCAGATATCGTGAAAACCGAGAAAACCCCCCAAAAGGCTATCTACAACGTAATTATCGTATTAGTATACTATATACACCAGTGAAAAAATCGAACCGTGTGAAAAGATCTAAACCCGTCGGCTGTTTTGGGATTTTAAAAACTGGGTGCCCCCATAGCAAACAATGATCGTAAATATCGTCCAACATCTCCGTCATTAAGCCTTCAGCGTCATCAAAGTCATTCAGGGGTTAGAGGGGGGGAAAGCTCAAAGAATAGCTTAATTCAAATTGTACAGATAGATCATAGATTTACATTATACGACCGTCCTCTCTAGTTGGGAAGTGTAAGCCCCTCCGAGTACAAATGGGTTTAGATACTACAGCTGAGGGAGTAAGTAAGATTCAGCTTTGGAATTGATGTGTCGATCATTATGTCAGAAATATACATGATTTAAATATTGTCTTTCGTGGTAGCGATATATTGAGATTGTTTTGAATGAACTCTTTTGATGCTATCTTCACTGGAAGTGTTTTAATGTGAAGTAGAAAGCTGCGTTTTTATTGAGGGTATCAATAAACACACAATCATAGTGCTTGTTCATCATACAGGTGCATCACATCCATAGACCTACGTATTCCATATGGGAAAGCATGGAATTCACCATAGATATACATCTATCAATATAACGCATCACTAATGAGCCCACATAACTGAAATCAAACCTAATTCTAAAACCAAGGGGATAATCTATCTAGGAAAGGAAGCACGGTTGAAAAAAAAATGAAATAATGGTATGAACCAGAAATGCAGATGTATAATAAGTAGGACGCCATGGTATATGGCTTAATAAGGTAGAAATATACCAAGATGTAGGGTGAAGAGTATCTTACCAAAAGGGTGTCAGATCCACCGACGATACTTAGGCCAAGGCCAGACTTGCCCTTCTGAATCTCTATAGTAGTTTCCTTGCCAGGAACAATCTGGCAGGAGGCGGGGTCGGTGACTTCTGCTTGCTCTTCGGGTAGTTCTATGGACGGAGGTGGTGGCGACGCAGGACCCGATTCAGGGACAGGAGCGACATCTGCTTGCAAGAAAACAGAGAAATAACTCAGAAGTTTTCATATACAACAACATACAGAAGAATAAACACACTAGCTCAAGTTATTCTTGAGCGATCAAACAAGCTGGGGAACATGAACATAAAATGATACAAACGGGGTGTAAACAGGAATGCACACGCAATATACACTAACACACAAGACTGGGTAACCTTAATATAATGACAGCACATGTTCTGAAAGAAAGTCTTTATAACAGACACATATTTGGGTTGTTAGGGGTCTATTCTCTGAAGACGGGAGATAGGACATGTGTACCAATATAAGTTAAAGGAGAAATCGAAGGATAAACAGTCTCACGATCTTAATATTCTCTTATATCAATGCAGTGACCCTTGTTCGACACATCCATCCCCAGTTAAGGGGATATATGCTTCCACAAACACCAGAATAATCCCAAGCGCTAAGCGTTTACGCGTACAATAATTAGTCTCCATGATATGGAAACAAATATGTATACGTTATTATATCATGACACGCAGTATTTCGTACCAATCATAATCATGACAAACTACGGCGTAAAGGGAATGCATTATTGAAAGAGAATTGGCGTTAAAGAGAGGAGTAAAATTCAATCCGCCTGGTGAAATACGGATTTCAGAAATTACACTTAAACAGAGCGGTGTGACCACACCCTAAGGACAGTGCGTACCAATAACCACAGCAGGAATTGGGCAAGGAATTGCCACTCCCGATTCACCTAGAGCCATCATTGCTTAAGAGAGCTAATAGCCGGTTCAATGCAAAGGTTTCTGCAGAAAAATACTGATCAGCTGAAAAATTGGTTTATAAATAGATCTAATCCTTCCAGGTAAATAAATGTATCCGAACGTGATCCAGTTATAATTAGAGAAAATGAGCGGGCGGCCCGACGTGTCCTATCTGTATCAGTCTTAGTTCCTGAATGCAAGTGACTGTGGCACACTGTGGGAGGGGCACACACTTAGAGAGTTGGGCGTGAAAAAGATACAAAAGAGGCACATATCTTCTCAAATTTCTGACAAACGAAACGCGCTTAACAACCCAGCCTACCTCGTTGTATTAGCTTGAATATTTAATCCTAGAACTAAGCGTACCCATTAGTCAATGCCCGCCACATATATGCGCATTTAATAATTGAAATAGTTATTATACACCGAGGGGTTTGGCAAGGGAGTTTTAAAATCGCACCAGGGGAAAAACTGTTATGAAAGTATATATACCAGATTGAACTGGGCGTGGATACAGGGAGCTAGGCATACAAGGGCAGTTCCAGCAGTTCCAGTGCAAATTAAAGACAGTATCTTGAAGAGTCCGACTGATGTGTACCACACAAGGGGGATCACTTTCTCATTAAAACAGTTTGCAGAATTTGAACAATAAAAAAAATCATGGGACATTTCCCAGGTAAAATCTAGTGTCTACGATGTAATGAAATCTAGTTGTTCCTCCTCGCATACATTCACATACATTGCCCCCCCCCCCTACACACACACACACACACACACACACACACAAACACAATCATGGTAATAAGTATGCATATAAGGTTCGTGTATCTACTAAATACAACACACATAGGGAGCTATTAGACATGGTAACTGAACGAATTAGAGCAACAGACTGTTTGAAGGACACCAGTTCGTCCCTATAATAAATGTATTCGAGCCAGTTCAAAGACACATGCGTACAATGAATGAATGGAACTAATAAGTTTATCGCTCTTTATGCGTCTCCATCAAACGTAGGCAATCGCTTTAAAATGTGAACTGTTTTCCCAACTCTAGAATTGGAAATAGATAGCAAAAACAAACATATTTTGATATTATGTTTAACCAGATAAAAAAACCTTTGGGTTGTAACCTATTTAATTATTTTTATTATTTAATTATTTTTGTGAAGAATGTAACTGACTGTCTACCTGAATAAAATATGTCCAAAAAAAACAAACCTATTAATAAATAGCAATGGAACAGATGGTAACTTCTAAATGACAATTCCATAACAAGTGTCCTCCCGGTTGCATGCCATGCCTTACTTAAGTCGACAAGTAATTGGTCACATCTCTCGGGAGCTAGGATTAAAGAGTTATGTCTAAGGATATAGAACATGGAATGTTTATCAATGATCGGTAGAAATACTGGGGGAAAATCACACCGCCGATAGCAAGGATAGACATGAAACACATACATAGTTGAGCAGTTCAGACAGTGCTAAATTTAAAGGTGTGGTTTCTTTTAAGACATTTCTCCACACACATTTGTTACCTGGTGAACTAAGTTTGTTTTCCTCTTGCAGCTCGGCGGTTTCTTGTTCCTTCATTTCTTCCTCAACTGTCAGTAGAAGACGAGGGATTGTGAATGAAAGAAATCATGCAACTGCAATCGGACAACTAGATTTGCACAATAATAAAGTATGGAAATTGAAATGAACAAAAAGTGGATGGAAGAAAGCTGATATATTCCATGCATAAAAACTTGCTGTTGTAGTTATCATGTATTCTATGAATACCTGGTGGAGGCGGAGGGGGGAATTCTTCAGAAGACTCAACAGTATCCAGTTGTTCCTTACTGGGTTCAGATGAGGGTACAGACTCAAGAACCTCAGGGGTTTCAGGAATGTTCTCATTTTCATTAAGAATTTCCTCCACTACATGAGGTTCAGCAGGCGAAGAAATACTCTCAGACTCAGGGACTGACGGTTCCGGCGCTTCATTTGATGCACTATTGCCTCCGTCTAGCAACAAATGATCATGCAAAATATAATTGCCTCAACGAAACGAAAATTATCTGCGTATTTCTAGCCAATATCTATCAAAATAGCTGCTAAAAAATAGTCCTTTGTGCAAGAAAGGAAATATGTGCGGGCTAGTATATAGAGTCTGATATATAAACACAAGAGTAAACCGATTGGCAATCTTATTAATGATGGAATAAAACAATAAGCAATGAGCGAGATGAGAAGCCATGCTGCGATATTCTAAGCCATCTACAGCGGGAAACACACAGCGGCAGAAAATAAATGACAAGACATGACATGACATAAGATGGATGGTGATGCGCAAATGAACGCGAGAGCTATCCAGAACAAGAACTCTGCCACCGGCAGTGATAGCATGAGGTCGTTGACGATTTCTGAGAAAACAAGAGAGTGCTCAGCTATAAATGTACAACTACAGCGGGATTAAATAAGTATTGTGAGCAAACCAAAGAAAATAAAAACAAAATGTTACTTCAGAGAAGTAGGAAGCTGCTGGAACTAACTAAGATGGGTGACGAAGGAAGTGTTTATTAAGACGAGACACCTCACCTTCTGGCATTATTTCGCCAGTCTGTTCGTCCTCTATCTCGCGAGATTGGGTCTCATCTATGTAATCTAACAAGCAACAAAAGGTCGGCTTTTGGCAAAATGACTACCAATTCAGGCATGGGATGGGTTCTCGGGGAGGAGATAATGAACCAGGGTCCTTTGAACAATACAAAAGAGAGTACCTGGGGTGGCGAAGGTTTGGACATTTCTACGTAGAGATAAAAATAATATTCATGCTCCGAGGATTATTTAAAGATCGTTTTAGTCTTGGCTGCCACAAAATGTCACAACGAGGAGCTAGAAATAACAAAATGTCACAAAACAAGAGTCAATTCCTACCTTTTTGTTTTTCCAGGTTATCACTCTTCTCAGTCGGCTTGGTTTCTACTTTTTCTGTCTGAATTTTAGCGACGGTTTCGGTGATCTCTATATTGGAGGTGGTGCTGAATGATGTGCTATTATCTGTAATAACTTCCATGCACTTTGTATCATCGTTTGGTGTTTCGGCTACAAGCGTGACAGCTCCATGCTTTGTATTTCGCAATTTCTCTATTGCCTGCAAGAAATATAAGAATAGAGGTCGTATTTCCACCATATAAATGTGGCAGTGTCGACACTTACAAGCGATGAACTCGCGCCTGGTACAAGCCCTGTGGGCTACTCGCCACTAATGGACAGCAATGTGGTAAGCCGCTATAGATTTTCCTTGCATAAGCGTCTCAATCAAATTTAAGCTATCAAATAAAGGGGAATTGGATTGCGCATCTATACTGTAATGATCGAACACTAGTTTGCACGACGCTCAAGCATTCCTTGTCAAGAGAAATGTGTATAAATATTCGTAAACATGAACTAGACATAAAATAAATTAACAGTGGGAATATGTTTAAATACAGTGAACCATTACTCGAGGCGCATATGCAATGGAGTAGGACCCCACTTTTTAGATATCATACTAGCAGCGGTTTTATAGAATTATTCTTCAGATTTTACGACAATAACAGTTTAGAAACAAATCTAAGGTGTACTAATAATATACTTATACACTCAGTGGTCTCAGGTCATATCGAGTGACAGCGAGACTGGAATATCAGTCTCCAGGAGATCGCTCATTATTTATAAATAGGTAATCGTATCTTTATAGAAATAGATTCATACATAATGTAGTATCAGTATCAGTAAAGTTAATCAGTTCCAGAAATGAATAGAGATGCAATGTCATATGTGCGGTCTAATATGTTATATAATACACGTTGCATTCCAGTTATACTCTCGTTGGTTCTTTACAGTCTAATCGAAGCTATCCAGTATCAAGACTTATTAACTTACTTTATCGTATCCAACATTTATCAAGCTGAAATTTTCCACAGAAATTAAGCGGTCCCATACGCAAAGGGTTCCTTCCTGAAATGGTTGATATTACTTTTGTTCAGTACATGGAATAAGAAGTTTATTCAAGGCCAATAGCAATCAAATAAATGTATACAGCGGCGATAGGGTATGTGGTCAATTGAATTCATTAAAAAGAAAAATGAATTTACCAACGTATATACTTCGTTACCTTTTATGTTACACTACTTGTAACACAACCTTCTAATACCAAGTCAGTGGTTGTCTTGCTGTTGAATGAGTATACTTAAAATGGACAAGAGCTAATACTTTGTGTAGGTATGTTTACCGTTTAAAAAAAATGATATTGTTGTTATTATCATATTCACATACCTGAGATGCTAATCCACCGGGGGTGATGCTTTTTACATATATTCCTTCTTTACCATCTCTGTTTCCTTCCTGAATAGCAAATCCTAAGCCACTCGTACCCTAGTAAATAATATCGAATGATTAAAGAAATTTTACTTTACATACATAGGATATAATTGTTCGATTCAGAATTATAGCATTCAACAAAGTATGGACAGAGACCGACGGGGTTTAGGCTGGCACCCTGTCCAGTTCTTGGTAGCTCATGCTTTACGTTTTGAACAAGATGTACAAGAGCCAGTTTACACCGAGGACATAGCTTCATATTTACCTTATGTAAAACAAACACTTTATGCTTTGGATTCTCAGCAACAGAGTTGTCTAAGCTGTTCGATTGTTGGACAATGTGGTTATCTTCTTCGTTGTTTTCCTTCTGAAAAAGAAGAGAACATGGTTCTGAAAGAGGGATGGTGGTGGTGGCCAAAGTTTGGTTGCCTGAACCACAGGCAAGTTTCGAGGCATTATTTTTTTCTTCTTCGGATTCCATTTTGATAAGTTGAAAGGAATATTTCTAACCCCAAAAATGTATTCCCGAAAGTTTTGTATTACTTTTTTGGGTTTCCGAATAATCAGTCTTACGACGTCAAATAGAAAATTAGTTAGTTAATTATCAATTGACTGCATAGAACACATTTTTCTTTTCATGATTCAAGTTAACATGGTAGGTAATACAATACAGGTGATACACTAAACAAAGGAGGAGAATGTGTGGTATAGTATTAACGATTTAATTTTCAACCCTCACAGGAGGATTGCTGTAGGCCCTATTATATACATATGTATAAATGTACACTATATACAAATATGTGCAAAGAAAGAAGGTATGCGGTGCATACAGTAAAAGAGACAAACCGAAGGGACCATATTTTGGCATCGAAAGGTTCATTAGCTTTTATACTCTTTGCGCCTTCATAAACGTCCCATCAAGTAGGGGGTGTTCATAATATATAAGGGATACCGTCTGAGTGACTTGGGGCAGACATTTTCATGGGGACCTAAGAGATCTCAACTAAAACCAAAATGAAGCGTAGATGGTCTTTGTAGTTTAGAATTTCAGAATCTGTATCCCGGGAGAGGCCACGTACTGCTATTGCTTACCTGATTATTCGTTTGCTGGCTTAGACGAAGCTTCTTAGGTATTAACGTATTTGGGTCGTCCTGGGGATTACCAACACCAAAGATTAGTATAGGATTATCAGACGTAGGGGTGGCTGAATCAGAGCAGCGACAGCCAAGGACACAGATAGGAAATGTTCACTTCACGTTACGATATTATAGAGGTTAATATTAAATATAAGTCTGTGAATAGTTTTCGGGTCACATAGGTTATGTTCTTGAAACAGGGATATATTACTTTACATCTGTGTTCTTTATAACA